>CM040122.1:90909274-91509274 GCA_022559845.1 Amorphophallus konjac | reverse complement strand
GTCTTCATCTTTTCGAAATCGTATCGCGAATCTCGCCGTTTGTGTTAACACGTAGAATAGAGCTCTTGTTTGCATAACAGAAAAATATTCATAATTTATTTTATTTTCATTTTTTATTATTTCTTTTATATATATATATAAAGGCATATAAAATTTTTTGAGTTGCTACAGCTGGTATGATCGCACCCACAAGGACGCGGTGGACGACGACCTATAAGGCCCGGTGGTGCAGGGCTCGCCCCCGTTTGGGTGGGCTCTGCGACCGCCTTTGTGACGAGAAGCGACTCGGACGTGTGGTGCCGAGTGGGGCCGACGTAAATAGCGACTGATAAGTGTCCATTTGTTATGATAATTCATTGCATGTACACCATTTTATGTGCATATAATTAGGTAATTATGCATATTTCATAGTTAACCTCAACTCCGCATTTAAATTGGAGCTTTCACGTAAATTGATTAAATCGATTATCTTATTTAATAATAAATTAAAGTTGAGGGTCATGAGCATTAATTCTCCATTGCATAATCATGAGCATTTGAGATTTATGTGCACATTGTGGTAATTTTTATGGACTAAAGTGCAATTATGTGTGTGTAGGACACCGAAGGTAATTACAGAAGAAGCCGGGGGTAAAACTGTCACCACTACTTTGACCAAGTCAAAAAGCACATATTTTGATTGGAGGGAAAAGAAATTTCAAAAGTTCAAAATTGAGGAAAAGAAACACATATTTCAGTTGGAGGAAAAATTGAATTCAAAGTTTGAAATAAAGGAGAGACATGATGAGCCTTGGGAAAGGGGGTGCCCACCTACTTTTTCTCTTCCCCGTGCACCATATTCCACTTAAATATCAGTCATCCATCTCCTTTTGATACAATCTCCACCCTTCATCTATCCAACTTTCCCTATAAATAGCCCATGACAAGGAGGAGAAAGGAGTTCTTCGTTTGGCAATTTTTCTCTCCCTCTCCCTCTCACATCTTCTTAAGCCACCGAGTTCGCCCTCTTCCATCCCTTTTATCCTCTTGTGGTCTTCATGAAAGTTCTTTTTTTTTTAAGTCCTCTACAATTGCTTCTTCTTGCTCATCTTCTAATTCCTTCTGGTTTTGAAGCTATTTCGTATTTTTCATTGTGCTATCCTGTTCATCTGTGAACCAGTGTTTCTCTCTGTTATTCCTCTTTTTTCTCACCCTTCTAGTCATTTTCCCCTCTTGCTTTCTTCATGAAAGTTCTTTATTTTTACGTTCTCTACAACTTTGTCTTCTTGACCATCTTCTAATTCCTTCTGGTTTTAAAGCTTATTTCTTATTTTTCAACTTGTTGTCCTGTAATTTCACTGTTCATCCGAGGTTCTAACTTTTGTTATTTCTCAGTTTTGAAGCCCTTCCACTCTTCTTTTCTCTCTGAGTTCTTCATCAAAGTTCTTCCTAGTATGTAGATCTAGATTTTCTTCTTCTATCACTTCCTCCAATTCTTCTTTGTTTACGAGTTATATTTATTTTCTCACTGTTTTACTCTCCCATCTTCTTCTTTCTTCATCTCCACACAAACCCTTCCACATTTCTCTCTATATTTCTCTCCAAAGTTTATCCTCCACAACTCCCCTTTCATGGCGGCGTGCACATCAAGACGGGTGACGCTCCAAGGCTCGTGACGTGGATGGCGACGGCTTCTTCATCCACCTCTTCCCACGACGATCTCTTTCAAGGCGGAGCGATCCTCTCCAAGGCTCGGTGAGGAGGAGACGACGGTGTCATCACCATTGCTACTACCATCTTCACACCTTAGGCTCCTCTTTTTGTTATTGCTTTAGTTTTATTTCACTTCATTGTAATCACATTGTGCCATTAGTGTAAACTTGCTTCACATTTCATGTACTTTTCCTTTTAAGTTAATGAAAGTTGTTCTCTTGATCTAGTTCTTGATCTTCTTCCATCTCTACCCCCTTCTTCTATCTCTTCTTTTCACTTCATGCAATTAATTTCTATAGCATAGGCGCATAATCATAGGTGTTTTTAATTAAGTGTTTGGTTTGTTCTTCATTTCACTATTTTCTTTAAACAAAACAAAATCACAAGTGTTTTCTAAATGACTCCAAGGTTTTTAACTTTAAAATTTTCTTCTTCCCTGTGGATTCGACCCTTCTCGCCACCTTATTACGTCTTACCTTCATCTAGTGCGAGTTGGAAATTTTAAGATTGATACGCATGTTTTAAACGACGAACTTTCGCGTTATCAATTTTTGGCGCCGTTGCCGGGGAGGAATGATGATTTTTGGTTTAAGAACTTTGTTTTCCTTGTGTTTATAAGTGTACTAATATCTCTTTCTTTTTCTTATTTCTACAGGTGAAAAAAAAAAGAGAACGAGGGAACGCACTTCAAGAATCGAAGCTAAATAAAGAAAAAAAAGAAGCAGTTAAGAGGTAAGCTCTCCTCCCTTTCCTTAGTCTTTTTGTCATTTCATTTCAAAAAAAAAAAAGAAAAAAAAGAACGAGGGAACGCTTTTTCAAGTAAGTATCCAAACTTTTCCTCCTTCATTTTAATTTCATTTCTCTACATTTCATATCTTGTGGTTAGATGATTCACTAAATAAAAACTTAAAAAAATCTTCATTGTAAGAGTAGAACCCACACTTCCATCTTTTAGGTCATGCATCATTTAGGATAGAATTTATTTTTCCTTGTTATTTAATTATTGTTAATTGCATTATTGAAGATTGCGGGAGGCAAGGTGAGTACTCTATTTTTTTTCAAAAGCATGCTCATGCATTTCCATGCTTGCATAGAACCCCTTGTTTGAACTTGGTTTGTTGCATATCATTTCTAAAACATTCTAAGGGCAATATCCATAAGCAAGATAAGGTGGGGATTTCATCACCCTTCCTTAGCCCACAAATCACAATTTCTTTCATCTTTGCATCACCTAGACCCTAAATAAAATTCAATAGACGTTGCCCCTAGGTTCACATTGTGGTTCTTGTGTTATTTGGGCTTACCCTCTTATGAAAACCGGTGCCTAAGGCAAGACGGTCGGACGGCAAACGCCTTAAGCGGGCTAGTGGTTTGGCATAATTCGGTCCCTACGAAAGTAGGGGGAACCTCCCACTACCCCACCCCTTACCTGGCCGGTGGAAATATTGAGGGTGAACTTAAGTTTCACTTTAGCCATTTTGTGAAACCCAATTTGTAGGTCTAGGTCACATCTAGGGCATTAAGTAATTTGTGTGATAACTTGTTTGTGTTTGAAAAATAAAAAAAATAAAAATAAAAATAAAAAAATAAAAAAATCTCATCTTCTCTCTCTTCGTCCTAGTTTGTATCAAAATCAAAAATTAGAACAAAACAAAACAAAAATCATCGTAAAAAAAAATCTCTTTCATCTCTCTCTTCGTCCCAGTTTATGCAAGGTAGAAGATCTCAGCATCCAAACCTACTAGGACCCATTCAAGAAATTGAGAGAGTCTTGTGTCCAAGAGACGATCTCCAAGAAGATCTTATGGCCGAAAATCAAGGACCTCACCATCAAAATCTCATGGCCGGAAATCCCAATCCTCCAAAGCAAATGAAGGATTATTTCATTCCCAACCAATATCAACCTCCATCTTGCATTTATATTCCTCAAAATCAAGCCATCCATTATGAGATCAAGTCAAGCACAATTCAAATGCTCCCCTCATTTTATAGAAATACCAATGAGGACCCCTACAAGCACATTGATGAATTTTTAGAAATTTGTTCCACGGTAAAAATCAAAATTTCTCGGATGATGCCCTTAGATTGACCCTCTTTCCATTCTCTCTTAAGGATAAAGCTAAATATTGGTTAGGCACTATAGGGAAGCCAATGAGAACTTGGGCCGAGATGCAACAAGAATTTTTGAAGAAGTTCTACCCTATAGGCCGCACCAATACTATGAGAAGGGCAATCACGGGTTTTACCCAAACTCCAGGGGAACAAATGCATGAGTCATAGGAAAGACTCAAGGAATTGCTTAGGAAGTGTCCTCACCATGGGTTGTCCAAATGGTAAATAGTCCAAGCTTTTTATGAGGGTCTATCTGATCAATTTAGACAAATGGTAGATGCATCATGTGGAGGGGCATTCATGAGTAAAAGTGAGGATGAGGCGTATGATTTGTTCGAAATGCTTAGTGAGAATTCTATCAATCATGCTTCTTTATCATCCTATGAGAGATCCATTGGGCTCTCCAAGCGGGCCGGATTATATGAGGTCAAGGCCCGAGGTGATTTTGAACCAAGATTGGACATAAGTCTCATCACTCAAAAGTTGGATAAAGTAGAGAGTCTAACTCAAAAGTTAGACCAACTCTTGACTTTGAAAGACCCTTCTTGCCAACCATCATCCCATTCCTACTCGGGTCAATCTGTCACTCCATATGAGGCATGCACTCTATGTGCAAGCCCATCCCATCACATCACGGAGTGTCCAACTGCGGCTCAATTACCCCCTGCCATCCAGGAGCAAGTCTTTGCAGCCCAAGGATTCTCTAAGCCCAATAATGACCCATTTTCAAACACATATAATCCGGGCTGGAGGAATCACCCGAACTTTTCTTGGAAATCCCAACAAGCTCTACCTCAAGCAACCAACCCCTCTATTCATCAAGCCCAAAAGCAACCCATGCAAAGTCAATTTCAAACCCAACCTAACACCTTCAATCCATTTGGTAGAGGTCCACAAGCTCAATTCCTTCCTATGGGCTATTTACATTTTCAATCTAATCAAGGCCAACCCACTTACCAACCTCCGCCTCAATCCAACTTTGAAGATAAATTCAATCAACTCCAACAAATCATCTTGAATCAACAACAATCTATTTCCAAGTTGGAAAGTCAAATAGGACAATTGGCGGAAGCGACAATGAGAAGAGAAGTGGGTCAACTTCTAAGTCAACCCGTGGCCAACCTAAGAAATCAACCCCCAGGTTTTCCTCCACAATCAGGCCTCTTACCTCAACCCATCCCACAAGCCCAACCTAAAGGCCCACAATTTGAAAATGTCAAGGCTATTTCAACTTTGAGGAGTGGGAAGGTGTTAGATGACCCATACACGGATGGAAAGGAGTTGCAAGATTCTATAGAAAAGAATCAAGATAATGAGGATGCAAGCAAGGAGGATTGCACTCAAGATAAGTTGGGGGGAGATCCTAAAGGGAAAGGAAAGGCCCATGAAGATCCAAATTTCTATCAACCCAAGGTCCCCTTTCCTAATGCCCTGGAACCCAAGCCCACTAAGACTAGGCCGGCCCAAAATGAGGAATTCATGGAGCTCTTTTCACAAGTTCACATCAATATTCCACTCCTAGATGCCATAAAACATGTTCCGGCATACGCCAAATTTCTCAAAGAGCTTTGCACTCCAAGAAGAGGGCTCAAGTCGACCCCTAAGAAAATTTGGCTCTCCGAGGATGTTAGTGCAGTCTTGATGAATAATCTCCCTAGAAAGTTGAAGGATCCCGGTGCTCCCCTCATCTCATGTGATATAGGTGGTGTAACCTTTGACCGTGCCCTCCTCGACTTAGGAGCTAGTGTCAATCTTTTACCCACCTCTGTTTATGAGCAATTTGATATAGGGGAACTCAAGCCAACCCCCGTCATTCTCCAACTGGCCGATCGCTCAGTCAAGACCCCTCGAGGTTTGATAGAGGATGTGATTGTGAAAGTCCATGATTGCTACTTCCCCGTTGATTTCCTCATTCTTGACATGGCCTCCTCCTCGGAGCTAAGTCACACCCCAATCATCCTAGGCCGCCCATTCCTTGCTACTGCGAAAGCCAACATCAATTGTGCTACGGGGACGATGGACATCTCATTCGGAGGTCAAAAAGTTTCTCTCAATGTGTTCAAAGCCTCCCAATATTTGGACCTAGATGAAGAATGCCACTTCATAGACATCTACGATGAACTTATTGAGAATGATCTGGGCATGGGTCGGATAAAGGAGGTCAATGCTCTTCAAGATTCCCCTCATCATAGTAGCATTTGGCATAAGGTTGAACCACTTCCAGCTTTGCAAGATGAACCAGCCCTTCCATCACTTGAAAGCCCTCCTAAACTTGAGCTTAAGCCCCTTCCGGACTCCCTCAAATATGCATTCATAGGCCCCGATCAAACCCTTCCTGTTATCTTAGCTTCCAATCTTACCCCTACCCAAGAAACACTTCTCCTAGAAGTCCTTAGGACTCACAAGGGTGCCATAGGTTGGACAGTGGCCGATCTTAAGGGGATAAGTCCGTCTATTTGCATGCATCACATTTACATAGAGGACAACGTCAAACCTAGTCGGGAAATGCAAAGGAGGTTGAACCCGAACATGAAGGAGGTGGTGAAAAAGGAGGTTGTCAAATGGCTCGATGCGGGAATTATTTATCCCATATCGGATAGCCAATGGGTGAGTCCCACTCAAGTAGTTCCTAAGAAATCGGGACTCACCGTGGTCCAAAATGAACAAGGAGAAGATGTGCCCACTAGGCCCACCACGGGATGGAGAGTGTGCATCGATTATAGGAAACTCAATGCCATGACCAAAAAGGACCATTTTCCACTCCCCTTTATTGACCAAATTCTAGAGAAATTGGCGGGCCAAAGATATTTTTGTTTCCTAGATGGATATTCTGGGTACAATCAAGTGGCCATTTATCCGGAAGACCAAGAGAAGACCACATTCACTTGCCCATATGGAACATTTGCCTTTCGGAGAATGCCATTCGATCTTTGCAATGCACCGGCCACTTTTCAAAGGTGCATGATGGCCATTTTCTCCGATATGGTAGGAGAATTCTTGGAGATCTTTATGGATGATTTTTCTGTGTTAGGGGAGTCATTTGAAAATTACTTAGAAAATTTGAAGAAAGTGCTTGCAAGATGTATTGAAACAAACATTGTTCTTAGTTGGGAAAAGAGTCACTTCATGGTTCAAGAGGGCATAGTCTTGGGCCACATTGTGTCTGAACGCGGTATAGAGGTAGATAAGGTAAAAATTGACCTCATTTCTAATCTCCCTCCTCCAACCTCGGTGAAGCAAATCCGTTCATTCCTTGGCCATGCCGGCTTCTACCGTCGGTTCATCAGCAACTTTTCTAAGATTGCCCGCCCGTTAACTCTTCTCTTGGCCAAATATGCCCCATTCCATCTAGATGCTGCTTGCTTAAGGGCTTTTAATACCCTTAAAGAGACTTTGACCAAGGCACCCATTCTCCAATCTCCCAATTGGTCTTTGCCTTTTGAAATCATGTGTGATGCCTCCGACTATGCTATCGGGGCAGTTCTAGGCCAAAGAATTGACAAGTGTCCAGTGGTGATATATTATGCAAGTCGCACCCTCGCTGATGCTCAGCTTAACTACACCACCACGGAAAAGGAGCTGTTAGCTGTTGTCTTTGCCCTTGAAAAATTTCGATCATATCTCTTAGGGGCAAAAGTCATTGTGTACTCTGATCACTCAGCTCTCAAATATTTGTTCTCCAAGAAGGATGCCAAGCCTAGACTCATTAGGTGGATCCTCTTACTCCAAGAATTCGATCTTGAGATCCGAGATAAAAAAGGTTCTGAGAATAAAGTTGCCGATCATCTTTCTCGGATTCTCACAACTGATAATGCTCTTTTGCATGATTCATTTCCAGATGAACACCTCTTGTCCATCACCCATAGTCAAGTCCCATGGTTTGCAGACATTGTCAACTACTTAGCTGTGGAACAAATTCCTAATGAGTGGTCTAAACATGAAAAAGAACATTTCTTTGCCAAAATCAAACACTATTTCTGGGAAGATCCTGAATTGTTCCACATGGGTCCGGATCAAATAATTAGAAGGTGTGTCCCCGAGGAGGAACAACAAAGCGTTCTGAACTTTTGTCACACTTTAGGTTGTGGGGGACACTTTGCGGGAAAGAAAACAACCGCTAAAGTGTTACAAAGTGGATTCTTCTGGCCCACTCTCTTCAAAGATGCCTATGAATTTAGCAAGACTTGTCTTAGGTGTCAAGCCATTGGAAACATGAGCAAACGGGATATGATGCCACTCAACCCCATTCTAGTGGTCGAAATCTTTGATGTTTGGGGAATTGATTTTATGGGGCCCTTTCCACCATCATTCGGACATAAGTACTTTCTTGTGGCAGTCAACTATGTGTCTAAATGGATTGAAGCCATTGCCACCCGGACTAATGATCACAAAGTTGTCATGAAGTTTATCCGAAAGAATATATTTTCAAGGTTCGGGTGTCCGAGGGCGATCATTAGTGATGGGGGTTCTCATTTCACTCATGCCCAATTCCGAGCCCTTCTCGGGAAATATGGAATCACTCATAAGATTGCCACCCCCTACCACCCCCAAACAAGTGGCCAAGTGGAGACATCCAATAGGGAGATCAAAAACATCCTACAGAAATCTGTTAGGCCCGATAGGAAGGATTGGTCCGAAAGATTGGATGACGCTCTTTGGGCCTATCAGACAGCATACAAAACCCCCATTGGAATGTCTCCATATAGGTTAATCTTTGGAAAAGCTTGTCACCTACCCGTTGAGCTTGAGCATAGGGCCTATTGGGCTATTAAGCAATTCAATTTTGACTTGGCCCATGCAGGATCTCATAGAGCCCTACAACTAAATGAGTTGGAGGAGTTAAGAAATGAAGCCTATGAAAATGCCAAGATTTACAAAGCCAAGACCAAAGCTTTCCATGATAAACACATTGTGAGAAAATCATTTCAACCTGATCAAAAAGTTTGGCTCTTTAATTCAAGGTTGCGCTTATTCCCCGGAAAATTAAAGTCTAGATGGGATGGACCATTTGTTGTGCTCAAAACCTTTGATCATGGTGCTGTCAAAATTCTAGATCCTAAAAATGGTCAAATTTTCACTGTCAATGGTCAGCGTCTCAAACTCTACTTGGAGAACACACAACTCTCATCAAAGGAATCAATCCCACTGAGTGACCCATGATAAATATAAGAATGTCGTCTGGCTGAAGACGTTAAACTTAGCGCTTGTTGCGAGGTAACCCAATCATTTCTCTTCAAAAAAAAAATAAATCTAATGAGTCATTTTCATTTGTGTTTGTAGGAGCTGGAAGAAGTCGTTCGTAAAACTGCCTGCCAAAATAGCCATGTCTGCGCACCCCAGGTTGTACCTTTCCTTCCCAAACATTCATGTATGCATTATCATGTTCATATGTTCTACATGCCATTGAGGACAATGTCATTCAAGTTGGGGGGAGAGAAACATTTTCATGATACATATAGTACAACCTGATAGGAGTTCTGTCTTGCATGTCACTGTTGCATGAAAGTAGAAAGACGTAAACCCCATTTTGAGTTTCATGATTCATGCTTAAATTAAAAGTAATTCTGGAATAGAAAAGACTAGGGAAAAGGATGACGGGAAATTTAGTCAATTTAGCCATGGAAAACTGATATAAGAATCCCTTTAAAGTTCATGCGCACTTTGAAAAAAAAAAAGAAATTCATGTTGCACACTAATGAAACAAGCAAGACAAGCCCTCTGCTATTTTTAGTATATTGTCTGATATTCTGCACTTCTTAAGAAAAGAGATCTTTTTACAAAGCTTTCTGTCAAGAAAAGAAAAAAAAATACACCATGAAAAATGCCCCTAGTCTTAGTAACCGGGCCTACTTCACCTAAGACGTGTTGAGGTTCGCGTAAAACGGAAAAGGGAACTTTGATATGTGAAACCGGGCCTGCTTCTCCTAAGGCAAGAGTCGAGGTTCGCGTTGAGCAGTGAAGGGTAGTGCAGCATCATGTGTGGTATAAAATATCCCAAAGGGACAAAATAATAAGGCAGACAAAAAGGTAATATACTTAATGCTCTGATCTAAGAGGTGCAGGGTTGAAAGACATTTGCTTGGAATAGCGAATAGGGGATGCAATTGTCTAAGCTGTGGATTTGGTAGTACACATGCACAAGTGCTATTGAGCTTTGATTTGAATTCTTAATCATGTACTATTAAGTTCCTACATAAGGTTAGGTGCATTAATGATTCTATATTCCTAATCTTTAGTTGATTCTATGAAGGGAGAATTGGATATGAAAGCGTGAATTTTACAAACTCTTGTTAGTCCTAAATTTCAATTTATTGGCATTGCTAAGGGTCTAACAATGAGTAAGTTGGGGGGTGTGATAAGTGTCCATTTGTTATGATAATTCATTGCATGTACACCATTTTATGTGCATATAATTAGGTAATTATGCATATTCATAGTTAACCTCAACTCCGCATTTAAATTGGAGCTTTCACGTAAATTGATTAAATCGATTATCTTATTTAATAATAAATTAAAGTTGAGGGTCATGAGCATTAATTCTCCATAGCATAATCATGAGCATTTGAGATTTATGTGCACATTGTGGTAATTTTTATGGACTAAAGTGCAATTATGTGTGTGTAGGACACCGAAGGTAATTACAAAAGAAGTCGGGGGCAAAACTGTCACCACTACTTTGACCAAGTCAAAAAGCACATATTTTGATTGGAGGGAAAAGAAATTTCAAAAGTTTAAAATTGAGGAAAAGAAACAAATATTTCGGTTGGAGGGAAAATTGAATTCAAAGTTTGAAATAAAGGAGAGACATGATGAGCCTTTGGAAAGGGGGTGCCCAAAGTCCAAGAAAGGGGGTGTCCACCTACTTTTTCTCTTCCCCGTGCACCATATTCCACTTAAATATCAGCCATCCATCTCCTTTTGATATAATCTCCACCCTTCATCTACCCAACTTTCCCTATAAATAGCCCATGACAAGGAGGAGAAATGAGTTCTTCTTTTGGCAATTTTTCTCTCCCTCTCCCTCTCACATCTTCTTAGGCCGCCGAGTTCGCCCTCTTCCGTCCCTTTTCTCCTCTTGTGGTCTTCATGAAAGTTCTTTTTTTTTAAGTCCTCTACAATTTCTTCTTCTTGCTCATCTTCTAATTTCTTCCGGTTTTGAAGCTATTTCATATTTTTCACTGTGCTATCTTGTTCATTTGTGAACCAGTGTTTCTCTCTGTTCTTCCCCTTTTTTCTCACCCTTCTAGTCATTTTCCCCTCTTGCTTTCTTCATGAAAGTTCTTTATTTTTACGTTCTCTACAACTTCGTCTTCTTGACCATCTTCTAATTCCTTCTGGTTTTAAAGCTTATTTCTTATTTTTCAACTTGCTGTCCTGTAATTTCACTGTTCATCCGAGGTTCTAGCTTTTGTTATTTCTCAGTTTTGAAGCCCTTCCACTCTTCTTTTCTCTCTGAGTTCTTCATCAAAATTCTTCCTAGTATGTAGATCTAGATGTTCTTCTTCTATCACTTCCTCCAATTCTTCTTTGTTTACGAGTTATATTTATTTTCTCACTGTTTTACTCTCCCATCTTCTTCTTTCTTCATCTCCACACAAACCCTTCCACATTTCTCTCTATATTTGTCTCCAAAGTTTGTCCTCCACAACTCCCCTTTCATGGCGGCGTGCACATCAAGACGGGCGACGCTCCAAGGCTCGTGACGTGGACGGCGACGGCTTCTTCATCCACCTCTTCCCACGACGATCTCTTTCAAGGCGGAGCGATCCTCTCCAAGGCTCGGTGAGGAGGAGACGACGGTGTCATCACCATTGCTACTACCATCTTCACACCTTAGGCTCCTCTTCTTGTTATTGCTTTAGTTTTATTTCACTTCATTGTAATCCCATTGTGCCATTAGTGTAAACTTGTTTCACATTTCATATACTCTTCCTTTTAAGTTAATGAAAGTTGTTCTCTTGATCTAGTTCTTGATCTTCTTCCATCTCTACCCCCTTCTTCTATCTCTTCTTTTCACTTCATGCAATTAATTTCTATAGCATAGGCACATAATCATAGGTGTTTTTAATTAAGTGTTTGGTTTGTTCTTCACTTCACTATTTTTTTTAAACAAAACAAAATCACAAGTGTTTTCTAAAGGACTCCAAGGTTTTTAACTTTAAAAATTTTTCTTCCCTGTGGATTCGACCCTTCTCGCCACCTTATTACGTCTTACCTTCATCTAGTGCGAGTTGGAAATTTTAAGATTGATACGCATGTTTTAAACGACGAACTTTCGCGTTATCAGCGACAACGTTTTGTACGGTTATCGGAATGGGTATTATAATATGTTTTCGAAAATGGCAAGAGAAGATGGCGGGGCTGGAAATTGACGTAGTCGATTTTTGAGGTCGTTCGCTTAGTCAGATGTGGGCGGTTGACTCGTCGTGGCCAGAGCCGGCGGTAGGGCCCCAAGGAAGCGCCGGTGCGCAAAAAGGGGTGCAACACGAGGACTTCCCAGGAGGTCACCCATCTTAGTACTACTCTCACCCAAGCACGCTTAACTTCGGAGTTCTGATGGGATCCGGTGCGTTAGTGTTGGTATGATCGCACCCACAAGGACGCGGTGGACGACGGCCTATAAGGTATGGTGGTGCAGGGCCCGCCCCAGTATGGGTGGGCTCTGCGACCGCCTTTGTGACGAGAAGCGACCCGGACATGTGGTGCCGAGTGGGGCCCACGTAAATAGCGACAACGTTTTGTACGGTTATCGGAATGGGTATTATAATATGTTTCTGGAAATGGCAAGAGAAGATGGCGGGGCTGGAAATTGACGTGGTGGTGCAGGGCTCGCCCTGTCTTGGTGGGCTCTGCGACCGCATTTGTGACGAGAAGCGACTCGGACGAATGGTGCCGAGTGGGGCCGACGTAAATAGCGACAACGTTTTGTACGGTTATCGGAATGGGTATTATAATATGTTTTCGGAAATGGCATTTCTGAGGTCGTTCACTTAGTCAGATGTGGGCGGTTGACTCGTCGTGGCCAGAGCCGGCGGTAGGGACCAAAGGAAGCGCCGGTGCACAAAAAGGGGAGCAATACGAGGACTTCCCAGGAGGTCACCCATCTTAGTACTACTCTCTCCCAAGCACGCTTAACTTCGAAGTCTTGATGGGATCCGGTGCGTTAGTGTTGGTATGATCGCACCCACAAGGACGCGGTGGACGACGACCTATAAGGCATGGTGGTGTAGGGCCCGCCCCAGTATGGGTGGGCTCTGCGACCGCCTTTGTGACGAGAAGCGACCCGTTTAAGGTTTCGCACAGCACCTACGGGCGACGCAGCGGATAACAAAAAAATTCATTTGTCCGATCCTGGTGTTATGGAAAGCTTAATCTGTGCTCTAATCGATGTTTCTAAGACCCTAATTACGGGTTGCGTGTTTCACCTTGCGCGGAACGACGCTGTCCGCTAAGCCCAATGCAGAGAAACCGAGCCGCACAACTGTACGGCCTCTAGAGCAGATCCACACGGACCCTTGCGCAGCGACGGTACCTCCCCGGCGCAACTTTCCCCGACTCTATCACCTTCTGGAGAGAGAGAGAGAGAGAGCAAAGGGGAGAAAGGGGGGAGGCTAATCCTCCTCTTAAGCTTATGTGCTTGTTTAAGCTTAAGAGGTTGGAAGAAGTGAAGGCTCGAATGAGCATCACGTAGGTGGCTATATATAGAGTTTAGGTTTATTAGAAAAGTGTTCTAAAAGACCGAAACTGTATATATGTCATATCCACTATTATACATATGTATTAAGCTCCATTTACACTCCTTTCCAAAAGGAATTAAAAGGAATTAATACATACACTTGTATAATAATAATCCATCACCCAAGTATCCATTGTGTGTGATCCTCTAGGCCCACAGTCACTCTAGTTTAAGGTCCATTAACTTCTAATTCTCAATTAGAAGTAAATTAAACGTATTCTTCGCTTCTACTAGAGCCGAACAATAGTTTAATTTATTCCGAACCTTTGATCACGTTCGGTCAAGTAAATCCGCGTGATCCTAGAGGATCCCGGATTTAAACCAGCCTGTCTGGTACCTGTAAGTCCACAGTTACCGCATCGATATAATCCCTCGCTCATTCTATGAGTCTGGTACGATCGAGGGTACGGTTTCTGTCAAACCCCATGATCGTGCCATTTGACTATGACCTCCTTAAAGTGTATGACGTCCGTCCTAAACGAACTCATACGACCCTGGCCAGGGATTTAACGGAGCGTCAATGTCATGACCCATTAACTGTCTGAAATATACCCGACAGTGAGCGATCCCTTCTTGACCATTGATGATCTTCACACGTATCTTGGAGTGGTTAATGACTCGGCAACTCATGACTTATGGTTAAAGTAACTTAGCTAAGTAATTAAACCATTCCAGTCCTCGTGTAAGATCCGATCAATGTCTCAGGTCAAAGGACCAACGATGCTACTGTGACCGTTGGATCTTCAGTCGACATTAGGTATAATCAACCATCTGAAGATCTAATAGCGGATCAGTTCAGTGCACATCCTCCAAGGACATACACCTACACATATGTGTTGGTGCCCCGCACCAATGACCATGAGACTGGTCACTGACACATCATGTGTACTGGTTTAATAGGTAATCAAAGTCCCCGAGTGATTACCCTCCAACCAGGAACAGTTTAAGGTATGTGTACATGTAAAGTCAATCTCATGTTCGAGATCCCATCTCGAGCTGACTTTACAACCATATCCTAGGGACAACATAAAGTAACACAATCGCATATTTACGCTCAAACACCACTTTATTAATGAATAAGATCGTACAACTATTGGGCCTACCCGACCCGAAATTGGCCTGTAGCACACCAACACTAACAACCCGGACATGTGGTGCCGAGTGGGGCCCACGTAAATAGCGACAACGTTTTGTACGGTTATCGGAATGGGTATTATAATATGTTTCCGGAAATGACAAGAGAAGATGGCGGGGCTGGAAATTGACCTGGTGGTGCAGGGCTCGCCCCCGTCTGGGTGGGATCTGCGACAGCGTTTGTGACAAGAAGCGACTCGGACGAGTGGTGCCGAGTGGGGCCGACGTAAATAGCTACAACGTTTTGTACGGTTATCGGAATGGGTATTATAATATGTTTTCGGAAATGGCAAGAGAAGATGGCGGTGCTGGATATTGACGTAGTCGATTTCTGAGGTCGTTCGCTTAGTCAGATGTGGGCTGTTGACTCGTCGTGGCCAGAGCCTGCGGTAGGGCCCAAAGGAAGCGCCGGTGCACAAAAAGAAGAGCAACACGAGGACTTCCCAGGAGGTCACCCATCTTAGTACTACTCTCGCCCAAGCACGCTTAACTTCAGAGTTCTGATGGGATCCAATGCGTTAATGCTAGTATGATCGCACCCACAAGGATGCGGTGGACTACGACCTATAAGGCCCGGTGATGCAGGGCTCGCCCCCGTCTGGGTGGGCTCTGTGACCGCCTTTATGACGAGAAGCGACTCGGACGTGTGGTGCCGAGTGGGGCCGACGTAAATAGCGACAACGTTTTGTACGGTTATCGGAATGGGTATTATAATATATTTTCGGAAATGGCAAGAGAAGATGGCGGGGCTGGAAATTGACTTAGTCGATTTCTGAGGTCGTTCGCTTAGTCAGATGTTGGCGGTTGACTCGTCGTGGCCAGAGCCTGCGGTAGGGCCTAAAGGAAGCGCCGGTGCACAAAAAGGGGTGCAACACGAGGACTTCCCAGGAGGTCACCCATCTTAGTACTACTCTCTCCCAAGCACGCTTAACTTCGAAGTTCTGATGGGATCCGGTGCGTTAGTGCTGGTATGATCGCACCAACAAGGACGCGGTGGACGACGACCTATAAGGCATGGTGGTGTAGGACCCGCCCCAGTCTGGGTGGGCTCTGTGATAGCCTTTGTGATGAGAAGCGACCCGGACGTGTGGTGTCGAGTGGGGCCCACGTAAATAGCGACAACGTTTTGTACGGTTATCAGAATGGGTATTATAATATGTTTCCAGAAATGACGAGAAGATGGCGGGGCTGGAAATTGACGTGGTGGTGCAGGGCTTGCCCCCGTCTGGGTGGGCTCTGCGACCGTGTTTGTGACGAGAAGCGACTCGGACGAGTGGTGCCGAGTGGGGCCGACGTAAATAGCTACAACGTTTTGTACGGTTATCGGAATAGGTGTTATAATATGTTTTCAGAAATGGCAAGAGAAGATGGCGGGGCGGGAAATTGACGTAGTCGATTTATGAGGTCGTTCGCTTAGTCAGATGTGGGCGGTTGACTCATCGTGGCCAGCGCCGGCGTTAGGGCCCAAAGGAAGCGCCGGTGCACAAAAAGGGGTGCAACACGAGGACTTCTCAGGAGGTCACCCATCTTAGTACTACTCTCGCCCAAGCACGCTTAACTTTAGAGTTCTGATGGGATCCGGGGCGTTAGTGCGGGTATGATCGCACCCACAAGGATGCGGTGGACGACGACCTATAAGGCCCGGTGGTGCAGGGCTCGCCCCCGTCTGGGTGGGCTCTGCGACCGCCTTTGTGACGAGAAGCGACTCGGAGGTGTGGTGCCGAGTGGGGCCGACGTAAATAGCGACAATCTTTTGTACGGTTATCGGAATGGGTATTATAATATGTTTTCGGAAATGGCAAGAGAAGATGGCGGGGCTGGAAATGGACGTAGTCGATTTCTGAGATCGTTCGCTTAGTCAGATGTGGGCGGTTGACTCGTCGTGGCCAGAGCCGGTGGTAGGGCCCAAAGGAAGCGTCGGTGCGCAAAAAGGGGTGCAACACGAGGACTTTCCAGGCGGTCACCCATCTTCGTACTACTCTCGCCCAAGCACGCTTAACTTCGGAGTTCTGATGGGATCTGGTGCGTTAGTGCTGGTATGATCGCACCCACAAGGATGCGGTGGACGACGAGCTATAAGGCCCGGTGGTGCAGGGCTCGCCCCCGTCTGGGTGGACTCTGCGACAGCATTTTGTGACGAGAAGCGACTTGGACGTGTGGGGCCGACGTAAATAGCTACAACGTTTTGTACGGTTATTGGAATGGGTATCATAATATGTTTTTAGAAATGGCAAGAGAAGATGGCGGGGCTGGAAATTGATGTAGTCGATTTATGAGGTCGTTCGCTTAGTCAGATGTGGGCGGTTGACTCGTCGTGGCTAGAGCTGGTGGTAGGGCCCAAAGGAAGCGCTGGTGCACAAAAAGGGGTGCAACAGGAGGACTTCCAAGAAGGTCACCCATCTTAGTACTACTCCCGCCCAAGCACGCTTAACTTCAGAGTTTTGATGGGATCCGGTGTGTTAGTGCTGGTATGATCGCACCCACAAGGATGCGGTGGACGACGACCTGTAAGGCCCGGTGGTGCAGGGCTCGCCCCCGTCTGGGTGGGCTCTGCGACCGCCTTTATGACGAGAAGCGACTCGGACGTGTGGTGCCGAGTGGGGCCGACGTAAATAGCGACAACGTTTTGTACGGTTATCGGAATGTGTATTATAATATGTTTTCAAAAATGGCAAGAGAAGATGGCGGGGCTGGAAATTGACGTAGTCGATTTCTGAGGTCGTTCGCTTAGTCAGATGTAGGCGGTTGACTCGTCATGGCCAGAGCCTGCGGTAGGGCCCAAAGGAAGCGCCGGCGCACAAAAAGGGGTGCAACACGAGGACTTCCCAGGAGGTCCCCATCTTAGTACTACTCTCTCCCAAGCACGCTTAACTTCGAAGTTCTGATGGGATCTGGTGCGTTGGTGCTGGTATGATCGCACCCACAAGGATGCGGTGGACGATGACCTATAAGGCATGGTGGTGTAGGGCCCACCCCAGTCTGGGTGGGCTCTGTGATAGCCTTTGTGACAAGAAGTGACCCGGACATGTGGTGCCGAGTGGGGACCACGTAAATAGCGACAACGTTTTGTACGGTTATCGGAATGGGTATTATAATACGTTTCCGGAAATGACAAGAGAAGATGGCGAGGCTGGAAATTGACGTGGTGGTGCAGGGCTCGCCCCCGTCTGGGTGGGCTCTGCGACCGTGTTTGTGACGAGAAGCGACTAGGACGAGTGGTGCCGAGTGGGGCCGATGTAAATAGCTACAACGTTTTGTATGGTTATCGGAATGAGTATTATAATATGTTTTCAGAAATGGTAAGAGAAGATGGCGGGGTAGGAAATTGACATAGTTGATTTATGAGGTAGTTCGCTTAGTCAGATGTGGGCGGTTGACTCGTCGTGGCCAGAACCGGCGGTAGGGCCCAAAGGAAGTGCCGGTGCACAAAAAGGGGTGCAACACGAGGACTTCCCAGGAGGTCACCCATCTTAGTACTACTCTCGCCCAAGCACGCTTAACTTCAGAGTTCTGATGGGATCCGGTGCGTTAGTGGTGGTATGATCGCACCCACAAAGATGCGGTGGACGATGACCTATAAGGCCCGGTGGTGCAGGGCTCGCCCCCGTCTGGGTGGGCTCTGCGACAGCCTTTGTGAGGAGAAGCGACTCGGACGTGTGGTGCCGAGTGGGGCCGACGTAAATAGCGACAACGTTTTGTACGGTTATCGGAATGGGTATTATAATATGTTTTCGGAAATGGCAAGAGAAGATGGCGGGGGCTGGAAATTGACGTAGTCGATTTCTGAGGTCGTTTGCTTAGTCAGATGTGGGAGGTTGACTCGTCGTGGCCAGAGCCGGCGGTAGGGCCCAAAGGAAGCGCCGGCGCACAAAAAGGGGAGCAACCCGAGGACTTCCCAGGAGGTCACCCATCTTAGTACTACTCTCGTCCAAGCACGCTTAACTTTAGAGTTCTGATGGGATCCGGTGCGTTAGTACTGGTATGATCGCACCCACAAGGATGCGGTGGACGACGACCTATAAGGCCCGGTGGTGCAGGGCTCGCCCCCGTCTGGGTGGGCTCTGCGACCGCCTTTGTGACGAGAAGCGACTTGGACGTGTGGTGCCGAGTGGGGCCGACGTAAATAGCGACAATGTTTCGTACGGTTATCGGAATGTGTATTATAATATGTTTTAGAAATGGCAAGAGAAGATGGCGGGGCTGGAAATTGACGTGGTGGTGCAGGGCTCGCCCCCGTCTGGGTGGGGTCTACGACCGCCTTTGTGACGATAAGCGACTCAGACGTGTGGTGCCGAGTGGAGCCGACGTAAATAGCGACAACGTTTTGTACGGTTATCGAAATGGGTATTATAATATGTTTCCAGAAATGGCAAGAGAAGATGGCGAGGCTGGAAATTGACGTAGTCGATTTTTGAGGTCATTTGCTTAGTCAGATGTGGGCGGTTGACTCGCCGTGGGCAGAGCCGGTGGTAGGGCCCAAAGGAAGCGCCGGGGCACAAAAAGGGGTGCAACACGAGGACTTCCCAGGAGGTCACCCATCTTAGTACTACTCTCGCCAAAGCACGCTTAACTTTGAAGTTCTGATGGGATCCGATGCATTAGTGCTGGCATGATAGCACCCACAAGGATGCGGTGGACGACGACCTAGAACGCCCGGTGGTGCAGGACTCGCCCCAGTCTGGGTGGGCTCCGCGACAGCCTTTGTGACGAGAAGCGACTCGGACGTGTGGTGCCGAGTGGGGCCGACGTAAATAGCGACAACATTTTGTACGGTTATCGGAATGGGTATTATAATATGTTTTCGGAAATGACAAGAGAAGATGGCGGGGCTGGAAATTGACGTAGTCAATTTCTGAGGTCGTTCGCTTAGTCAGATGTGGGTTGTTGACTCGTCATGGACAGAGCCTTCGGTAGGGCCCAAAGGAAGCGCCGGTACGGTTATCGGAATGAGTATTATAATACGTTTTCGGAAATGGCAAGAGAAGATGGCGGGGCTGGAAATTGACGTAGTCGATTTCTGAGGTCGTTCGCTGAGTCAGATGTGGGCGATTGACTCATCATGGCCAGAGCCTGCGGTAGGGCCCAAAGGAAGCGCCGGTGCACAAAAAGGGGTGCAACACGAGGACTTCCCAGGAGGTCACCCATCTTAGTACTACTCTCTCCCAAGCACACTTAACTTCGAAGTTCTGATGGGATCCGGTGCGTTAGTGCTGGTATGATCGCACCCACAAGGACGCGATGGACGACGACCTATAAAGCATGGTGGTGTAGGGCCCGCCCCAGTCTGGGTGGGCTCTGTGACAGCCTTTGTGACAAGAAGCGACCCGGACATGTGGTGCCGAGTGGGGCCCACGTAAATAGCGACAACGTTTTGTACGGTTATCGGAATGGGTTTTATAATATGTTTCCGGAAATGACAAGAGAAGATGGCGGGGCTAGAAATTGACGTGGTGGTGCAGGGCTCGCCCCCGTCAGGGTGGGCTCTGCGACCGTGTTTGTGACGAGAAGCGACTCGGACGAGTGGTGCCGAGTGGGGCCGACGTAAATGGCTACAACGTTTTGTACGGTTATCGGAATGGGTATTATAATATGTTTTCAGAAATGGCAAGAGAAGATGGCGAGGCTGGAAATTGACGTAGTCGATTTATGAGGTCGTTCGCTTAGTCAGATGTGGGCGGTTGACTCGTCGTAGCCAGGGGTGCAACACGAGGACTTCTCAGGAGGTCACCCATCTTAGTACTACTCTCGCCCAAGCACGCTTAACTTCAGAGTTCTGATGGGATCCGGTGCGTTAGTGCTGGTATGATCGCACCCACAAGGATGCGGTGGACGACGACCTATAAGGCCCGGTGGTGCAAGGCTCGCCCCCGTCTGGGTGGGCTATGCGACCGCCTTTGTGACGAGAAGCGACTCGGACGTGTGGTGCCGAGTGGGGCCGACGTAAATAGCGACAACGTTTTGTACGGTTATCAGAATGGGTATTATTTTATGTTTTCGGAAATGGCAAGAGAAGATGGCGGGGCTGAAAATTGACGTAGTCGATTTCTAAGGTCGTTCGCTTAGTCAGATGTAGGCGGTTGACTCGTCATGGCCAGAGCCGGCGGTAGGGCCAAAAGGAAGCGCCGGTGTACAAAAAAGGGTGCAACACGAGGACTTCCCAGGAGGTCACCCATCTTAGTACTACTCTCGCCCAAGCACGCTTAACTTCAGAGTTTTGATGGGATCCGGTGCGTTAGTGCTGGTATGATCGCACCAACAAGGATGCGGTGGACGACGACCTATAAGGCCCGGTGGTGCAGGGCTCGCCCCCGTCTGGGTGGGCTCTGCGACCGCCTTTGTGACGAGAAGCGACTCGGACGTGTGGTGCCGAGTGGGGCCGACGTAAATAGCGACAATGTTTTGTAAGGTTATCGGAATGTGTGATATAATATGTTTACGGAAATGGCAAGAGAAGATGGCGGGGCTGGAAATTGACGTGGTGGTGCAGGGCTCGCCCTCGTCTGGGTGGGCTCTGCGACCGCCTTTGTGACGATAAGCGACTCGGACGTGTGGTGTCGAGTGGAGCCGACGTAAATAGCGACAATGTTTTGTACGGTTATCGGAATGGGTATTATAATATGTTTCCAGAAATGGCAAGAGAAGATGGCGGGGCTGGAAATTGACGTAGCCGATTTCTGAGGTCGTTTGCTTAGTCAGATGTGGGCGGTTGACTCGCCGTGGGTAGAGCCGGCGGTAGGGCCCAAAGGAAGCGCCGGTACACAAAATGGGGTGCAACACGAGGACTTCCCAGGAGGTCACCCATCTTAGTACTACTCTCGCCAAAGCACGCTTAACTTTGGAGTTCTGATGGGATCCGGTGCGTTAGTGCCGGTATGATCGCACCCACAGGGATGCGGTGGACGAAGACCTATAACGCCCGGTGGTGCAGGACTCGCCAAAGTCTGGGTGTGCTCTGCGACAGCCTTTGTGACGAGAAGCGACTCGGACGTGTGGTGCCAAGTGGGGCCGACGTAAATAGCGACAACATTTTGTACGGTTATCGGAATGGGTATTATAATATGTTTTCGGAAATGGCAAGAGAAGATGGCGGGCCGAGAAATTGACGTAGTCGATTTCTGAGGTCGTTCGCTTAGTCAGATGTAGGCGGCTGACTCGTCATGGCCAGAGCCGGCGGTAGGGCCAAAAGGAAGCACCGGTGCACAAAAAGGGGTGCAACACGAGGACTTCCCAGGAGGTCACCCTTCTTAGTACTACTCTCGCCCAAGCACGCTTAACTTCAGAGTTCTGATGAGATCCGGTGCGTTAGTGCTGGTATGATCGCACCCACAAGGATGCGGTGGACGACGACCTATAAGGCCCGGTGGTGAAGGGCTCGCCCCCATCTGGGTGGGCTCTGCGACAGCCTTTGTGACGAGAAGTGCCTCGGACGTGTGGTGCCGAGTGGGGCCGACGTAAATAGCGACAATGTTTTGTACGGTTATCGGAATGTGTATTATAATATGTTTACGGAAATGGCAAGAGAAGATGGCTGGGCTGGAAATTGACGTGGTGGTGCAGGGCTCGCCCCCGTCTCGGTGGGCTCTGCGACCGCCTTTGTGACGATAAGCGACTCGGACGTGTGGTGCCGAGTGGAGCCGACGTAAATAGCGACAACGTTTTGTACGGTTATCGGAATGGGTATTATAATATGTTTCCAGAAATGGCAAGAGAAGATGGCGGGGCTGGAAATTGACGTAGCCGATTTCTGAGGTCGTTTGCTTAGTCAGATGTGGGCGGTTGACTCGCCGTGGGCAGAGCCGGCGGTAGGGCCCAAAGGAAGCGCCGGTGCACAAAAAGGGGTGCAACACGAGGACTTCCCAGGAGGTCACCTTTCTTAGTACTACTCTCGCCAACGCACGCTTAACTTCGGAGTTATGATGGGATCCGGTGCGTTAGTGCCGGTATAATCGCACCCATAGGGATGCGGTGGACGACGACCTATAACGCTCGGTGGTGCAGGACTCGCCCCAGTCTCGGTGGGCTCTGCGACAGCCTTTGTGACGAGAAGCGACTCGGACGTGTGGTGCCGAGTGGGGCCGACGTAAATAGCGACAACATTTTGTACGGTTATCGGAATGGGTATTATAATATGTTTTCGAAAATGGCAAGAGAAGATGGCGGGACTTGAAATTGAGGTAGTCGATTTCAGAGGTCGTGTGCTTTGTCAGATGTCACCCATCTTAGTACTACTCTCTCCCAAGCACGCTTAACTTCGAAGTTCTGATGGGATCCGGTGCGTTAGTGCTGGTATGATCGCACCCACAAGGACACGGTGGACGACGACCTATAAGGCATGGTGGTGTAGGGCCCGCCCCAGTTTGGGTGGGCTCTGTGACCGCCTTTGTGACGAGAAGCGACTCGGACGTGTGGTTCCGAGTGGGGCCGACGTAAATTGCGGCAACGTTTTGTACGGTTATCGGAATGGGTAATATAATATGTTTTCGGAAATGGCAAGAGAAGATGGCGGGGCTGGAAATTGACGTAGTCGATTTCTGAGGTCGTTCACTTAGTCAGATGTGGGCGGTTGACTCGTCGTGGCCAGAGCCGGCGGTAGGTCGCAAAGTAAGCGCCGGTGCACAAAAAGGGGTGCAACACGAGGACTTCTCAGGAGGTCACCCATCTTAGTACTACTATCGCCAAAGCACGTTTAACTTCGGAGTTCTGATGGGATCCGGTGCGTTAGTGCTGGTATGATCGCACCCACAGGGATGCGGTGGATGACGACCTATAACGCCCGGTGGTGCAGGACTCGCCCCAGTCTGGGTGGGCTCTGCGATAGCCTTAGTGACGAGAAGCAACTCGGACGTGTGGTGCCGAGTGGGGCCGACGTAAATAGCGACAACATTTTGTACGGTTATCGGAATGGGTATTATAATATGTTTTCGAAAATGGCAAGAGAAGATGGGGGGACTTGAAATTGAGGTAGTCGATTTCAGAGGTCGTATGCTTTGTCAAATGTGGGCGGCTGACTCGTCGTGAGCAGAGCCGGTGGTAGGGCCCAAAGGAAGCGTCGGTGTGTAAAAAGGGGTGCAACATGAGGACTTCCCAGGAGGTCACCCATCTTAGTACTACTCTCTCCCAAGCACGCTTAACTTCAAAGTTCTGATGGGATCCGGTGCGTTAGTGCTGGTATGATCGCACCCACAAGGACACGGTGGACGACGACCTATAAGGCATGGTGGTGTAGGGCCCGCCCCAGCCTGGGTGGGCTCTGTGATAGCCTTTGTGATGAGAAGCGACCCGGACATGTGGTGCCGAGTGGGGCTCACGTAAATAGCGACAACGTTTTGTACGGTTATCAGAATGGGTATTATAATATGTTTCCGGAAATGACAAGAGAAGATGGCGGGGCTGGAAATTGACGTGGTGGTGCAGGGCTCGCCCCCGTCTGGGTGGGCTCTGTGACCGTGTTTGTGACGAGAAGCGACTCGGACGAGTGGTGCCGAGTGGGGCCGACGTAAATAGCTACAACGTTTTGTACGGTTATCGGAATGGGTATTATAATATGTTTTCAGAAATGACAAGAGAAGATGGCGGGGCTGGAAATTGACGTAGTCGATTTATGAGGTCGTTCGCTTAGTCAGATGTGGGCGGTTGACTCGTCGTGGCCAGAGCCGGCGTTAGGGCCCAAAGGAAGCGCTGGTGCACAAAAAGGGGTGCAACACGAGGACTTCCCAGGAGGTCACCCATCTTAGTACTACTCTCGCCCAAGCACGTTTAACTTTAGAGTTCTGATGGGATCCGGGGCGTTAGTGCGGGTATGATCACACCTACAAGGATGCGGTGGACGACGACCTATAAGGCCCGGTGGTGCAGGGCTCGCCCCCGTCTGGGTGGGCTCTGCGACCGCCTTTGTGACGAGAAGCGACTCGGAGGTGTGGTGCCGAGTGGGGCCGATGTAAATAGCGACAATGTTTTGTACGGTTATCGGAATGGGTATTATAATATGTTTTCGGAAATGGCAAGAGAAGATGGCGGGGCTGGAAATGGACGTAGTCGATTTCTGAGATCGTTCGCTTAGTCAGATGTGGGCGATTGACTCGTCGTGGCCAGAGCCGGTGGTAGGGCCCAAAGGAAGCGCCGGTGCGCAAAAAGGGGTGCAACACGAGGACTTTCCAGGCGGTCACCCATCTTAGTACTACTCTCACCCAAGCACGCTAAACTTCGGAGTTCTGATGGGATCTGGTGCGTTAGTGCTGGTATGATCGCACCCACAAGGATGCGGTGGACGACGAGCTATAAGGCCCGGTGGTGCAGGGCTCGCCCCCGTCTGGGTGGGCTCTGCGACCGCCTTTGTGACGAGAAGCGACTCGGACGTGTGGTGCCGACATAAATAGCGACAACGTTTTGTACGGTTATCGGAATGGGTATTATAATATGTTTTCGTAAATGGCAAGAGAAGATGGCGGGGCTAGAAATTGATGTAGTCAATTTATGAGGTCGTTCGCTTAGTCAGATGTGGGCGGTTGACTCGTCGTGGCCAGAGTCGGCGGTAGGGCCCAAAGGAAGTGCATGTGCACAAAAATGGGTCCAACACGAGGACTTCCCAGGAGGTCACCCATCTTAGTACTACTCTTGCCCAAGCACGCTTAACTTCAGAGTTTTGATGGGATCCGGTGTGTTAGTGCTGGTATGATCGCACCCACAAGGATGCGGTGGACGACGACCTATAAGGCATGGTGGTGCAGTGCTCGCCCCTGTCTGGGTGGGCTCTGCGACCGCCTTTGTGACGAGAAGCGACTCGGACGTGTGGTGCCGAGTGGGGCCGACGTAAATAGCGACAACGTTTTGTACGGTTATCGAAATGGGTATTATAATATGTTTTCGAAAATGGCAAGAGAAGATGGAGGGGCTGGAAATTGACGTGGTGGTGCAGGGCTCGCCCCCGTCTGGGTGGGCTCTGTGACCGTGTTTGTGACGAGAAGCGACTCGGACGAGTGGTGCCGAGTGGGGCCGACGTAAATGGCTGCAACGTTTTGTACGGTTATTGGAATGGGTATTATAATATGTTTTCTGAAATGGCAAGAGAAGATGGCGAGGCTGGAAATTGACGTAGTCGATTTATGAGGTGGTTCGCTTAGACAGATGTGGGCGGTTGACTCCTCGTGGCCAGGGGTGCAACACTTGGACTTCCCAGGAGGTCACCCATCTTAGTACTACTCTCGCCCAAGCAGGCTTAACTTTAGAGTTCTGATTGGATCCGGTGCGTTAGTGCTGGTATGATCGCACCCACAAGGATGCGGTGGACGACGACCTATAAGGCCCGGTGATGCAGGGTTCGCCCCCGTCTGGGAATGCTCTGCGACCGCCTTTGTGACGAGAAGCGACTCGGACGTGTGGTGCCGAGTGGGGCCGACGTAAATAGCGACAACGTTTTGCACGGTTATCGGAATGGCTATTATAATATGTTTTCGGAAATCGCAAGAGAAGATGGCAGGGCTGGAAATTGAGATAGTCAATTTCTGAGGTCGTTCGCTTAGTCAGATGTGGGCGGTTGACTCGTCAAGGCCAGAGCCGGCGGTAGGGCCAAAAGGAAGCGTCGTTGCAAAAAAAGGGGTGCAACACGAGGACTTCTCAAGAGGTCACCCATCTTAGTACTACTCTCGCCCAAGCACGCTTAACTTCAGAGTTCTGATGGGATCCGGTGCGTTAGTGCTGGTATGATCGCACCCACAAGGATGCGGTGGACGACGACCTATAAGGCCCGGTGGTGCAGGGCTCGCCCCCGTCTGGGTGGGCTCTGCGACTGCCTTTGTGACGAGAAGCGACTCGGACGTGTGGTGCCGAGTGGGGCCGACGTAAATAGCGACAATGTTTTGTACGGTTATCGAAATGTGTTTTATAATATGTTTACGGAAATGGCAAGAGAAGATGGCGGGGCTGGAAATTGACGTGGTGGTGCAGGGCTCGCCCCCTTCTGGGTGGGCTCTGCGACCGCCTTTGTGACGATAAGTGACTCGGACGTGTGGTGCCGAGTGCAGCCGACGTAAATAACGACAACGTTTTGTACGGTTATCGGAATGGGTATTATAATATGTTTCCTGAAATGGCAAGAGAAGATGGCGGGGCTGGAAATTGACGTAGCCGATTTCTGAGGTAGTTTGCTTAGTCAGATGTGGGCGGTTGACTCGCCGTGGGCAGAGCCGGCGGTAGGGCCCAAAGGAAGCGCTGGTGCACAAAAAGGGGTGCAACACGAGGACTTCCCAGGAGGTCACCCATCTTAGTACTACTCTCGCCAAAGCACGCTTAACTTCGGAGTTCTGATGGGATCCGGTGCGTTAGTGCCGGTATGATCGCACCCATAAGGATGCGGTGGACGACGACCTATAACGCCCGGTGGTGCAGGACTCGCCCCAGTCTGGGTGGGCTCTGCGACTGCCTTTGTGACGAGAAGCGACTCAGACGTGTGGTGCCGAGTGGGGCCGACGTAAATAGCGACAACATTTTGTACGGTTATCGGAATGGGTATTATAATATGTTTTCGAAAATGGCAAGAGAAGATGGCGGGACTTGAAATTGAGGTAGTCGATTTCAGAGGTCGTATGCTTTGTCAGATGTGGGCGGCTGACTCGTCGTGAGCAGAGCCGGTGGTAGGGCCCAAAGGAAGCGCCGGTGCGTAAAAAGGGGTGCAACACGAGGACTTCCGAGGAGGTCACCCATCTTAGTACTACTCTCTCCCAAGCACGCTTAACTTTGAAGTTCTGATGGGATCCGGTGCGTTAGTGCTGGTATGATCGCACCCACAAGGACACGGTGGACGACGACCTATAAGGCATGGTGGTGTAGGGCCCGCCCCAGTCTGGGTGGGCTCTGCGACCGCCTTTGTGATGAGAAGGGACTCGGACATGTGGTGTCGAGTGGGGCCCACGTAAATAGCGACAACGTTTTGTACGGTTATCGGAATGGGTATTATAATATGTTTCTGGAAATGACAAGAGAAGATGGCGGGGCTGGAAATTGACGTGGTGGTGCAGGGCTCGCCCCCGTTTAGGTGGGCTCTGCGACCGTGTTTGTGACGAGAAGCGACTCGGACGAGTGGTGCCGAGTGGGGCCGACGTAAATAGCTACAACGTTTTGTACGGTTATCGGAATGGGCATTAAAATATGTTTTCAGAAATGGCAAGAGAAGATGGCGGGGTTGGAAATTGACGTAGTCGATTTCTGATGTCGTTCGCTTAGTCAGATGTGGGCGGTTGACTCGTCGTGGCTAGAGTCGGCGGTAGGGCCCAAAGGAAGCGCCTGTGCACAAAAAGGGGTGCAACACGAGGACTTCCCAGGAGGTCACCCATCTTAGTACTACTCTCGCCCAAGCACGCGGGATTTTAATGCACCCCTCCAAGGAAGGTTGAGACCACTCCAAAAGATAAAGCCAATCCATAGAGCTGGCTTGGGTTTTAAGGGGCCATTCGAGTCAGACGGCAAACCCCTCACTTCGACTTTGTCCTCACATTTCAAAAAGGGGCCCATCGTCCAGATGGAAGATCCTCCACTGGAATCACCTGGGGGGTCACGGGATGTGTTTTTAGCTCAAGGATGTTCAAGGATCCCTAAAAGAGGAAAGATTGTCCACCTGGATTGTGACTGGTATAAATGGTTTGACATACCAGATATATCCATTGCACTGGAAAGAATGTTCTCCCCTCCACATCTAGAAGGGTCGTCTTTGATCTCCGAAATGCCAGGGGACACCACCACACTTGCTAGAATGTCAAACCCTCCTCGCCAAGAGGATGTTGTCATCGACGGGTCATCATCCGTCACCAATATTGTCACCGACGGCTCATTAGCCGTCATCTTTTCTATCCACATATCACAGCCTTTGTTGCTGTCTCCTTCCTGGGCCAGACAGTTGTCTGATGATCTTCCCAGGTCCCCTTCTTTACTCATATACCTACGTGGGTTTCTTAACTCACACCAGGTTTTCAATCACGATCTGCTCTACGAGCTACACAACCCTCTAGCTCTAATTCCCTTTTCACCTCCTCCAATTTCTTTTCATTGTTTTGTTATCAAAAATGAAAACGAAAAAAAAACGTCAATTTCCCAACTCCCCAACAATACATCTTTGTTGAGGAGACATCCTATATCTCCCATGAGTGTGCCCCGACTTACGGGCCACTCATTCAAGGTCCCTTGAGCGACCTTCTTTACCCCTCCTCTGAGGGGTCCTTCCCTGTACATTCTTCACTATCTTCTTTAGCTTCTTCTTCTTCTGTAAATAATGTGTGTCAGGTTAGGAATGAGTCAAGGGTAGTGCCCAAGAAGAAATCCAAGGGTAAGCAGATCCCTCGGCGATTTATTTTAGATTTAGCCACCAGGTGTCAAGCCCTTCTAGCCATTCCCCAATTGCTAGAAAATCCCGTCCAACTGCCAGAAATAGAATGTGAGAATGATTGCATGATCGATGAAGGGTATGGGGTCTATGAACTCACTGACGAGGAATACCCCATTGAAGATGAGGATGAAGAATATGAGGACGCGGCTGACGCCTATGCTAGTGGAATGAGCAGATTTGACGAGCCGTGAGTGATGCGGGACAATATGCTCTGATACCAAACTTGATGCGGGACCGACTGACTCGCTAGCTAACCTACGACACTAGAGAGTGCGACCAGCACGCGCACGTGACAAGGCAAGCCGGTGTGACCGACTAACGTGAAATCCCTCCGGGTGGAGGCGTCTCTCAACAGAACTCCGAACCACGGCCGTCCCAAGGAGGGAGGCGCGACGGGGTCACAACGGGCGAGAGGCCGCGGGACGACATGGGAGTCTAGTCCGAGCTCGGTGCTCGACTAGGGCCAAGGGAGGTGGGCACTCTCAACTCTCAACCAGCAGTGATAAATACCGTCTAGCTAGGCCCTACACTCACTTGCGCGGCACATTCAATCGCATACGAGACAAGCAAACAACAAAGGAAGGAGCGAGACACGTACCTCCACGCCTAGGCGTGGGGAAGGAACCCCGGCCATGCCACACACCCACCGGTACATCAAACAAACAATATTACATAACCAAATGGTGCCCACTCCTCGCAGGGAGGTAACGGGCTACAAGCTCAATCCGGTAGCGTGCGGCGTGGGGTGACGGGTACCGGGTCGGGGCAGCTCGATGTCCACAGGTCCGCCTCGGGCTGCTGCAAGGAAGGAGTCTTCCGGCGCCTCGCTGTAATAGGGGACGCTCCTCCGGGAAGAAGAGGTACGTCGCTGGGCCCGGAGACGCGTCGGGAGTGCACTTGGGAAGGGGGCGACTAGCTGGCCACCCTGCGCAGGTTCTGTCCAGCAGCTGGATGGCGACACCGATAGGTCCCCTTAATCACGTCCGGGACCTGCAAAACTCGGCGGGGGCGCTGATGGGGATACCCCAGGGGCGCCCGTGGAAGGAGAGCCGCTGCTGAGGCCGCTGGTGGCTGTGGCGATTCGTCGAACACCTGGCGTGCAGTCGACCGGCCTGTCTGCTCACAGTGATAGAGGCCGCGAGAACGGCCGGTACGTGACCCTCCGGACAGCAAATGTGGCAGGGTCTTCTCTGGTAGATGGCTGACAGGGGAGGCTAATGGTGGGTTGTGGTGGCCGGTGGGGTACCGTGGGACTTTCGGGCGTGGGTGGCGAAGGAGGTTGGGGTCACAGTCTGCAATTCAGGGCAGTAAGAACTGTGACTCCCGGAAGGGCAGTAATGGCGAGGGGTTGTATGAGGATTCCGGGTCTGTGGCGATTACTGGAGATGGGGTATGGTGTGAGGGGGTGGCCTACCAAATTTCAGGGCAATCAGAGGTGGCTAGAGGGTGGTCCCTTTGGAGGTCCCTGCTGACTGGTCCCACACGGGTACTGTAGCAGAGAACTGCGCACAGAAAGTGTGTACAAAGGGAACTCTCAGCCCCGATGGAAATTTGAGGCGAGACCAGAGGGGCTGGATTCGTGACTGGGAGGGGAACAAATGTTATGAAGGGACTGGTGATGTTCGGGGGCAGGAGAGGCATGCAAACGGGGACCCAAGTCGGTTCAGGTCACAGGCGAGACTGCCAGGGAGGCAGTCAGCGCGACGAAAGTGTCTGTGAAGACAACTTTCTGTGACGAACGAGTTTTGGGGCGAGGTCAGAGGGGTTGGAAAGCTAACAGGCAAAGGCACAAAAACCTAGAAGACACTCCTGGGGTTTGCTGTCAGGAACTGGGCATACCGTTCGCAACTTCGGGCCCCTAGTGTGCAGGTCGGACAGGTACTCCGGGGTCGAGCAGCACGCCTCCACGATCGCCGTCACCTCGTCGACCGGATCGCCCGTGGACGTGGGGAAGAAGACCGCTGGCGTGGAATCCCTGGAGAAGGTCTCCTACCCCTGGGCGTCGCACCCAAGGACTGGAGAGGGGGTGAGGGCGTCGCACCCTCAAGGAGGAGGAAGAAGAAGGGATCGCCCCTTTCAAGATGGTGGCTGCACACAAGACTTTTCAAAACTAATTCTTCATTATCCTCCATGGAAAATACATAAGAGCTTATATATGCTAGGGTTGAAACCCTAGCCAAGGGGGGGGGGGGGAAAGAGCCGCACATGGCTTGGGGGAAAGGGGGGGTGCGAACCAAGGCAAGGGGGAAAGAGGGGCGCTCATCTTCCTAGATTCTAGGAGAGGGGGGCGGCTGCCACCTTCCAAGAGGAGGGAAGGGAGTGGGGCGCCCAAACCCTAACCCTAAGAGGTGGGGGCGCAAGTGCCTAGGTGGGCCAAGCCCTGGTTGGGCAGCCATGCCAAATGGGCCAAGACTTGAACCAAGAAAGTGGCCCAATAACCTCCCTAGCCTCTAGCAAGCCTACAAAACACAAATAAAGCCTAATTGGCCTCAAAAAAGGTCCATGACTGAAAGAAATTGTCCACATACGGACTAAACCAAGGCCCAACATGGCCCAAAGCATAAAATAAGTGATGATAGCTCCGCTAATCTGCCAACTGGTCGCCGAGCCAAAGGGATGCCGGCGAGATCCGTGTACTCCGTCGTAAAATGTGACGCGTGTCCTCACCAATTCTCCCCGGGTGGGAAGAACTCGACCCCGTCGAGTAAGGGTCACGGTCACTCAAGTAACGCTCCAGCAAGTCCGGGTCAATCCGCTCCAGCTCTCCCCGCGTGATCCAGGAGTCGTCTGTCTCAGGGCGCCCTCTCCAACGCACTAGGAAACGCTGGTAGGCCCCGCTCCTGGTGGTGGTCACCTGCTCATCCAGTATACAACCGATGTGCTCGCGTCTCTGTAATGGGGCTGGAGGAGGTGGACTCTCAGAAGGTATATCACTCACAACAGGAAGGGGAGGCCCAAGAAGCTCACTGGGAATCACTGCTGGATCCCGATAGGCCACCAGATCAGAGACGTTGAACGTCGAACTGATCCCATAATCATCTGGCAGCTCAATCTCATATGCGTTAGACCCAATCCGCCTCAGAACTCGGAAGGGTCCGGCACCGCGGTCCTGGAGTTTCTTTACGGCCCCCGAAGGGAACCGTTCAGGTCTGACCCTGATCATGACATACTCTCCCTCGCGGAACTCACGGGTGCATCGACGCGCATCAGCTAGATCCTTATAACGTGCGTTGCCGGTCTCTAGATGGTGATGGTGATGCAGACTTCGAACAAGCTCTATGGACTCATGCCTATATGAACGCAGTGGTGGTCCTGGACATCCAAACATGGACCTAGCATGGCCATGACACCTCCTAGACTGGACAACATGGGGAGGGCCTGGACAACCAAAGTTGTTCCATTCATGCATGTGTGTCCTACCAAGTGTGCTAGACTTTGGGGGACCAATATGAATAGACTCACTCACCATGTAACCCCTATATGATTGTGGACGGGATGATGCATGAAAGAGAGATAAAGGAGTGAAAGGAGAGTGATAATGGACCATCTGGGGCTCCCTCCTAGCCAAACTCTGGGGTGTGGGTCCATGCATGGAAGGAGAGTGATAATGGACCTCCTCGTCACAAGGGGTGAGGAAATATGGATCGGGAGGTTTAATAGGAAAAGGATCAAAAGGGTCAAAGAAATGGAGACTTTTCCTAACATGCCCCTTCACTATACTTGCCCATGTCGGATAGTCGCCAAGGTGCAAATGGTCACCTTTAGGCACTATGAATGATGGGGCAAGGGAACCATAAGGGCCAGGGAGACAAGGTTCCTCCCTCGGCGTAGTAATGCCATAAGATGGGGGAAAGGCAACCTCATCGAGTATGGGAAAGAATAGAAGGACCTCGGAAGTGATAGGACCTATGGTGTACACCGAGGTAATAGACCCCAAAGCTGGGAGTATGAAGCTATGACTATAGGGTTGGTCAGACCCTAAGGCCAACATGTATGTCAACTCCCACTGACAATCCAAACTCTTAAGAAACTCCCTCACATTCTCCATAAAGCTGAAGGACCGAAAAGTGGTGTGAAAGGAGTTAAGGGGTATGACTGGGAGAGTTGGCTCCATGGAGGGGTAGTAGGTGATCGAGACATCTAGATGTGGACCCTCCCTTAACCAGCTAGCTAAAAACTCCCCAATGACAAGCTCACCCTTGAGAGGTAGTAATGGCTCAAGATGTGGGTCGAAGGATGAAGCATCTACCCCCAGTGAGGGAACGGGGTCCTCTATATACTGGATGGGATCTTGGTCCTCTATCGACTCATCCAAATACTCCGCCTCAAGACCCGGATCAGCCTCATAACCGACGGATATGAGCTTACTATAAGGGGTTACGCGGGTCAGGTATCGATCAAAGGAAGCTTGGAAGTCAGCCTTCACGGATGGCATATCGGACCTCAGGTCTCGGGGAGCGGCCAAGGTGGTGGCGGGTAGTGGACAAGCCCTCGGAGGGTGGGTAGAGACAGTAGGTTGCTGAAGCTGAGGGGCAGAGGCTGTAGCCGTGGATCGAGGGTGATAGTCCCTCGGATGGGAATAGTGAGGTCTAGAGGTAAAGGAGTCCTGACGAGCTGACTCCTGTGGACGGGCCACGGGTCCCCGAGGGTATGGTCTAGGGGTAGCTCGAGAATACGACCCACGAGAGTATGTGGGTGTGGGGTGCTGGACCGGAGCAAACTCGAGCTCAAACTGCTCCTGTTCACGAGCAACCTGGTAAGCTTCCCCCAGGGTCTGCACATGGCGGCGGGATAACTCAATCCGGAGGTGCTCGCGCAGACCCCGACGGAAATGAGCTACAGTCCTGATTTCATCCACCTGAGTCCCATATCGCATTAGGTGCTCATCAAAATCCTTAATATACTCGGACACGAACCTGTTGCCTTGGACAGGACTACTCGGGGCTCCCTCTACCTGATGCACCCTACTAAGGTTGGGTCGGTGGTATGGAACTGAATAATAAGAACTAGCCATCGAGATGCACTGGGAACTCAAAACACATGCAAGACTCAACGAGACAAGGATAACTCTAACTAGACATAAACCTAAAAAGACAATGCAATGGTAGATTACCTAGATGAACTAAGAGACTCAATGCAACCTAGACAACTCTAAGGCCTCAAATGACCTAAGACCCCAATTTGTTAGAACAAACTGGTTCCCTAAGCTCTGATACCAAATTTGATGCGGGACAATATGCTCTGATACCAAACTTGATGCGGGACCGACTGACTCGCTAGCTAACCTACGACACTAGAGAGTGCGACCAGCACGCGCACGTGACAAGGCAAGCCGGTGTGACCGACTAACGTGAAATCCCTCCGGGTGGAGGCGTCTCTCAACAGAACTCCGAACCACGGCCGTCCCAAGGAGGGAGGCGCGACGGGGTCACAACGGGCGAGAGGCCGCGGGACGACATGGGAGTCTAGTCCGAGCTCGGTGCTCGACTAGGGCCAAGGGAGGTGGGCACTCTCAACTCTCAACCAGCAGTGATAAATACCATCTAGCTAGGCCCTACACTCACTTGCGCGGCACATTCAATCGCATACGAGACAAGCAAACAACAAAGGAAGGAGCGAGACACGTACCTCCACGCCTAGGCGTGGGGAAGGAACCCCGGCCATGCCACACACCCACCGGTACATCAAACAAACAATATTACATAACCAAATGGTGCCCACTCCTCGCAGGGAGGTAACGGGCTACAAGCTCAATCCGGTAGCGTGCGGCGTGGGGTGACGGGTACCGGGTCGGGGCAGCTCGATGTCCACAGGTCCGCCTCGGGCTGCTGCAAGGAAGGAGTCTTCCGGCGCCTCGCTGTAATAGGGGACGCTCCTCCGGGAAGAAGAGGTACGTCGCTGGGCCCGGAGACGCGTCGGGAGTGCACTTGGGAAGGGGGCGACTAGCTGGCCACCCTGCGCAGGTTCTGTCCAGCAGCTGGATGGCGACACCGATAGGTCCCCTTAATCACGTCCGGGACCTGCAAAACTCGGCGGGGGCGCTGATGGGGATACCCCAGGGGCGCCCGTGGAAGGAGAGCCGCTGCTGAGGCCGCTGGTGGCTGTGGCGATTCGTCGAACACCTGGCGTGCAGTCGACCGGCCTGTCTGCTCACAGTGATAGAGGCCGCGAGAACGGCCGGTACGTGACCCTCCGGACAGCAAATGTGGCAGGGTCTTCTCTGGTAGATGGCTGACAGGGGAGGCTAATGGTGGGTTGTGGTGGCCGGTGGGGTACCGTGGGACTTTCGGGCGTGGGTGGCGAAGGAGGTTGGGGTCACAGTCTGCAATTCAGGGCAGTAAGAACTGTGACTCCCGGAAGGGCAGTAATGGCGAGGGGTTGTATGAGGATTCCGGGTCTGTGGCGATTACTGGAGATGGGGTATGGTGTGAGGGGGTGGCCTACCAAATTTCAGGGCAATCAGAGGTGGCTAGAGGGTGGTCCCTTTGGAGGTCCCTGCTGACTGGTCCCACACGGGTACTGTAGCAGAGAACTGCGCACAGAAAGTGTGTACAAAGGGAACTCTCAGCCCCGATGGAAATTTGAGGCGAGACCAGAGGGGCTGGATTCGTGACTGGGAGGGGAACAAATGTTATGAAGGGACTGGTGATGTTCGGGGGCAGGAGAGGCATGCAAACGGGGACCCAAGTCGGTTCAGGTCACAGGCGAGACTGCCAGGGAGGCAGTCAGCGCGACGAAAGTGTCTGTGAAGACAACTTTCTGTGACGAACGAGTTTTGGGGCGAGGTCAGAGGGGTTGGAAAGCTAACAGGCAAAGGCACAAAAACCTAGAAGACACTCCTGGGGTTTGCTGTCAGGAACTGGGCATACCGTTCGCAACTTCGGGCCCCTAGTGTGCAGGTCGGACAGGTACTCCGGGGTCGAGCAGCACGCCTCCACGATCGCCGTCACCTCGTCGACCGGATCGCCCGTGGACGTGGGGAAGAAGACCGCTGGCGTGGAATCCCTGGAGAAGGTCTCCTACCCCTGGGCGTCGCACCCAAGGACTGGAGAGGGGGTGAGGGCGTCGCACCCTCAAGGAGGAGGAAGAAGAAGGGATCGCCCCTTTCAAGATGGTGGCTGCACACAAGACTTTTCAAAACTAATTCTTCATTATCCTCCATGGAAAATACATAAGAGCTTATATATGCTAGGGTTGAAACCCTAGCCAAGGGGGGGGGGGGGAAAGAGCCGCACATGGCTTGGGGGAAAGGGGGGGTGCGAACCAAGGCAAGGGGGAAAGAGGGGCGCTCATCTTCCTAGATTCTAGGAGAGGGGGGCGGCTGCCACCTTCCAAGAGGAGGGAAGGGAGTGGGGCGCCCAAACCCTAACCCTAAGAGGTGGGGGCGCAAGTGCCTAGGTGGGCCAAGCCCTGGTTGGGCAGCCATGCCAAATGGGCCAAGACTTGAACCAAGAAAGTGGCCCAATAACCTCCCTAGCCTCTAGCAAGCCTACAAAACACAAATAAAGCCTAATTGGCCTCAAAAAAGGTCCATGACTGAAAGAAATTGTCCACATACGGACTAAACCAAGGCCCAACATGGCCCAAAGCATAAAATAAGTGATGATAGCTCCGCTAATCTGCCAACTGGTCGCCGAGCCAAAGGGATGCCGGCGAGATCCGTGTACTCCGTCGTAAAATGTGACGCGTGTCCTCACCAGTGAGCCGCTGTAGAAGAGTCCACCAAAGAGATAAACTTGGGAACTGAGGATGACCCTAGGATTGTCCTCATAAGTGATAATTTACCATCATCTGAAGAAGAGGCACTAGTTAAGGTTCTTAAGGATTATAAGGACACATTTGCATGGAGCTATGAGGATATGCCGGGTCTGGATTCCACCTTGGTGGAACATCGTCTCACTTTAAAACCAGGGTCCGTCTCGGTAAAATAACGGTTAAGACGTTTTCGCCCACAAATGGCTTTAAAAATGAAGGAAGAGGTTGATAAGCTCCACAAAGCTAGGTTCATAAGAGTCGTCCTTTATCCTCAGTGGGTGGCAAACATTGTCCCGGTCATGAAGAAGGATGGTAAGGTGAGAATTTGCATTGACTTTCGGGACCTTAACCGCGCGTGTCCGAAGGATGATTTTCCCTTGCCTCATATTGACGTGTTGATTGATAATACGGCAGGATACGAAACCCTTTCATTCATGGTTGGATTTTCTGGGTATAATCAAATCCGTCTGGCAGAAGAAGATCAGGAGAAAACCTCATTCACTACTCCCTGGGGAACTTATTGTTATGTGGTCATGCCATTTGGACTGAAAAATGCTGGAGCCACTTATCAAAGGGCTATGATGGCAATATTTCATGACATGATGCACATATATTTAGAAGTGTATGTGGATGATTTGTTGGTAAAATCCAAAACTAGGGCAAAACATCCCGAGGTCCTTGCAAAGGTGTTGCAAAGATCGCGTGAATTCAATTTGAAAATGAATCCAAAAAAGTGCGTGTTTGGTGTATCATCGGGTAAGTTACTTAGCTTCATTATGAGCAAAAGGGGTATTGAGATAGATCCCAATAAGGCTAAGGCAATTAGGGATATGCCACCCCCGAAGAATCTGAGAGAAGTTCGAGGATTAATCGGGAGGTTGCAGTTCATCCGTCGCTTTGTGTCCTAACACTCGCAAAGGTGCCGGCCCTTCTACGAGTTGACCAAAGCAGGGACCAAATTCTGTTGGGATTCTAAGTGCCAGAATGCTTTCGACGAATTAAAAGAATATCTGGCCAACCCGCCTATTCTCACTCCACCTATTCCAGATAAGCCTTTGATCTTATATATCTCAGTCCTAGATGACTCTGTGGGAGCCGTCCTAGCACAAATCAATGAGGAAGGCAAGGAACGGGCAACCTATTACTTGTCTAAACTTCTCAACCCCTGTGAGCGAAAGTATACAGCCATGGAGAAGACCTGTGCCGCCCTTGTGTGGGTGGTACAGAAATTGAAACATTACTTTCTGGCTCACGAAGTCCACTTGATTGCTCGGATAAATCCTATCAAATTTCTCTTGGAAAAGTCTGTCCTTACTGATAGGCTAGCACGTTGGCAAAGTTTTCTATCTCAGTTTGACATCACCTATATTCAACAAAAGGCAATCAAAGGCTATGCTATAGCCGAGCATCTTGCTCACCACCCTCTCCCCAAATTTGATCCTGTTCAATCAGAGTTTCCAGATGAGTCCATTACCCAGTCTGATGATCCGATGTGGACATTATATTTTGATGGAGCTTTGAATTCCCAGGGGAGAGGTATTGGTATCGTTCTTTTGTCACCTGAAGGTGTCGCTATCCCAGAGGCATTCCAGCTCTCATTTCCAGTCACCAACAACGTGGCTGAATACGAGGCTCTTCTGGCAGGTCTGAATCTTGCCTATTCCTTCTGGGTCACCGAATTGTGAGTCATAGGTGATAATCAACTTATCCTTCGCCAAGTGCTCACCAAATATCGCACTCATGATCCCAAGCTCAAGCCATACCAAGAGCTTACTGTTGCTTTTGCTAAACTGTTCACCAAGTTAGTCTTTGTTCATGTTCCTCGCAATCAGAACATTTTGGCCGACGCCCTTGCTTCGTTGGCATCATCATTAAGGTTTCCTCTAGGCAGAAGGGCTCTGTCCGTTTCTATCCACAAGCTTATCCTCCCTGCTATTCACAACCCTTCCTATTTAAGGGTTCAGGAGGAAATGTCAAAGATGGCTCAGGATAGAGAAGTTGTTGAGAAGAGGGAGATTATGTTGGTCGAATTGGAAGAAGAATTGGCTGATGAGGAGAAGCCATGGTTCTATGAGATTATCAAATATTACAAAGACCAGTCTTACCCTACAGAAGCAACAGTAGAAAATAAGAGGGCTATAAGGAGAGTAGCCCAGAGATACACATTGGTTGGAGGATTGCTATACAAGAGAAGCCTCACTGGTGTTCTTCTAAGGTGTCTTGATGATGATGAGTCTTGGAAGTGTGTAGAGGAAGCACACTCAGGCGTGTGCGGTGGTCATGTGAACAGCCAAATGCCTGCTAAGAAGATCTTTCGGCAAGGCTTTTACTGGCCCACCATGGAGGAAGACTGTGCTGTCTATGTCCGTAGGTGTGTCAAGTGTCAACTTCACGCCGATAAGATCCATTCCCCATCTTCCTCTCTCCATCCAGTATCCACCGTGATCGCCAGAGATGTGAACGCGTCACGTGGTGGACTGAGAGAGAGAGATGGGGTTTCTCCCTCTCTGAGTAATAAAGGGTGAAAGAAATGAGGACAAACAATGAAACGCGCGCTATAGGGGATATGGAAAGAACGGTGGACAAGTACAACCTACAAATGACACTCTAATGGAGACAGAAAGAATTTACACTGATCGAACTCCGGTACATGGCGGAGATAGGGGTCCGAAGACCCTCTCGCGCAAACTGAACCCCTTCTCGGTAGGCGTGACCCACCTTTCCGAGAGCAGCTTTTCAGATACCGAATTCGAGTCCTGGAACTCTACGTAATAGAATTTGACAGACGGGAAGACACGTAGACTCGAAAATTGTAACGATATATCACTCCTTGGACAGTTACAAAAACAATATGAATAAAAGCACACCACCGCAGGACATTGGTCTTTACGGGGTCTTAACAGGAAATAGCAATATGAGCAATAATTAATATATGTGCATATAGAAACCACCGCGAGACATTGATCTTACGGGATTTTTTTAAAGCAATATAAATAATAAATAAAAGTATATATATATACCACCACGAGACATTGGCCTTTACGGGATTTTTAATGCATTATAAATAATAAATATAAATATATATACACACCACCACGAGACATTGGCCTTTGCGGGGTTTTTACTATAACATAGATAATAAATATAAGTATATAAATATATAAACCACCACGAGACTGTGGCCTCTGCGGGGTTTTTATTGTGACATAAATAATAAGTATAAGTATATATATATATATATATAGAAATCACCACGAGACTGTGGCCTCTGCGGGGTTTTTAATGCGACATAAATAATATAAATAACATATATATATACATATATATGTATATATAGAAACCACCACGAGGCTTTGGACTCTGAGGGGTCTTTAATGCGACATAAATAATATAAATAATATATATATATATATATATATATATATATATATATATATATATGTGTGTGTGTGTGTGTGTGTGTGTGTGTGTGTGTGTGTGTGTGTGTGTGTGTGTGTGTGTGTGTGTGTGTGTAAACCACCACGAGACTGTGGCCTCTGAGGGGTCTTTACTATAATATAAGTATATGTGACAGGAAAGGAAAAGGGATCAAATAAACCGCCGCGAGATGTTGATCTCCACGGGATTTTATAGCGATGATAGGGGAATGCTGGAATTAAATAGTTACGAGTTAGAAAGTAAAGTGCAGAAAATAAAATGCTGAAATGGAAACGGTCGCGGGAGGTGACCCACTGCACCAGTTAGGAATTAGATATACAGAAAGTAAATCACAGAAACCGCCGCGGGGAATAATACTCCGCGCGGGTGAGGTCAGAGACAGAAGAAGATAACCGCTGCGGGAAGCAACTCTCCGCGGGTGTTATTAAAACAAAGATGATCAAAATGGAGCGCGCGTTAAGAGTGTTGTGATCGCCAGGGACAGAGGGTCCCGAGTGGATTGATCGCTTTCGCCTTTGACACGGGGTTATGCGGGCTCCAACTTCCTCTTCTTTCGACAGGCCGAAGAAGAGGGCCTTTTAACTGGTTACCCCTACACAAGGAACAACAGAGAAAAAAAATAACTAAATGAGAATGACGGCAGTGTAGTACCAATCCTTAGGTAATGAAACTGTAAATAACATAAACGAACACGTACCTGGTTGGTGTGTTTAAAATCCCTTTAGAATTAAAAGGGTAGGAGAATGACATGATGAAATGCGCAAGCACAAAGACACTCACAAGGGAGGCCCTCTCGAAGAGAAAGGCATGAGACATATGCTAAATGATGCATGCAATATAATTAACTGACTGAATAAAAATAAGGGGGAGAAAAGCTTATCGGGGAAGACCGGCGATGAGCTTTGAGAAGGGCTTCAATATCACGAGCACAGCATGACCGAAGGACTTCAGAGCGGACTTCAGAAACTAGTTAAGCCAGACATAAGAACACCCACACAAGCATATACATATGAATGATAAATATACTTATGTAACCATATACTTAAACATATTAAATATATTTAACATATACATAAACACACACATATATACACATATTCGTAAATTGGTCGAAATAAAAGAACAAGAATTTGAGCAAGAAGGCGAGAAAGGAAGAGAGAAAACTCTTTATTTATTTATTTTTAAGACTTTGTTTTGGAAGAAAAAGGATAAGATATATATATGATACATATGTGTATATATATTGTGTATATATATAATATATACAGGAGAAAGAAAGAGAGAGGGAGGGAGAGAGAGAGAGTGGGAGAGATGATTAAAAAAATAAAAAGAAAGAGAGAGATCGAGAGGTAAGAGAGAGGATTAAAAAAAATAAAATAATATGGTAGAGAGGGAGAGATCGAGAAAGAGAGAGGGAGAGAGAGAGAGAGAGAAGAAGTGAGAGAGGGAGAGAACCGGGAGGGGGGAGAGAGAGAGAGAACGAGATGGAGAGAGAGAGAGAGAGAGGCGGTGAGAGGGGGGGAGAGAAAAAGAGAGCGGTTGAGAAAGAGAGAAAGTGGGAGAGAAAAGAGAGAGGGGGGACGCGAGAGAGAAAATAGAGGGGGAAGAGAAGAGAGAGAAGAGAATAAAAAATAAAACAAATGAAGAGAGAGGGGGTGGAGGAAGAGAGAAGAGGAGAGAGAGGGAACCGAGAGGGGGAGAAACGGCGAGAAGAGAGAGAGGGAGAGAGGGTGAATGAGAGAACGGGAGGGAGAGAAAGCAGAGGTAGAGAGAGAGATAACGAGAGTGAGGGGGAGGAGGGAGAGAGAGACGAGAGAGATAGGGAGAGAGATCGGGAGGGAGAGGGAGGTGAGAGAGGGAGAGAACCGAGAGGGAGGGGAGAGGAAACGAGAGAGAGAGAGAGAGGTGGTAAGAGAGGAAACGGGAGAGAGGGAGAGAGAGGAGAGGTCATCGCGGCGGGAGGCAACCGGCCGGCCGGCGGCAACGGCGCCGGTGGTCGACGGTGGCAAGGGGGGTGGCGGCAGCGAGCGGCGGTGAGGGTGGCCGCGGCGGCAGCGGGTGCCGGGGAGTGCTGCGGATGGTGCGGTCGCGGCGGCGATGCAGTGAGGGAGGGAGTGCGAACGGAGGTGGCAACGGTGACGAAGGCGTAGCCGGCGGAAAACGACGGCGATGACGACCGGCGGTCAGACGGTGGACGACGACGGCAACGGCAGGGTGCTCCGGTGGTAGCGGCGTCGGCGGGTTCACAGTGAGACGGCAGCGGTGGTAGCGACCGGCGGCTAGGAGAGGGGAGGACGACAGGGGATGATCACGACGAGTGGGCGACGTGCATGGGGCTCACGGTGGTAGCGGGCGACGGCAGTGGAAGGGGTGGTCGACGGTGGGCTCGTGGGGGGGGGGGGCGCATGCAAAGGGGGGTGAGATGGAGCGCTGGGAAGAGGGAGGGGCGGCACTGCGGACGCGGTGTGAGGCTCGCGGAGGTGGTTCGAGGAGGTGGATGACTGGGCGAGGGCGTGGAGGTGGAGGGTGCAGTGATGGGAGTGGCTGCGGCGGCGGCTTGGAGGTTAGAGAGGGGTAGCTTGCATGGGGTGGTGGCAGTGGTCGTGGGTGGTCGGAGATCGCGGCAGTAAGAGGAAGGCTGGAGGACGTGGGGTGGATGAGAAGAGAAAGGGAGAGGAGGGAGCGGCTGGGTTGTGGAAAGGGTACTCGCGGGGAGAGGATTGCGGCGAGGGAGTGAGGGGAGGTGAAGGAGTGTGTGTGTGTGTGTGCCTTGGTGGAGGGACGTAGGGGCCGACGGTGGATGTGGTGAAGGGAGGGGTGTGAGCTAGAGAGAGAAGGAAATGGAAGGTGGACGGTATACAGAGAAAATGAGAGAAGGGGTAGGGAGTTCGACCGGGGGAGAGTCACGGTGGCTGGGGGCTTGCGAAGTGGAGGTTGGCTGTGTGAGGGGCGGTGTGCAGAGAATGAAAGATGGAGAGGGGGAGTGTGGTGTGAGAACAGGGAAGTGGGGGTGGTGAGTTACGTGAGAAGGGGGGAAGGGAATAGGGAGAAAGAAATGGACGTACAGAGGATATTATTATTATTATATTATATTTTTTTTATATTTTTGTATTTGTTTTGTTTGTTTTGTTTTTATCTTTTACTTTTTTTGTTATTGTTCATTTTTTATGATTATTCAATTTTTACTTTTTAGTAAATATATTTTTATTGATTTTATATATATAGTAATCACTTATATATATATATATATTTATTAAATAAAATCAATTATTTTTACATAAACATAACTATACATATTTTTTTGAAATTTTATGTTTTTTCTCTTTTTATTTATTTTATATGGACACATATTTTAATTTTCTCCCTCTCACAAAATAAATGTAATTTAACCATAATTACGAAAATCACTCAAATAAAAGAAAATGTAAGCCACTTCAGGATATTACGGTACAATATGGGTTTTACTCATCGTAACGTCAGAAATGGCGTGTCTACAGCTGTCCCGCCTTGGCATCCACTTTGTAGGGGAAGGGCGTGTAATGGAATGAAACGAAGTGTATTGGAATGAAATGGAGTGGACTGAAAAGTCGATGCCAAGGTGTGATGAGACACGCTTCTAACATCACGCGATGGGAATCTTTCCGGAGTTTCACGAAGCAACCTTGAGGAAGGTCCTCCGAAATCAACGATTGTTTGGATGGTAAACAAACTGGGAAGGACATTGTGTGCGTTGGGGCACGAACAAACTAAAAAGGACCAACTTCACGGCGCGGAAGTACCTGGGTCGTAAACCTCAGGTTTCACCATTGGGGAGCGGTTACCAGCCATTGTGGAAGTGCTGCAGCCAAGGTGGGTCCGAGGGAAATAAACAGATGATTGGAGACACATCCAAACAATGGTTTCATCCAGAGAAACGTCCGAAGGCAACCTCGGGGAAACTCAGTACTCGACTCGGAATGGAATATCCCATATTCAAGCAATTAAGCACAGTAGCTCACATAATCAAAGTAAATGAATGATTTTCCACAATGAACTCAAAGTCCTACATGAATGCATGCTGGGTTTAAAAAGAAAAATAAAACAAACTAAAATAGAAACTATCGAAGGATAATATTGCTAAGCTGTGGAGAGTGGGTCAGGATACCGATCCAATGAGCTGATACTGAGCCGGGGCCCGTTTATCCACGTACCGACTCATCGAACGGAACCGTCGTCCCCATTCTATCACAACTTAACGGCCTATCCGTACGTCCTGAACTCCTCCGGGATCATCACTGTTTTTGTTGAAGGGGAACTCAAATCCCGGATTTGTCCAAGGCGTAAGGTCCTTGGCATGCTCTAGTAGCGTAAATATCATACAATACAATGCATGATAAAAGGGGACCACAATGATTGAATGATTAAGGGACAAGGCGGGACAAGGTGGGGCATCGGTGGGACAGTGGTACCCCACTCGATAATTAACATAACAAAACAAAATCACAACTATACAAGCAAATTATCACACACAACAAAACGAAACTGCCAACACTGTTCCTAGATTCCTTTCCTCACTATAAGTATCGCCCCTTTGTATTAAAACATTCAATCCGGGGGTGTTATTAAAACAAAGATGATCAAAATGGGGCGCGCGTTAAGAGTGTTGTGATCGCCAGGGACCGAGGGTCCCGAGTGGATTGATCGCTTTCGCCTTTGACACGGGGTTATGCGGGCTCCAACTTCCTCTTCTTTCGACAGGCCGAAGAAGAGGGCCTTTTAACTGGTTACCCCTACACAAGGAACAACAGAGAAAAAAAACAACTAAATGAGAATGACGGCAGTGTAGTACCAATCCTTAGGTAATGAAACTGTAAATAACATAAACGAACACGTACCTGGTTGGTGTGTTTAAAACCCCTTTAGAATTAAAAGGGTAGGAGAATGACATGATGAAATGCGTAAGCACAAAGACACTCACAAGGGAGGCCCTCTCGAATAGAAAGGCATGGGACATATGCTAAATGATGCATGCAATATAATTAACTGACAGAATAAAAATAAGGGGGAGAAAAGCTTATCGGGGAAGACCGGCGACGAGCTTTGAGAAGGGCTTCAATATCACGAGCACAGCATGACCGAAGGACTTCAGAGCGGACTTCAGAAACTAGTTAAGCCGGACATAAGAACACCCACACAAGCATATACATATGAATGATAAATATACTTATGTAACCATATACTTAAACATATTAAATATATTTAACATATACATAAACACACACATATATAAACATATTCATAAATTGGTCGAAATAAAAGAACAAGAATTTGAGAAAGAAGACGAGAAAGGGAGAGAGAAAACTCTTTATTTATTTATTTTTAAGACTTTATTTTAGAAGAAAAAGGATAAGATATATATATATATGATACATATGTGTATATATATTGTGTATATATATAATATATACAGGAGAAAGAAAGAAAGAGAGAGGGAGAGAGAGAGAGTGGGAGAGATGATTAAAAAAAATAAAAAGAGAGAGAGAGATCGAGAGGTAAGAGAGAGGATTAAAATAAAATAAAATATGGGAGAGAGGGAGAGATCGAGAAAGAGAGAGGGAGAGAGAGAGAGAAGAAGTGAGAGAGGGAGAGAACCGGGAGGGGGGAGAGAGAGAGAGAACGAGATGGAGAGAGAGAGAGAGAGGAGGTGAGAGGGGGGGGAGAGAAAAAGAGAGCGGTTGAGAAAGAGAGAAAGAGGGAGAGAAAAGAGAGAGGGGGGGACGCGACAGAGAAAAGAGAGGGGGAAGAGAAGAGAGAGAAGAGAATAAAAAATAAAACAAATGAAGAGAGAGGGGGTGGAGGAAGAGAGAAGAGGAGAGAGAGGGAACCGAGAGGGGGAGAAACGGCGAGAAGAGAGAGAGGGAGAGAGGGTGAATGAGAGAACGGGAGGGAGAGAAAGCAGAGGGAGAGAGAGAGATAACGAGAGTGAGGGGGAGGAGGGAGAGAGAGACGAGAGAGATAGGGAGAGAGATCGGGAGGGAGAGGGAGGTGAGAGAGGGAGAGAACCGAGAGGGAGGGGAGAGGAAACGAGAGAGAGAGAGAGAGAGGTGGTAAGAGAGGAAACGGGAGAGAGGGAGAGAGAGGAGAGGTCGTCGCGACGGGAGGCAACCGGCCGGCCGGCGGCAACGGCGTCGGCGATCGACGGTGGCAAGGGGGGCGGCAGCAGCGAGCGGCGGTGAGGGTGGCCGCGGCGGCAGTGGGTGCCGGGGAGTGCTGCGGATGGTGCGGTCGCGGCAGCGATGCAGTGAGGGAGGGAGTGCGCACCGAGGTGGCAACAGTGACGAAGGCGTAGCCGGCGGACAACGACGGCGATGATGACCGGTGGTCAGACGGTGGACGACGACGGCAACGGCAGGGTGCTCCGGTGGTAGCGGCGTCGGCGGGTTCACGGTGAGACGACAGCGGTGGTAGCGACCGGCGGCTAGGAGTGGGGAGGACGACATGGGATGATCACGACGAGTGGGTGACGGGCATGGGGCTCACGGTGGTAGCGGGTGACGGCAGTGGACGGGGTGGTCGACGGTGGGCTCGTGGGGGGGGGGGGGGCGCATGCAAAGGGGGGTGAGATGGAGCACTGGGAAGAGGGAGGGGCGACACTGCGGACGCGGTGTGAGGCTCGCGGAGGTGGTTCGCGGAGGTGGATGGCTGGGCGAGGGCGTGGAGGTGAAGGGTGCAGTGATGGGAGTGGCTGCGGCAGCGGCTTGGAGGTTAGAGAGGGGTAGCTTGCATGGGGTGGTGGCAGTGGTCGTGGGTGGTCGGAGATCGCGGTGAGCGTGGGAGGAGGGAGCGGCTGGGTTGTGGAAAGGGTACTCGCGGGGAGAGGTTTGCGGTGAGGGAGTGAGGGGAGGTGAAGGAGTGTGTGTGTGTGCCTTGGTGGAGGGACGCAGGGGCCGACGGTGGATGTGGTGAAGGGAGGGGTGTGAGCTAGAGAGAGAAGGAAATGGAAGGTGGACGGTATGCAGAGAAAATGAGAGAAGGGGTAGGGAGTTCGACCGGGGGAGAGTCACGGTGGCTGGGGGCTTGCGAAGTGGAGGTTGGCTGTGTGAGGGGCGGTGTGCAGAGAATGAAAGATGGAGAGGGGGAGTGTGGTGTGAGAACATGGAAGTGGGGGTGGTGAGTTACGTGAGAAGGGGGGAAGGGAATAGGGAGAAAGAAATGGACGTACAGAAGATATTATTATTATTATATTATATTTTTTTGTATTGTTGTATTTGTTTTGTTTGTTTTGTTTTTATCTTTTACTTTTTTTGTTTTTGTTCATGTTTTATGGTTATTCAATTTTTACTTTTTAGTAAATATATTTTTATTGATTTTATATATATTGTAATCACTTATATATATATATATAAATTTATTAAAGAAAATCAATTATTTTTACGTAAACACAACTATACATATTTTTTTGAAATTTTATTTTTTTCTCTTTTTATTTATTTTATATGGACACATATTTTAATTTTTTTCCTTTCACAAAATAATGCAATTTAACCATAATTACGGAAATCACTCAAATAAAAGAAAATGTAAGCCACTTCAGGGCATTGCGGTACAATATGAGTTTTACTCATCGTAACATCAAAAATGACGTGTCTACAACTGCCCCGCCTTGGCATCCACTTTGTAGGGGAAGGGCGTGTAATGGAATGAAACGAAGTGTATTGGAATGAAATGGAGTGGACTGAAAAGTCGATGCCAAGGTGTGATGAGACACGCTTCTAACATCACGCGATGGGAATCTTTCCGGAGTTTCACGAAGCAACCTTGAGGAAGGTCCTCCGAAATCAACGATTGTTTGGATGGTAAACAAACTGGGAAGGGCATTGTGTGCGCTGGGGCACGAACAAACTAAAAAGGACCAACTTCACGGCACGGAAGTACCTGGGTCGTAAACCTCAGGTTTCACCATTGGGGAGCGGTTACCCGCCATTGTGGAAGTGCTGCCGCCAAGGTGGGTCCGAGGGAAATAAACAGATGATTGGAGACACATCCAAACAATGGTTTCATCCAGAGAAACGTCCGAAGGCAACCTCGGGGAAACTCAGTACTCGACTCAGAATGGAATATCCCATATTCAAGCAATTAAGCACAGTAGCTCACATAATCAAAGTAAATGAATGATGTTTCACAATGAACTCAAAGTCCTACATGAATGCATGCTGGGTTTAAAAAGAAAAATAAAACAAACTAAAATAGAAACTATCCAAGGATAATATTGCTAAGCTGTGGAGAGTGGGTCAGGATACCGATCCAATGAGCTGATACTGAGCCGGGGCCCGTTTATCCACGTACCGACTCATCGAACGGAACCGTCGTCCCCATTCTATCACAACTTAACGGCCTATCCGTACGTCCTGAACTCCTCCGGGATCATCACTGTTTTTGTTGAAGGGGAACTCAAATCCCGGATTTGTCCAAGGCGTAAGGTCCTTGGCATGCTCTAGTAGCGTAAATATCATACAATACAATGCATGATAAAAGGGGACCACAATGATTGAATGATTAGGGGACAAGGCGGGACAAGGTGGGGCATCGGTGGGACAGTGGTACCCCACTCGATAATTAACATAACAAAACAAAATCACAACTATACAAGCAAATTATCACACACAACAAAACGAAACTGCCAACACTGTTCCTAGATTCCTTTCCTCACTATAAGTATCGCCCGTTTGGCCTTAAGAAAATGCATTCAAGGGCGAGTTTAAAAAGTTGAAGCTTAGGAGGAGATCAGAGTTCGAGATGGAAGGGGAGTCTTCCCGTCCCGTGAAGAAAAACAAGCCCAGCAACGAGTGCAAGCGGCTCACTGACTTCGAAGGGCATCTTAGCGGGAGAATCCAATCTCGAATGGTGAGTTACCATTTCTTTTTTTGTGTTTCTGCAAGACCTTCTTACGCTCATTTTCACCTTCTCCACTCTTCTACTTCCAGCCGTATCCTCTCTTTCCTGGCCCGAGGAAGTTTTCAAGGTTACCATGGCTATCGAAGCTCACTTCGAACATCTCGATCAGCATGAGGGCCATCATCAGAAAGTGGCATCTCCAAAAGCTCGTAACTCATGCCAAACATTATAACGAGATTCACATGGATTGGGCGGCTATGGGTGCACTGGTAGAGCTTTGGCACCCTCAAACCCATACATTCATTTTCCCCACTTTCGAGGCAACTATTCTTCTCGAAGAAGCAGAACTTCTTCTTGGCGTGAAGAAATTCCAGAGAAATGGCAAGGTAAAGGTTATGCGCATGCTAAGAAGGGTGACTTCTGAGGAGGTGCTCAGAAGCTTCATGCCGTCCGAAGCCATCAAGGGCGTCCAGACTCAGAAGGGAATCCATCTGCAAAAACTTGCAGATTGGGTCATAAATGCTCTTGAAAGGTTGACAAGTGATGATGATCGCATTGAAGGGCTTATGAAGGGATTCACCATCTGCTTAGCGGGTGCTCTCTTATTCCCTTATACTGACAACATAGTGGAGGAAGATCAGCTAAGTGCCATCTGTGGAATTTTGGAAGGAAAGAGAGTGGGACCTGCTATCCTTGCTTATCTCTATAGTGGACTCACGGCTTCCAGTATGGGTAAGCCCCCTTTTGGTTGCGCACTCCTTTTGAATTGCTGGACTGACTTGCATTTCAAATTTAACCATCGTGAGGGAATGTCGTCTACTTCAAGACTCTTCCAACAAAGCCCACTTTACCATATGGTCAATGTGTTAGGCTCTAGTGGTAGTATAGCAAATCGTGTTCCCTGGCTGAAGAAACGTGAAGACTGGCGGGCTCACTTCAGTACCATTGAAGAGTATATGTTCACTCGTGCACCGACATGCTTACTCCCATATGAGCTTCTCACGAGGTCTTCTCTTAACATGGAGCTCCAGCTTGTTGGCGCGTCTAAATTCATCCTTTACAACACGCACCGGTGTCATACTCAGATGGGCCTCCCTCGCCATTCATTCCCACTGCCATCCAACCTTCCTTTAATCAGGAAAAGGGAGCTGGGCACCGGGGGTGACGCAAGAAATGTGAAGACAATCAAAGCGTCATGGAAGGCCAGCATTACACTGAGGGCAACAGAATCTGTGAGTGAGGACGAAGAACTGCTGAAAGCTTATGTAATTGAGTTGGGGAAATTGAGGCCTGAGATGCCCAAACCCTAATGTATCTTATCTTGGAATAAATATGGAAACTTTAATGCCTATTTAGATCCTAACTCTCTTCTATTTTTTTTTCTTTTTTTTATTCCCTTTTCTCTCTTTTTTTTGTTTTTGGCACAAACATCTGCAATAGCCAGTGCTAGGTGGTAGCCAACCATTCCGGACAAGAGTCAAAAACTCAAGGCAACTAGCATGAGGAGTTGCCCTGAGATGCCCGGGAGCTAAAGATTTCTCTCCGAATGGCTAAGAGAGAGATAAAGCAAGAGATAGTAGAGAGAGAAAAGGCAAAAATAGAGCTGCACAAGAGGCGCAGGAGATGGAGCTCTGAGAGAAAGAGCATCCAAACATGGCTCGCTCTGCAGATTGAGGGGGATTAGAGCTCGCAACAGAGGAGCTCCTGGAGTTGGTAGCATCTTCATCGGCAGAGCATAGGGCAGCTCAGCTAGCGGCCTCGACTTCAAGAGCTTCGCGGCCATCAGGGTCACGAAAGAGACAGGAGGACGGCGAGGAGCACTACCGAAGAGCAGGTGGGAACGCATGGCGTGACAAAGCAATTGCTGCATCACGGAACTATAGAAGGCCTCCAAGGGACTTCTTGCCTTGAGAGAGAGAAGAGAAGCAACCAGGAGGGTGATGAGGGTTAGTGAGTGACTTGTTCACTCACTCCCTTCTCATGACGGGCATAAACCCTTATATATGTGCGAGTGAAATAGGTTGGTTTGAACATGGCTAGTTCGCCCTGGATATGTTCCTTCTGCTCTACGCCTATTCTCCACCACATAGGTTCTCGCGCAGTATGCTCGGCGAGATGTCGCCTTAAAACACGGGGCGGTGACTCACCATAGCCATGATTTTCAAAGGGGATCAGCCACGGATTTCAACAATATCGGCCCGTGGGGCTCTTTTCCCACGTGAATGTCCCTCGTTTCCTTATTTGCGGTAAAAGTAGTCGCAATAGGACAAGGGACACGGGGAATCTTTAGACCGCATGGGGAGGACAAGTCAACAAATCATGCCTCCGAATTGATCACTCCAGATGACAGAGTGACATGCGAGAGTAAAGAGAGGGTGACTTGTCGTAAAGGCTGTTGCTTGGGTGATGGTGATAGATCCAGATCACCTTCTTTCCGATCCTATAAATACCTCCCCTTTCGCTTGACTTGGAAACACCGAAGTCGTAAGAGCAGACTTGAGGAGTGCAAATTTGTAAGGAAGGGAGGTTGCGAGTGTTGCTCATTTTTTCAGGATGGAGGGTGAATCCAGCTTTAGAGCAGAAGGTGTCTCGCTCCTCGAAGAGGAGCAGATCAGGTAGCAGTTCCAGGAGACTCTCAGAAGTCGAAGGACAACTGAGTGAGAGGACCCGATCACAGCTTGTAAGTGGCTTCTTTGGTTTCCTTCCTTCATCCTTTTCTTCTCCTTTCTTGCTTAGCAATGTTCCCCCTTTTCACCTCTTGTATATGTGCAGAGCATGATGCGCTCGCACATCTCTTGGGAGCTGGTAGTGGCAGCATATCGAGGTCTCCCGGACTTCCAAAAGGCCAGGCTAGACGTGATGGGGTTCGGTGCCTTCCTCCGAATCGAGCCGATAAAGCTCGACCTTGCCCTGATCCAAGCATTACATGAAAGATGGGATCCGGCGAGTCGGGCATTCCTGATGCCTTGGGGGCACATGGTGCCCAGTTTGGAAGATATGGTCCGCATTACGGGCCTCAAAGTGGATGGAGAGGCAGTGACCGGCGTCACTTATGCGGATTACCGAGAAGGTGCACAGAAACTGTTAGGACTGGAACTCGATGGACGGAAGAACAGGTCAGTAGCCAAGACATCGATCCTGGAGGTGTTAGGGCTTACTGACATCCGTCCACGGGATGACGAGTCCTTGGAGGAATTTATGGAAAGGACAGAGAGAGGTGCCCGTGCTGTATACTGTGCAGATGCCAGCAAATGGGAGAGGACCAACATGGACTTGAGGAGGATCCTCCTCTTTCTGCTGGGTAGGCTACTACTGGGCTCCAAGGGAGACAACATACACTGCCGCTTCATGGAGCTGCTCGTAGATTTGGAGAGAGTAGGACAGTACGCCTGGGGAGCTGCCGTACTGGCATATCTATTTACAGGTCTGTCGCAAAGGACAGGCCGACAGGTGACAATAAATGGGTTTATGCCCTTCATCCAGGGAAAAAAATTGTTTTTTGTGGTTTTCGTTTTATGCTTTTTTTCTTGTGTTTGTTGATGCCAATGACACATGATGGTGTAGTTGTGGAGCTACTATTATATTCCAATGGGGAGAGCTCGACACTGTCGGCCAGTGACGATCCCGTTGGCTAGGCGGTGGCAACCCATCATGAGTACAGCACCATTATCCTACCAGCTGATGGTATCGAGACGAGAGCCGCAAGAGTTCCCTGCAGCGATGGTAGGATACTTTTTTCTCTTTTTTATATGTTTTGTTCATTTGTTTTTATTTTTTTGTTGTATTTTTTTATATTTTTGAGTAACTAAGAAGATATGTACAACCCAACATAGGTGAACTGGAGGCCTTACTTGAATATGGTCGATGTCGACCAGCCATGGGTAATTGGAAGCCGTGCCCGATTCGGACGGGACCTCTGGCTCCATTGCTTGAATGAAATTGAGCCACTAAGGCTACGATTAGTCATGAGAACCCTCGGGCTTGCCCAGGAATGGGTGGATATAACCTCCTCACCCAGCGTCGGGAAGAAGACGCGTGGGCCGGCAACCTGCGTTGATTGGAGGGTGCGCTTCCCGAACAGTATGAAGACTGGCAGCGGGGTGGCACGCTCCTGGAATCACAAGCGCAAGACAGTGAAGATTACCTACGGCTCTATAGGGCAATGTATGCGGAGAGGCTCCAGCTTGGAGGGCTTATAGAGGTAAAGTAAAACACCATTTTTTTGTCTTTTATAATTTCCATTTTTTTATTTTTATTTGTGAACTCAAGAGCCATGGCTGTAGGATGCCCGTGACACCATAATAACGAACTTACGAGCTCGTTTGGCGGACACAGAGCAAGAGTTAACTGATACCCGAGCGGCTCTGGGTTCATCAGTAAGTGTATATATACATACTCCTGGCATGATTTGAAATTCATGGCGTTAACCATTTAACTGTCACCTCTCGTATGTGTACGCAGCGTGCCCAGCTCGATGTAGTTTCATCGGCAATGGGGGTAGACGGTGTTTCTTCCAGTCTATGGATTCCCACTTCAGAGTTAGATTTACTCCACGAGCAACTTGCTCATGCCACCCAGCGGGCTGCGGAAGCAGAAGGGATGCTTTCTATACAGGTGAGAGCCTCACCATTTAATATCCCTTGTTCAAGCGTTAAAGCCTGAGATGAAACATTTGGCAGGAGAAAGAAACGGAGGAGGCACTCGCGCATGCCGCCCAGAAGGAAGCTAGAATAGCCGAGCTAGAAGAGGAACTGCAGCGTCGTCCAGGTGACAACTTTTCTAGGGATGCTATAGAGCTGAGGATCACCCTTCAGCTGGAGAGGGAAGACAGAGCGAGAGAACGTGCTGAGAGGGAAAAGGCCAAGGAAAGAGAGAAGGCCAAGAGGTCGGCCGAGAAAGAGGAGAAGAGGGCCCTGGAGGCCCAAATATTTGAATTGAAGACCAGTCTCGGCCTCGCCGAGCAGTGGCTAAAGGACGGTGAGGAACGCTACCGAAGAGCACGAGAGCGTGGCTTTCGTGTCAGCAGCTTCTTTGGTGCCCCCGCAGATCGGCGCCGGGGAGTAGAGATAGAAAGAGGCCCACAAGGCGGTAGAAGGACCGCATTCCATGATTGGATAGCTCCCTCAAGAGTGTCTCGCCCGGAGGGTGGCGGGACAAGTAATGTGGAGAGAGAAGGTGAAACCTGATGTAATCTCTTTGTTGTTTATTTTTATTTTGAATAGAAGTGAAATAAAGTGTTTTGTGTTTGATTCTCTGCTTCTTCCTGAGCTCTCGAATCCCTGCACACACCTAAGCAAACAAGTCAGTATTTCTGCTCTGACTTGCCCCTTGCCCAACAAGCAAACGAGGTTTTGAACTATCCTTGATGACGAGTTAAGGGACAAGCCCTTATTAACAAAGGCACTGATAAAAGATAATGATGAATGCGACAGACAAGCACACGGATGCAAACGAGAATTTAAAATGAATGCTGCATACAAATGCGATCATGCAAAGATGTGATTTTTTGTTTTGGAGTTTTCATTCATTTTTTTATGTTTTGTTGTTTGTTTATTATTTTTGGTCTTTTACATTTCCATTTTTTTATGCATATACATTTTTCTGCCTTTTTTTTGGATTTTTGATTTTGTCACTTTTGGCTTATTTATTATTTTTTTGTTTTTTACTAATGCATGATGACCAACCCATATAACATGTAAGTTGCACGAGAACAAGGGTTTCTTGCTAACCTCCCAGGTATCCTAAGTGCACATCTAGGTTGATTTGGGCCTCTAGACTCCTCGAATGATAATCCGCCGGCTAAGACTTATCCTGATGACAATGCCGTCATGCCATGCTTAGGCTCCCAGTTGCTTCCGACCACAGGGATTCACCCAAAAAATGTTCGAGGTAAATGATTTGCCCGACCCGGGTCTATTTCCTCACAACTCTAGATGGTATGTAATGGAACACCTTGGAACCCAAATGACCAACCGCGCGACGCTGACCCGGAATCAGACGCCGTCGCACCTATAGGTGACGCGCTTGCATTGGTCTAAGCCCGAGGTTAAACTAAGCAGACATTAAGGTGGTAGATAAAGGTCTTGACCAGCCAGAAACACGGAGACTCCTTCACGACAATGACTTCTGCTTTCAAAATGGACAACCATATGTTTGCAAGCTTTGGTGAGTTTCACCCTTCGGGAACTCCATTGAGCCTTTATCTTCAGGGGAAGAAGGAAGAGTATTGGGGGTAAACCTCCTGAGAGGACCGGCAAAACCGTTAACCCGGCGAGCAATAAGGTCCACTTAACTTCCCATTTCGGGCAACTTCGGACTAACTCTCGAGCATTTACATCTCATGACCCCTTTTGTGTAGAATTTGACTTTCAGTCAAAGGGGTTTCATTTAGTGGAATCAGGCACGGTTACAGCCAGGCCTTTCTTTTGACTTTGATTTCCTGCTTTTCTTTTTCTGATTCTTTTGATGGATTTTTTTGCGAGGGACATAGTATTTTGACATTATGGAATCCCTCTTGGATGCCTGCGGGGACACTGCCCTCTTCTCGTGCTCTGATTCATGCTCGAAGAATTGGATCCTACTCTCACCCTAGGGGTTGTGTTCATGTTTCCCATGCTCAGCGTTTTAAGGGCGCCGACTGTCTCATTCGGTCGAGAAGAAGAGAATAAAGATTTGAGCTTTCTTGGAGACCTTTTGAGTGATGCCCTACCATAAGCGATGCTATCAATTTTTTATAACACAGATGTGTATACATGTTGTCTTCTTTTGAGGGGGCATAGGCCGAACTGGCCGGACAGGGGTCTCCACGGTTCTGGCAAACCAAGACTTGAGACCTACCAAGTCTTAATGGGCCCTTTCCTAACATGGAGGTTGAATGCAATGACTTAACTACATGGTGATCTCCAAGCATCAGCATTTTGAATTTTCATTTTTTTTGGTCTTTTCTTTTTGTTTTATATACAAATTTTTGTTGTTTTCATTTTTTTTCATTTTTTTGTTGTTTTTCTTTTCAATTTTTTTTTTCTTTGACAGTATGTACACCTATCTAAGGGTAATACTTCTTAAGGTAAAGCCCATTCCAAGGGTGGGATAACTCAACTCCTTCAGCATTGACTAGCCTGTAGGCGTTGCCAGGATGCACAGCCTGAACCACGTATGGTCCTTCCCAATTGGGTTGGAGCTTAGAACGCGGCCCGCCAGGTTTTACAAAAATTCTTTTCACTACCATTTCACCAACTTTGAACTTTCTCTCAATAACCTTCTTCTGGTAAAAACGTGCGAGTCTATTTTGGTAGACGCGAGCATGCTCGGCAGCAACCAGACGTTTCTCGTCTAAGAGTTCCAACTGGGCAAGGAGAGAATCGCGACGTTCATCGAGGGGAAGGTCCTTGTCCAATTGTACTCTCAGAGAGGGAATCAGAATCTCATATGGAACTACCGCCTCCATCCCGTAAGTGAGGGCGAACGGAGTTTGCCCAGTAGGAGTTCGGATTGAAGTGCGATAGACCCATAGAGCTTCGATAAGCTTCTCTGGCCAATCCGAGAATCTGCTAGACTCACAAGTTTTCTTTATGATTTTGATCAGTGTTTTATTAGTGGCCTCTGCTTGGCCATTACCTTGTGGATAATATGGTGACGAATGATGCAATGCAATTTATACCTTTGGCAGAGGTCCTGAAGATCCTGAGAGATGAATTGTGGCCCATTGTCGGTGATGATAGTTCTTGGAATGCCGAACCTGGCGATGATATTCTTCATAATGAACTTACAGACTGTGGATGCCTTGACTTCTGCATAGACTTCGGCTTCAGCCCATTTGGTGAAATACTCCGTTGCAATGAGGATGAAGGATTTTTGCTTGGTGAGGGAGTTAGGATCACCAAGAGGACCAATGATGTCGAATGCCCACATGGAGAAAGGCCATGGGGAGGACACTGGATGGAGAGAGGAAGATGGGGAATGAATCTTATCAGCGTGAAGTTGACATTTGACACACCTACGGACATAGACAGCACAGTCTTCCTCCATGGTGGGCCAGTAAAAGCCTTGCCGAAGGATCTTCTTAGCAAGCATTTGGCTATTCACATGGCCACCACACACACCTGAGTGTGCTTCCTCTACACACTTCCAGGACTCATCATCATCAAGACACCTTAGAAGAACACCAGTGAGGCTTCTCTTGTATAGCAATCCTCCAACCAATGTGTATCTCTGGGCTACTCTCCTTATAGCCCTCTTATCTTCTGCTGTTGCTTCTGTAGGGTAAGACTGGTCTTTGCAATATTTGATAATCTCATAGAACCATGGCTTCTCCTCATCAGCCAGTTCTTCCTCCAATTCAACCAACATAATCTCCCTCTTCTCAACAACTTCTCTATCCTGAGCCATCTTGGACATTTCCTCCTGAACCCTTAAATAGGAAGGGTTGTGAATAGCAGGGAGGATAAGCTTGTGGATAGAAACGGACAGAGCCCTTCTGCCCAGAGGAAACCTTAATGATGATGCCAACGAAGCAAGAGCGTCGGCCAGAATGTTCTGATTGCGAGGAACATGAACAAAGACTAACTTGGTGAACAGTTTAGCGAAAGCAACAGTAAGCTCTTGGTATGGCTTGAGCTTGGGATCACGAGTGCGATATTTGGTGAGCACTTGGCGAAGGATAAGTTGACTATCACCTATGACTCGCAATTCGGTGACCCAGAAGGAATAGGCAAGATTCAGACCTGCCAGAAGAGCCTCGTATTCAGCCACGTTGTTGGTGACTGGAAATGAGAGCTGGAATGCCTCTGGGATAGCGACACCTTCAGGTGACAAAAGAACGATACCAATACCTCTCCCCTGGGAATTCAAAGCTCCATCAAAATATAATGTCCACATCGGATCATCAGACTGGGTAATGGACATTAGTTCCTCATCTGGAAACTCTGATTGAACAGGATCAAATTTGGGGAGAGGGTGGTGAGCAAGATGCTCAGCTATAGCATAGCCTTTATTGCCTTTTGCTTGATATAGATGATGTCGAATTGAGATAGAAAGCTTTGCCAACGTGCTAGCCTATCAGTAAGGACAAACTTTTCCAAGAGAAATTTGATAGGATTCATGCGAGCAATTAAATGGACTTCATGAGCAAGAAAGTAATGTTTTAATTTCTGCACTACCCACACAAGGGCGGCACATGTCTTCTCCATGGCTGTATACTTTCGCTCACAGGGGTTGAGAAGTTTAGACAAGTAATAGGTTGCCCGTTCCTTGCCTTCTTCATTGATTTGTGCCAGAACGGCTCCCACAGAGTCGTCTAGGACTGAGATATATAGGACCAAAGGCTTATCTGGAATAGGTGGAGTGAGAACAGGCGGGTTGGCCAGATATTCTTTAATCCGTCGAAAGCATTCTGGCACTTAGAATCCCAACAGAATTTGGTCCCTGCTTTGGTCAACTCATAGAAGGTCTACACCTTTGCGAGTGTTGAGACACAAAGCGGCGGATGAACTGCAACCTCCCGATTAATCCTCGAACTTCTCTCAGATTCTTCGGGGGTGGCATATCCCTAATCGCCTTAGCCTTGTTGGGATCTATCTCAATACCCCTTTTGCTCACAATGAAGCCAAGTAACTTGCCCGATGATACACCAAACACGCACTTTTTTGGATTCATTTTCAAATTGAATTCACGCGATCTTTGCAACACCTTTGCAAGGACCTCGGGATGTTCCGCCCTAGTTTTGGATTTTACCAACAAATCATCCACATATACCTCCAAATATATGTGCATCATGTCATGGAATATTGCCATCATAGCCCTTTGATAAGTGGCTCCAATGTTCTTCAGTCCAAATGGCATGACCACATAATAATAAGTTCCCCAGGGAGTAGTGAATGAGGTTTTCTCCTGATCTTCTTCTGCCAAACGGATTTGATTATATCCAGAAAATCCATCCATGAATGAAAGGGTTTCATATCCTGCCGTGTTATCAATCAACACATCAATATGAGGCAAAGGGAAATCATCCTTCGGACACGCACGGTTAAGGTCCCGGAAGTCAATACAAATTCTCACCTTTCCATCTTTCTTCATGACCGGGACGATGTTTGCGACCCACTGAGGATAAAGGACGACTCTTATGAACCTAGCTTTGTGGAGCTTGTCGACCTCTTCCTTCATTTTTAAAGCCATTTGTGGGCGGAAACGTCTTAACCGTTGCTTTACCGAGATGGACCCTGGTTTGAGAGTGAGACGATGTTCCACCAAGGTGGAATCCAAACCTGGCATATCCTCATAGCTCCATGCAAACGTGTCCTTATAATCCTTAAGAACCTTAACTAGTGCCTCTTCTTCAGATGATGGTAAATTATCACTTATGAGGACAATCCTAGGGTCTTCCTCAGTTCCCAGATTGATCTCTTTGGTAGACTCTTCTACAGTGGCTGACGGCTCGTCAAATCTGCTCATTCCACTAGCATAGGCGTCAGCCGCGTCCTCATATTCTTCATCCTCTTCTTCAATGGGGTATTCCTCGCCAGTGACTTCATAGACCCCATACCCTTCATCAATCATGCAATCATTCTCACATTCTATTTCTGGCAGTTGGACGGGATTTTCTAGCAATTGGGGAATGGCTAGAAGGGCTTGACACCTGGTGGCTAATTCTAAAAGAAATCGCCGAGGGATCTGCTTACCCTTGGATTTCTTCTTGGGCACTACCCTTGACTCATTCCTAACCTGACACACATTATTTACAGAAGAAGAAGAAGCTAAAGAGGATAGTGAAGAATGTACAGGGAAGGACCCCTCAGAGGAGGGGTAAAGAAGGTCGCTCAAGGGACCTTGAATGAGTGGCCCGTAAGTCGGGGCACACTCATGGGAGATATAGGATGTCTCCTCAACAAAGATGTATTGTTGGGGAGTTGGGAAATTGACGTTTTTTTTTCGTTTTCATTTTTGATAAAAAAACAATGAAAAGAAATTGGAGGAGGTGAAAAGGGAATTAGAGCTAGAGGGTTGTGTAGCTCGTAGAGCAGATCGTGATTGAAAACCTGGCGTGAGTTGAGAAACTCACGCAAGTGAATAAGTAAAGAAGGGGACCTGGGAAGATCATCAGACAACCGTCTGGCCCAGGAGGGAGACAGCAACAGAGGCTGTGATAGGTGGGTAGAGAAAATGACGGCTAATGAGCCGTCGGTGACAATATTGATGACGGATGATGATCCGTCGATGACAACACCCTCTGACAAGGAGGATGTAGAGTTCTGGCATTAGTAGTGATATCCCCTGGCATTTCGGAGATCAAAGACGGCCTTCTAGATGTGGAGGCGAGAACATTCTTTCCAGTGCAATGGTATATCTGGTATGTCAAACCATTTATACCATTCACAATCCAAGTGGACAATCTTTCCTTTTTTTGGAGTTTTTGAACATCCTTCAGCCAAGAATACATTCTGTAACCCCCCATGTGATTCTGGTGGAGATCTCCATCTGGACGATGGGCCCCTTTTTGAAATGTGAGGACAAAGTCCAAGTGAGGGGTTTGCCGTCTGATTCGAATGGCCCCTTAAAACCCAAGCCAGCTCTATGGATTGGCTTTATCTTTTGGAGTGGTCTCAGCCTTCCTTGCAGTTGTGCCCCTAAACCTTTGCCATCTTGGTAGCCAATATTTCTCATAATCTCCCATCCTTTGGAGCGGAAGGGGAGACGTGAGTTTAACATAGGGAATGGCTTTTGTTGTGTGAAGGGAGCACGGCAGGGGTCATACACATCCAACAAGGATAGTATGGGCCGATGAGTCGGCCAGACCGAAGGCAAAGAGGTGTTGATGGCATCCACCGTAGAACAGAGAGGCATGCTCATTACCTTAATAACCCATCCTTTGTATGGAAATTTCAAGCACTGATGATTGGTGGATGGTACAGCATTCATGGCTTCAATGTAGGTACGGCCTAGTATAGCCTTGAAAGTGGGATCCATATCAAGGATATGGAATTCCGTGAAGACTGATACAGGGCCTAGTTCTACATTGAGGGTAATCATCCCCATTGGCGGTCTTTTACTATTGTCATAGGCCGTGACTGTGATTGAGGAGGGCATGAGTTGTTCTTCATCAACCCCACATGCTTGAAGAGTACTCGGGGAAATCACATTTTTAGACACGCCCGTGTCTACCAGGCACGGATCCACTGATACGCCATTGATTTTCACCGCAATACACAACGCATATTTTCGAGCTTCCTTGGGGGCAAGCTCGTGATTATGGAACATGATGGGCGGTTGTGTATCGGTGGGCGTCAGGACTGCCGAGATTTTCTCCACAGGGAGATCCTCATTCACCATGACTTTTTGGAGATATTCCCTTAAAGCTTCTTGGTGAGATGTGGATCTTTTGATCAACTCGAGGATGGAGATACGGGCAGGCGTCTTATCCAGATGTTTCAACAAGTCATACTGGGTCCCAGGGATGGACTCTTCTGACTGCTCTTCCTTATCTTTCTCGGGCCGAGATTGTTCAGGGGCCTGACTATTCTGGGGAAATACCCGGTGGAACATCCTTCCACTCCGGGGCACCATTGCTTGTGGGTCTTGCTGCACCTCTATGGTATTGGGTGTGGATTTTAACAAGGGTTTAAGGGGTAATAGTGGAGGAATGGTTGGTGGGATAGGGGTTATGATGGGTGTAGGGGTTTTGATTAGGGGTTTGCTTGGCGGAGGTATAGTAGAGGTAGAAGGAATCTCAGGTGAATCACGGATGATAAGGGGTTTAGAATGTGAAAGAATAGGGGAAGTAGAGAGAATCTCGGGTGAATGGTGGATGATAAGGGGTTTATATGGTGGAGGGGGTATAGTGGAAGTAGAGGGGACCTCAGATGAATGGTGACTGATAAGAGGTTTAAATGGTGGAAGAGGTATAGTGGAAGTAGAGGGGACCTCAGATGAATGGTGACTGATAAGAGGTTTAAATGGTGGAGGAGGAGGTTCAATGGGGGTAGAGGTGGATGGTGTGTCATACGGGTAATGGGCGGTAAAAAGGTTAGAAGGCGGGGGTAAAGGTGCGATAGAGGTAGATGGTAAATTAGAGGAATAAGAAGTGATCAGGGGACTTAGGGGTGAAAAAGGAGTGGGAGATGGCCTTTGGTGATGGACTAACGGTGAATTGACGATAGGGGTACGAATAAGAGGGCGTGATGGCTGTGGAACGGAAGAAGGACCAAATAGGGGTTGTGAGGGGGTTGAATGGTAAGAAGATGATGTTCGAAGGAGACGAGGAGGTTGATTGGTGGTATGACTGGTAGCAAGGACGAGGTGCTTTCTAAATGACAGGTTTGCTCTCTTCCAACTTCGAGAAGGAGGAAATCGGATTAACCTGGTAGTTGGGCTGTTGGTGCTCCGGAAGCGGGTTATGGATGATGCCCATATTAGGCTGCTGTTGTGGGGCCTGCTGAGGCTGTTGTTGTTGATGTGGTTGTTGTGGTAACTGTGGCCTAGGCGGAGGTCTCCTGGCCTTTAGGGTGGCGATGCATCGCCTCATTTCATCCCAATCGATTTCACCGAGATCATTCATGTCGTAAATGTAATCTTTGAAGTTGAAACAATTCTCCACCGTATGACCCGGCTGTCTGTGATAGACACAGTACCTGGAGGTATCAGCATTTGGGGGCCATGCAAACTTTTCTTTGGGCAAAGTAAGTAGGTTGGCAGCCATGAGGGCATTAAAAATGTCCGGCAATGCCTCGGGCAATGGTGGATAATGGGCTCTTTTGGGTCCAATGGGCCTCATCCGTTGTTGTGGTGGGCCGTAATTTCCCGGGGGTGGAACTTGGTGATACTGAGGTTGTGGTTGTTGTTGTTGTTGGGGATGAAAGGGTTGAGGCATGTTGTTTTGAAGGGGGTTATTTTGGGGTGGAGGACGATAAAGAGGTGGACCTTGTTGAAAGGGAGGTCGTGAAACCTGAGGAGGCCTTGGGTTAACTGGTTGGTTGGGGCTGCCAAGCACACTCACTTGCTCATTTATGACGACTCCCTCAGTTGTTCCTCCTTGAACACCGGTACCTGTTTCTTAAACACCCTTGGCTTTGAGGGTTCAAACATATGCATGATGGGGGAATCTTTTAATTGGGTCTGGATATACCGAGCCCTCTCATAAAGTTCCTCCATCGTGGTAAGCTTATTCATGGCTAAAATGTGTCTAAACTGCGGGGTTGCATTAGACACAATCATCTTGACTTGCTCGGGTTCTGATAGGGTATCTTTATCTTATCGGCCAGAGACCTCCACCTATCAGCATACTGGACAAAATCTCATCTGACCTCATTTTCTCAGCAACTAGGTCGGTGATAGAAAGAGAGGGGCCGACCCTATCCTGGTACTTTTGTATGAATTTAGCTTTGACAATGTCAAAATCCTCAGCCTCACTTGGCTCTAGAGAATAGAACCATTCTAAGGCAGGACCATCCAATGACCTCCGAAAAAGGTAAGCCAGGGATTTTGGCTCATTCTGCCAGAAGGAGGATTCATACATAAAATCCTTGATGTGAATAGAAGGGTTACCCGTGCCGTTATACCTACGGTATGTAGGCATTTCGGAGGGAGGGAGATGAAATGTGGGAAGGATTGGCAGGGAAATCTCAGGGGCAGACCTCCCATCCACCACTTTCTTTAAGTGCCGAACTTGCTGGTCCATCTCATTGTATTTGTTGAGGAGTGACTGGGTGAGCTCCTCGGCGGGTGGAGGCGGGGCCTGCCACTGAGACTGAGAAGGCCTCACAGGGGCCTGAGAAGGGAGCCCTGAACCAGAAGGGTATGGTGGCCCACCAGTGGACGGACCCGCTTGGGGTACCGTATGAGGGATGGCAGGGGTTTGAGACTGTAGAGGGGGGAATTGGTGAGAGGCGGGCTGTTGGCTCGCCTGTCCTTGAAGTGAAGAAGAAGGAGCGACATATACATGTGATGGAGATGTAGTAGCCTGGAGCGGCTGTTGGTAGGATGTGGGAGCCGGAGTTGACTCCTGAGGAGGGGGAGAAACATACTTCCCCTTTAAAATGGCCTGAAAGGCCAGAAGTTGCTCAGGGCTGAGCTGTGTACTAGCGAGGGCACCCAAAAGGGAGAAGATATCCTGGGGTGGAGCTACCTCCCGTGGAACAACGGGGACCTCTTGTGAGGTCTCGCGGGAGGGGCCTGAGTCCATTGCGTGGACCCGTGGGTCAGCTGACTGACCACGACCTAATTGATTCTCTTCGGAAGAGTCGTGAGCCATTCCTGTAATTTTACCAGAGCGTAAATGCATACACTAGCAAACAAGTATCAGAGATTAACAGACAAGTGGATGATCTTACGCCATTTTTTTTGTTTTTGTTTTAACCTTTTTTTGTGTTTTGATTTACTTAACTTTTTTTGATTTTTCTTTTTCTTTTTTTTGATTTTAACAAATATAAAATTCACACTTAGTAGGAGGGACCCTAATTGCACTTTGTTTTACCGCCGTGTCAGCTAAGGGCACTCGTCTCACCACGAATAGGTAACTAACTCCGGGGTACTTCAGTGGTACAACCAGCCCAGTGAACGAAGAGGGAATCCTTCGCTGTCGGGGACTTACGGAGGTCTCAATGGAGGAGATCCTAGTCCGTCGAGAGGAATTCCCGACGGAGAGTCCTTCCTTCACCGAGAGGGGTTAATCCTTAAATAAGTAAGAGAAAGAAAAGAAAAGGGGTAAACACATGAAATGCAGTGCTGAATAAAAGATGTATAACGCACAAATACCAGAGATAAACACACAAATAGAACAGAGATAATCACAATGATATAACAGGATATAAAAGTAATAAACAGATGGAGTAGGATACAACCGTTCCTCTTTCCGAGACACGTAGATCACTTGGAAAAAGAGAAAGGGGCTCTAAGGGTGCACGTAGTGCACGAGGGGAATGACGTAGCGCACGTGGGCGCAATAAGAGGCGGGGCACGAGGATGCCAAATAGAGGGAACAAGGAGGCGGGGCACACGAGGGTGCCGAATGGAGGAGAAGGGGCACACGTGGGTGCCGAATGGTAGGGGCACACGTGGGTGCCGAATGGTAGGGAGGGCACACGTGGGTGCCGAATAGGAGGAGGCACACGTGGGTGCCGAATGAGGAGGGCACACGTGGGTGCCAATGGAGGAGAAATGCACGTGGTGCACGAGACAACGTTAACCTCTCAAGTAACCACAAAGGACCGGGGGAGTGCACGAGGTGCACGAGGGGAGTGAGCGCACGGGGGCGCAATAAGGAAGGGCACACGTGGGTGCCGAAAGGAGGGACACACGTGGGTGTCAAAAGGAGGGGCACACGTGGGTGCCGAAAGCTTGTGGGTAACCAGAAAAGTAAAAAGCAGGTCCCACCGTGATCGCCAGAGATGTGAACGCGTCACGTGGTGGACTGAGAGAGAGAGATGGGGTTTCTCCCTCTCCGAGTAATAAAGGGTGAAAGAAATGAGGACAAACAATGAAACGCGCGCTATAGGGGATATGAAAGAACGGTGGACAAGTACACCTACAGATGACACTCTAATGGAGACAGAAAGAATTTAGACTGACCGAACTCCGGTACATGGCGGAGATAGGGGTCCGAAGACCCTCTCACGCAAACTGAACCCCTTCCCGGTAGGCGTAACCCACCGTTCCGAGAGCAGCTTTTCAGATACCGAATTCGAGTCTGGGACTCTACGTAATAGAATTTGACAGACGGGAAGACACGTAGACTCGGAAATTGTAACGATATATCACTCCTCGAACAGTTACAAGAACAATATGAATAAAAGCACACCACCGCAGGACATTGGTCTTTGCGGGGTTTTAACAACAATATTGCAATATGAACAGTAATTAATATATGTACATATAGAAACCACCGCGAGACATTGGCCTTACGGGATTTTTAATGTAATATAAATAATACATATAAGTATATATATATACCACTACGAGACATTGGCCTCTGCGGGGTTTTTAATGCATTATAAATAATAAATATAAATATATATACACACCACCACGAGACATTGGCCTCTGCGGGGTTTTTACTATAACATAGATAATAAATATAAGTATATAAATATATTATAGAAACCACCACGAGACTGTGGCCTCTGCGGGGTTTTTAATACGACATAAATAATATAAATAATATATATATATATATATATATATATATATATATATATATATATATATATAGAAACCACCACCAGGCTTTGACCTCTGAGGGGTCTTTAATGCGACATAAATAATATAAATAATATATATATATATATATGTATATATATATATAAACCACCACGAGACTGTGGCCTCTGCGGGGTTTTTAATGCGACATAAATAATATAAATAATATATATATATATATATATATATATATAAATCACCACGAGACTGTGGCCTCTGCGGGGTCTTTACTATAATATAAGTATATGTGACAGGAAAGGAAAAGAGATCAAATAAACCGCCGCGAGATGTTGATCTCCGCGGGATTTTAAAGCGATAATAGGGGAATGTTGGAATTAAATAGTTAGGAGTTAGAAAGTAGGGTGCAGAAAATAAAATGCTGAAATGGAAACGGTCGCGGGAGGTGACCCACCGCACCAGTTAGGAATTAGATATACAGAAAGTAAATCACAGAAACCGCCGCGGGGAATAATCCTCCGCGCGGGTGAGGTCAGAGACAGAAGAAGATAACCGCTGCGGGAAGCAACTCTCCGCGGGTGTTATTAAAACAAAGATGATCAAAATGGAGCGCGCGTTAGGAGTGTTGTGATCGCCAGGGACCGAGGGTCCCGAGTGGATTGATCGCTTTCGCCTTTGACGCGGGAATTGCGTGGTTCCTTCTTCCTCTTCTTTCGACAGGCCGAAGAAGAGGGCCTTTAACTGGTTACCCCTACACAAAGAACAAACAGAGAAAAAATAACTAAATGAGAATGACGGCGGTGTAGTACCAATCCTTAGGTAATGAAACTGTAAATAACATAAACGAACACGTACCTGGTTGGTGTGTTTAAAACCCCTTTAGAATTAAAAGGGTAGGAGAATGACATGATGAAATGCGCAAACACAAAGACACTCACAAGGGAGGCCCTCTCGAAGAGAAAGGCATGGGACATATGCTAAATGATGCATGCAATATAATTAACTGACTGAATAAAAATAAGGGGGAGAAAAGCTTATCGGGGAAGACCGGCGACGAGCTTTGAGAAGGGCTTCAATATCACGAGCACAGCATGACCGAAGGACTTCAGAGCGGACTTCAGAAACTAGTTAAGCCGGACATAAGAACACACACACAAGCATATACATATGAATGATAAATATACTTATGTAACCATATACTTAAACATATTAAATATATTTAACATATACATAAACACACACATATATAAACATATTCGTAAATTGGTCGAAATAAAAGAACAAGAATTTGAGAAAGAAGACGAGAAAGGGAGAGAGAAAACTCTTTTTTTATTTATTTTTAAGACTTTGTTTTAGAAGAAAAAGGATAAGATATATATATATGATACATATGTGACATATATATTATGTATATAATATATATAATATATATGTATGGGAGAAAAAAAGAAAGAGAGAGGGCGAATGAGGGGGGGAGAACGATTAAAAAAAATGAAAAAGAGAGAGAGAGAGATCGAGAGAGAGAAGAGAGGGAAGGAGAGAGTGAGGAATAAAAAAGAACTAAAAGAAGAGAGAGAGGGGGATCGAGAGGGAGAGAGAACGTGAAAGGGAGAGAGAGAGAGAGAGAGAGAGGAAGAGAGAGAGAGAGGGAGTAAAAGAGAGGGATGATGAGATCGAGATGAGAGGGAAAAGAGAGAGTAATAAAATAATAAAATAAAAGGAGAAAGAGTGAGAGATCGAGAGGGAGAGATGAGAAAGTAAGAGAGAGGAAGAGAGGAGAGAATAAAAAAATTAAAAAGAGAGAGAGAGAGAGAGTGAGTGAGACGGAGAGAGGAGGGAGAGATCGAGAGAGAGAAGAGAGAGAGAGGGGGGGGCGCAGTGAGAAGAGAGAGATGGGAGAGGGAGATGCAGAGAGCAGAGAGATAAATAGAGGGAGCCGCGGTGAGAGGAAGAGAGGGAGGGAGAGAGAGAAAGAACGGGAGAGAGGGAGAGAACCGGCAGGGGGAGAGAGAGACGGCGGGGGAAGAGAAAGAGAGGGGGAGAGAGAGAGGCAGAGAGCAGAGAGATAGAGAGAGGGAGCAGCGTCGCGGCGAGAGAGAAAGAGAGAGGGTGAGAGCACGACGCGGCGGGAGGTGGTGGTCGACGCGGTGAAGGCCGGAGGAAGCTGCGGACGTGGCCGGGGGGTTGACGGCGTGCTCACGGTGGTCGAGCGAGGTGGAGGCGGGGGCGCTGCGAGGGGGCTCGGACGGTGGTGGACGGCGTGGTGAAGGCCGGAGGAAGCTGCGGACGTGGCCGGGAGTGGGTGACGGCGTGCTCACGGTGGTCGAGCGAGGCGACGGCGTCGAGGGAGGCGACGGCGAGCGGCGGGCGTGGGCTTTACGGGGGTTGCATGGCGTCGAGGGGCGTCCGGTGGCAGAGAAGCTTCACAGCGAGGATGTGCGAGTGTTGGCGGACGTGGCAGTGGCCGCGGTGGCTTGCATGCACGGGGGACTTGCCGACGAGGCGGTGGGCTTCACAGCGGTGGCGGTGACGGGGACGAGTGGCCGGTGCGGTGCCGTAGGGTGGCTACTGCACTGGCGGAGGGGCTGGCGGGGACTGTCGGCGGACGGAGTGGCAGCGTGGTACCGTGGGTACTCGGACGTGGCCGAAGATGGAGATGGCTCATGAAGAAAGATGGAGTGTGAGGGTAGTTGAGAGCATCGGCTGGGGAGGTTGGTGGAGAGAGTCTGTAGGTAGAAGAGAGGAATGGAGGGAGCTACGTGTGTGTGTGGAGGGGGTGAGAGGGAATGCAACTGGGGTTTTTTCCAAAGAGAGAGGGGGAGAGTGAGCGTGTGTTAGTTTCTGGCAGTGAGGGATGGCTGTGTAAGGGAATCAATGGGCTTGCTGTGAGGTTCGGTGCGACGGTGTGCTGGGGAATGATGGAGTGCAAGGGGGAAAGGGAGAGGAGAGGTCTAACGTGTGTGTCTCCGTGGGGGAGAGGAGTGTGAGCAGTGAGAGGTGTGTGTGTGTGCGCCGTGAGGGAGGGGGATGTGTACAGTGAGGTGAGAGGGAAAGAAAGAGACAGAATGTAAGGGAGAGGGTGAGAGAGCAGGGAGGAGGGGATTACGTGAGAGATAGGGAAGAAAATAGAGAGAGAGAAGGAGACGTAAGGATTAATATGTATATATATGAATTATTTTTATTTATTATTATTTTGTTTCTGTAGTTATTAAGCCTTTTTTCTTTTTAAGAAATATATAGTTATCAATTATATATATATATATAGTAATCACATAGATATATATTTACAAAAATAAATTTATCATTAAAGAAAATCAACTACATATTTTTATGTAAACATAATTATACACACACACATTTTTTTGGATTTCATTTTCTCTTTATTTATTTATATGTACACATATTTTAATTTTCTCCCTTTCACAAAATAATGCAATTTAACCACAATTACGGAAATCACTCAAATAAAAGAAAATGTAAGCCACTTCAGGGCATTACGGTACAATATGGGATTTACTCATCGTAACGTCAGAAACGGCGTGTCTACAGCTGCCCCGCCTTGGCATCCACTTTGTAGGGAAGGGCGTGTAATGGAATGAAACGAAGTGTATTGAAATGAAATGGAGTGGACTGAAAAGTCGATGCCAAGGTGTGATGAGACACGCTTCTAACGTCACAGGATGGGAATCTTTCCCGAGTTTCACGAAGCAACCTTGAGGAAGGTTCTCCGAAATCAACGATTGTTTGGATGGTAAACAAACTGGGAAGGACATTGTGTGCACTGGGGCACGAACAAACTAAAAGGACCAACTTCACGGTGCGGAAGTACCTGGGTCGTAAACCTCAGGTTTCACCATTGGGGAGCGGTTACCAGCCATTGTGGAAGTGCTGCAGCCAAGGTGGGTCCGAGGGAATTAACAGATGATTGGAGACAAATCCAAACAATGGTTTCATCCAGAGAAACGTCCGAAGGCAACCTCGGGGAAACTCAGTACTCGACTCAGAATGGAATATCCCATATTTAAGCAATTAAGCACAGTAGCTCACACAATCAAAGTAAGTGAATGATTTTCCACAATGAACTCAAAGTCCTACATGAATGCATGCTGGGTTTAAAAGAAAAATAAAACAAACTAAAATAGAAACTATCCAAGGATAATATTGCTAAGCTGTGGAGAGTGGGTCAGGATACCGATCCAATGAGCTGATACTGAGCCGGGGCCCGTTTATCCACGTACCGACTCATCGAACGGAACCGTCGTCCCCATTCTATCACAACTTAACGGCCTATCCGTACGTCCTGAACTCCTCCGGGATCATCACTGTTTTTGTTGAAGGGGAACTCAAATCCCGATTTGTCCAAGGCGTAAGGTCCTTGGCATGCTCTAGTAGCGTAAATATCATACAATACGATGCATGATAAGGGGGGACCACAATGATTGAATGATTAGGGGACAAGGCGGGACAAGGTGGGGCATCGGTGGGACAGTGGTACCCCACTCGATAATTAACATAACAAAACAAGATCACAACTATGCAAGCAAATTATCACACACAACAAAACGAAACTGCTAACACTGTTCCTAGATTCCTTTCCTCACTATAAGTATCGCCCCTTTGGCCTTAAGAAAATGCATTCCAGGGCGAGCTAAGAAAGTTGAAGCTTAGGAGGAGATCAAAGTTCGAGATGGAAGGCGAGTCTTCCAATCCGTGAAGAAAAGCAAGCCCAGCAACGAGTGCAAGCGGCTTACTGACTTCGAAGGGCATCTTAGCGGGAGAATCCAGTCTCGAATGGTGAGTTACCATTTCTTTTTTGTGTTTCTGCAAGACCTTCTTACGCTCATTTTCGCCTTCTCCACTTTTCTATTTCCAGCCGTATCCTCTCTTTCCTGGCCCGAGGAAGTTTTCAAGGTTGCCATGGCTGTCGAGACTCACTTCGAACATCTCGATCAGCATGAGGGCCATCATCAGAAAGTGGCATCTCCAAAAGCTCGTAACTCATGCCAAACATTATAACGAGATTCACATGGATTGGGCGGCTATGGGTGCACTGGTAGAGCTTTGGCACCCTCAAACCCATACATTCATTTTCCCACTTTCGAGGCAACTATTCTTCTCGAAGAAGCAGAACTTCTTCTTGGCGTGAAGAAATTCCAGAGAAATGGCAAGGTAAAGGTTATGCGCATGCTAAGAAGGGTGACTTCCGAGGAGGTGCTCAGAAGCTTCATGCCGTCTGAAGCCATCAAGGGCGTCCAGACTCAGAAGGGAATCCATCTGCAAAAACTTGCAGATTGGGTCATAAATGCTCTTGAAAGGTTGACAAGTGATGATGATCGCATTGAAGGGCTCATGAAGGGATTCACCATCTGCTTAGCGGGTGCTCTCCTATTCCCTTATACTGACAACATAGTGGAGGAAGATCAGCTAAGTGCCATCTGTGGAATTTGGGAAGGAAAGAGAGTGGGACCTGCTATCCTTGCTTATCTCTATAGCGGACTCACGGCTTCCAGTATGGGTAAGCCTCCTTTTGGTTGCGCACTCCTTTTGAATTGCTGGACTGACTTGCATTTCAAATTTAACCATCGTGAGGGAATGTCGTCTACTTCAAGACTCTTCCAACAAAGCCCACTTCACCATATGGTCAATGTGTTAGGCTCTAGTGGTAGTATAGCAAATCGCGTTCCCTGGCTGAAGAAACGTGAAGACTGGCGGGCTCACTTCAGTACCATTGAAGAGTATATGTTCACTCGTGCACCGACATGCTTACTCCCATATGAGCTTCTCACGAGGTCTTCTCTTAACATGGAGCTCCAGCTTGTTGGCGCGTCTGAATTCATCCTTTACAACACGCACCGGTGTCATACTCAGATGGGCCTCCCTCGCCATTCATTCCCACTGCTATCCAACCTTCCTTTAATCAGGAAAAGGGAGCTGGGCACCGGGGGTGACGCAAGAAATGTGAAGACAATCAAAGCGTCATGGAAGGCCAGCATTACACTGAGGGCAACAGAGTCTGTGAGTGAGGACGAAGAACTGCTGAAAGCTTATGTAATTGAGTTGGGGAAATTGAGGCCTGAGATGCCCAAACCCTAATGTATCTTATCTTGGAATAAATATGGAAGCTTTAATGCCTATTTAGATCCTAACGCTCTTCTATTTTTTTTCTTTTTTTATTCCCTTTTTGTCTCTTTTTTTTGTTTTTGGCACAAACATCTGCAATAGCCAGTGCTAGGTGGTAGCCAACCATTCCGGACAAGAGCCAAAAACTCAAGGCAACTAGCATGAGGAGTTGCCCTGAGATGCCCGGGAGCTAAAGATTTCTCTCCGAATGTCTAAGAGAGAGATAAAGCAAGAGATAGTAGAGAGAGAAAAGGCAAAAATAGAGCAGCACAAGAGGCGCAGGAGATGGAGCTCTGAGAGAAAGAGCATCCAAACATGGCTCGCTCTGCAGATTAAAGGGGATTAGAGCTCGTAACAGAGGAGCTCCTGGAGTTGGTAGCATCTTCATCGGCAGAGCATAGGGCAGCTCAGCTAGCGGCCTCGACTTCAAGAGCTTCGCGGCCATCAGGGTCGCGAGAGAGACAGGAGGACGGCGAGGAGCACTGCCGAAGAGCAGGTGGGAACGCATGGCGCGACAAAGCGATTGCTGCGTCACGGAACTATAAAAGGCCTCCAAGGGACTTCTTGCCTTGAGAGAGAGAAGAGAAGCGACCAGGAGGGTGATGAGGGTTAGTGAGTGGCTTGTTCACTCACTCCCTTCTCATGACGGGCACAAACCCTTATATAGATGTGTGAGTGAAATAGGTTGGTTTGAACACGGCTGGTTCGCCCTGGATATGTTCCTTCTGCTCTACGCCTCTTCTCCACCACATGGGTTCTCGCGCAGTATGCTCGACGAGATGTCTCCTTAAAACACGGGGCGGTGACTCACCATAGCCATGATTTTCAAAGGGGATCATCCACGGATTTCAACAATATCGGCCCGTGGTGCTCTTTTCCCACGTGAATGTCCCTCATTTCCTTGTTTGCGCTAAAAGTAGTCGCAATAGGACAAGGGACACGCGGAATCTTTGGACCGAATAGGAGTGGCGGGTCAACAAATCACAGCTCGCTCCATTTACTCCACATGGCGAAGTGGCACGCGAGTGTACCGTGGCCATGACTTTCAAAGGAATCTACCACCAATTTCAACAACGTCGGTCCCTGGTCCTATTTTCCCGTATAAATGTCCCCCACTTTCTTCTTTGCGCTAGCAGTAGTCGCAACGGACAATAAACACGGGGAATCTTTAGACCGCATGGGGAGGACAAGTCAACAAATCACGCCTCCGAATTGATCACTCCAGATGGCAGAGTGACATGCGAGAGTAAAGAGAGGGTGACTTGTCGTAAAGGATGTTGCTGGGGTGATGGTGATAGATCCAGATCACCTTCTTTCCAATCCTATAAATACCTCCCCTTTCGCTCGACTTGGAAACACCGAAGTCCTGAGAGCAGACTTGAGGAGTGCAAATTTGTAAGGAAGGGAGGTTGCGAGTGTTGCTCACTTTTTCAGGATGGAGGGTGAATCCAGCTTTAGAGCAGAAGGTGAGTCTTCCCGCTCCTCGAAGAGGAGCAGATCAGGTAGCAGTTCCAGGAGACTCTCAGAAGTCGAAGGACAACTGAGTGAGAGGACCCGATCACAGCTTGTAAGTGGCTTCTTTGGTTTCCTTCCTTCATCCTTTTCTTCTCCTTTCTTGCTTAGCAATGTTCCCCTTTTCACCTCTTGTATATGTGCAGAGCATGATGCGCTCGCACATCTCTTGGGAGCTGGTAGTGGCAGCATATCGAGGTCTCCCGGACTTCCAAAAGGCCAGGCTAGACGTGATGGGGTTCGGTGCCTTCCTCCGAATCGAGCCGATAAAGCTCGACCTTGCCCTGATCCAAGCATTACATGAAAGATGGGATCCGGCGAGTCGGGCATTCCTGATGCCTTGGGGGCACATGGTGCCCAGTTTGGAAGATATGGTCCGCATTACGGGCCTCAAAGTGGATGGAGAGGCAGTGACCGGCGTCACTTATGCGGATTACCGAGAAGGTGCCCAGAAACTGTTAGGACTGGAACTCGATGGACGGAAGAACAGGTCAGTAGCCAAGACATCGATCATGGAGGTGTTAGGGCTTACTGACATCCGTCCACGGGATGACGAGTCCTTGGAGGAATTTATGGAAAGGGCAGAGAGAGGTGCCCGTGCTGTATACTGTGCAGATGCCAGCAACTGGGAAAGGACCAACATGGACCTGAGGAGGTTCCTCCTCTTTCTGCTGGGTAGGCTGCTACTGGGCTCCAAGGGAGACAACATACACTGCCGCTTCCTGGAGCTGCTCGTAGATTTGGAGAGAGTAGGACAGTACGCCTGGGGAGCTGCCGTGCTGGCACATCTATTTACAGGTCTGTCGCAAAGGACAGGCCGAGAGGTGACAATAAATGGGTTTACGCCCTTCATCCAGGTAAAAAATTATTTTTTTGTGGTTTTGTTTTATGCTTTTTTTTTGTATTTGTTGATGTCAATGACACATGATGGTGTAGCTGTGGAGCTACTATTATATTCCAATGGGGAGAGCTCGACACTGTCGGCAGTGACGATCCCGTTGGCTAGGCGGTGGCAACCCATCATGAGTACGGCACCATTATCCTACCAGCTGATGGTATCGAGACGGGAGCTGCAAGAGTTCCCTGCAGCGATGGTAGGATACTTTTTTCTCTTTTTTATATGTTTTTTATTATTATTTATTTTTTTGTATTTTTGAGTAATTAAGAAGATATGTACAACCCAACATAGGTGAACTGGAGGCCTTACTTGAATATGGTCGATGTCGACCAGCCATGGGTAATTGGAAGCCGTGCCCGATTCGGACGGGACCTCTGGCTCCATTGCTTGAATGAAATTGAGCCACTAAGGCTACGATTAGTCATGAGAACCCTCGGGCTTGCCCAGGAATGGGTGGATATAACCTCCTCACCCAGCGTCGGGAAGAAGACGCGTGGGCCGGCAACCTACGTTGATTGGAGGGTGCGCTTCCCCGAACAGTATGAAGACTGGCAGCGGGGTGGCACGCTCCTGGAATCACAAGCGCAAGACAGTGAAGATTACCTACGGCTCTATAGGGCAATGTATGCGGAGAGGCTCCAGCTTGGAGGGCTTATAGAGGTAAAGTAAAACACCATTTTTTATCTTTTATAATTTCCATTTTTTTTATTTTTATTTGTGAACTCAAGAGCCATGGCTGTAGGATGCCCGTGACACCATAATAACGAACTTACGAGCTCGTTTGGCGGACACGGAGCAAGAGTTAACTGATACCCGAGCGGCTCTGGGTTCATCAGTAAGTGTATATATACATACTCCTGGCATGATTTGAAATTCATGGCGTTAACCATTTAACTGTCACCTCTCGTATGTGTACGCAGCGTGCCCAGCTCGATGTAGTTTCATCGGCGATGGGGGCAGACGGCGTTTCTTCCAGTCTATGGATTCCCACTTCAGAGTTAGATTCACTACACGAGCAACTTGCTCATGCCACACAGCGGGCTGCGGAAGCAGAAGGGATGCTTTCTGTACAGGTGAGAGCCTCACCATTTAATATCCCTTGTTCAAGCGTTACCAGAAGCCTGAGATGAAACGTCTGGCAGGAGAAAGAAACGGAGGAGGCACTCGCACATGCCGCCCAGAAGGAAGCTAGAATAGCCGAGCTGGAAGAGGAACTGCAGCGTCGTCCAGGTGATGACTTTTCTAGGGACGCTATAGAGCTGAGGATCACCCTTCAGCTGGAGAGGGAAGACAGAGCGAGAGAACGTGCTGAGAGGGAAAAGGCCAAGGAAAGAGAGAAGGCCAAGAGGTCGGCCGAGAAAGAGGAGAAGAGGGCCCTGGAGGCCCAATTATTTGAATTGAAGACCAGTCTCGGCCTCGCCGAGCAGTGGCTAAAGGACGGTGAGGAACGCTACCGAAGAGCACGAGAGCGTGGCTTTCGTGTCAGCAGCTTCTTTGGTGCCCCCGCAGATCGGCGCCGGGGAGTAGAGATAGAAAGAGGCCACAAGCGGTAGAAGGACCGCATTCCATGATTGGATAGCACCCTCAAGAGTGTCTCGCCCGGAGGGTGGCGGGACAAGTAATGTGGAGAGAGAAGGTGAAACCTGATGTAATCTCTTTGTTGTTTATTTTTATTTTGAATAGAAGTGAAATAAAGTGTTTTGTGTTTGATTCTCTGCTTCTTCTTGAGCTCTCGAATCCCTGCACACACCTAAGCAAACAAGTCAGTATTTCTGCTCTGACTTGCCCCTTGCTCAACAAGCAAACGAGGTTTTGAACTATCCTTGATACGAGTCAAGGGGCAAGCCCTTATTAACAAAGGCACTGATAAAAGATAATGATGAATGCGACAGACAAGCACACGGATGCAAACGTGAATTTAAAATGAATGCTGCATACAAATGCGATCATGCAAAGATGTGATCTTTTTTTTTGTAGGTGTATATTAATTTTTTTGTGTTTTGTTGTTTGTTTATTATTATTTTTGGTCTTTTACATTTCCATTTTTTTTGTGCATATACATTTTTCTCCCCTTTTTTTGGATTTTTGATTTTGTCATTTTTTGTTTATTTTTGGCTTATTTATTATTTTTTTGTTTTTTACTAATGCATGATGACCAACCCATATAACATGTAAGTTGCACGAGAACAAGGGTTTCTTGCTAACCTCCCAGGTATCCTAAGTGCACATCTAGGTTGATTTGGGCCTCTAGACTCCTCGAATGATAATCCCGCCGGCTAAGACTTATCCTGATGACAATGCCGGCATGCCATGCTTAGGCTCTCAGTTGCTTCCGTCCACAGGGATTCACCCAAAAAATGTTCGAGGTAAATGATTTGCCCGACCCGGGTCTATTTCCTCACAACTCTAGATGGTATGTAATGGAACACCTTGGAACCCAAATGACCAACCGCGCGACGCTGACCCGGAATCAGACGCCGTCGCACCTATAGGTGACGCGCTTGCATTGGTCTAAGCCCGAGGCTAAACTAAGCAGACATTAAGGTGGTAGATAAAGGTCTTGACCAGCCAGAAACACGGAGACTCCTTCACGACAATGGCTTCTGCTTTTCAAAATGGACAACCATATGTTTGTGTTAAAAGGATGTTGCAGGCTTTGGCGAGTTTCACCCTTCGGGAACTCCATTGAGCCTTTATCTTCCGGGGAAGAAGGAAGAGTATTGGGGGTAAACCTCGTGAGAGGACCGGCAAAACCGTTAACCCGACGAGCTAGTAGGGGCGCACTTTACTCTCCCCTTTGGGGTAACTTCAAACCAAATCTCGAGCACTTAATCTCATGGCCCCTTTTGTGTAGAATTTGACTTTTACTCGAAGGGGTTTCATTTGTGGGAATCAGGCATGGTTACGACCAGGCCTTTCATTTGACTTTAATTTCATTGCTCTCTTTTTTTTTCTTTTTTGGTAGATTTTTGAGAGGGACATAGTATTTTGACAAATGTGAAATCCCTCTTGTATGCCTGCGGGGATACTGCCCTCTTCTCGTGCTCTGATTCATGCTCGAAGAATTGGATCCTACTCTCACCCTAGGGGTTGTGTTCATGTTTCCCATGCTCAGCGTCTTAAGGGCGCCGACTGTCTCATTCGGTTGAGAAGAAGAGAATAAAGATTTGACCTTTCTTGGAGACCTTTTGAGTGATGCCCCACCATGAGCGATGCTAACGATCCTTGTAGAACACATGTGTACATGCATGTTGCCTTCTTTTGAGGGGGCATAGGTCGAACTGGCCGGACAGGGGTCTCCACGGTTCTGGCAAACCAAGACTTGAGACCTACCAAGTCTTAATGGGCCCTTTCCTAACATGGAGGTTGAATGCAATGACCTAACTACATGGTGATCTCCAAGCATCAGCATTTTGAATTTTCCATTTTTTTTGGTCTTTTCTTTTTTGTTTTATGTACATATTTTTGTTATTTTTATTTTGTTTCATTTTTTGTTGTTTTTCTTTTCCTTTTTTTTTCTTTTCATTTTTGACAGTATGTACACCTATCTAAGGGTAGTACTTCTTAAGATAAAGCCCATTCCAAGGGTGGGATAACTCAACTCCCTCAGCATTGACTAGTCTGTAGGCGTTACCAGGATGCACAGCCTGAACTACGTATGATCCTTCCCAATTGGGTTGGAGCTTAGAACGTGGCCCGCCAGGTTTTACAAAAATTCTTTTCATTACCATTTCACCAACTTTGAACTTTCTCTCAATAACCTTCTTCTGGTAAAAACGTGCGAGTCTATTTTGGTAGACGCGAGCATGCTCGGCAGCAACCAGACGTTTCTCGTCTAAGAGTTCCAACTGGGCAAGGAGAGAATCGTGACGTTCATCGAGGGGAAGGTCCTTGTCCAATTGTACTCTCAGAGAGGGAATCAGAATCTCATATGGAACTACCGCCTCCATCCCGTAAGTGAGGGCGAACGGAGTTTGCCCAGTAGGAGTTCGGATTGAAGTGCGATAGGCCCATAGAGCTTCGATAAGCTTCTCTGGCCCATCCGAGAATCTGCTAGACTCACAAGTTTTCTTTATGATTTTGATCAGTGTTTTATTCGTGGCCTCTGCTTGGCCATTACCTTGTGGATAATATGGTGACGAATGATGCAATGCAATTTATACCTTTGGCAGAGGTCCTGAAGATCCTGAGAGATGAATTGTGGCCCATTGTCGGTGATGATAGTTCTTGGAATGCCGAACCTGGTGATGATATTCTTCATAATGAACTTCCAAATAGTTGATGCCTTGATTTCCGCATAAGCTTCGGCTTCAGCCCATTTTGTGAAATACTCCGTTGCAGTGAGAATGAATGATTTTTGTTTAGTAAGGGAGTTAGGATCACCGAGAGGACCAATGATGTCGAATGCCCACATGGAGAAAGGCCATGGGGAGGATACTAGATGGAGAGAGGAAGATGGGGAATGGATCTTATCGGCGTGAAGTTGACACTTGACACACCTACGGACATAGACAGCACAGTCTTCCTCCATGGTGGGCCAGTAAAAGTCTTGCCGAAAGATCTTCTTAGCAAGCATTTGGCTGTTCACATGACCACCACACACGCCTGAGTGTGCTTCCTCTACATACTTCCAAGACTCATCATCATCAAGACACCTTAGAAGAACACCAGTGAGGCCTCTCTTGTATAGTAATCCTCCAACCAATGTGTATCTCTGGGCTACTCTCCTTATAGCCCTCTTATCTTCTACTGTTGCTTCTGTAGGGTAAGACTGGTCTTTGCAATATTTGATAATCTCATAGAACCATGGCTTCTCCTCATCAGCCAGTTCTTCCTCCAATTCAACCAACATAATCTCCCTCTTCTCAACAACTTCTCTATCCTGAGCCATCTTGGACATTTCCTCCTGAACCCTTAAATAGGAAGGGTTGTGAATAGCAGGGAGGATAAGCTTGTGGATAGAAACGGACAGAGCCCTTCTGCCCAGAGGAAACCTTAATGATGATGCCAACGAAGCAAGAGCGTCGGCCAGAATGTTCTGATTGCGAGGAACATGAACAAAGACTAACTTGGTGAACAGTTTAGCGAAAGCAACAGTAAGCTCTTGGTATGGCTTGAGCTTGGGATCACGAGTGCGATATTTGGTGAGCACTTGGCGAAGGATAAGTTGACTATCACCTATGACTCGTAATTCGGTGACCCAGAAGGAATAGGCAAGATTCAGACCTGCCAGAAGAGCCTCGTATTCAGCCACGTTGTTGGTGACTGGAAATGAGAGCTGGAATGCCTCTGGGATAGCGACACCTTCAGGTGAGAAAAGAACGATACCAATACCTCTCCCCTGGGAATTCAAAGCTCCATCAAAATACAATGTCCACATCGGATCATCAGACTGGGTAATGGACATTAGTTCCTCATCTGGAAACTCTGATTAAACAGGATCAAATTTGGGGAGAGGGTGGTGAGCAAGATGCTCAGCTATAGCATAGCCTTTAATTGCCTTTTGTTGAATATAGGTGATGTCAAACTGAGATAGAAAACTTTGCCAACGTGCTAGCCTATCAGTAAGGACAGACTTTTCCAAGAGAAATTTGATAGGATTCATCCGAGCAATCAAGTGGACTTCGTGAGCCAGAAAGTAATGTTTCAATTTCTGTACCACCCACAAAAGGGCGGCACAGGTCTTCTCCATGGCTGTTAAAAAGATGATCAAAATGGAGCGCGCGTTAAGAGTGTTGTGATCGCCAGGGACCGAGGGTCCCGAGTGGATTGATCGCTTTTGCCTTTGACACGGGGTTATGCGGGCTCCAACTTCCTCTTCTTTCGACAGGCCGAAGAAGAGAGCCTTTTAACTGGTTACCCCTACACAAGGAACAACAGAGAAAAAAAATAACTAAATGAGAATGACGGCAGTGTAGTACCAATCCTTAGGTAATGAAACTGTAAATAACATAAACGAACACGTACCTGGTTGGTGTGTTTAAAACCCCTTTAGAATTAAAAGGGTAGGAGAATGACATGATGAAATGCGCAAGCACAAAGACACTCACAAGGGAGGCCCTCTCGAAGAGAAAGGCATGGGACATATGCTAAATGATGCATGCAATATAATTAACTGACTGAATAAAAATAAGGGGGAGAAAAGCTTATCGGGGAAGACCGGCGACGAGCTTTGAGAAGGGCTTCAATATCACGAGCACAGCATGACCGAAGGACTTCAGAGCGGACTTCAGAAACTAGTTAAGCCGGACATAAGAACACCCACACAAGCATATACATATGAATGATAAATATACTTATGTAACCATATACTTAAACATATTAAATATATTTAACATATACATAAACACACACATATATAAACATATTCGTAAATTGGTCGAAATAAAAGAACAAGAATTTGAGAAAGAAGACGAGAAAGGGAGAGAGAAAACTCTTTATTTATTTATTTTTAAGACTTTGTTTTAGAAGAAAAAGGATAAGATATATATATATGATACATATGTGTATATATATTGTGTATATATATAATATAGACAGGAGAAAGAAAGAAAGAGAGAGGGAGAGAGAGAGAGTGGGAGAGATGATTAAAAAAAATAAAAAGAGAGAGAGAGATCGAGAGGTAAGAGAGAGGATTAAAAAAAATAATAAAATATGGGAGAGAGGGAGAGATCGAGAAAGAGAGAGGGAGAGAGAGAGAGAAGAAGTGAGAGAGGGAGAGAACCGGGAGGGGGGAGAGAGAGAGAGAACGAGATGGAGAGAGAGAGAGAGAGGCGGTGAGAGGGGGGGGAGAGAAAAAGAGAGCGGTTGAGAAAGAGAGAAAGAGGGAGAGAAAAGAGAGAGGGGGGGACGCGACAGAGAAAAGAGGGGGAAGAGAAGAGAGAGAAGAGAATAAAAAATAAAACAAATGAAGAGAGAGGGGGTGGAGGAAGAGAGAAGAGGAGAGAGAGGGAACCGAGAGGGGGAGAAACGGCTAGAAGAGAGAGAGGGAGAGAGGGTGAATGAGAGAACGGGAGGGAGAGAAAGCAGAGGGAGAGAGAGATAACGAGAGTGAGGGGGAGGAGGGAGAGAGAGACGAGAGAGATAGGGAGAGAGATCGGGAGGGAGAGGGAGGTGAGAGAGGGAGAGAACCGAGAGGGAGGGGAGAGGAAACGAGAGAGAGAAAGAGAGGTGGTAAGAGAGGAAACGGGAGAGAGGGAGAGAGAGGAGAGGTCGTCACGGCGGGAGGCAACCGGCCGGCCGGCGACAACGGCGCCGGCGGTCGACGGTGGCAAGGGGGGCCGTGGCAGCGAGAGGCGGTGAGGGTGGCCGGGGCGGCAGCGGGTGCCGGGGAGTGCTGCGGACGGTGCGATCGCGGCGGCGATGCTGTGAGGGAGGGAGTGCGAACGGAGGCGGCAACAGTGACGAAGGCGTAGCCGGCGGACAACGACGGTGATGACGACCGGCAGTCAGACGGTGGACGACGACGGCAACGGCAGGGTGCTCCGGTGGTAGCGGCGTCGGCGGGTTCACGGTGAGACGGCAGCGGTGGTTGCGACCGGCGGCTAGGAGAGGGGAGGACGACAGGGGATGATCACGACGAGTGGGCGACGTGCATGGGGCTCACGGTGGTAGCCGGCGACGGCACTGGAAGGGGTGGTCGACGGTGGGCTCGTGGGGGGGGCGCATGCAAAGGGGGGTGAGATGGAGCGCTGGGAAGAGGGAGGGGCGACACTGCGGACGCGGTGTGAGGCTCGCGGAGGTGGTTCGCGGAGGTGGATGGCTGGGCGAGGGCGTGGAGGTGGAGGGTGCAGTGATGGGAGTGGCTGCGGCAGCGGCTTGGAGGTTAGAGAAGGGTAGCTTGCATGGGGTGGTGGCAGTGGTCGTGGGTGGTCGGAGATCGCGGTGAGCGTGGGAGGAACTCGCGGCAGTAAGAGGAAGGCTGGAGACGTGGAGTGGATGAGAAGAGAAAGGGAGAGGAGGGAGCGGCTGGGTTGTGGAAAGGGTACTCGCGGGGAGAAGTTTGCGGCGAGGGAGTGAGGGGAGGTGAAGGAGTGCGTGTGTGTGTGCCTTGGTGGAGGGACGCAGGGGCCGACGGTGGATGTGGTGAAGGGAGGGGTGTGAGCTAGAGAGAGAAGGAAATGGAAGGTGGACAGTATGCAGAGAAAATGAGAGAAGGGGTAGGGAGTTCGACCGGGGGAGAGTCACGGTGGCTGGGGGCTTGCGAAGTGGAGGTTGGCTGTGTGAGGGGCGGTGTGCAGAGAATGAAAGATGGAGAGGGGGAGTGTGGTGTGAGAACAGGGAAGTGGGGGTGGTGAGTTAGGTGAGAAGGGGGGAAGGGAATAGGGGGAAAGAAATGGACGTACAGAGGATATTATTATTATTATATTATATTTTTTTGTATTTTTGTATTTGTTTTGTTTGTTTTGTTTTTATCTTTTACTTTTTTTGTTTTTGTTCATTTTTTATGGTTATTCAATTTTTACTTTTTAGTAAATATATTTTTATTGATTTTATATATATAGTAATCACTTATATATATATATAAATTTATTAAAGAAAATCAATTATTTTTACATAAACATAACTATACATATTTTTTCGAAATTTTATTTTTTACTCTTTTTATTTATTTTATATGGACACATATTTTAATTTTCTCCCTCTCACAAAATAAATGTAATTTAACCATAATTACGGAAATCACTCAAATAAAAGAAAATGTAAGCCACTTCAGGGCATTGCGGTATAATATGGGTTTTACTCATCGTAACGTCAGAAATGGCGTGTCTACAGCTGCCCCGCCTTGGCATCCACTTTGTCGGGGAAGGGCGTGTAATGGAATGAAACGAAGTGTATTGGAATGAAATGGAGTGGACTGAAAAGTCGATGCCAAGGTGTGATGAGACACGCTTCTAACATCACACGATGGGAATCTTTCCGGAGTTTCACGAAGCAACCTTGAGGAAGGTCCTCCGAAATCAACGATTGTTTGGATGGTAAACAAACTGGGAAGGACATTGTGTGCGCTGGGGCACGAACAAACTAAAAAGGACCAACTTCATGGCGCGGAAGTACCTGGGTCATAAACCTCAGGTTTCACCATTGGGGAGCGGTTACCAGCCATTGTGGAAGTGCTGTAGCCAAGGTGGGTCCGAGGGAAATAAACAGATGATTGGAGACACATCCAAACAATGGTTTCATCCAGAGAAACGTCCGAAGGCAACCTCGGGGAAACTCAGTACTCGACTCGGAATGGAATATCCCATATTCAAGCAATTAAGCACAGTAGCTCACATAATCAAAGTAAATGAATGATTTTCCACAATGAACTCAAAGTCCTACATGAATGCATGCAGGGTTTAAAAAGAAAAATAAAACAAACTAAAATAGAAACTATCCAAGGATAATATTGCTAAGCTGTGGAGAGTGGGTCAGGATACCGATCCAATGAGCTGATACTGAGTCGGGGCCCGTTTATCCACGTACCGACTCATCGAACAGAACCGTCGTCCCCATTCTATCACAACTTAACGGCCTATCCGTACGTCTTGAACTCCTCCGGGATCATCATTATTTTTGTTGAAGGGGAACTCAAATCCCGGATTTGTCCAAGGCGTAAGGTCCTTGGCATGCTCTAGTAGCGTAAATATCATACAATACAATGCATGATAAGGAGGGACCACAATGATTGAATGATTAGGGGACCAGGCGGGACAAGGTGGGGCATCGGTGGGACAGTGGTACCCCACTCGATAATTAACATAACAAAACAAAATCACAACTATACAAGCAAATTATCACACACAACAAAACGAAACTGCCAACACTAGTCCTAGATTCCTTTCCTCACTATAAGTATCGCCCCTTTGGCCTTAAGAAAATGCATTCAAGGGCGAGTTAAGAAAGTTGAAGCTTAGGAGGAGATCAGAGTTCGAGATGGAAGGCGAGTCTTCCCGTCCCGTGAAGAAAAGCAAGCCCAGCAACGAGTGCAAGCGGCTTACTGACTTCGAAGGGCATCTTAGCGGGAGAATCCAATCTCGAATGGTGAGTTACCATTTCTTTTTTGTGTTCCTGCAAGACCTTCTTACGCTCATTTTCGCCTTCTACACTTTTCTATTTCCAGCCGTATCCTCTCTTTCCTGGCCCGAGGAAGTTTTCAAGGTTGCCATGGCTGTCGAGACTCACTTCGAACATCTCGATCAGCATGAGGGCCATCATCAGAAAGTGGCACCTCAAAAAACTCGTAACTCATGCCAAACATTATAACGAGATTCACATGGATTGGGCGGCTATGGGTGCACTGGTAGAGCTTTGGCACCCTCAAACCCATACATTCATTTTTCCCACTTTCGAGGCAACTATTCTTCTCGAAGAAGTAGAACTTCTTCTTGGCATGAAGAAATTCCAGAGAAATGGCAAGGTAAAGGTTATGCGCATGCTAAGAAGGGTGACTTCCGAGGAGGTGCTCAAAAGCTTCATGCCGTCCGAAGCCATCAAGGACATCCAGACTTAGAAGGGAATCCATCTGCAAAAACTTACAGATTGGGTGATAAATGCTCTTGAAAGGTTGACAAGCGGTGATGATCGCATTGAAGGGCTCATGAAGGGATTCACCATCTGCTTAGAGGGTGCTCTCCTATTCCCTTATACTGACAACATAGTGGAGGAAGATCAGCTAAGTGCCATCTGTGGAATTTGGGAAGGAAAGAGAGTGGGACCTGCTATCCTTGCTTATCTCTATAGCGGACTCACGGCTTCCAGTATGGGTAAGCCCCCTTTTGGTTGCGCACTCCTTTTGAATTGCTGGACTGACTTGCATTTCAAATTTAACCATCGTGAGGGGATGTCGTCTACTTCAAGACTCTTCCAACAAAGCCCGCTTCACCATATGGTCAATGTGTTAGGCTCTAATGGTAGTATAGCAAATCGCGTTCCCTGGCTGAAGAAACGAGAAGACTGGCGGGCTCACTTCAGTACCATTGAAGAGTATATGTTCACTCGTGCACCGACATGCTTACTCCCATATGAGCTTCTCACGAGGTCTTCTCTTAACATGGAGCTCCAGCTTGTTGGCGCGTCTGAATTCATCCTTTACAACACGCACCGGTGTCATACTCAGATGGGCCTCCCTCGCCATTCATTCCCACTGCCATCCAACCTTCCTTTAATCAGGAAAAGGGAGCTGGGCACCGGGGGTGACGCAAGAAATGTGAAGACAATCAAAGCGTCATGGAAGGCCAGCATTACAATGAGGGCAACAGAATCTGTGAGTGAGGATGAAGAACTGCTGAAAGCTTATGTAATTGAGTTGGGGAAATTGAGGCCTGAGATGCCCAAACCCTAATGTATCTTATCTTGGAATAAATATGGAAACTTTAATGCCTATTTAGATCCTAACTCTCTTCTATTTTTTTTCTTTTTTTATTCCCTTTTTCTCTCTTTTTTTTATTTTTGGCACAAACATCTGCAATAGCCAGTGCTAGGTGGTAGCCAACCATTCCGGACAAGAGTCAAAAACTCAAGGCAACTAGCATGAGGAGTTGCCCTGAGATGCCCGGGAGCTAAAGATTTCTCTGTGAATGGCTAAGAGAGAGATAAAGCAAGAGATAGTAGAGAGAGAAAAGGCAAAAATAGAGCAGCACAAGAGGCGCAGGAGATGGAGTTCTGAGAGAAAGAGCATCCAGACATGGCTCGCTCTGCAGATGGAAGGGGATTAGAGCTCGCAACAGAGGAGCTCCTGGAGTTGGTAGCATCTTCATTGGCAGAGCATAGGGCAGCTCAGCTAGCGGCCTCGACTTCAAGAGCTTCGGGGCCATCAAGGTCGCGAGAGAGAGAGGAGGACGGCGAGGAGCACTACTGAAGAGCAGGTGGGAACGCATGGCGCGACAAAGCGATTGCTGCGTCATGGAACTATAGAAGGCCTCCGAGGGACTTCTTGCCTTGAGAGAGAGAAGAGATGTAACCAGGAGGGTGATGAGGGTTAGTGAGTGACTTGTTCACTCACTCCCTTCTCATGACGGGCACAATCCCTTAAATAGATGTGTGAGTGGAATAGCTTAGTTTGAACACGACTGGTTCACCCTGGATATGTTCCTTCTGCTCTACGCCTCTTCTCCACCACATGGGTTCTCGCGCAGTATGCTCGACGAGATGTCTCCTTAAAACATGGAGCAGTGACTCACCATAGCCATGATTTTCAAAGGGGATCTACCACTGACTTCAACAATATCCGCCCTTGGTGCTCTTTTCCCACGTGAATGTCCCTCATTTCCTTGTTTGCGCTAAAAGTAGTCGCAATAGGACAAGGGACACGCGGAATCTTTGGACCGAATAGGAGTGGCGGGTCAATAAATCACGGCTCCGCAATTACTCCACATGGCGAAGTGGCACGCGAGGGTACCGTGGCCATGACTTTCAAAGGAATCTACCACTAATTTCAACAACGTCGGTCCCTGGTCCTATTTTCCCGTATAAATGTCCCCCACTTTCTTCTTCGCGCTAGCAGTAGTCGCAACGGGACAATAAACACGGGGAATCTTTAGATCGCATGGGGAGGACAAGTCAACAAATCACGTCTCCGAATTGATCACTCCAGATGGCAGAGTGACATGCGAGAGTAAAGGGAGGGTGACTTGTCGTAAAGGCTGTTGCTGGGGTGATGGTGATAGATCCAGATCACCTTCTTTCCGATCCTATAAATACCTCCCCTTTCGCTTGACCTGGAAACACCGAAGTCGTAAGAGCAGACTTGAGGAGTGCAAATTTGTAAGGAAGGGAGGTTGCGAGTGTTGCTCATTTTTTCAGGATGGAGGGTGAATCCAGCTTTAGAGCAGAAGGTGAGTCTTCCCGCTCCTCGAAGAGGAGCAGATCAGGTAGCAGTTCCAGGAGACTCTCAGAAGTCGAAGGACAACTGAGTGAGAGGACCCGATCACAGCTTGTAAGTGGCTTCTTTGGTTTCTTTCCTTCATCCTTTTCTTCTCCTTTCTTGCTTAGCAATGTTCCCCTTTTTCACCCCTTGTATATGTGCAGAGCATGATGCGCTCGCACATCTCTTGGGAGCTGGTAGTGGCAGCATATCGAGGTCTCCCGGACTTCCAAAAGGCCAGGCTAGACGTGATGGGGTTCGGTGCCTTCCTCCGAATCGAGCCGATAAAGCTCGACCTTACCCTGATCCAAGCATTACATGAAAGATGGGATCCGGCGAGTCGGGCATTCCTGATGCCTTGGGGGCACATGGTGCCCAGTTTGGAAGATATGGTCCGCATTACGGGCCTCAAAGTGGATGGAGAGGCAGTGACCGGCGTCACTTATGCGGATTACCGAGAAGGTGCCCAGAAACTGTTAGGACTGGAACTCGATGGACGGAAGAACAGGTCAGTAGCCAAGACATCGATCCTGGAGGTGTTAGGGCTTACTGACATCCGTCCACGAGATGACGAGTCCTTGGAGGAATTTATGGAAAGGGCAGAGAGAGGTGCCCGTGCTGTATACTGTGCAGATGCCAGTAACTGGGAAAGGTCCAACATGGACCTGAGGAGGTTCCTCCTCTTTCTGCTGGGTAGGCTGCTACTGGGCTCCAAGGGAGACAACATACACTGCCGCTTCCTGGAGCTACTCGTAGATTTGGAGAGAGTAGGACAGTACGCCTGGGGAGCTGCCGTGCTGGCACATCTATTTACAGGTCTGTCACAAAGGACAGGCCGAGAGGTCACAATAAATGGGTTTACGCCCTTCATCCAGGTAAAGGATTATTTTTTGTGGTTTTCATTTTATGCTTTTTTTCTTGTGTTTGTTGATGCCAATGACACATGATGGTGTAGCTGTGGAGCTACTATTATATTCCAATGGGGAGAGCTCGACACTGTCGGCCAGTGACGATCCCGTTGGCTAGGCGGTGGCAACCCATCATGAGTACAACACCATTATCCTACCAGCTGATGGTATCGAGACGGGAGCTGCAAGAGTTCCCTGCAGCGATGGTAGGATACTTTTTTTCTCTTTTTTATATGTTTTGTTCATTTGTTTTTATTTTTTGTATTTTTTTTGTATTTTTTAGTAACTAAGAAGATATGTACAACCCAACATAGGTAAACTGGAGGCCTTACTTGAATATGGTCGATGTCGACCAGCCATGGGTAATTGGAAGCCGTGCCCGATTCGGACGGGACCTCTGGCTCCATTACTTGAATGAAATTGAGCCACTAAGGCTACGATTAGTCATGAGAACCCTCGGGCTTGCCCAGGAATGGGTGGATATAACCTCCTCACCCAGCGTCGGGAAGAAGACGCGTGGGCCGGCAACCTGCGTTGATTGGAGGGTGCGCTTCCCCGAACAGTATGAAGACTGGCAGCGGGGTGGCACGCTCCTAGAATCACAAGCGCAAGACAGTGAAGATTACCTACGGCTCTATAGGGCAATGTATGCGGAGAGGCTCCAGCTTGGAGGGCTTATAGAGGTAAAGTAAAACACCATTTTTTGTCTTTTATAATTTCCATTTTTTTTATTTTTATTTGTGAACTCAAGAGCCATGGCTGTAGGATGCCCGTGACACCATAATAACGAACTTACGAGCTCGTTTGGCGGACACGGAGCAAGAGCTAACAGATACCCGAGCGGCTCTGGGTTCATCAGTAAGTGTATATATACATACTCCTGGCATGATTTGAAATTCATGGCGTTAACCATTTAACTGTCACCTCTCATATGTGTACGCAGCGTGCCCAGCTCGATGTAGTTTCATCGGCAATGGGGGCAGACGGCGTTTCTTCCAGTCTATGGATTCCCACTTCAGAGTTAGATTTACTCCACGAGCAACTTGCTCATGCCACCCAGCGGGCTGCGGAAGCAGAAGGGATGCTTTCTGTACAGGTGAGAGCCTCACCATTTAATATCCCTTGTTCAAGCGTTAAAGCCTGAGATGAAACGTTTGGCAGGAGAAAGAAACGGAGGAGGCACTCGCGCATGCCGCCCAGAAGGAAGCTAGAATAGCCGAGCTGGAAGAGGAACTGCAGCGTCGTCCAGGTGACGACTTTTCTAGGGATGCTATGGAGCTGAGGATCACCCTTCAGCTGGAGAGGGATGACAGAGCGAGAGAACATGCTGAGAGGGAAAAGGCCAAGGAAAGAGAGAAGGCCAAGAGGTCAGCCGAGAAAGAGGAGAAGAGGGCCCTGGAGACCCAATTATTTGAATTGAAGACCAGTCTCGGCCTCACCGAGCAGTGGCTAAAGGACGGTGAGGAACGCTACCAAAGAGAACGAGAGCGTGGCTTTCGTGTCAGCAGCTTCTTTGGTGCCCCCGCCGATCGGCGCCGGGGAGTAGAGATAGAAAGAGGCCCACAAGGCGGTAGAAGGACCGCATTCCATGATTGGATAGCCCCCTCAAGAGTGTCTCGCCCGGAGGGTGGCGGGACTAGTAATGTGGAGAGAGAAGGTGAAACCTGATGTAATCTCTTTGTTGTTTATTTTTATTTTGAATAGGAGTGAAATAAAGTGTTTTGTGTTTGATTCTCTGCTTCTTCCTGAGCTCTCGAATCCCTGCACACACCTAAGCAAACAAGTCAGTATTTCTGCTCTGACTTGCCCCTTGCTCAACAAGCAGACGGGGTTTTGAACTATCCTTGATGACGAGTCAAGGGGCAAGCCCTTATTAACAAAGGCACTGATAAAAGATAATGATGAATGCGACAAGCAAGCACACGGATGCAAACGATAATTTAAAATGAATGCTGCATACAAATGCGATCATGCGAAGATGTGATTTTCTTTGTTTTTGTAGGTGTATTCATTTTTTGTATTTTGTTGTTTATTTATTTTTTTTTGGTCTTTTACATTTCCATTTTTTTTATGCATATACATTTTCTACCTTTTTTTTTGGATTTTTGATTTTGTCACTTTTGGCTTATTTATTATTTTTTTTGTTTTTTACTGATGCATGATGACCAACCCCTATAACATGTAAGTTGCACGAGAACAAGGGTTTCTTGCTAACCTCCCAGGTATCCTAAGTGCACATCTAGGTTGATTTGGGCATCTAGACTCCTCGAATGATAATCCCGCCGGCTAAGACTTATCCTGATGACAATGCCGTCATGCCATGCTTAGGCTCCCAGTTGCTTCCGACCACAGGGATTCACCCAAAAAATGTTCGAGGTAAATGATTTGCCCGACCCGGGTCTATTTCCTCACAACTCTAGATGGTATGTAATGGAACACCTTGGAACCCAAATGACCAACCGCGCGACGCTGACCCGGAATCAGACGCCGTCGCACCTATAGGTGACGCGCTTGCATTGGTCTAAGCCCGAGGTTAAACTAAGCAGACATTAAGGTGGTAGATAAAGGTCTTGACTAGTCAGAAACACGGAGACTCCTTCACGACAATGGCTTCTGCTTTTCAAAATGGACAACCATATGTGTGTTGTTTAAAAACAAGGTTGCAAGCCTTGGCGAATTTCACCCTTCGGATACTCCATTTAGCTTTCATCTTCAGGGGAAGAAGGAAGAGTATAGGGGGTAAACCTCCTGAGAGGACCGGCAAAGCTGTTAACCCGGCGAGCAAGTAGGGGTACACTTAACTTCCCTTTTCAGGTAACTTCAGACCAAATCTCGAGCATTTACATCTCATGACCCCTTTTGTATAGAATTTGACTTTCAGTCGAAGGGGTTTCCTTTAGTGGAATCAGGCACGGTTACAACCAGGCCTTTCTTTTGACTTTGATTTTTTGCTTCTTTTTTTGATTTCGAGGGAGATATAGTCATTTGATGTTGTGGAATCCCTCTTATATGCCTGCGGGGACACTGCCCTCTTCTCGTGCTCTGATTCATACTCGAAGAATTGGATCCTACTCTCACCCTAGGGGGTTGTGTTTGTGTTTCCCATGCTCAGCGTTTTAAGGGCGCCAGCTGTCTCATTCGGTAGAGAAGAGAGAGAATAAAGACTATGGCTTTCGTGGAGACCTTCGGGGTGAGGCCTCACCATAAGCAGTGCTATCAATTTTTTATAACACAGATGTGTATACATGTTGTCTTGTTTTGAGGGGGCATAGGCCGAACTGGCCGGACAGGGGTCTCCACGGTTCTGGCAAACCAAGACCTGAGACCTACCAGTCTTAATGGGCCCTATCTTGGCATGGAGGTAAGATACAATGACTTGATTCCATGGTGGTCTCCAATCATCAACATTTTAAATTTTCTTTTTTTTTATTTTTCCTTTTTTATTTTATATACAAATTTTTGTTATTTTCATTTTTTTTTCATTTTTTTGTTGTTTTTCTTTTCCTTTTTTTTCTTTTCATTTTTGACAGTATGTACACCTATCTAAGGGTAGTACTTCTTAAGATAAAGCCCATTCCAAGGGTGGGATAACTTAACTCCCTCAGCATTGACTAGTCTGTAGGCGTTACCAGGATGCACAGCCTGAACCACGTATGGTCCTTCCCAATTGGGTTGGAGCTTAGAACGTGGCCCGCTAGGTTTTATAAAAATTCTTTTTACTACCATTTCACCAACTTTGAACTTTCTCTCAATAACCTTCTTCTGGTAAAAACGTGCGAGTCTATTTTGGTAGACGCGAGCATGCTCGGCAGCAACCAGACGTTTCTCGTCTAAGAGTTCCAACTGGGCAAGGAGAGAATCACGACGTTCATCGAGGGGAAGGTCCTTGTCCAATTGTACTCTCAGAGAGGAAATCAGAATCTCGTACGTAACTACCGCCTCTATCCCGTAAGTGAGGGCGAACGGAGTTTGCCCAGTGGGAGTACGGATTGAAGTGCGATAGGCCCATAGAGCCTCAATGAGCTTCTCTGGCCAATGTACAAACCTGTTAGACTCACAAGTTTTCTTTATGATTTTAATCAAGGTCTTATTAGTAGCCTCTGCTTGGCCATTGCCTTGCGGATAATATGGTGATGAATGATGCAATGCAATCTTATACCTTTTACAGAGGTCCTGAAGATCCTGAGAAATGAATTGTGGCCCATTGTCGGTGATGATAGTTCTTGGAATGCCGAACCTGGCAATGATGTTCTTCATAATGAACATGCACACTGTTGATGCCTTGATTTCCGTGTAAGCTTCGGCTTCAGCCCATTTGGTGAAATACTCCGTTGCAGTGAGGATGAAGGATTTTTACTTAGTAAGGGAGTTAGGATCACCAAGAGGACCGATGATGTCGAATGCCCACATGGAGAAAGGCCATGGGGAGGACACTGGATGGAGAGAGGAAGATGGGGAATGGATCTTATCGGTGTGAAGTTGACACTTGACACACCTACGGACATAGACAGCACAGTCTTCTTCCATGGTGGGCCAGTAAAAACCTTGTCGAAGGATCTTCTTAGCAAACATTTGGCTGTTCACATGGTCACCACACACACCTGAGTGTGCTTCCTCTACACACTTCCAAGACTCATCATCGTCAAGACACCTCAGAAGAACACCAGTGAGGCTTCTTTTGTACAGCAATCCTCCAACCAATGTGTATCTCTGGGCTACTCTCCTTATAGCCCTCTTATCTTCTGCTGTTGCTTCTATAGGGTAAGACTGGTCTTTGCAATATTTGATAATCTCATAGAACCATGACTTCTCCTCATCAGCCAGTTCTTCCTCCAATTCAACCAATATAATCTCCCTCTTTTCAACAACTTCTCTATCCTGAGCCATCTTTGACATTTCCTCCTGAACCCTTAAATAGGAAGGGTTATGAATAGCAGAGAGGATAAGCTTGTGGATAGAAATGGACAGAGCCCTTCTGCCCAGAGGAAACCTTAATGATGATGCCAACGAAGCAAGAGCGTCGGCCAGAATGTTCTGATTGCGAGGAACATGAACAAAGACTAACTTGGTGAACAGTTTAGCGAAAGCAACAGTAAGTTCTTGATATGGCTTGAGCTTGGGCTCGCGAGTGCGATATTTGGTGAGCACTTGGCGAAGGATAAGTTGACTATCACCTATGACTCGTAATTCAGTAACCCAGAAGGAATAGGCAAGATTCAGACCTGCTAAAAGAGCCTCGTATTCAGCCACGTTGTTGGTGACTGGAAATGAGAGCTGGAATGCATCTGGGATAGCGACACCTTCAGGTGACAAAAGGACAATACCAATACCTCTCCCTTGGGAATTCAAAGCTCCATCAAAATATAATGTCCACATGGGATCATCAGATTGGATAATGGACATTAGTTCCTCATCTGGAAACTCTGATTGAACATGATCAAATTTGGGGAGAGGGTGGTGAGCAAGATGCTCAGCTATAGCATAGCCTTTGATTGCCTTTTGTTGAATATAGGTGATGTCGAATTGAGATAGAAAGCTTTGCCAACGTGCTAGCCTATCAGTAAGGATAGACTTTTCCAAGAGAAATTTGATAGGATTCATCCGAGCAATCAAGTGGACTTCGTGAGCCAGAAAGTAGTGTTTCAATTTCTGTACCACCCACACGAGGGCGGCATAGGTCTTTTCTATGGTAGTATACTTTCGCTCACAGGGGTTGAGGAGTTTAGACAAGTAATAGGTTGCCCGTTCCTTGCCTTCCTCATTGATTTGTGCCAGGACGGCTCCCACAGAGTCGTCTAGGACTGAGATATATAGGACCAAAGGCTTATCTAGAATAGGTGGAGTGAGAACAGGCGGGTTGGCCAGATATTCTTTTAATCCGTCAAAAGCATTCTGGCACTTAGAATCCCAACAAAATTTGGTCCCTACTTTGGTCAACTCGTAGAAGGGTCTACACCTTTGCGAGTGTTGGGACACAAAGCGACGGATGAACTGCAACCTCCCGATTAATCCTCGAACTTCTCTCAGATTCTTCGGGGGTGGCATATCCCTAATTACCTTAGCCTTATTGGGATCTATCTCAATACCCCTTTTGCTCACAATGAAGCCAAGTAACTTGCCCGATGATACACCAAACACGCACTTTTTTGGATTCATTTTCAAATTGAATTCACGCGATCTTTGCAACACCTTTGCAAGGACCTCGGGATGTTCTGCCCTAGTTTTGGATTTTACCAACAAATCATCCACATACACTTCCAAATATATGTGCATCATGTCATGAAATATTACCATCATAGCCCTTTGATAAGTGGCTCCAACATTCTTCAGTCCAAATGGCATGACCACATAACAATAAGTTCCACAGGGAGTAGTGGATGTGGTTTTCTCCTGATCTTCTTCTGCCAGACGGATTTGATTATACCCAGAAAATCCATCCATGAATGAAAGGGTTTCATATCCTGCCGTATTATCAATCAACACGTCAATATGAGGCAAGGGAAAATCATCCTTCGGACACGCGCGGTTAAGGTCCCGAAAGTCAATGCAAATTCTCACCTTACCATCCTTCTTCATGACCGGGACAATGTTTGCCACCCACTGAGGATAAAGGACGACTCTTATGAACCTAGCTTTGTGGAGCTTATCGACCTCTTCCTTCATTTTTAAAGCCATTTATGGGCGAAAACGTCTTAACCGTTGTTTTACCGAGACGGACCTTGGTTTTAAAGTGAGACGATGTTCCACCAAGGTGGAATCCAGACCCGGCATATCCTCATAGCTCCATGCAAACGTGTCCTTATAATCCTTAAGAACCTTAACTAGTGCCTTTTCTTCATATGATGGTAAATTATCACTTATAAGGACAATCCTAGGGTCATCCTCAGTTCCCAAGTTTATCTCTTTGGTGGACTCTTTTACAGCGGCTGACGGCTCGTCAAATCTGCTCATTCCACTAGCATAGGCGTCAGCCGCGTCCTCATATTCTTCATCCTCATCTTCAATGGGGTATTCCTCGTTAGTGAGTTCATAGACCCCATACCCTTCATCGATCATGCAATCATTCTCACATTCTATTTCTAGCAGTTGGACGGGATTTTCTAGCAATTGGGGAATGGCTAGAAGGGCTTGACACCTATCGGCTAAATCTAAAAGAAATCGCCGAGGGATCTGCTTACCCTTGGATTTCTTCTTGGGCACTACCCTTGACTTATTCCTAACCTGACACACATTATTTACAGAAGAAGAAGAAGCTAAAGAGGATAGTGAAGAATGTACAGGGAAGGACCCCTCAGATGAGGGGTAGAGAAGGTCACTCAGGGGACCTTGAATGAGTGGCCCGTGAGTCGGGGCACACTCATGGGAGATATAAGAGGTTTCCTCAAAGACAATGCGCTGTTGAGGAGTTGAGGAATTGGCATTTTTTTTTCATTTTCATCTTTGATAACAAAACAGTGAAAAGAAATTGGAGGAGGTGAAAAGGGGATTACAGCTAAAGAGTTGTGTAGCTCGCAGAGCAGATCGTGATGGAAGACCTGGCGTGAGTTGAGAAACTCACGCAAGTGAATAAGTAAAGAAGGGGACCTGGGGAGATCATTAGACAACCGTCTGGCCCAGGAGGGAGACAGCAACAGAGGCTGTGATAGGTGGGTAGAGAAAATGACGGCTAATGAGCCGTCGGTGACAATATTGATGACGGATGATGATCCGTCGATGACAACACCCTCCTGACAAGGAGGATGTAGAGTTCTGGCAATAGTAGTGATATCCCCTGGCATTTCGGAGATCAAAGACGACCCTTCTATATGTGGAGGCGAGAACATTCTTTCCAGTGCAATGGATATATCTAGTATGTCAAACCATTTATACCATTCACAATCCAGGTGGACAATCTTTCCTCTTTTAGGGATCCTTGAACATCCTTGAGCTAAAAACACATCCCGTGACCCCCTAGGTGATTCCAGTGGAGGATCTTCCATCTGGACGATGGGCCCCTTTTTGAAATGTGAGGACAAAGTCCAAGTGAGGGGTTTGCCGTCTGATTCGAATGGCCCCTTAAAACCCAAGCCAGCTCTATGGATTGGCTTTATCTTTTGGAGTGGTCTCAACCTTCCTTGCAGTTGTGCCCCTAAACCTTTGCCATCTTGGTAGCCAATATTTCTCATAATCTCCCATCCTTTGGAGCGGAAGGGGAGACGTGAGTTTAACATAGGCAATGGCTTTTGTTGTGTGAAGGGAGCACGGCAGGGGTCATACACATCCAACAAGGATAGTATGGGCCGATGAGTCGGCCAGACCGAAGGCAAAGAGGTGTTGATGGCATCCACCGTAGAACAGAGAGGCATGCTCATTACCTTAATAACCCATCCTTTGTATAGAAATTTCAAGCACTGATGATTGGTGGATGGTACAGCATTCATGGCTTCAATGTAGGTACGGCCTAGTATAGCCTTGAAAGTGGGATCCATATCAAGGATATGGAATTCCGTGAAGACTGATACAGGGTCTAGTTCTACATTGAGGGTAATCATCCCCATTGGCGGTCTTTTACTATTGTCATAGGTCGTGACTGTGATTGAGGAGGGCATGAGTTGTTCTTCATCAACCCCACATGCTTGAAGAGTACTCGGGGAAATCACATTTATAGATGCGCCCGTGTCTACCAGGCACGGATCCACTGATACGCCATTGATTTTCACCGCAATACACAACGCATATTTTCGAGCTTCCTTGGGGGCAAGCTCGTGATTATGGAACATGATGGGCGGTTGTGTATCGGTGGGCGTCAGGACTGCCGAGATTTTCTCCACAGGGAGATCCTCGTTCACCATGACTTTTTGGAGATATTCCCTTAAAGCTTCTTGGTGAGATGTGAATCTTTTGATCAACTCGAGGATGGAGATACGGGCAGGCGTCTTATCCAGATGTTTCAACAAGTCATACTGGGTCCCAGGGATGGACTCTTCTGACTGCTCTTCCTTATCTTTCTCGGGCCGAGATTGTTCAGGGGCCTGACTATTCTGGGGAAATACCCGGTGGAACATCCTTCCACTCCGGAGCACCATTGCTTGTGGGTCTTGCTGCACCTCTATGGTATTGGGTGTGGATTTTAACAAGGGTTTAAGGGATAATAGTGGAGGAATGGTTGGTGGGATAGGGGTTATGATGGGTGTAGGGGTTTTGATTAGGGGTTTGCTTGGCGGAGGTATAGTAGAGGTAGAAGGAATCTCGGGTGAATCACGGATGATAAGGGGCTTAGAATGTGAAAGAATAGGGGAAGTAGAGGGAATCTTGGGTGAATGGTGGATGATAAGGGGTTTATATGGTGGAGGGGGTATAGTGGAAGTAGAGGGGACCTCAGATGAATGGTGACTGATAAGAGGTTTAAATGGTGGAGGAGGTATAGTGGAAGTAGAGGGGACCTCAGATGAATGGTGACTGATAAGAGGTTTAAATGGTGGAGGAGGAGGTTCAATGGGGGTAGAGGTGGATGGTGTGTCATACGGGTAATGGGTGGTAAAAAGGTTAGAAGGCGGGGGTAAAGGTGCGATAGAGGTAGATGGTAAATTAGATGAATAAGAAGTGATCAGGGGACTTAGGGGTGAAAAATGAGTGGGAGATGGCCTTTGGTGATGGACTAACGGTGAATTGACGATAGGGGTACGAATAAGAGGGCGTGATGGCTGTGGAACGGAAGAAGGACCAAATAGGGGTTGTGAGGGGGTTGAATGGTAAGAAGATGATGTTCGAAGGAGACGAGGAGGTTGATTGGTGGTATGACTGGTAGCAAGGACGGAGGTGCTTTCCAAATGACAGGTTTGCTCTCTTCCAACTTCCGAGAAGGAGGAAATCGGATTAACTTGGTAGTTGGGCTGTTGGTGCTCCGGAAGCGGGTTATGGATGATGCCCATATTAGGCTGCTGTTGTGGGGCCTGCTGAGGCTGTTGTTGTTGATGTGGTTGTTGTGGTAACTGTGGCCTAGGCGGAGGTCTCCTGGCCTTTAGGGTGGCGATGCATCGCCTCATTTCATCCCAATCGATTTCACCGAGATCATTCATGTCGTAAATGTAATCTTTGAAGTTGAAACAATTCTCCACCGTATGACCCGGTTGTCTGTGATAGACACAGTACCTGGAGGTATCAGCATTTGGGGGCCATGCAAACTTTTCTTTGGGCAAAGTAAATAGGTTGGCAGCCATGAGGGCATTAAAAATGTCCGGTAATGCCTCGGGCAATGGTGGATAATGGGCTCTTTTGGGTCCAATGGGCCTCATCCGTTGTTGTGGTGGGCTGTAATTTCCCGGGGGTGGAACTTGGTGATACTGAGGTTATGGTTGTTGTTGTTGTTGGGGATGAAAGGGTTGAGGCATGTTATTTTGAAGGGGGTTATTTTGGGGTGGAGGACGATAAATAGGTGGACCTTGTTGAAAGGGAGGTCGTGAAACCTGAGGAGGCCTTGGGTTAACTGGTTGGTTGGGGTCGCCAAGCACACTCACTTGCTCGTTTATGACGACTCCCTCAGTTGTTCCTCCTTGGACACCAGTGCCCGTCTTCTTAAACACCCTTGGCTTTGGAGGGTCAAACTTGTGCATGATGGGGGAATCTTTTAATTGGGTCTGGATATATCGAGCCCTCTCATAAAGTTCCTCCATCGTGGTAAGCTTATTCATGGCTAAAATGTGTCTAAACTGCGGGGTTGCATTAGACACAATCATCTTGACTTGCTCGGGTTCTGAAAGGGTATCATTTATCTTATCGGCCAGGGACCTCCATCTATCAGCATACTGGACAAAATCTTCGTCCGTCCTCATTTTCTCAGCAACTAGGTCGGTGATAGAAAGAGAGGGGCCGACCCTATCCTGGTACTTTTGTACGAATTTAGCTTTGACAATGTCAAAATCCTCAGCCTCACTTGGCTCTAGAGAATAGAACCATTCTAAGGCAGGACCATCCAATGACCTCCGAAAAAGGTAAGCCAGGGATTTTGGCTCATTCTGCCAGAAGGAGGATTCATACATAAAATCTTTGATGTGAATAGAAGGGTTACCCGTGCCATTATACCTACGGTATGTAGGCATTTCGGAGGGAGGGAGATGAAATGTGGGAAGGATTGGCAGGGAAATCTCAGGGGCGGACCTCCCATCCACCACTTTCTTTAAGTGCCGAACTTGCTGGTCCATCTCATTGTATTTGTTGAGGAGTGACTGGGTGAGCTCCTCGGCGGGTGGAGGCGGGGCCTGCCACTGAGACTGAGAAGGCCTCACAGGGGCCTGAGAAGGGAGCCCTGAACCAGAAGGGTATGGTGGCCCACCAGTGGACGAACCCGCTTGGGGTACCGTATGAGGGATGGCAGGGCTTTGAGACTGTAGAGGGGAGAATTGGTGAGAGGCGGGCTGTTGGCTCGCCTGTCCTTGAAGTGAAGAAGAAGGAGCGACATATACATGTGATGGAGATGTAGTAGCCTGGAGCGGCTGTTGGTAGGATGTGGGAGCCGGAGTTGACTCCTGAGGAGGGGGAGAAACAGACTTTCCCTTTAAAATGGCCTGAAAGGCCAGAAGTTGCTCAGAGCTGAGCTGTGTACTAGTGAGGGCACCCAAAAGGGAGAAGATATCCTGGGGTGGAGCTACCTCCCGTGGAACAACGGGGACCTCTTGTGAGGTCTCGCGGGAGGGGCCTGAGTCCATTGCGTGGACCCGTGGGTCAGCTGACTGACCACGACCTAATTGATTCTCTTCGGAAGAGTCGTGAGCCATTCTTGTAATTTTACCAGAGCGTAAATGCATACACTAGCAAACAAGTATCAGAGATTAACAGACAGGTGGATGATCTTACGCCATTTTATTGTTTTTGTTTTAACCTTTTTTTTGTGTTTTGATTTACTTAATTTTTTTTATTTTTATTTTTATTTTTTTTATTTTAACAAATATAAAATTCACACTTAGTAGGAGGGACCCTAATTGCACTTTGTTTTACCGCCGTGTCAGCTAGGGGCACTCGTCTCACCACGAATAGGTAACTAACTCTGGGGTACTTCAGTGGTACAACCAGCCCAGTGAACGAAGAGGGAATCCTTCGCTGTCGGGGACTTACGGAGGTCTCAATGGAGGAGATCCTAGTCCGTCAAGAGGAATTCTCGACGGAGAGTCCTTCCTTCACCGAGAGGGGTTAATCCTTAAATAAGTAAAAGAAAGAAAAGAAAATGGGTAAATGCATGAAATGCAGTGCTGAATAAAAGATGTATAACGCACAAATACCAGAGATAAACACACAAATAGAACAGAGATAATCACAATGATATAACAGGGATATAAAAGCAATAAACAGATGGAGTAGGATACAATCGTTCCTCTTTCCGAGACACGTAGATCACTTGGAAAAAGAGAAAGGGGCTCTAAGGGTGCACGTAGTGCACGAGGGGAATGACGTAGCGCACGTGGGCGCAATAAGGAGGCGGGGCACGAGGATGCCAAATAGAGGGAAACAAGGAGGCGGGGCACACGAGGGTGCCGAATGGAGAAGGGGCACACGTGGGTGCCGAATGGAAGGGCACACATGGGTGCCGAATGGTAGGGGCACACGTGGGTGCCGAATGGTAGGGAGGGCACACGTGGGTGCCGAATAGTGGAGGGAGGGCACACGTGGGTGCCGAATGAAGGAGGGCACACGTGGGTGCCGAATGGAGGAGAAGGGGCACACGTGGGTGCCAAATGGAGGAGAAATGCACGTGGTGCACGAGACAACGTTAACCTCTCAAGTAACCACAAAGGACCGGGGGAGTGCACGAAGTGCACGAGGGAAGTGGGCGCACTTGGGCGCAGTAGGGAAGGGCACACGTGGGTGCCGGAAGGAGGGACACACGTGTGTGTCAAAAGGAGGGGCACACATGGGTGCCAAAAGGAGGGACACACGTGGGTGTCAAAAGGAGGGACACACGTGGGTGCCGAAAGCTTGCGGGTAGCCAGAAAAGCAAAAAGCAGGTCCCACCGTGATCGCCAGAGATGTGAACGCGTCACGTGGTGGACTGAGAGAGAGAGATGGGGTTTCTCCCTCTCTGAGTAATAAAGGGTGAAAGAAATGAGGACAAACAATGAAACACGCGCTATAGGGGATATGGAAAGAACGGTGGACAAGTACAACCTACAAATGACACTCTAATGGAGACAGAAAGAATTTACACTGACCGAACTCTAGTACATGGCGGAGATAGGGGTCCGAAGACCCTCTCGCGCAAACTGAACCCCTTCCCGGTAGGCGTGACCCACCGTTCCGAGTGCAACTTTTCAGATACCGAATTCGAGTCCTGGAACTCTACGTAATAGAACTTGACAGACGGGAAGACACGTAGACTCGAAAATTGTAACGATATATCACTCCTTGGACAATTACAAGAACAATATGAATAAAAGCACACCACCGCAGGACATTGGTCTTTGCGGGGTCTTAACAGGAAATAGTAATATGAGCAATAATTAATATATGTGCATATAGAAACCATCGCGAGACATTGGCCTTACGGGATTTTTTTAAAGTAATATAAATAATAAATAAAAGTATATATATACCACCACGAGACATTGGCCTCTGCGGGGTTTTTAATGCATTATAAATAATAAATATAAATATATATACACACCACCACGAGACATTGGCCTCTGCGGGGTTTTTACTATAACATAGATAATAAATATAAGTATATAAATATATAAACCACCACGAGACTGTGGCCTCTGCGGGGTTTTTATTGTGACATAAATAATAAGTATAAGTATATATATATATATATATATAGAAACCACCACGAGACTGTGGCCTCTGCGGAGTTTTTAATGCGACATAAATAATATAAATAATATATATATATATATATATATATATATATATATATATATATATATATATATGTATATATAGAAATCACCACGAGGCTTTGGCCTCTGAGAGGTCTTTAATGCGACATAAATAATATAAATAATATATATATATATATATATATATATATATTTATTATATATATGTATATGTATATATAGAAACCACCACGAGGCTTTGACCTCTGAGGGGTCTTTAATATGACATAAATAATATAAATAATATATATATATATATATATATATATATATATATATATATATATATATATATATATATATATATATAAACCACCACGAGATTGTGGCCTCTGAGGGGTCTTTACTATAATATAAGTATATGTGACAGGAAAGGAAAAGGGATCAAATAAACCGCCGCGAGATGTTGATCTCCACGGGATTTTAAAGCGATGATAGGGGAATGCTGGAATTAAATAGTTAGGAGTTAGAAAGTAAAGTGCAGAAAATAAAATCCTGAAATGGAAACGGTCGCGGGAGGTGACCCACCGCACCAGTTAGGAATTAGATATACAGAAAGTAAATCACAGAAACCGCCGCGGGGAATAATCCTCCGCGCGGGTGAGGTCAGAGACAGAAGAAGATAACCGCTGCGGGAAGCAACTCTCCGCGGGTGTTATTAAAACAAAGATGATCAAAATGGAGCGCGCGTTAAGAGTATTGTGATCGCCAGGGACCGAGGGTCCCGAGTGGATTGATCACTTTCGCCTTTTACACGGGGTTATGCGGGCTCCAACTTCCTCTTCTTTCGACAGGCCGAAGAAGAGGGTCTTTTAACTGGTTACCCCTACACAAGGAACAACAGAGAAAAAAAACAACTAAATGAGAATGACGGCAGTGTAGTACCAATCCTTAGGTAATGAAACTGTAAATAACATAAACGAACACGTACCTGGTTGGTGTGTTTAAAACCCCTTTAGAATTAAAAGGGTAGGAGAATGACATGATGAAATGCGCAAGCACAAAGACACTCACAAGGGAGGCCCTCTCGAAGAGAAAGGCATAGGACATATGCTAAATGATGCATGCAATATAATTAACTGACTGACTAAAAATAAGGGGGAGAAAAGCTTATCGGGAAGACCGGCGACGAGCTTTGAGAAGGGCTTCAATATCACGAGCACAGCATGACCGAAGGACTTCAGAGCGGACTTCAGAAACTAGTTAAGCCGGACATAAGAACACCCACACAAGCATATACATATGAATGATAAATATACTTATGTAACCATATATTTAAACATATTAAATATATTTAACATATACATAAACACACACATATATAAACATATTCGTAAATTGGTCGAAATAAAAGAACAAGAATTTGAGAAAGAAGACGAGAAAGGGAGAGAGAAAACTCTTTATTTATTTATTTTTAAGACTTTGTTTTAGAAGAAAAAGCATAAGATATATATATATGATACATATGTGTATATATATTGTGTATATATATAATATATACAGGAGAAAGAAAGAAAGAGAGAGGGAGAGAGAGAGTGGGAGAGATGATTAAAAAAAATAAAAAGAGAGAGAGAGATCGAGAGGTAAGAGAGAGGATTAAAAATAATAATAAAATATGGGAGAGAGGGAGAGATCGAGAAAGAGAGAGGGAGAGAGAGAGAGAGAGAGGGAGAGAGAGAGGGAGAGAACCGGGAGGGGGGAGAGAGAGAGAGAACGAGATGGAGAGAGAGAGAGAGAGAGGCGGTGAGAGGGGGGAGAGAAAAAGAGAGCGGTTGAGAAAGAGAGAAAGAGGGAGAGAAAAGAGAGAGGGGGGACGCGACAGAGAAAAGAGAGGGGGAAGAGAAGAGAATAAAAAATAAAACAAATGAAGAGAGAGGGGGTGGAGGAAGAGAGAAGAGGAGAGAGAGGGAATCGAGAGGGGGAGAAACGACGAGAAGAGAGAGAGGGAGAGAGGGTGAATGAGAGAACGGGAGGGAGAGAAAGCAGAGGGAGAGATAGAGATAACGAGAGTGAGGGGGAGGAGGGAGAGAGAGACGAGAGAGATAGGGAGAGAGATCGGGAGGGAGAGGGAGGTGAGAGAGGGAGAGAACCGAGAAGGAGGGGAGAGGAAACGAGAGAGAGAGAGAGAGGTGGTAAGAGAGGAAACGGGAGAGAGGGAGAGAGAGGAGAGGTCGTCGCGGCAGGAGGCAACCGGCCGGCCGGCGGCAACGGTGCCGGCGGTCGACGGTGGCAAGGGGGGCGGCGGCAGCGAGCGGCGGTGAGGGTGGCCATGGCGGCAGCGGGTGCCGGGGAGTGCTGCGGACGGTGCGGTCGCGGCGGCGATGCGGTGAGGGAGGGAGTGCGAACGGAGGCGGCAACGGTGACGAAGGCGTAGCTGGCGGACAATGACGGCGATGACGACCGGCGGTCAGACGGTGGACGGCAACGGCAACGGCAGGGTGCTCGGGTGGTAGCGGCGTCGGCGGGTTCACGGTGAGACGGCAGCGGTGGTAGCGACCGGCGGCTAGGAGAGGGGAGGACGACAGGGGATTATCACGACGAGTGGGCGACGTGCATGGGGCTCACGGTGGTAGCGGGCGACGGCAGTGGAAGGGGTGGTCGACGGTGGGCTCGTGGGGGGGGCGCATGCAAAGGGGGGTGAGATGGAGCGCTGGGAAGAGGGAGGGGCAACACTGCAGACGCGGTGTGAGGCTCGCGGAGGTGGTTCGCGGAGGTGGATGGCTGGGCGAGGGCATGGAGGTGGAGGGTGCAGTGATGGGAGTGGCTGCTGCAGCGGCTTGGAGGTTAGAGAGGGGTAGCTTGCATGGGGTGGTGGCAATGGTCGTGGGTGGTCGGAGATCGCGGTGAGCGTGGGAGGAGCTCGCGGCAGTAAGAGGAAGGCTGGAGGACGTGGAGTGGATGAGAAGAGAAAGGGAGAGGAGGGAGCGGCTGGGTTGTGGAAAGGGTACTCGCGGGGAGAGGTTTGCGGCGAGGGAGTGAGGGGAGGCGAAGGAGTGTGTGTGTGTGCCTTGGTGGAGGGACGCAGGGGCCGACGGTGGATGTGGTGAAGGGAGGGGTGTGAGCTAGAGAGAGAAGGAAATGGAAGGTGGACAGTATGCAGAGAAAATGAGAGAAGGGGTAGGGAGTTCGACCGGGGGAGAGTCACGGTGGCTGGGGGCTTGCGAAGTGGAGGTTGGCTGTGTGAGGGGCGGTGTGCAGAGAATGAAAGATGGAGAGGGGGAGTGTGGTGTGAGAACAGGGAAGTGGGGGTGGTGAGTTACGTGAGAAGGGGGGAAGGGAATAAGGAGAAAGAAATGTACGTACAGAGGATATTATTATTATTATATTATATTTTTTGTATTTTTGTATTTGTTTTGTTTGTTTTGTTTTTATCTTTTACTTTTTTTGTTTTTTTTTCATTTTTTATGGTTATTCAATTTTTACTTTTTAGTAAATATATTTTATTGATTTTATATATATAGTAATCACTTATATAAATATATAAATTTATTAAAGAAAATCAATTATTTTTACATAAACACAACTATACATATTTTTTTGAAATTTTATTTTTTTCTCTTTTTATTTATTTTATATGGACACATATTTTAATTTTTTTCCTTTCACAAAATAATACAATTTAACCATAATTACGAAAATCACTCAAATAAAAGAAAATGTAAGTCACTTCAGGGCATTACGGTACAATATGGGTTTTCCTCATCTTAACGTCAGAAATGGCGTGTCTACAGGCATCAGAAGCCATAATACCACTCTAATTCATCCATTGGGTAAAAGATCATTTTTATAGCAATTTTATCTTCTGGACTTGACCCAAATTAATTACGTAACCTTGTCTAATTAGAGGATTAATCCCGCATTTGACTTTTACCTAACCTTTACCTAATCGTAACTTAAAACGTGAAATTCGACCTTATTACTCAACCAAATGATCTGAAATCAAGGGCAAATGGAAGGCCACGAGGTAAGGAACATTTACCCTCAATCAATTTGAGGTAAACCTAGCCCTAAAAAGTGTTACCGACATAGCTTTGGTCGAGTCAGGGATTTCGGCGCCGTTTCTAACACGTAACTTGCAGCGCCAAATACTCCCAACTCCGAAGGCTCCAGAAGCTCCATGACCTATAGAAATGTAGCTCTTCGACTCTAGTTTCATTTGGTAGCTGGGTCAGCCGACGAGGAGTCCAGATCTGGGAGTATTCGTCGTTTTGGTGGAGGGTGTTGGTAGTTCGTCATTCTTCATCTCCAGCCCTTTAATCCGTCGATTAAGGTAGGTACCCTTAACCAAATGAGACTTGTAAATATAGTATCTTGATCAGCTCGTCGAGATCTATCCAATGGGAGTGAAAGCCCCAAATTTCATTAGGTATCCGTGGAGATATCGAGCTTTTTGTGAGCTGCTGTCAAGCTTGTTCTTCATTCTAGGGTTTCGAATTCTTTCTCCGATTTGAGGTAGGATCTAACAACCAAACTCTAATTAACTTACATGATGTAATCAGCATGTTGTTAGCTTTCATTTGACGAAGAAACCCCTAATTTTTATTGAGCATGTTGAGAGTATTTTGCATCGAAGTAGGTGTATGTCTAGAACTTGATTTATTTTGTGACCCTTAGAGTAGAGCTTGATTACGGGTTGATTTCGAGTTAGATAACTTGATCCACATATAGCTTATAATACATGGTCGGATTCAGCATCAAGTTAGCTTTCTTTTGACACCAAAATCCCCAAATTTTGTTGTGTATGTTGGGAGAATTTTTAGATTTAGTGGAAGTATGTCAAGAATTAGGTCTTCTTGTGTTCTTCATAGAATAGGTTGTGATTAAATGGGTTTCTGATGAAATTCGTGCTTTAAAACTCATGTATTATGACCCTCATATGTCTAGTAAGATTCCTATAGCATGGGGTTTTGATTTCAACTCAATTGGACCTCAAATGGGTAAGTTTACATGTTTTCCGGAAGCCCCGGCCTTTTCTGGGCTTGCAGGGGTCGACCCATGCCCCAGCAGCAAAGGCCAGCCCGAGGGTGGACCCCTGGGGTCGACCCATTCGGCCCAGCGCGAGGGTCGACCCATGCTGCTGGATTTGAGTGGGGGTCGACCCATCCAGCAGACAGACCCCAATTTTTCAGGGGTCGACCCTAGGGGTCGACCCATGTACCAGAAACCTAGTTTTCATCATTTTTCGACCCGTGGATCGATCCGGATCATTAGGGGATCGACCTAATCAACTTAGACCAATTGAAAACTATATTTTTGAAGAACCAGTGACCTAATCATGAGCCTTATGATTTTCAAATTGCATTGGTTCCTATGTTCTATCACGATGTAAAAGCATGTCATTCATCATCTTAATTGCAATGTATATAATGGTTAAATAGAAATCCACATAATTAATGGTTAATGGTGTAATTAAATCTCTGTTAATGCATGCTTTTTCCTTCCTGTACAAGCTTGTTCCTTTACCTTATCATCTTGAATCCGTTTTTGGCAATTGTCTTAATGCAAATGATAATTGATAATCTTTGACATATTAACTTGATAATTAGGATTAATATGTTGATTAGCTTGTTGGATAGCTGCTGTACTATAGTAGCGCAGCATGATTAACTCTTATTGTGATTTGGTTTTCAATCTTCTTGATGATTGTGCTTACCTTGAAATTCTGAAATGAATCTCCTTCCTACTTGAAATTGTTATTGCTACATGGTTCAAACCTTGGAATTCTGGCCATAAATTGTGGAAGTCTAGATTCGTGAGATCTTTGATCCAAAGAAATCAATGCCTGACAAATAATTAAGGGCTTGGTCTAGTCCTGGGAGGAGCGCCCGAACACTACGTGTACCCCCGGGGAGGTGATTGACTAGGTGTGGCATTTGCCACCAGTACTATGACATGAGTTAAATCTAGGACTGGCCACTACTCTCTACTACTCTCCACTACTCTCCACGACTCTCTACTACTTTTCGCTTTCCACTCTTCACTGTTCTATACTCTACTGGTTGTTACTTACTTGCTGTTACTTGGACGTGGAAACGAAACTACATACGTGCTTGACATGACTTGAATTATCTTGATATGGCCAACTCTTTATCGTTATCTCCCGTAGTAAATTCTTGTCTTTGTTATTCCTCTTAAGTATTACCATCATGTTCCTTTATATTTCTTGACCTTGCAAGATCTTTAAATTTTGTTTCATTATATCATCATTATTCTTTTATTGCATTATCCTTTGTAGCATTATATTTTGAAAATGTAATTAAACTGCTAATCACTTATACCTATCTGTTATTTCCTACTGAGCGTTAGCTCATAGTTGTTGTTTCCCCCCTTTCCAGGCTTTTCAGGTGACGCGCTTACCGATGGGGAAGGGCAGGAGTGATGTTTTGAGTGTATCAGTTAGTTGTGTTTAGAGTGTGATGTGCTTCAGTTATGTTATTGTGGTTTCGAGTTGTTATCCCAGTTGTATTGAGTTGATTTGAGGATTATGTACACGTTATGTTTTGTTTAATGGTCATTAAGTTATTTCCATTTCTTAGCATTTGTATATATTTAGATTAGTTCTCTCTCTTTCCAGCTCGTTTCTAACTGTACGTCCCGATATTTCACGTCGGGGCGTGACAGTTTAGTTGGTATCAGAGCCCTAGGTTTCATATTCCTAGGTTCCCTAAGTTTAGGTTTTCTTGCATTGCATCCCAATAATCGGTATATCAAAAGGTGTTGTCCGAACGATAGGCTACGCCTATCGGGAAGGTCGCATACTTGCACGAGTGGTCTTCGGACCGATTAGCTCCGCCAGGTACCGAGTTTTTGGTCGTGTTTAGGTGCATTGGACCTCTAACCTTGTTAAAGTCTAGAACCTGATCTGGTGAGATTGGTTAGAAACTTGGGTTAAGTTCGTTCCTTAATCGTGTTATTATCTATTTTATTGGACCTAAGTAATCTATTTCTCGTGTAGATGGCAGCCGAACGTTCTGAATGGAGGAACCTGCAACGCACGGTTCAAGGCCTGACTCAGGCGTTACATCAGGTAGCTCAAGCTGGAGCAGCGGGTCATGGCACCGGTGACTTATACCGGAACTTTCGAGGAATGAACCCGTCAAGATTTGCTGGTTCGACTAACCCCGACGAGGCCGAGCATTGGCTCAACGAAATGGGGAGAATTTTTGAAGTCATGCAATGCACCGACCAAGAGCGTGTCCTTCTTTCTACCTTCCAATTGGAGCGGGACGCGCGTACTTGGTGGGATTCCGTCAAGGCAACTCTAGGCGATCAACAAGTCACATGGGAAGAGTTCGAGGAATTCTTCAACGACAAATATTTTTCCGATCGTGTACAAGAGAAGAAGGCGGCGGAGTTCGCGGCTCTAAAGCAGCGAAGCTTATCGGTGGCTGAATATGAAGCACAGTTCTCTCGGCTTTCACGCTATGCTACTCACCTTATCTCCACAGAAAAGATGAAAGCTAAGCGATTTCTCAACGGGTTGAAGCTTCACTACATCAATCAACTGGCACCGATGGAGATCTCTACTTATTCTGAGATGGTGAGAAAGGCACAAGTTCTAGAAGATACCTTAGAAATGACGGAGAGGATCCGTGGGCAAGGCATGAAGAAGGAACAACCAACTCCTGGACCCGGATTTGGCACTAGCAAAAAGAGGCCCATGAGTGGGTCTAGTTCGTGGATCGGATCGGGAACGTGGAAAGGCAAGATGCCAAGAAATGAAGAGAAGAAACCTGGCCCTATTGTTCCATTCAAGGGCAAGTGCAAGTATTGTGATCGTCCAGGTCACAAGATGGAGGAATGCTGACGCAAGCTAGGTGCGTGTTTACGATGTGGGAGTAGAGAACACCGTATCCCTGACTGCCCTCTTCTATCAGAACAAGCTACACCGGTAAAACCTCAAGTTATCAAGAAGCCGCAAGGAAGGCTCCAAGCTTTACATGCGGATGAAACTGGGATTTCTGATGATGGCGGACTCGTCGAAGGTACCCTTACTATAATCGACAAGCCCGCATTTGTTCTCTTTGATACTGGTGCAACGCATTCTTTTATTTCTCAAAAATTTGCGAAGTCGTTATCTGTCAAACCTATTATGATGAATTCTCCATTGGTTATATCAACTCCTATTGGTTCTGGAGCGGCTATTCAATATTACTATCCTTCTAGTAATGTTATTATTGATGAACGGAACTTTCCAGCCAACTTAGTTTGCATGGATATGAAGGATTATGATGTAATCCTTGGAGCAGATTGGTTGGCCAAGTATGAGGCCAGTGTTCACTGCAGTTCTAGCTCAGTGACTTTTACTAGACATTCTGGTTTATCTTTTACGGGGATCAAGCACCATAACCCCGTATCGCTCATCTCTTCTCTTTGAGCCGACAAGCTGATGAGGCGAGGTTGCGAGGCTTTTTTAGCCTTTGTCCATGCTACACCGGAATAGCGAGTTGAGATAAAGGACACTCCTATTGTTCGAGAATTCTCCGAAGTCTTTCCGGAGGAACTACCAGGACTTCCGCCTGAGCGGGAAGTTATCTTCTCCATTGATATTGTTCCTGGCGCGTCTCCTATTTGTAGAGCTCCTTACCATATGTCCCCTGCGGAGCTAACGGAATTAAAGCAACAGCTGATGGAATTGCTCGAGAAGGGCTTTATTCGTCCGAGTACTTCACCTTGCGGAGCTCCTGTATTATTCGTCTGGAAAAAGGATGGTTCGATGAGATTATGCATCGATTATCGGCAACTGAACCAGCTAACTATCAAGAATAAATACCCATTGCCGAGGATCGACGAATTATTCGACTAGATAGCGGGAGCACATTATTTCTCTTAGATCGATCTTCGATCTGGATACCATCAGCTGAGGATTAAGGAAGATGATATTTATAAAACGGCTTTCCGCAGCAGGTATGGTCATTTTGAGTTTGTCGTTATGCCTTTTGGTCTAACGAATGCACCAATAGCTTTCATGCAGTTAATGAATAATGCATTCCGGCCTTATCTTGATCAATGGGTCGTGGTATTCATTGACGACATATTAATTTATTCCAAGACTGAAGAAGAGCATGCCGAACATTTGAGGATGGCATTGCAGATATTGAAAGATCATCAACTATATGCCAAATTCAGTAAATGTGATTTCTGGCTGCAAGAAGTGTCCTTCTTAGGACATATCATCACCAAAGAAGGTATTTCAGTTGATCCTTCGAAAGTGGAGGCAGTAAGGAACTGGGATCAGCCTACTATAGTGACCGAAGTGAGAAGTTTCCTAGGCCTGGCAGGCTATTATCGGAGATTTATTCAAGACTTCTCCAAGATTGCAGTACCTCTCACTCGATTGACCCGCAAAGATAATAAGTTTGAATGGTCCGAGGAATGTCAGCAGAGCTTTCAAACATTGAAGGATTGCCTCACTACTGCACCCGTATTGGCTTTACCTTCTGGCGACGGTGGTTACTGTTGGATACGGACTGAATAGATCTAGAGGGGGGGGGGTGAATAGATCTTTCCCCCTTTTTGATAATTTACTGACTATCGACCAGATGAGCTACTGGTAATTAATGAATCATAGAACTAATGCGGATAGTAAAGATGCAAGCATACGTATAGGAAATCAAACACACACAAGCACACCACAAGAAAGGATTTTTAAGGTGGTTCAGTCTCTTCCTGAGACTTACATCCACCCCTTGCTTAACTCAAGCAAGGCTTCACTATGAGAATCTCTGATCTCAACCGAAACACAGCTGACACACAGCTTGTACCTGCTGACACACAGCTTGATTCTGCTGCCTCACAGCTTGACAATAATTGTAATCAGAAATGAAAAGATGATAAGAACAGGTGATGAAAGACAGGACTGAATATTGGCGTGTGTAGAAGAATAGATGTTCAGCCTGGGACTTGATCACTCTTATGAAGAAGCCTAGACTCCCTGTTGATCTTCCAGTCAGTTGCCTTCGATTGTTCTGCTGCTGGAGATCGCACAGTCTTGAGCTAAGTCTTCCTTCTGCAGCAACGAGATTGCCTTTAACCTTTCTGCAGATCTTTGATTGGTGGAGAGCTCCTTCTTCCTCTTCTGTGTGTATCTTCCTTGGCTTCTATTCCGTGCTCTCTCACTGCTTCTTTGTTCGTGATTAGTTGCATTATATTCTTCATACCGCCTTTGAAGTTCTTCCCGCGCAATTTTCAGATCGAGCGCCAATCTGCTAGAAAACAGGGATCGGTTTAAATCCAATCGTTAGAACGAGTTTGACCACTTCTAAGCAAGATTGTTTCCTTGATTCCCGTGCGGAATCTTATCTCCTGAGCAGCCCAACAACCTGCAACAACCATCTGCAGGTTTTAAGGAACCTCAACAGAATTCGGTTAGAGTTCGGTTCTGGACGCTATAAAGCCCGTGGTCGACCATGACCCTGTCGCTGGTCGACAATGGGCATTCCCCAGACGGCCGGTTCTTCTGGCTGAAACTCACTTCGCCCGTTGGTCGACCACAGCCTGGTCGCTGGTCGACAAGGGACGAATTACAGATGGCCGTCAGTTCTGTCTGATGTTCTGGCTGTTCTGTGGTCGACCAGAGGTGGGGCTTTGGTCGACAGCCAAGGTGCTTCCAGAAGACAGATGATCTGATGCTTTTCTGGTTGAGTTCGTTGGTCGACCATAACCACTTCCCTGGTCGACAAGCGGCCTTTGACACTTCTTCTGACTTGTTGATTCCACTTGGATTTCAGTGGACCTGAAATTACTTAACTTATCAGAAGTAAATTGAACTATCAGATTTATATTGAGTTGATCAGAAACATTGTTTGTCATCATCAAATGAGCATTAATTCAATGCACTATCTTTACACACATAACTAAACCATTTGCTTTAAGAGACAAGATAGAACTTAGATTAGTCAAACATATCCTATTGTCATCATCAAAACCAAGGGATGCACAACATTCTCCCCCTTTTTGATGATGACAACCATGAGTCATTGTGTCAAACAAAACCATTTGATATAGCATTCAAGGCTTTCATAGCACAAATTTCATTCAACAAAGTATTTGATGTGCCTTTCAAAAAGCTTTCAAAAAGCAGTATAGCACTACTTACATGAGTGACAAAACTAAAGACAAAACTAAAGACACTAAGGACTAGTTGGACACATCTAGACACACAATGACACATAAGCTTCTCTCTCCCCCTTTGTCAACAGCAAAAAGTGAATCATTTAAACAGTCCTTCCGAGGAGGATGAGGAAGTCTCTGGCTTCACGTTCTCTTCCATGCGATCCAGCTTGTCAACAATGTGGGCATAGGAGAGCCTGAGTTTCTGGATCTCTGAGATAGTATCCTTGTGATACTTCTCATTCTGTTGGGTTGTGATCTCGATACGGATTCCCATCTGATCGGACACTTCACCGAGGGTCCTTACAAGTCTGTTGAACCGAGAACTAGCCTGGTCAGAGTGTTCCTTCTGCTTGATGAACCTGGCCTCCATCTGTTGTTCCAGCCTTTGGACTTTCTGCTCCAAGCGTCCAGTGGCAGCATTGACATTCTCTTGAAATGATTGGAGTTGGGTGGTGAGAGAAGATAACTGAGATGCCATCTGGAGGAGCACTCCATGAGATTCAGGGTGGGAGGTAAATGCTGGTGGTGGAGCAGAAGTAGAGGGAATGGAGGTAGGTGGTACTTGTGTGGGTTGAGCAGAATGTGATGGAGCTTGGGAAGTTGGAGCTTGGGTAGGCGGAGCAGATGGGGATTGAGCTGGAGGGGCAGCAGTGCCTGGCTGCCAGAGCACTATTGAAAGGGACGATGGTGAATGGGCAGCAGTGGGGGTAGTAGGTGTAGCTTGAGGCACCACTGGTGACGGTGTGACAGCAGGGCTAACCTGTATAGGTGAATGAGGTGGAGAAGAGGGTGGCACTGGATCCTTTGCTTTGCCCTTGGAAGGGAGAGTGCGCTGAACATGGTCTCCGACCTTCTTAAATCCCAAGAATGTGGTCACGAAGTGAAAATTGTAGACGTGCCATTTGGGAATGACAATGCTTGGGCTGTGAGGAGAAGGTATGTTGGCTGCTTTCAGAATGGAAGTGATATGGGCAGCAAAAGGAAGAGAATTCAGGGGATAATGTAGGATGCTTCGGAGGGAATTCAAAAGGAGTGTGGTTAGGCGAATAGGCTGGCGAGTGATGAGGCCATGGAGTATAAATAGATGGAGGCGACTTACTTGATCTCTGGCGCCTCCTCGAGGTTGTATGATGGTGGTGATGATGTGGTGAAGCAAACGATGAAGAGGAGGGAAGGTATTAGCATTGAGGTACTTGGGAAGGACCTCAGGGGCTGGCTTGCCAGTGACCACTGCATGTGCTTCTCGGAGGTCGAAGTCCTCATGATTGAAAACAGCTCCAATTCTGGGAGTCTTCAGCGTCATGTGGAGAAGCTTGACGTCGAGTCTGATGACTTTCCCTTGAACTACGGTGTATAGCTGACTGTCCACGACTTGCAGGTTGTGATAGAATTCTTGCACAAGCTGGGGCGAGTACGAATTGTGCACTGAAACGAATGTAGTCCACTCTTGAGCTTCAAAAATTGGCAGTAGATCTGGGAACATCTCCATCAGCTTGTCATCGGAGAAATCGACGATCCTGGGTTGCAAAACTGTCCGTGGCTTGAGAGCTCCAGAAACGGGATGCACTGCGGGTTCCTCTGAATCTGCTGATTGTCTGCCTGGACCAGGTGCATCAGCCGTGGTCGACCGGTGAGGGGCCGATGGCGAACCCTGCGCGGCCCGCGACTTGGATCGCTTGGACGGCATCGAAGCTGCGGCAGGGGCCTGATCTCTTCTACGCTTAGAGGAAAGTAGAGCGCGCTTGGGAGACATTGTGAAGGGAAGCGAGATAGAGGCGAGAGAGAGGCGAGAAAAGAAATCTGGAGAAGATGAAGTTGAGAGAGGGCTAGAGCTGCGGATGGGAGAATTTCAGGGACCCAGCCGAGACAATTTATAGGGTAGGGCATTAGGGCTGGCTCTTAATTTTTAGGGCAGTGAACCATCGCGATGCAAAGAACGAGCGGTCAGGATTTAATCAGCATAACTCATATTTTGGGAAATTGTTGAAGTGTACCCCCTTTCTTTAATAAGACATTTAAGTAACCGTTCCCCCCTTTCTTAAAGACCACCTTGTGACCAAATCGAGTGGGTCTTGTGGTTCAAAGAATTTGAAAGTATTGCCCCAATAAATTGACTCCCCATATCCACTGTCTTACTCACGGCTCCTTAAACTTATAATATGGTTCATGAGATAATTTTACTAGCTGAACAAGCTGAACAGTGTTTTATGCCTCTATTTGCATATAGTGCATTAGGTCAACCATTTTTGTTGCCTTTTCGTTTTGGAATATTTAAAAGCTGTGGTCAGGTTTATCACATGCTTTTCCACACGAAGAGACACGCTTTTTACACGCCAGAAACCCCGGCTACTTAGCATGCCTAACCATTCCACTTTTAACTGGGACACACTTTTTATCCGTGAGGATATACGTTTATCAGACGCCAATATCCCCAGTTACTCAGGATACCCAATTAATAATTTTGAGAGTGGCAGAGGTAGATTGAGTCTTCATGACATACATGTCTCCCACTTAATTTTTCAGCCAATTTTGCTTTGTGATGGAGAACAGTAGTTTCTCAGAACTCAGTCCATTGCTCTACCAAGTAGGCAGAATTATGGCGTATTCCATATACATTCATGCTATAGCAGCGTTTATTTTCACTGTCCAACACAGACACAGGTAGAGAAACAGTCTCATTACTAAAAACATAAGTTCTCAATAGTCTTGAGTCAGAGTCATAGTTATGGTTTGAATTTATTGCAGTAGTACAGGTCAAATTCTCATTACTACACTTAACATTTACTCTCATTGATGACTTTGGTGATTTTCTTGTAAGAGGTGATTAGGTTGTTCAATGGTTTATTAAGGAATGAGTTTACACTTTTTACTCCCCCTCAATTTGTGAGTCCTTGCTGAAGATAGAGAACAATAAGCTGACCACAAAGAGATATTGAGACACAAGGAATGGGAAGTGAATGAGGATGAGTGAGTGAAGCCAAAACTGAGCTCAGAGTCCAAAAAGTTCAGAAGATTTCCCACCAAAGCCAGCAGCTTGATTAGATCCAATTTCCCTTTTTCAGGTCCTTTGTCGACCATGGAGTGGCCTGTGGTCGACCTTTGTGCTGACACAGAACCTGCCTGTTGAGAAGACTGCGTTCTGACAAACCTGTTGTCGACCATTGGATCGCCTGTGGTCGACAGCTGCGAATTCCCAGAGCTAACTATTTCCTGTCCTGATGCCTTGGTCGACCAGCGCCTTGTCTGTGGTCGACCACAAGAGATGAGCCGTAGAGAACCAGTATTCTGTAGAACTTGCTGAAGTAGCACCCGACACAAGACTTTCCAAACTCAAAAACTTGACCAGTACTAGAGACCTAGTTGACATAACTTAGACAGAAATGACAGAATCTATGCAGTGAACACATGAATATGATTATTTCAAGAATTTTCAGGAGAAATTCTACAAATTCCTAACTCCCTTCTTAGAGTTGAAAATCTGTCATTGTTAAGGGGTTTTGTGAAAATGTCTGCCAGTTGTTTTTCAGTTTCTACAAAATGAAGCATGAGATTTCCTTTGGAGACCTCATCTCTTAGAAAGTGATGACGGATCTCAATGTGTTTTGTCCTAGAGTGTTGAATGGGGTTTTTAGACAAATTAATAGCACTAGTGTTGTCACAGAAAATAGGTGCACATCCAAGATCTACATTGTAGTCTTGAAGTTGATGTTTTATCCACAAAACCTGTGTACCACAGCTCCCTACTGCGACATACTCAGCCTCAGCAGTGGAGAGTGCCACAGAATGCTGTTTTTTAGAGGCCCATGATATTAAACAACCACCTAATATTTGACAATAACCACTAGTACTCTTCCTATCAATTTTGCAACCAGCATAATCAGCATCTGAATATGAAATCAAGTCTAGTTTGCAGTAAGTAGGATACCATAAACCCAATTCTTGGGTACCGGCAAGGTAACGAAAGATACGCTTGACAGCCCCTAAATGTGAATCTCTAGGGCTAGATTGATATCTAGCACACATGCATACACTGAACTGAATGTCTGGCCTAGAGGCAGTTAAATATAGTAGGGATCCGATCATACCTCTGTATTTCTTGGCATCTACCATGTTACCTTTTACATCAGCCTCCAATGTTGCATTTGTCCCCATGGGTGACTCTATTGGTTTGCAGCTCTCCATGCCAAACTTTTTCAGCATCTCCTTTATGTACTTGGATTGATTTATGAAGTAGCCTTCTCTACATTGTAGAATCTGCAATCCAAGAAAGAACTGTAAATCACCCATTAAACTCATTTCAAACTCATTGGTCATTAGATTTGCAAATTCAGTACATAATGAAGCTTCAGTGGATCCAAACACAATATCATCCACATAGATTTGCACAATTAGTATATTCTTACCTTGGGTCTTGGAGAATAATGTTTGATCAATTTTACCTCTTGTGTAGCCCTTTTTGGTGAGGAATGAACTCAGTCTGTCGTACCATGCCCTAGGAGCCTGCTTTAAACCATACAAAGCCTTATGCAGTTTAAAGACATGATTAGGAAAATCATCATTTTCAAAACCAGGGGGTTGTTCCACAAAGACTTCTTCCTTTACAAAGCCATTTAGAAAGGCACTTTTTACATCCATTTGCTGCAATTTAATTCCATGGGACGCCGCAAATGCTAACAGTATTCTAATGGCTTCTAACCTTGCAACTGGAGCATATGATTCTTCAAAATCAACTCCAAATTCTTGGTTATACCCCTTAGCCACCAACCGAGCCTTGTTCCTCATAACAACTCCTTCTTCATTAAGCTTATTTTTATAAACCCATTTGGTTCCAATAACAGGATGAGATGAGGGTCTGGGAACAAGTTTCCAAACCTGATTTCTTTCAAATTGATTTAATTCTTCATGCATGGCATTTATCCAAGATTCATCTCTTAAAGCTTCCTCTACATTTTTAGGCTCAACTTGAGATACAAGGGCTAGCTGATCTAATTCATCAACTGTTTTAAGCTGAGATCTAGTTTTCCTCGGTTCATTAATTCCTCCAATGATGTTATCTAGAGGATGATCTCTGAGAAATCTCAGATTTTCAGAATTGTTACCTGGGATGATCTCTCCTTCGGGTTGATCATTGGAATCACCTTGCTTTGGTTCTGCTTCAGTCTCCATTGGTTCCTCTTTGCCTTCCAGAAATTCCCCATCTTCATCTTTGCCTACCTGTCCAGTTTTGTCAAAGTCATTATTTTCATCAAATGTGATATGTGGGGATTCTTCAACTAGCTGATCTTTGGTGTTGTAGACTCTATAGGCTCTTGATCGGTCAGAGTATCCCAAGAAGATTCCTGGGTCACTCTTTGGTTCAAATTTGTCCAATGATCTCTTGTCATTGTTATGAATAAAACACCTTACACCGAAGATCCTAAAATGAGCTAGAGATGGCTTCTTACCTTTGAACACCTCATATGGAGTTTTCGTACTAGATGGTCTTACCATTGCCCTGTTTACAATATAACATGCTGTATTGACCGCCTCAGCCCAAAATCTTCTTGGAAGATTGGCTTCAACCAACAAGGTTCTGGCCATTTCAACAAGTGTGCGATTCCTTCTCTCTACCACTCCATTTTGCTCTGGCGTCCTTGGTGATGAGAACCTGTGATTTATTCCTTTGTTCCTGCAGAATTCATCAAACTCTGAATTTTCAAATTCTCCCCCATGATCAGATATTATTGAACACACTTTGGACTTTCCATCCTGCTTCATCCTTTTGTAAAATTCCTGAAACTCAGAAAAGGCATCACTTTTATGAGATAAGAACATGACCCATGTAAATCTAGAGAAATCATCAACAAGTACATAACCGTACCTCTTACCACTAAGGCTAGCAGTTCTTGTTGGGCCAAAAAGGTCCATGTGCACAAGTTCTAGTGGTCTAGAGGATTGACTTTCAGTTCTACCTTTGAATGATTTTCTTGTTTGCTTACCTTGGGTACATGATTCACATACTTTGACATTTTGAGCAAACGAAATTTCAGGTAAACCAGATACCATTTTATTCTTAACCAATTTGTGCAGCACCCTGTAGCTAACATGCCCTAGCCTTCGGTGCCACAACCAAGTCAGGTCCTCCTTCTTGGCGGTGAGGCACAAGTTGGAGTGGGCTGGATCATCCAAGTCTATCATGTAGACATTATTTACTCTCTTGCCCATAAACTTAACTTTAGCCGAATTTGGTTCAAGAATTTTACAGATTTTAGAATCAAAGACTACTTGATGGCCTTTGTCGCATAGCTGACTGATGCTAAGAAGATTATATTCAAGGCCATCCACTAGCAGTACATCTTCAATGTTATTTGTAGATGTCTTACCTACCTTACCTTTCCCAATGATCTTGCCTTTGTTATTTCCTCCAAATGTCACATGTCCTCCATCTTTTGAGTTTAGCTCGGAGAATTTTGCCTTGTCCCCTGTCATATGTCTTGAGCAGCCACTATCTAAGTACCACTTGTTGTGTATAGCTGCCAAACACACCTGCATCACAAGTTACACAGAAACTTTTGGACCCCAATGGTACCCGGGTCCAAGATGACTTGTAAAGTTATGAAATTGCTGCAGTAATCCTTTGGGAACCCAGATTCTGTTAGAGCAGTGTACATTTTTATTTTTGAACTTGTTCAGATTGGGTTGCTTTTGTTCTAAAGTTTCTTTAATCTGAGTCCACCTTTGTGTATTCAAGTTTTCATTTTGTTTTACCCGAGAAAACCTGTGATTTCTGTTTGCTTGTCTGGCCATGGTCGACTTTTGGTATGTCTGTGGTCGACCATCGCGTCTCCAGAACTCAGCGTCTGTTCTGGCACCACCTCTGGTCGACATCTGGTGTACCTGTGGTCGACCACTGCTTCTCCAGTAACCAGCGCCTGTTCTGGCAGATCCTCTGGTCGACAGATGAAGGGTCTGTTGTCGACCAGCCTGTCTCCAGACATCTTGTTTTCCAGATTTATGTCCTTTAGCTTGGTTTATTTGGTGATTTCTGTGAATTTGGGTTTCTTGTTTATTATTTTGAATCTTATATTGATTGACTGTTTTCTCTTTAAAATTTCTCTCTTCCTTGGTGACATTGTTCCTTTTGGAGGAGCATTCAGCTACATCCTCTTGTTTATCTTGGTATAGATTAATCAGGGGCCTTTTTCCTTTTGAGTCAGCAATCCCATTTACGGTTTTTATTTGGAATTCCTTTTTAGCCGTAGGATTGTATCCTAACCCTTCTTTTTGAAAGTTTACTTTTATTCCTAAGACGGCATTTAAGTTGTCTTGGCCCTTGGTCATTTTTTCCAAGCTTCCTGTTTATCTTCCAATTCACCTTGGATTCTTTCTATCTCTTTTAGAAGCTTACTGTTTTCTTCCTTAATGGAGTTGTTCTTTCTTCAGTTTGCTTTGTTTCTGTTCATATTCTGAGCTCTTAGTTTTAGCTCATCAATGTCGTTTTTTAGCATTTCATTCTCTTCGGACATTCTCTTGTGGTTTTCTTCATCTAAGTCCATTTGATTCAGCTTGTTTTTCAGTGACTTGATTTCCATTTCTAGTTCAGTTTTGTTATCCATTGAATTGCTGTCTTTATTCAGTTGACTGATCTTCTTCTTCAAATGTTTATTTTCCTTTCTTATTCTTTCATAAGTATCAAGCAATTCTGAATATACTGCTTCCCAATCCGAACTAGAGAAGTCTTGAAATGGGGAACTTACCTCAAGATCACTGTTGTCTCCTTTGGCCATCAGACAGAGCTTTCCTTCTTCTTCCTCGGAAGTTGTTTCCTCTTCACTACTCTCTTCCTCCTCACTCCAAGTGCTAATCATCGCCTTGGGTTTCTTGCCTTTCCACTTGAAGCTTGATTTCTTAGGAGCTTCTGGACATTCAGCCTTCATATGTCCAGGCTGCCTGCAATTGTAGCAAATGAGTTTGTTAGAAGAAGTCTTATGTTTATCAGATTTAAACTGGGATGACTTCCTTACCATGCCCTTTGGATTTCTGAATCCTTTACCTTCCTTTCGCAGGAATTTCTTAAATTTTCTTGTAAGCATGGCTAGCTCACCAGATTCTTCACCTGAGCTAGATGAGTCTTCATTGTCAGACACCTCAGAGGTGCTTGTCTTAGTCTTTAGGGCAAGTTGCTTCTTTTTCTTCCCCTCATCTTCCTTTCTCTTCAGATTGACCTCATAGGCCATCAGGGATCCTACTAACTCATCCACTGTCATTGTTGTGAGATCCTTTGAGTCCTCAATGACTGTGGCCTTGGTATGCCACATCGATGTGAGAGACCTTAAAATCTTCCTCACTAATTCCTGCTCTTTGTATGTCTTCCCTAAGCTCTTCAAGCCATTAGTCAATTGTACTAATCTGGCATACATCTCAGAAATACTTTCATCATTTTTCATCCTAAACATCTCATATTCTGAGACTAGCATATTTGCTTTTGTCTCTCTTACCTCGGAAGTACCTTCGTAGATTACCTTTAGACGATCCCACATTTCTTTGGCTGTTGCGCATTGGGAAACTCTGGAGAATTCTGTGGGGTGTAGTGAGCACTGCATTACGTTCATGGCTCCCCAGTTGACAGTTGATTTCCTGACCTGTTCTCTGGTCCAGGTTTCTTCATCTTCCGGTAGCTCAAAAGGTCCGCGGCTCACTACCCTCCACATCTCGTGGTCTTGCGCACGTAAGAACACCTGCATACGATTTTTCCAATAAGAATAATCAGTTCCATCAAAATATGGAGGTCTAGTTACAGAGTGCCCCTCAGCTATGAGGCTTTTAGAGTTCAGTCCGCCCGGTCTCTCCTGGTTGTTAGACCACATTTTTGGAGAACCTGCTCTGATACCACGTGTTGGATACGGACTGAATAGATCTAGAGGGGGGGTGAATAGATCTTTCCCCCTTTTTGATAATTTACTGACTATCGACCAGATGAGCTACTGGTAATTAATGAATCATAGAACTAATGCGGATAGTAAAGATGCAAGCATACGTATAGGAAATCAAACACACACAAGCACACCACAAGAAAGGATTTTAAGGTGGTTCAGTCTCTTCCTGAGACTTACATCCACCCCTTGCTTAACTCAAGCAAGGCTTCACTATGAGAATCTCTGATCTCAACCAAAACACAGCTGACACACAGCTTGTACCTGCTGACACACAGCTTGATTCTGCTGCCTCACAGCTTGACAATAATTGTAATCAGAAATGAAAAGATGATAAGAACAGGTGATGAAAGACAGGACTGAATATTGGCGTGTGTAGAAGAATAGATGTTCAGCCTGGGACTTGATCACTCTTATGAAGAAGCCTAGACTCCCTGTTGATCTTCCAGTCAGTTGCCTTCGATTGTTCTGCTGCTGGAGATCGCACAGTCTTGAGCTAAGTCTTCCTTCTGCAGCAACGAGATTGCCTTTAACCTTTCTGCAGATCTTTGATTGGTGGAGAGCTCCTTCTTCCTCTTCTGTGTGTATCTTCCTTGGCTTCTATTCCGTGCTCTCTCACTACTTCTTTGTTCGTGATTAGTTGCATTATATTCTTCATACCGCCTTTGAAGTTCTTCCCGCGCAATTTTCAGATCGAGCGCCAATCTGCTAGAAAACAGGGATCGGTTTAAATCCAATCGTTAGAACGAGTTTGACCACTTCTAAGCAAGATTGTTTCCTTGATTCCCGTGCGGAATCTTATCTCCTGAGCAGCCCAACAACCTGCAACAACCATCTGCAGGTTTTAAGGAACCTCAACAGAATTCGGTTAGAGTTCGGTTCTGGACGCTATAAAGCCCGTGGTCGACCATGACCCTGTCGCTGGTCGACAATGGGCATTCCCCAGACGGCCGGTTCTTCTGGCTGAAACTCACTTCGCCCGTTGGTCGACCACAGCCTGGTCGCTGGTCGACAAGGGACGAATTACAGATGGCCGTCAGTTCTGTCTGATGTTCTGGCTGTTCTGTGGTCGACCAGAGGTGGGGCTTTGGTCGACAGCCAAGGTGCTTCCAGAAGACAGATGATCTGATGCTTTTCTGGTTGAGTTCGTTGGTCGACCATAACCACTTCCCTGGTCGACAAGCGGCCTTTGACACTTCTTCTGACTTGTTGATTCCACTTGGATTTCAGTGGACCTGAAATTACTTAACTTATCAGAAGTAAATTGAACTATCAGATTTATATTGACTTGATCAGAAACATTGTTTGTCATCATCAAATGAGCATTAATTCAATGCACTATCTTTACACACATAACTAAACCATTTGCTTTAAGAGACAAGATAGAACTTAGATTAGTCAAACATATCCTATTGTCATCATCAAAACCAAGGGATGCACAACAGTTACGTGGTCTATACCGATGCTTCTGGTATTGGCTTAGGCTGTGTACTCATGCAGCATGGTAAGGTGATTGCCTATTCTTCTAGGCAGCTGAGGAAGCATGAAGAGAATTACCCCGTTCATGACTTGGAACTTGCAGCAGTTGTATTCACCTTAAAAATTTGGAGGCATTACTTGTATGGAGAAACATTCACAGTATTTTCAGATCATAAGAGTCTGAAGTATTTATTTTCTCAGAAAGAACTTAACATGAGGCAGAGAAGATGGTTGGAGTACTTGAAGGACTTCGACTTCTCGATTGAATATCATCCCGGTAAAGGCAATGTGGTGGCAGATGCATTAAGCCGGAAGCCTGTGGCTAAATTATCAAGTCTCATGTTACAAGAGTGGAGGCTATTGGAACAGTTAGCTAGCCTGGATCTAAATGTTGATAATGATCGGGTTATAATTGCACAGATTTGACTTAAGCCCGAATTATTGATGGAGATCAAATCCTTGCAAGATAATGATCCCGAGCTGGTTGAGATCAAGGGAAGTTTGAGCAGCAGACCCAACTTCATGGTGGCTGACGATGGAAGATTGTTATTCCAGGGTAGAACTTGTGTACCTGATGAAGCTGAGTTAAAGAACAAGATTCTGGAGGAAGCACATAGATCCAAATACACTATTCATCCTGGAGGCAGGAAAATATTCAAGGATTTGAAAAGGTCCTTTTGGTGGCCGAATATGAAAAGGGAAATTGCAGATTTCGTGAGTAGATGTCTGGTTTGTCAACAAGTTAAGGCTGAACATTTCAGACCGGCAGGAAAGTTGAAACCACTCGACATACCCCAATGGAAGTGGGAAAGCATTGGCATGGATTTCATTATGGGTCTACCTAAGACTCGTGGTGGATTTGATGTGATATGGGTAATCGTCGATCGCTTGACAAAATCGGCTCATTTCTTACCCATTAAGTCCAAGTGGACAGTTGATGTATTGGCTGCTTTATATTTGAAGGAAGTGGTAAGGCTCCATGGTATACCTGTCAGCATTGTGTCTGATAGAGACCCGAGATTTACTTCACATTTCTGGAAGGGATTGCAAGAGTCTCTTGGTACTCGTCTGAATTTCAGTACTGCTTTTCATCCACAGACAGATGGACAGACTGAAAGAACCAACCAGATAGTGGAAGATATGCTGCGAGCTTGCATGATTGATTTCGGAGGCAGTTGGAGTAATCACTTGGCATTGATTGAATTCGCCTACAACAACAGTTACCAATCTAGCATACAAATGGCTCCATTTGAAGCTTTGTATGGAAGAAGCTGTCGTTCCCCGTTGTGTTGGGACGAGGTGGGCGAGAAGCAATGGCTTGGACCGGATCTTATTTCGGAGTCGTCACAGAATATCCGTATCATCCGAGACCGGTTACAAGTGGCACAATCAAGACAGAAAAGCTATGCTGACAACCGGAGAAGGGCATTAGAGTTCCAAGTGGGTGAGCATGTATTTCTGAAGGTCTCTCCTACGAGAGGGATTCGTAGATTCGGCATTCGCGGCAAGCTAAGCCCGCGGTATATCGGTCCGTTCGAGATTCTGGATAGAGTGGGCGAGGTGGCTTATCGATTGGCGTTACCGCCTCAGTTGTCTGGCGTGCACAACGTCTTCCATATTTCTATGTTGCGGAAGTATGTGTACGACCCCACTCATGTTATTCATCATGTGGATTTCGAGCTGAAGGAGGATCTGACCTACGAGGAAAGACCGATAAAGATTCTGGACCAGAAGCAACAGTAACTCCGGAATCGCTCGATATCGATGGTCAAGATTCAGTGGAGTCGGCGTGGGACTGAAGAGGCTACTTGGGAATCGGAAGATACTATGCGGAAGCGGTATCCCGACCTATTCTAGGTGATCTATCTTTTCCCTACTTTCCGTATATAGCGCAGTGAATTTGGAGGACCAAATTCTTTAAGTAGGGGAGGGTGTAATACCCCGATTATTTATTAAGTTTTATTGAGCTTTTATTAATTTAAAATTGAATTAAAATGAATTAATGTTTGAATTTTGAAATATTAATATTTAATTCATTAGAAAATAGAACCTATAAATTCGACTACCTTAGAAAAATCTGTAAAAATAGTAATTGGGTAAAAGATCATTTTTATAGCAATTTTGTCTTCTGGACTTGACCCAAATTAATTACGTAACCTTGTCTAATTAGAGGATTAATCTCGCATTTGACTTTTACCTAACCTTTACCTAATCGTAACTTAAAACGTGAAATTCGACCTTATTACTCAACCAAATGATCTAAAATCAAGGGCAAATGGAAGGCCACGAGGTAAGGAACATTTACCCTCAATCAATTTGAGGTAAACCTAGCCCTAAAACGTGCTGCCGACGTAGCTTTGGTCGAGTCAGGGATTTCGGCACCGTTTCTAACACGTAACTTGCAGCGCCAAATACTCCCAACTCCAAAGGCTCTAGAAGCTCCATGACCTATAGAAATGTAGCTCTTCGACTCTAGTTTCATTTGGTAGCTGGGTCAGCCGACGAGGAGTCCAGATCTGGGAGTATTCGTCGTTTTGGTGGAGGGTGTTGGTAGTTCATCGTTCTTCATCTCCAGCCCTTTAATCCGTCGATTAAGGTAGGTACCCTTAACCAAATGAGACTTGTAAATATAGTATCTTGATCAGCGCGTCGAGATCTATCCAATGGGACTAAAAGTCCCAAATTTCATTCGGTATCCGTGGAGATATCGAGCTTTTTGTGAGCTGCTGTCAAGCTTGTTCTTCATTCTAGGGTTTCGAATTCTTTCTCCGATTTGAGGTAGGATCTAACAACCAAACTCTAATTAACTAACATGATGTAATCAGCATGTTGTTAGCTTTCATTTGACGAAGAAACCCCTAATTTTTATTGAGCATGTTGAGAGTATTTTGCATCGAAGTAGGTGTATGTCTAGAACTTGATTTATTTTGTGACCCTTAGAGTAGAGCTTGATTACGGGTTGATTTCGAGTTAGATAACTTGATCCACATATAGCTTATAATACATGGTCGGATTCAGCATCAAGTTAGCTTTCTTTTGACACCAAAATCCCCAAATTTCGTTGTGTATGTTGGGAGAATTTTTAGATTTAGTGGAAGTATGTCAAGAATTAGGTCTTCTTGTGTTCTTCATAGAATAGGTTGTGATTAAATGGGTTTCTGATGAAATTCGTGCTTTAAAACTCATGTATTATGACCCTCATATGTCTAGTAAGATTCCTATAGCATGGGGTTTTGATTTCAACTCAATTGGACCTCAAATGGGGAAGTTTACATGTTTTCCGGAAGCCCCGGCCTTTTCTGGGCTTGCAGGGATCGACCCCAGGGGTCGACCCATGCCCCAGCAGCAAAGGCCAGCCCGAGGGTGGACCCCTGGGGTCGACCCATTCGGCCCAGCACGAGGGTCGACCCAATGGGTCGACCCATGCTGCTGGATTTGAGGGGGTCGACCCCAGGGGTCGACCCATCCAGCAGACAGACCCCAATTTTTCAGGGGTCGACCCTAGGGGTCGACCCATGTACCAGAAACCTAGTTTTCATCATTTTTCGACCCGTGGATCGATCCGGATCATTAGGGGATCGACCTAATCAACTTAGACCAATTGAAAACTATATTTTTGAAGAACCAGTGACCTAATCATGAGCCTTATGATTTTCAAATTGCATTGGTTCCTATGTTCTATCACGATGTAAAAGCATGTCATTCATCATCTTAATTGCAATGTATACAATGGTTAAATAGAAACCAACATAATTAGTGGTTAATGGTGTAATTAAATCTCTGTTAATGCATGCTTTTTTCTTCCTGTACAAGCTTGTTCCTTTACCTTATCATCTTGAATCAGTTTTTGGCAATTGTCTTAATGCAAATGATAATGGATAATCTTTGACATATTAACTTGATAATTAGGATTAATATGTTGATTAGCTTGTTGGATAGCTGCTGTACTACAGTAGCGCAGCATGATTAACTCTTATTGTGATTTGGTTTTCAATCTTCTTGATGATTGTGCTTACCTTGAAATTCTGAAATGAATCTCCTTCCTACTTGAAATTGTTATTGCTACATGGTTCAAACCTTGGAATTCTGGCCATAAATTGTGGAAGTCTAGATTCGTGGGATCTTTGATACAAAGAAATCAATGCCTGGCAAACAATTAAGGGCTTGGTCTAGTCCTGGGAGGAGCGCCCGAACACTACATGTACCCCCGGGGAGGTGATTGACTAGGTGTGGCATTTGGCACCAGTACTATGACATGAGTTAAATCTAGGACTGGCCACTACTCTCTACTAGTCTCCACGACTCTCTACTACTTTTCGCTTTCCACTCTTCACTGTTCTATACTCTACTGGTTGTTACTTACTTGCTGTTACTTGGACGTGGAAACGAAACTACATACGTGCTTGACATGACTTGAATTATCTTGATATGGCCAACTCTTTATCGTTATCTCCTGTAGTAAATTCTTGTCTTTGTTATTCCTCTTAAGTATTACCATCCTGTTCCTTTATATTTCTTGACCTTGCAAGATATTTAAATTTTGTTTCATTATATCATCATTATTCTTTTATTGCATTATCCTTTGTAGCATTATATTTTGAAAATGTAATTAAACTGCTAATCACTTATACCTATCTGTTATTTCCTACTGAGCGTTAGCTCATAGTTGTTGTTTTGAGTGTATCAGTTAGTTGTGTTTAGAGTGTGATGTGCTTCAGTTATGTTATTGTGGTTTCGAGTTGTTATCCCAGTTGTATTGAGTTGATTTGAGGATTATGTACCAGTTATGTTTTGTTTAATGGTCATTAAGTTATTTCCATTTCTTAGCATTTGTATATATTTAGATTAGTTCTCTCTCTTTCCAGCTCGTTTCTAACTGTACGTCCCGATATTCCGCGTCGGGGCGTGACAGTTTAGTTGGTATCAGAGCCCTAGGTTTCATATTCCTAGGTTCCCTAAGTTTATGTTTTCTTGCATTACATCGCAATAATCGGTATATCAAAAGGTGTTGTCCGAACGATAGGTTACGCCTATCGGGAAGGTCGCATACTTGCACGAGTGGTCTTCGGACCGATTAGCTCCGCCAGGTACCGAGTTTTTGGTCGTGTTTAGGTGCATTGGACCTCTAACCTTGTTAAAGTCTAGAACCTGACCTGGTGAGATTGGGTAGAACCTTGGGTTAAGTCCGTTCCTTAATCGTGTTATTATCTATTTTATTGGACCTAAGTAATCTATTTCTCGTGTAGATGACAGTCGAACGTGCTGAATGGAGGAACCTGCAGCGCACGGTTCAAGGCCTGACTCAGGCGTTACATCAGGTAGCTCAAGCTGGAGCAGCGGGTCATGGCACCGGTGACTTATACCGGAACTTTCGAGGAATGAACCCGCCAAGATTTGCTGGTTCGACTAACCCCGACGAGGCCGAGCATTGGCTCAACGAAATGGGGAGAATTTTTGAAGTCATGCAATGCACCGACCAAGAGCGTGTCCTTCTTTCTACCTTCCAATTGGAGCGGGACGCGCGTACTTGGTGGGATTCCGTCAAGGCAACTCTAGGCGATCAACAAGTCACATGGGAAGAGTTCGAGGAATTCTTCAACAACAAATATTTTTCCGATCGTGTACAAGAGAAGAAGGCGGCGGAGTTCGCGGCTCTAAAGCAGCGAAGCTTATCGGTGGCCGAATATGAAGCACAATTCTCTCGGCTTTCGCGCTATGCTACTCACCTTATCTCCACAGAAAAGATGAAAGCTAAGTGATTTCTCAACGGGTTGAAGCTTCACTACATCAATCAACTGGCGCCGATGGAGATCTCTACTTATTCTGAGATGGTGAGAAAGGCACAAGTTCTAGAAGATACCTTAGAAATGACGGAGAGGATCCGTGGGCAAGGCATGAAGAAGGAACAACCAACTCCTAGACCCGGATTTGGCACTAGCAAAAAGAGGCCCATGAGTGGGTCTAGTTCGTGGATCGGATCGGGAACGTGGAAAGGCAAGATGCCAAGAAATGAAGAGAAGAAACCTGGCCCTATTGTTCCATTCAAGGGCAAGTGCAAGTATTGTGATCGTCCAGGTCACAAGATGGAGGAATGCTGACGCAAGCTAGGTGTGTGTTTACGATGTGGGAGTAGGGAACATCGTATCCCTGATTGCCCTCTTCTATCGGAACAAGCTACACCGGCAAAACCTCAAGTTATCAAGAAGCCGCAAGGAAGGCTCCAAGCTTTACATGCGGATGAAACTGGGATTTCTGATGATGGCGGACTCGTCGAAGGTACCCTTACTATAATCGACAAGCCCGCATTTGTTCTCTTTGATACTGGTGCAACGCATTCTTTTATTTCTCAGAAATTTGCGAAGTCGTTATCTGTCAAACCTATTATGATGAATTCTCCATTGGTTATATCAACTCCTATTGGTTCTGGAGCGGCTATTCAATATTACTATCCTTCTAGTAAGGTTATTATTGATGAACGGAACTTTCCAGCCGACTTAGTTTGCATGGATATGAAGGATTATAATGTAATCCTTGGAGCAGATTGGTTGGCCAAGTATGAGGCCAGTGTTCACTGCAGTTCTAGCTCAGTGACTTTTACTGGACATTCTGGTTAATCTTTTACGGGGATCAAGCACCATAACCCCGTATCGCTCATCTCTTCTCTTCGAGCCGACAAGCTGATGAGGCGAGGTTGTGAGGCTTTTCTAGCCTTTGTCCATGCTACACCGGAACAGCGAGTTGAGATAAAGGACACACCTATTGTTCGAGAATTCTCCGATGTCTTTCCGAAGGAACTACCAGGACTTCCGCCTGAGCGGGAAGTTATCTTCTCCATTGATATTGTTCCTGGCGCGTCTCCTATTTCTAGAGCTCCTTACCGCATGTCCAATGCGGAGCTAAGGGAATTAAAGCAACAGCTGATGGAATTGCTCGAGAAGGGCTTTATTCGTCCGAGTACTTCACCTTGGGGAGCTCCTGTATTATTCGTCAGGAAAAAGGATGGTTCGATGAGATTATGCATCGATTATCGGCAACTGAACCAGCTAACTATCAAGAATAAATACCCATTGCCGAGGATCGACGAATTATTCGACCAGATAGCGGGAGCACATTATTTCTCTAAGATCGATCTTCGATCTGGATATCATCAGCTGAGGATTAAGGAAGATGATATTTATAAAACGGCTTTCCGCAGCAGGTATGGTCATTTTGAGTTTGTCGTTATGCCTTTTGGTCTAACGAATGCACCAGTAGCTTTCATGCAGTTAATGAATAATGCATTCCGGCCTTATCTTGATCAATGGGTTGTGGTATTCATTGACGACATACTAATTTATTCCAAGACTGAAGAAGAGCATGCCGAACATTTGAGGATGGCATTGCAGATATTGAAAGATCATCAACTATATGCCAAATTCAGTAAATGTGATTTCTGGCTGCAAGAAGTGTCCTTCTTAGGACATATCATCACCAAAGAAGGTATTTCAGTTGATCCTTCGAAAGTGGAGGCAGTAAGGAACTGGGATCAGCCTACTATAGTGACCGAAGTGAGAAGCTTCCTAGGCCTGGCAGGCTATTATCGGAGATTTATTCAAGACTTCTCCAAGATTGCAGTACCTCTCACTCGATTGACCCGCAAAGACAATAAGTTTGAATGGTCCGAGGAATGTCAGCAGAGCTTTCAAACATTGAAGGATTGCCTCACTACTGCACCAATATTGGCTTTACCTTCTGGCGACGGTGGTTACGTGGTCTATACCGATGCTTCTGGTATTGGCTTAGGCTGTGTACTCATGCAGCATGGTAAGGTGATTGCCTATTCTTCTAGGCAGCTGAGGAAGCATGAAGAGAATTACCCCGTTCATGACTTGGAACTTGCAGCAGTTGTATTCGCCTTAAAAATTTGGAGGCAATACTTGTATGGAGAAACATTCACAGTATTTTCAGATCATAAGAGTCTGAAGTATTTATTTTCTCAGAAAGAACTTAACATGAGGCAGAGAAGATGGTTGGAGTACTTGAAGGACTTCGACTTCTCGATTGAATATCATCCCGATAAAGGCAATGTGGTGGCAGATGCATTAAGCCGGAAGCCTGTGGCTAAATTATCAAGTCTCATGTTACAAGAGTGGAGGCTATTGGAACAGTTAGCTAGCCTGGATCTAAATGTTGATAATGATCGGGTTATAATTGCACAGATTTGACTTAAGCCCGAATTATTGATGGAGATCAAATCCTTGCAAGATAATGATCCCGAGCTGGTTGAGATCAAGGGAAGTTTGAGCAGCAGACCCGACTTCATGGTGGCTGACGATGGGAGATTGTTATTCCAGGGTAGAACTTGTGTACCTGATGAAGCTGAGTTAAAGAACAAGATTCTGGAGGAAGCACATAGATCCAAATACACTATTCATCCTGGAGGCACGAAAATATTCAAGGATTTGAAAAGGTCATTTTGGTGGCCGAATATGAAAAGAGAAATTGTAGATTTCGTGAGTAGATGTCTGGTTTGTCAACAAGTTAAGGCTGAACATTTCAGACCGGCAGGAAAGTTGAAACCACTCGACATACCCCAATGGAAGTGGGAAAGCATTGGCATGGATTTCATTATGGGTCTACCTAAGACTCGTGGTGGATTTGATGCGATATGGGTAATCGTCGATCGCTTGACAAAATCGGCTCATTTCTTACCCATTAAGTCCAAGTGGACAGTTGATGTATTGGATGCTTTATATTTGAAGGAAGTGGTAAGGCTCCATGGTATACCTGTCAGCATTGTGTCTGATAGAGACCCGAGATTTACTTCACATTTCTGGAAGGGACTGCAAGAGTCTCTTGGTACTCGTCTGAATTTCAGTACTGCTTTTCATCCACAGACAGATGGACAGACTGAAAGAGCCAACCAGATAGTGGAAGATATGCTGCGAGCTTGCATGATTGATTTTGGAGGCAGTTGGAGTAATCACTTGGCATTGATTGAATTTGCCTACAACAACAGTTACCAATCCAGCATACAAATGGCTCCATTTGAAGCTTTGTATGGAAGAAGCTGTCGTTCCCCGTTGTGTTGGGACGAGGTGGGCGAGAAGCAATGGCTTGGACCGGATCTTATTTCGGAGTCGTCACAGAATATCCGTATCATCCGAGACCGGTTACAAGTGGCACAATCAAGACAGAAAAGCTATGCTGACAACCGGAGAAGGGCATTAGAGTTCCAAGTGGGTGAGCATGTATTTCTGAAGGTCTCTCCTACGAGAGGGATTCGTAGATTCGGCATTCGCGGCAAGCTAAGCCCGCGGTATATCGGTCCGTTCGAGATTCTGGATAGAGTGGGCGAGGTGGCTTATCGATTGGCGTTACCGCCTCAGTTGTCTGGCGTGCACAACGTCTTCCATATTTCTATGTTGCGGAAGTATGTGTACGACCCCACTCATGTTATTCATCATGTGGATTTCGAGCTGAAGGAGGATCTGACCTACGAGGAAAGATCGATAAAGATTCTGGACCAGAAGCAACAGCAACTCCGGAATCGCTCTATATCGATGGTCAAGATTCAGTGGAGTCGGCGTGGGACTGAAGAGGCTACTTGGGAATCGGAAGATACTATGCGGAAGCGGTATCCCGACCTATTCTAGGTGATCTATCTTTTCCCTACTTTCCGTATATAGCGCAGTGAATTTGGAGGACCAAATTCTTTAAGTAGGGGAGGGTGTAATACCCCGATTATTTATTAAGTTTTATTGAGCTTTTATTAATTAAAATTGAATTAAAATGAATTAATGTTTGAATTTTGAAATATTAATATTTAATTCATTAGAAAATAGAACCTATAAATTCGACTACCTTAGAAAAATCTGTAAAAATAGTAATTGGGTAAAAGATCATTTTTATAGCAATTTTGTCTTCTGGACTTGACCCAAATTAATTACGTAACCTTGTCTAATTAGAGGATTAATCCCGCATTTGACTTTTACCTAACCTTTACCTAATCGTAACTTAAAACGTGAAATTCGACCTTATTACTCAACCAAATGATCTAAAATCAAGGGCAAATGGAAGGCCACGAGGTAAGGAACATTTACCCTCAATCAATTTGAGGTAAACCTAGCCCTAAAACGTGCTGCCGACATAGCTTTGGTCGAGTCAGGGATTTCAGCACCGTTTCTAACACGTAACTTGCAGCGCCAAATACTCCCAACTCCAAAGGCTCTAGAAGCTCCATGACCTATAGAAATGTAGCTCTTCGACTCTAGTTTCATTTGGTAGCTGGGTCAGCCGACGAGGAGTCCAGATCTGGGAGTATTCGTCATTTTGGTGGAGGGTGTTGGTAGTTCATCGTTCTTCATCTCCAGCCCTTTAATCCGTCGATTAAGGTAGGTACCCTTAACCAAATGAGACTTGTAAATATAGTATCTTGATCAGCGCGTCGAGATCTATCCAATGGGACTAAAAGCCCCAAATTTCATTCGGTATCCGTGGAGATATCGAGCTTTTTGTGAGCTGCTGTCAAGCTTGTTCTTCATTCTAGGGTTTCGAATTCTTTCTCCGATTTGAGGTAGGATCTAACAACCAAACTCTAATTAACTTACATGATGTAATCAGCATGTTGTTAGCTTTCATTTGACGAAGAAACCCCTAATTTTTATTGAGCATGTTGAGAGTATTTTGCATCGAAGTAGGTGTATGTCTAGAACTTGATTTATTTTGTGACCCTTAGAGTAGAGCTTGATTACGGGTTGATTTCGAGTTAGATAACTTGATCCACATATAGCTTATAATACATGGTCGGATTCAGCATCAAGTTAGCTTTCTTTTGACACCAAAATCCCCAAATTTCGTTGTGTATGTTGGGAGAATTTTTAGATTTAGTGGAAGTATGTCAAGAATTAGGTCTTCTTGTGTTCTTCATAGAATAGGTTGTGATTAAATGGGTTTCTAATGAAATTCGTGCTTTAAAACTCATGTATTATGACCCTCATATGTCTAGTAAGATTCCTATAGCATGGGGTTTTGATTTCAACTCAATTGGACCTCAAATGGGTAAGTTTACATGTTTTCCGGAAGCCCCGGCCTTTTCTGGGCTTGCAGGGATCGACCCCAGGGGTCGACCCATGCCCCAGCAGCAAAGGCCAGCCCGAGGGTGGACCCCTGGGGTCGACCCATTCGGCCCAGCACGAGGGTCGACCCATGCTGCTGGATTTGAGGGGGTCGACCCCAGGGGTCGACCCATCCAGCAGACAGACCCCAATTTTTCAGGGGTCGACCCTAGGGGTCGATCCATGTACCAGAAACCTAGTTTTCATCATTTTTCGACCCGTGGATCGATCCGGATCATTAGGGGATCGGCCTAATCAACTTAGACCAATTGAAAACTATATTTTTGAAGAACCAGTGACCTAATCATGAGCCTTATGATTTTCAAATTGCATTGGTTCCTATGTTCTATCACGATGTAAAAGCATGTCATTCATCATCTTAATTGCAATGTATACAATGGTTAAATAGAAACCAACATAATTAGTGGTTAATGGTGTAATTAAATCTCTGCTAATGCATGCTTTTTTCTTCCTGTACAAGCTTGTTCCTTTACCTTATCATCTTGAATCAGTTTTTGGCAATTGTCTTAATGCAAATGATAATGGATAATCTTTGACATATTAACTTGATAATTAGGATTAATATGTTGATTAGCTTGTTGGATAGCTGCTGTACTACAGTAGCGCAGCATGATTAACTCTTATTGTGATTTGGTTTTCAATCTTCTTGATGATTGTGCTTACCTTGAAATTCTGAAATGAATCTCCTTCCTACTTGAAATTGTTATTGCTACATGGTTCAAACCTTGGAATTCTGGCCATAAATTGTGGAAGTCTAGATTCGTGGGATCTTTGATACAAAGAAATCAATGCCTGGCAAACAATTAAGGGCTTGGTCTAGTCCTGGGAGGAGCGCCCGAACACTACATGTACCCCCGGGGAGGTGATTGACTAGGTGTGGCATTTGGCACCAGTACTATGACATGAGTTAAATCTAGGACTGGCCACTACTCTCTACTAGTCTCCACGACTCTCTACTACTTTTCGCTTTCCACTCTTCACTGTTCTATACTCTACTGGTTGTTACTTACTTGCTGTTACTTGGACGTGGAAACGAAACTACATACGTGCTTGACATGACTTGAATTATCTTGATATGGCCAACTCTTTATCGTTATCTCCTGTAGTAAATTCTTGTCTTTGTTATTCCTCTTAAGTATTACCATCATGTTCCTTTATATTTCTTGACCTTGCAAGATCTTTAAATTTTGTTTCATTATATCATCATTATTATTTTATTGCATTATCCTTTGTAGCATTATATTTTGAAAATGTAATTAAACTGCTAATCACTTATACCTATCTGTTATTTCCTACTGAGCGTTAGCTCATAGTTGTTGTTTCCCCCCTTTCCAGGCTTTTCAGGTGACGCGCTTACCGATGGGGAAGGGCAGGAGTGATGTTTTGAGTGTATCAGTTAGTTGTGTTTAGAGTGTGATGTGCTTCAATTATGTTATTGTGGTTTCGAGTTGTTATCCCAGTTGTATTGAGTTGATTTGAGGATTATGTACCAGTTATGTTTTGTTTAATGGTCATTAAGTTATTTCCATTTCTTAGCATTTGTATATATTTAGATTAGTTCTCTCTCTTTCCAGCTCGTTTCTAACTGTACGTCCCGATATTCCGCGTCAGGGCGTGACAGGAGGTCACCCATCTTAGTACTACTCTCGCCCAAGCACGCTTAACTTCAGATTTCTGATGGGCTCCGGTGCGTTAGTGCTGGTATGATCGCACCCACAAGGATGCGGTGGACGACGACCTATAAGGCCCGGTGGTGCAAGGCTCGCCCCCGTCTGGGTGGGCTCTGCGACCGCCTTTGTGACGTGAAGCGACTCGGACGTGTGGTGCCGAGTGGGGCCGACGTAAATAGCGACAATATTTTGTACAGTTATCGGAATGGGTATTATAATATGTTTTCGGAAATGGCAAGAGAAGATGGCGAGGTTGGAAATTGACGTAGTCGATTTCTGATGTCGTTCGCTTAGTCAGATGTGGGCGGTTGACTCGTCGTGGCCAGAGTCGGCGGTAGGGCCCAAAGGAAGCGCATGTGCACAAAAAGGGGTGCAACACGAGGACTTCCCAGGAGGTCACCCATCATAGTACTACTCTCGCCCAAGCACGCTTAACTTCAGAGTTCTGATGGGATCCGGTGCGTTAGTGCTGGTATGATCGCACCCACAAGGATGCAGTGGACGACGACCTTTAAGGGATGATGGTGCAGTGCTCGCCCCGTCTGGGTGGGCTCTACGACCGCCTTTGTGACGAGAAGGGACTCGGACGTGTGGTGCCGAGTGGGGCCGACGTAAATAGCGACAACGTCTTGTATGGTTATCGGAATGGATATTATAATATGTTTTCAGAAATGGCAAGAGAAGATGGCGGGGCTGGAAATTGACGTAGTCGACTTATGAGGTCATTTGCTTAGTCAGATGTGGGCGGTTGACTCGCCGTGGGCAGAGCCGGCGGTAGGGCCCAAAGGAAGCGCCGGTGCACAAAAAGGGGTGCAACAAGAGGACTTCCCAGGAGGTCACCAATCTTAGTACTACTCTCGCTCAAGCACGCTTAACTTCGGAGTTCTAATGGGATCCAGTGCGTTAGTGCTGGTATGATCGCACCCACATGGATGCGGTGGACGATGACCTATAACGCCCGGTGGTGTAGGACTCGCCCCAGTCTGGGTGGGCTCTGCGACTGCCTTTGTGACGAGAAGCGACTCGGACGTGTGGTGCCGAGTGGGGCCGACGTAAATAGCGACAACATTTTGTACGGTTATCGGAATGGGTATTATAATATGTTTTCGAAAATGGCAAGAGAAGATGGCGGGACTTGAAATTGACGTAGTCGATTTCAGAGGTCGTATGCTTAGTCAGATGTGGGCGGCTGACTCGTCGTGACCAGAGCCGGTGGTAGGGCCCAAAGGAAGCGCCGGTGCACCAAAAGGGGTGAAACACGAGAACTTCCCAGGAGGTCACCCATCTTACTACTACTCTCACCCAAGCACGTTTAACTTCGGAGTTCTGATGGGATCCGGTGCGTTAGTGCTGGTATGATCGCACCAAGAAGGATGCGGTGGACAACGACCTATAAGGCCCGGTGGTGCAGGGCTCGCCCCCGTCTGGGTGGGCTCTGCGACCGCCTTTGTGATGAGAAGGGACTCGGACGTGTGGTGCCGAGTGGGGCCGGCGTAAATAGCGACAACGTTTTGTACGGTTATCGGAATGGGTATTATAATATGTTTTAAAAAATGGCAAGAGAAGATGGCGGGGCTTGGAATTGACGTAGTCGATTTCAGAGGTCTTATGATTAGTCAGATGTGGGCGACTGACTCGTCGTGACCAGAGCCGACGGTAGGGGCCAAAGGAAGTGCCGGTGCACAAAAAGGGGTGCAACACGAGGACTTCCCAGGAGGTCACCCATCTTAGTACTACTCTTGCCCAAGCACGCTTAACTTCGGAGTTCTGATGGGATCCGGTGCGTTAGTGCTGGTATAATCGCACCCACAAGGATGCGGTGGATGACGACCTATAAGGCATGGTGGTGCAGTGCTCGTCCCCGTCTGGGTGGGCTCTGTGACCGCCTTTGTGACGAGAAGCGACTTGGACGTGTGGTGCCGAGTGGGGCCGACGTAAATAGCGACAACGTTTTGTACGGTTATCGGAATGGGTATTATAATATGTTTTCGGAAATGGCAAGAGAAGATGGCGGGACTGGAAATTGACGTAGTCGATTTATGAGGTCGTTTGCTTAGTCAGATGTGGGCGGTTGACTCGCCGTGGGCCGAGCCGGCGGTAGGGCCCAAAAGAAGAGCCGGTGCACAAAAAGAGGTGCAACAGGAGGACTTCCAAGGAGGTCACCCATCTTAGTACTACTCGCCCAAGCACGCTTAACTTCGGAGTTCTAATGGGATCCAGTGCGTTAGTGCTGGTATGATCGCACCCACATGGATGCGGTGGACGATGACCTATAACGCCCGGTGGTGCAGGACTCGCCCCAGTCTGGGTGGGCTCTGCGACTGCCTTTGTGACGAGAAGCGACTCGGACGTGTGGTGCCGAGTGGGGCCGACGTAAATAGCGACAACATTTTGTACGGTTATCGGAATGGGTATTATAATATGTTTTCAAAAATGGCAAGAGAAGATGGCGGGACTTGAAATTGACGTAGTCGATTTCAGAGGTCGTATGCTTAGTCAGATGTGGGCGGCTGAGTCGTCGTGACCAGAGCCGGTGGTAGGGTGTTAAGGTGCTAGGCCCGGATACAGAGGGGGGTGAATGTATCCTGGTAGGAATAATGCCCAAATAAAACTCAGATGCTAGACGCAATCACAGAATAAAACTATTTCAATTAAACTTATGAGCAAGCACATGGAGCGCGCCTATCCAAGCATCTAGCGGAAGCAAACACACAAAGCAAACCACTGCTCAATAGATTTTTAGGTGGTTCGGTCCTCCAGACCTACATCCACCCCTCACTCCCAACCGGAGTGAGGCTTCACTAGCAAACGCTAGAACCAAGCAGACTCAGTCTGCGAACAAGGTGCTGCCACACAGCTTGACCAGGGGAAGAACGTCCCCTCTTCCTCCCAACCGGAGGGACACCCCAAGTGACTCCCAGCCACTTGGAGACCAGAGACCAAAGTCTCTCTTCCTCTAGTCCAGGAGGGAACCCGCCAGTGACTCCTCGTCACCAGCAACCAGAGGTCGAAGACCTCTCTTCCTCCAACCGGAGGGACCCCTGGACTTGAATCCTATAAGCCCAGAACCGACGGACGAGCCTCCCTTCCTCTAACCAGAGGGAACCCACAAGTAGCACCCAGCTACTTGCAACCGGAGATAGCAATCTCCCTTCTCCTGAACCAACAGGAGGGACCCCGAACTCTCTACAGAGAATCGGAGATACAGCAAGTAAATAGTTCAAAGTAAAAACAAAATCCAGCAACGGAAAGCTGAAAAGATAAAATCAAATGTGGCTCTCGCAGGAGCTGACTGGCCTGGATTTGATCCACGGTCCAGCAGGAACTTCTTCTGCTGCTTCTCTCTTTCTCCCAGCACGAACTCTCTTTTCTTCTTCTTCTTCTCACTGCTTCTGCCTCCTCCTTCTTCTCACTCTCTCTATCTCACTGTCTCTCTTCCTTCTTCTTCTTCTGCTCTCTCGATCTAACTCTCAGCTTTCTCTATCTCTTCTTTCTCTTCTACACTGCTATCTAGAACGTGGAAGCTCTCGACTGCTCTCTATTTTTCAACACTCTCACGATCTCTCTATTTTTTCCTTTCTTCTTCTGGATCGAGCTCTCTACAACTCTACTTTTTCTTTCTTGGCATCGATCACCTTTATCTGTGGACGAAGGCTACATTATATAGCAGCAGCAGCAGGTGGATAGGGCACAAAACGCGTGTGCCTCCCACGCTCGATCCAGAACCTTCCTGCCACGTGTCTTTATCGGATTGGTTCCTCTTGTCTCGGATCACGTGTAGCCCAGGTGTGTGGAATGTTCTTCCTCAGACCTGTAATGAGATTAATACCATTAATCATTCAGAGTTCGCTGTATGCTCATTTAAAGCTAAGGCTGCACGAGGTATGTAATAGCAAACAAGGTGACTACTACACGAGGTAGGAAATGAACGAAACGAGATACAATGAACAAGGCTAACACAACAAGGAAGATGACACGAGGTCAGATAAGTCCAGCACGAGGTAAGAAGAAAACGACACGAGGTAACAAGGCTAATATAACAAAGAAGGTGACACGGGGTCAGATAAGAACGGCACGAGGTGAGAGGTCATAACACAGAGTGAAATAATAGAATAACACGCGATTTAGAAGAAACCTGGACGAGGAGAGAAAGAAACAACACGGAGACATTAACACACAAAAATAACACGAAGACATAAATACTAAAATAACATAAAGATAACTCGAGTACAAAGCTGCTCGAACTTACGAGCGACTCAAAAACGAGGACGACACGGGCTGAAAGCAACCCGAAGATGAGAAACAGAGACCGACACGAAGTGTGGTCATGAGGTGAGAAAGACACGAAGACGAAAAACAAGAATCGACACGAAGTGTGATCAGGGCGAGAAGGACACGAAGTCTAATGAGAAAAATCAACACGAAGACAGAAGAGAAATGACTCGGACTAAGGACGACACGAGGGCATCACAGACAGACTCGGCTTGATTAGAAAAGAAATGCACGACGTAAGACCAACACAAAGTGTGTTAAGTCAACACGAGGATAGAGATAACAAATAAATGACTCTAACTGAGGATGACATGGAGACAACACCGACACACTCGACTTGAGACACTTAGAGTTTGAACTTTAGAGAAGGCTGCACGAAGTGAAAACAACATGAAGACAGAAGGTGACACGGCTATCACGACACGTGATGAAGCAGTGGTACCAGGAAGAAACGACTCGAGGAACAGCAGTAAGTGACACGAAAGCACACGAGCAAACATAAAAGGTGACACGAGATGACCAACTAAAAACAAAGGAGACGACACGAGGTTCACAGGGAGACGACTCGAAGTTCGTCAGAACAATTCGAGCTGCTTCAGTGAACAACATGAAGACAGAAAGTGAAGCGACACGAAGTTAAACAGTGGAAGATACTACTCGGAGACATAGAAGTCAAAGATGGAACAATACGAAGTATAAACGGATAACCCGAAGTGTTGTAGGGATAAACGACACGAAATATGAAGGAAACAATACGGACACACGACGTACTACCTCATAGCAGTTTACCTGGAAGCCATGAAAGTTAACACGAAGTGTTGTAAACAAAGACGACAGGAAGTCATTTCGTGTTTGTGAGGAGAAACCACACGAAGTGTGGTGCATGTAGGGCTATCAATGAAGCTGATTTATAGAGCTGATTTATAGACTTGAAGAAATGATGCACTGATCACGCTGAATAGACTTGATGTTAGGACCAATGTATAAACGTCAAGGAAGATCAATGTATAACCTTGGAGGAGAAGACCTAAGTATGGGCATGTATAACCAATGAATGAGCTGAGGGGTTGAGCAATCAACCATGACTGAACATAATCAAATATGCAATGCCATATCAGAACTTATGAAGAACTGCATTATGATCAAAAGGTGAGTAATAGCATGATGACTCACACAGCAGGATGACTCACAGTGAATAACACACATCAAAGATCAACTATTAAAATCACATCAAAGCCATCATCAAGATCATCGTAAAAACCACAGCAAAGCCATCAGCAAAGCCACAATTGAAACCATCATCAAAACCACAGGGCACAACATAGGGCCCAAAGGAAGCGCCGGTGCACCAAAAGGGGTGAAACACGAGAACTTCCCAGGAGGTCACCCATCTTAGTACTACTCTCGCCCAAGCACGTTTAACTTCGGAGTTCAGATGGGATCCGGTGCGTTAGTGCTGGTATGATCGCACCGAGAAGGATGCGGTGGACAACGACCTATAAGGCCCGGTGGTGCAGGGCTCGCCCCCGTCTGGGTGGGCTCTGCGACCGCCTTTGTGACGAGAAGCGACTCGGACGTGTGGTGCCGAGTGGGGCCGGCGTAAATAGCGACAACGTTTTGTACGGTTATCGGAATGGGTATTATAATATGTTTTAAAAAATGGCAAGAGAAGATGGCAGGGCTTGGAATTGACGTAGTCGATTTCAGAGGTCGTATGATTAGTCAGATGTGGGCGGCTGACTCGTCGTGACCAGAGCCGGCGGTAGGGGCCAAAGGAAGCGCCGGTGCACAAAAGGGGGTGCAACACGAGGACTTCCCAGGAGGTCACCCATCTTAGTATTACTCTCGCCCAAGCACGCTTAACTTCGGAGTTTTGATGGGATCCAGTGTGTTAGTGCTGGTATGATCGCACCCACAAGGATGCGGTGGACGACGACCTATAAGGCCCAGTGGTGCAGGGCTCGCCCCCGTCTTGGTGGGCTCTGCGACCGCCTTTGTGATGAGAAGGGACTCGGACGTGTGGTGCAGAGTGAGGCCGACGTAAATAGCGACAACGTTTTGTACAGTTATCGGAATGGGTATTATAATATGTTTTCGGAAATAGCAAGAGAAGATGGCGGGGCTGGAAATTGACGTGGTGGTGCAGGGTTCGCCCCCGTCTGGGTGGGCTCTGCGACCGCGTTTGTTAGGAGAAGCGACTCGGACTAGTGGTGCCGAGTGCGGCCGACGTAAATAGCGACAACGTTTTGTACGGTTATCGGAATGGGTATTATAATATGTTTTCGGAAATGGCAAGAGAAGATGGCGGGGCTTGAAATTGACGTAGTCGATTTCTGAGGTCATTCGCTTAGTCAGATGTGGGCGGTTGACTCGTCGTGGCCAGAGCCGACGGTAGGCCCAAGGAAGCGCCGGTCCACAAAAAAGGGTGCAACACGAGGACTTCCCAGGAGGTCACCCATCTTAGTACTACTCTCGCCCAAGCACGCTTAACTTCGGAGTTCTGATGGGTTCCGGTGCGTTAGTGCTGGTATGATGGCACCCACAAGGATGCGGTGGACGACGACCTATAAGGCCCGGTGGGGCAGGGCTCGCCCCCGTCTAGGTGGGCTCTACGACTGCCTTTGTGACGAGAAGCGACTCGGACGTGTGGTGCCGAGTGCGGCCGACGTAAATAGCGACAACGTTTTGTACAGTTATCGGAATGGGTATTATAATATATTTTCGGAAATGGCAAGAGAAGATGGCGGGGCTGGAAATGGACGTAGTCGATTTCTGATGTCGTTCGCTTACTCAGATGTGGGCGGTTGACTCGTCGTGGCCAGAGTCGGCGGTAGGGCCCAAAGGAAGCGCCTGTGCACAAAAAGGGGTACAACACGAGGACTTCCCAGGAGGTCACCCATCTTAGTACAACTCTCGCCAAAGCACGCTTAACTTCAGAGTTCTTATGGGATCCGGTGCGTTAGTGTTGGTATGATCGCACTCAAAAGGATGCAGTGGACGACGACCTATAAGGCATGGTGGTGCAGTGCTCTTCCCCGTCTGGGTGGGCTCTGTGACCGCCTTTGTGATGAGAAGCGACTTGGACGTGTGGTGCCGAGTGGGGCCGACGTAAATAGCGACAACGTTTTGTACGGTTATCGGAATGGGTATTATAATATGTTTTCAGAAATGGCAAGAGAAGATGGCGGGGCTGGAAATTGACGTAGTCGATTTATGAGGTCGTTTGCTTAGTCAGATGTGGGCGGTTGACTTGCCGTGGGCAGAGCCGGCGATAGGGCCCAAAGGAAGCGCCGGTGCACAAAAAGGGGTGCAACAGGAGGACTTCCCAGGAGGTCACCCATCTTAGTACTACTCTCGCCCAAGCACGTTTAACTTCGAAGTTCTAATGGGATCCAGTGCGTTAGTGCTGGTATGATCGCGCCCACATGGATGCGGTGGACGACGACCTATAACACCCGGTGGTGCAGGACTCGCCCCAGTCTGGGTGGGCTCTGCGACTGCCTTTGTGACGAGAAGCGACTCGGACGTGTGGTGCCGAGTGGGGCCGACGTAAATAGCGACAACATTTTGTACGGTTATCGGATTGGGTATTATAATATGTTTTCAAAAATGGCAAGAGAAGATGGCGGGACTTGAAATTGACGTAGTCGATTTCAGAGGTGGTATGCTTAGTCAGATGTGGGCGGCTGACTCGTCGTGACCAGAGCCGGTGGTGGGGCCCAAAGGAAGCGCCGGTGCACCAAAAGGGGTGAAACACGAGGACTTCCTCGTAGGTCACCCATCTTAGTACTACTCTCGCCAAAGCACGTTTAACTTCGGAGTTCTAATGGGATCTGGTGCGTTAGTGCAGGTATGATCGCACCGAGAAGGATGCGGTGGACAACGACCTATAAGGCCCGGTGGTGCAGGGCTCACCCCCGTCTGGGTGGGCTCTGCGACCGCCTTTGTGACGAGAAGCGACTCGGACGTGTGGTGCCGAGTGGGGACGGCGTAAATAGCGACAACGTTTTGTACGGTTATCGGAATGGGTATTATAATATGTTTTAAAAAATGGCAAGAGAAGATGGCGGGGCTTGGAATTGACGTAGTCGATTTCAGAGGTCTTATGATTAGTCAGATGTGGGCAACTGACTCGTCGTGACCGGAGCCGGCGGTAGGGGCCAAAGGAAGCGCCGGTGCACAAAAAGTGGTGCAACACGAGGACTTCCCAGGAGGTCACCCATCTTAGTATTACTCTCGCCCAAGCACGCTTAACTTCGGAGTTTTGATGGGATCCGGTGTGTTAGTGCTGGTATGATCGCACCCACAAGGATGCGGTGGACGACGACCTATAAGGCCCAGTGGTGCAGGGCTCGCCCCCGTCTTGGTGGGCTCTGCGACCGCCTTTGTGATGAGAAGCGACTCGGACGTGTGGTGCGGAGTGAGGCCTGTAACGACCCGAGAAACCGATTACCGGGAAGGCCCGATAACCCGAGACTTGCACCGCCGCCCACGAGTCGGGAGGGCTCGGAAGGGCTAAAAGGAGTGTGGAGACACAAAGAAATAGGAAATAAAGCAGGACAACCAACAACAACAAGCTGAAAGAAAGAACAACTACAGCTACAACAGAGTCTAGTCCAACAGAAAGTCTAGTCTAAAGCAGTAAAAACGTACCACATGCCTTGTGAACACTCGTCCCGGCGAGCTGGCAGCTGAGAACCTCCACACCGCGCCCTCGAACCTCGATGAGGAAGAACCGCCTCACTTGAAAAGCAGGGAATGAGTCTCCAAAACAGAGACTCAGCAGGGATCCCGCGGAACCCCAACCGGAAACAACGGCGGTAGCGGAAAGGAAGGCTACAAGAGCAACCGCAACAGCAGGAATAGTAAACCCGGTGGCCGGTCGAAGCCCGACGCTACAACTACTCCTACTGTACCAGAAACACACCCCGATCTCGCAGTCGAGGCTACCGAACTGCACTAGTACCGCTTACCGAAGTAAAAACCCACGGCAACCATGCCGTAGAGGCCTGTCTCCCAGAACACGGCCAACCTGGACACGCTGTCCAAGGTGCAACCCCGACCATCCGATCGCGGGTACCGCACAACAAGACGCAACCTCGGTAGAGTCACTGGCACTAGTCTGACGGTGCGAAAACCAACACACGCGTCGCGGCGAAACAACCGAAACTCAACGGTCGACACGACCGAAACCCGAAGGTCAAAGTCACGGAAACTGACGGTCTGTCACTCTCTACTCGACATGAGTACCTCCCACTAGAAGCACAGTCGGTAGCGTCCCCTGACGACTTACAACGCACCACAGGTGAACTGCCTGACGTGGTAGCGCCTACCAAAGGCACGAACACCGTACAAGTAACCACAAACAAGTGACTAGCTGGGGTCACGCCCGTCGACGTGGGTCCAACCGCCCCCAACCACGTGTGCACACACAGACCATGCGTCCCAGGTCTGGCCTCTAACTGGTTTTCCCCTCAGCCGGACTCTGGCTGCAAGATGTGGGGCCCAACGGAAACCAGTCTAAAAACCGTCTCTAAGGGTAGCCTCTCCACCACTCGCTGGTGGGACTACTCGCGTGTAAGCAGGCTACGACTAGTGGAGGGTCACTGAAGGAGTAGACTCTCAAGTCAATAGAAATAGCGTCCGAACCCGTCGAAGTACGGGGACCATCCCACGTACCAGCACCGTCGCACGGCGACCACAGTCGGAGAAGAAACAGGACTCGCAGTCCACGGTCAGGCACGCACCCTGCGCGAGAGTCGAGAAAACTCAAGTGGCGCTAAGCCACTGGGCTCTGGACACTCCTCTAGACGCACTACACCCAACGGTCCTTGAGTCAGAAGACTCAAGGCCAAGACCATTGTACGCAACAGCACAATGCCGTCAATCTAGTCCAATCTCTAAGTCTAAAACCACGGTAGCACGAGTACCGAGATAGCTCACGAGCCGCCCAGACCATTCTCTCGGAAAGGGAACTCAAGGGGCTAAGGCCACACACACACGGCCAGTTCGGAAATCGCTTTCCGGAGAAACCCACGGCGCGCAGGGAACCCTCGCCGCACTCACACCGACGCACGGTGTCACAAGTCGAGAACACGACAACCTGGGACCACACCGTACCGTGACGCCTGGCCCCGACGAACTGCACAGCATCCGACAGGCCACGGGTCGGCATGTGGATCGAGACCTACACACCCGGGACTCGAACCGGTCAAACGGAAACGCCGATTAGACCAGCCCCTTGGGCGGTCCACGCTGGGCCGCTCAGGGACGTACGGTCAGGAAGGGGCCGCACCAGGGGATATACGGCCAGCAGCAGGCCATTCTTCTCCTGGGTCAAACGAGGCACAAGCGGCTGGTCCCCAGCCGCACCAAGTTCGAACGGCTGACCCTCAGCCGCAACTGGGGGATGAACGGTCCAACCCGGTCATTCGTCCTCCAACGGGGAACACATGTGCGGCTAGCCCCTAGCCGCGCGAGGGAACGGGCGGCTAGGACCTCACCGCGCAAGGCTTGTGCAGTCAACCTCTGGCCGCACAACAGCCCACGGCACCAGGGGATGTACGGCCAGCTCATAGCCGTACAAAGGGTTATGTGGCCAGACCCTAGCCGCACAGCCCAGCAACGGTCAAAACCGGAGGGAAAGAACGGCTCGACCCTGGCCGCACCTAGGTTATGCGGTCGCACGATAGACCGCATAACCCTCACTGCGCGCCAAGCCGAACGCTGCGAGCCGAGCAGATGAACGGTCAAGACGGGGCCGCCCATGGGGATGGACGGTCCTAGTTCGACCGCCTAACCATCCCGGCGAGCAAACCGGGGGGTTGGCCCAACGGTGACCTTCGCACGCCCCGTTCGTGCCGAAACGAAGGGGATACAATTACAACCACCCTGGCAATCACATGGACTCCGACCGGAGTCAAAACGACGCACGAATCGCGAGAAACTAGCGATTCTACCGAAGTTACCCAAAAATGGTTACCGAGCTTCCCGAAGCTCTACCGGTCCAACGGGACCACCAATCGAGACGAAATCAGGGGGGAAAGAACGCTCTCGCCCCAAGGAATCCGTTGACAGTAATCGATCTGGAAACCGTCGCCGTTTCCCGACCGACCCTACGAAACTCACAAAACCACAGTTTCGCTAGAACGGACCCAAACACAGCCGTTTCTGCACCGAACGACGTGCAATGGCAGGCAAAACGAGCAGAACACAGTAGTGTGCCGTCACCCTACCTCCACCGAAGAAACTGCGCGCCGAAGCGACTAATCCACATCAAAAATCGCCCGGAACGCGAACGACGTCATCTCAGAATCCACCGAGGGATCGCGCCCGCCTCCGCCTCGATCCTCGCCCATCCTCGCCCGCATCCTCGCCCGCGCCGTCTCCACCTCGCCCCCACCTCGCTTCGTCGGCCGCCGGAGAAGAGAGGGGAGAAAGAGAGCGTTAGAGAAGAGAGAGAGTGAGAAAGAGAGAATGAGAGGGGGAGAGAGGAAAGGGTTAATATATATAGAAAAATCCAAAAATTACAGAATTTCAGAAAATTATGAAAAATTACCTCCGTGATCCTTGGAAGGAACATAACGCAGTGGTACTATCCCGGAGTCGAAGAACGCCACGGTTTGCCCTGCACAGAGTTCCGAAAGCACATTAGGGAAAAACACGTGTAAAGCACACACTCCGAGACCCTCTAAAATGATCCGAAAAACCCTGGGCATTACAGCCCTCCCCCCTTAAAGGAATTTCATCCTCGAAATTCAGGACCAAGCACAAAGTCACAGGGGAAGAACACTGAACCAACTGACACGCTGTCAGAGCCCCAGCACAGAAAACCTCGATTCTCACGAAAACACCAATCTTGAGGGACACAGCTAGACTTACAATCACAAATAACACCTCGCTCCGCGCGCCGTGCACACCGGCCACTAGAGCAGGCGCACCAAAGGACACCGTCCGGCATCACCTCAGACAACACAAAAACCAGCATGGCACCACAGCCACCATCTCGCCTACCGAGGAAACACACCCTCGATACGAGAAACAGCTACCGATCCAACTCGACAGACAGAACACATGCAGCTTCACAACCAGCTGACAGGTCGCACACCCTCCCTCTTTAAGGGAGCAACCAAAACAAAGCCTCCACCAGCTCAAGTAGCAATCTCAGCAGACCGCAACCAAAACATCGGCTCAGCACCAAGAAACACCCCACACATGGCAAGCTGAAAGTCAGACATACCACCGTGCCAACTCGACCCTCTCGGGGCACGACGAAACCAATTGACAAGGTCCTGGTGTCTTCAGTCATCACCTCACTCGACTCAGACTTATAGGGAACCATCCCATGCTGGTCACCACACTAGGAATGACCATTGTGACACCAACGTCCAGTCAAGGACCACCCTCCGACGCCAATCTCCAAAAAAAAAACCTCCGCCCACAGGCGTCACTATTCCATCTGGTCCCATCAAATCCTTTGATCAATCCAAGTGGACATCTGCCAATCCCGATTCCGCCCTTACCATAGAGCCACGGAACACCACCTGAACAATGCTCACGGGTCCCCAAAGCAACAAATATCTCACTGCGGTTGGCTACGAGACTAGCCTTACCAGTCACTCGCAGCTACCAACAGGAACCCACAGCCTGCCAGAGATCACTTCTCCAAAATGATCTCATCCGAGGACACGACTGAGAACACAAGTCGGGCACCAGGCCACCGACTCTGACCAACACGTCCTCGACCATCGTCAGGTGACATCCTCAACAACCCCATCCGGGTCCAACACCGACGCCTGACACGGCTTGCAACACAGGAACAGGGTACTCATGCAGCGCACTAGCCAGCACATTCCCCAACACTCCAACCTGCCAATGTCAAGAATCACGACTTCTCGGGCAACGGCACGGCAACAACACGTTTCGCACAGAGGAACCAATCCTCTAATGCTCAACGCAAACTCAGGAATCCGCCCGTAGCAACCAACGCTACGATCCTAAACTAGTGGGTCACAAGCCCACCAGACTACCGCTGCGCACTCTGATCCTCGCGCACAGCCACAAATTCTCGGAAACACCGCCCAACCGACACTCGTCCTTCCGAAAAAGCGCCAACACCCTTACACGACAAGGGAACGGGCACAACTTCTCACAGGCAACCACCTTGCCAAGACAAGGAGCACGTCTCGCACGGACTTCACGGCACACAAGGCCAACCAAACCGAACACACAATGCAAGACGACGAACATTAGCCCAACACAATCTCTCCAACCAAAGGAGAAACCAAACGCACTTCCCCCCAACGGAAGAACTCCACGCTCGACCTGACCTCGAACCTCGCGCACGCTGGAAACAGCACCATCCAGCACCAAGGAAAACCATCGCTTCCATCAGGTCAGCGTCTCTAACACACTCGGTGAGTGTCACGTCGGACCATAATCACAGCATCTCTCGATGCACCACCGCTGCAATTCCTCGAACTGCAACACACCACGCCAAGAGCCGCAACATGAGCCATAACGACAACCACCGACGCTCATCCTCGAGTCCCGAACTCTCCGTGGAGCCTTCACATCTCAAGCCAACTCCAAGGCGAACACAACCCATTCGCACACAAGAGCGCAGGAGCAAGACTTACTGGGACACCACAGCCCAATCTTGCCTCGAGATCCGCAGAACACTCGGGACCGACACGTCATTCTGACGCCACAGAGCACGACAGGAACATCAGGTTCGATGAAACAGCAGCTCACCAAGAAGATATTCCGCTCACCCGAGCACACTTCTCGATCAGAACACCCGCTCTGCCACCTTAAACCACGACTTGAACACCTCAGGGGCTGGATAAACCTCAAGCTGGAGTGGCCAAAACCGACAGCAGCTCCCTCAGAGCACGCTCACGGCCATTTAACCACGAATAATCCCCGCCAGCCACCTGACCACGCTGCAGATTCCTAGAACGCAGCACCGTGAGCTCACACTTGCCAGCATCCTCTGCCTAACGCAGCACAACCAGGGCCACCACCGATGAGGGAGAAGGCTCTCAACCTCGATCCTTAGACCCCATGCTGGCACGAAAGCCGCGGACAGCAACCACCTTCACAGCGCCGCACAGCGCACTCAAGCTCTCAAGCGAGAAACTGGGTGGAAAGCGAACACAAAACCCTAAGCCAGCTGCCGACTGTACTGGACCTTACGGACTCTGATCACTGCAATATTTCAAATTCCTATGTACGTCCATAACCACTGCTCTGATACCAGCTGTAACGACCCGAGAATCCGATTACCGGGAAGGCCCGATAACCCGAGACTCGCAGTGCCGCCCACGAGCCGGGAGGGCTCGGAAGGGCTAAAAGAAGTGTGGAGGCACAAAGAAATAGGAAATAAAGCAGGACAACCAACAACAACAAGCTGAAAGAAAGAACAAATACAGCTACAACAGAGTCCAGTCCAACAGAAAGTACAGTCTAAAGCAGTAAAAACGTACCACATGCCGAGTGAACACTCGGCCCGGCGAGCTGGCAGCTGAGAACCTCCACACCGCGCCCTCGAACCTCGAGGAAGAAGAACCGCCTCAACTGAAAAGCAGGGAATGAGTCTCCAAAACAGAGACTCAGCAGGGATCCCGCGGAACCCCAACCGGAAACAACGGCGGTAGCGGAAAGGAAGGCTACAAGAGCAACCGCAATAGCAAGAACAGTAAACCCGGTGGCCGGTCGAAGCCCGGCGCTACAACTACTCCTACTGTACCAGAAACACACCCCGATCTCGCCGTCAAGGCTACCGAACTGCACTAGTACCGCTTACCGAAGTAAAAACCCACGGCAACCATGCCGTAGAGGCCTGTCTCCCAGAACACGGCCAACCTGGACACGCTGTCCAAGGTGCAACCCCGACCATCAGATCGCGGGTACCGCACAACAAGACGCAACCTTGGTAGAGTCACCTGCACTAGTCTGACAGTGCGAAAACCAGCACACTCGCCGCGGCGAAACAACCGAAACTCAACGGTCGACACGACCGAAACCCGAAGGTCAAAGTCATGGAAACTAACGGTCTGTCACTCTCTACTCGACAGCAGTACCTTCCACTAGAAGCACAGTCGGTAGCATCCCCTGACGACTTACACCGCACCGCAGGTGAACTGCCTGATGTGGTAGCGCCTACCAAAGGCACGAACACCGTACAAGTAACCACAAACAAGTGACTAGCTGGGGTCACGCCCGTCGACGTGGGTCCAACTGCCCCCAACCACGTGTGCACACACAGACCATGCGTCCCAGGTCTGGCCTCTAACTGGTTTTCCCCTCAGCCGGACTCTGGCTGCAAGACGTGGGGCTTGACGGAAACCAGTCTAAAAACCGTCTCTAAGGGTAGCCTCTCCACCACTCCCTGGTGGGACCACTCGCGTGTAAGCAGGCTACGACTAGTGGAGGGTCACTGAAGGAGTAGACTCTCAAGTCAATGGAAACAGCGTCCGAACCCGACGAAGTACGGGGACCATCCCACGTACCAGCACCGTCGCACGGCGACCACAGTCGGAGAAGAAACAGGACTCGCAGTCCACGGTCACGCACGCACCCTGCGCGAGAGTCGAGAAAACTCAAGTGGTGCTAAGCCACTGGGCTCTGGACACTCCTCTAGACGCACTACACCCAACGGTCCTTGAGTCAGAAGACTCGAGGGCAAGACCGTTGTACGCAACAGCACAATGCCGTCAATCTAGTCCAATCTCTAAGTCTAAAACCACGGTAACACGAGTACCGAGATAGCTCACGAGCCGTCCAGACCATTCTCTCGGAAAGGGAACTCAAGGGGCTAAGGCCACACACACACGGCCCATTCGGAAATCGCTTTCCGGAGAAACCCACGGCGCGCAGGGAACCCTCACCGCACTCACACCGACGCACGATGTCACAAGTCGAGAACACGATAACCCGGGACCACACCGTACCGTGACGCCTGGCCCCGACGAACTGCACAACATTCGACAGGCCACGGGTCGGCATGTGGATCGAGACCTACACACCCGGGACTCGAACCGGTCAAACGGAAACGCCGATTAGACCAGCCCCTTGGGCGGTCCACGCTGGGCCGCTCAGGGACGTACGGTCAGGAAGGGGCCGCACCAGGGGATATACGGCCAGCAGCAGGCCGTTCTTCTCCTGGGTCAAACGAGGCACAAGCGGCTGGTCCCCAACCGCACCAAGGTCGAACGGCTGACCCTCAGCCGCAACTGGGGGATCAACAGTCCAACACGGTCGTTCGTCCTCCAACGGGGAACACGTGCGGCTAGCCCCTAGCCGCGCGAGGGAACGGGCGGCTAGGACCTCACCGCGCAAGGCTTGTGCGGTCAACCTCTGGCCGCACAACAACCCACGGCACCAGGGGATGTACGGCCAGCTCATAGCCATACAAAGGGTTATGCGGCCAGACCCTAGCCGCACAGCCCAGCAACGGTCAAAACCGGAGGGAAAGGACGGCTCGACCCTGGCCGCACCTAGGTTATGCGGTCGCACGATAGACCGCATAACCCTCACTGCGCGCCAAGCCGAACGCTGCGTGCCGAGCAGATGAACGGTCAAGACGGGGCCGCCCATTGGGATGGACGGTCCTAGTTCGACCGCCTAACCATCCCGGCGAGCAAACCGGGGGGTTGGCCCAACAGTGACCTTCCCACGCCCCGTTCGTGCCGAAACGAAGGGGATACAATCACAACCACCCTGGCAATCACATGGACTCCGACCGGAGTCAAAACGACGCACGAATCGTGAGAAACGAGCGATTCTACCGAAGTTACCCAAAAAGGGTTACCGAGCTTCCCGGAGCTCTACCGGTCCAACGGGACCACTAATCGAGATGAAATCAGGGGGAAACGAACGCTCTCGCCCCAAGGAATCCGTTGACAGTAACCGATCTGGAAACCGTCGCCGTTTCCCGACCGACCCTACGAAACCCACAAAACCACAGTTTCGCTAGAACGAACCCAAACACAGCCGTTTCCGAGCCGAACGACGTACAATGGCAGGGAAAATAAGCAGAACGCAGCAGTGTTCCGTCACCCTACCTCCACCGAAGAAACCGCGCGCCGAAGCGACTAATCCATGCCGAAAATTGCCCGGGACGGGAACGACGTCATCCCGTAATCCACCGAGGGATCGCGCCCGCCTCCGCCTCGATCCTCGCCCATCCTCGCCCGCATCCTCGCCCGCGCCGCCTCCACCTCGCCCCCACCTCGCTCCGTCGGCCCCCGGAGAAGAGAGGGGAGAAAGAGAGCGTGAGAGAAGAGAGAGAGTGAGAAAGAGAGAATGAGAGGGGGAGAGAGGAAAGGGTTAATATATATAGAAAAATCCGAAAATTACAGAATTTCAGAAAATTATGAAAAATTACCTCCGTGATCCTCGGAAGGAACATAACGCAGTGGTACTATCTCGGAGTCGAAGAACGCCACGGTTTGCCCTGCACAGAGTTCCGAAAGCACATCTAGGAAAAACACGTGTAAAGCACAAAACATACTCCGAGACCCACTAAAATGATCCGAAAAACCCGGGGCATTACAAGGCCGACGTAAATAGCGACAACGTTTTGTACGGTTATCGGAATGGGTATTAAAATATGTTTTCGGAAATAGCAAGAGAAGATGGCGGGGCTAGAAATAGACGTGGTGGTGCAGGGTTCGCCCCCGTCTGGGTGGGCTCTGCGACCGCGTTTGTTAGGAGAAGCGACTCGGACGAGTGGTGCCGAGTGGGGCCGACGTAAATAGCAACAATGTTTTGTACGGTCATCGGAATGGGTATTATAATATGTTTTCGGAAATGGCAAGAGAAGATGGCGGGGCTGGAAATTGACGTAGTCGATTTCTGAGGTCGTTCGCTTACTCAGATGTGGGCGGTTGACTCGTCATGGCCAGAGCCGGCGGTAGGCCCAAAGGAAGCGCCGGTGCACAGAAAAGGGTGCAACACGAGGACTTCCCAGGAGGTCACCCATCTTAGTACTACTCTCGCGCAAGCACGCTTAACTTCGGAGTTCTGATGGTTTCCGGTGCGTTAGTGCTGGTATGATCACACCCACAAGGATGCGGTGGACGACGACCTATAAGGCCCGGTGGGGCAGGGCTCGCCCCCACCTGGGTGGGCTCTGCGACCGCCTTTGTGATGAGAAGCGACTCGGACGTGTGGTGCCGAGTGGGGCCGACGTAAATAGCGACAACGTTTTGTACGGTTATCGGAATGGATATTATAATATATTTTCAGAAATGGCAAGAGAAGATGGCAGGGCTGGAAATTGATGTAGTCGATTTCTGAGGTCGTTCGCTTTGTCAGATATGGGCGGTTGACTCGTCATGGCCAGAGCCGGCGATATGGCCCAAAGGAAGCGGCGGTGCGTAAAATGGGGTGCAACACGAGAACTTCTCAGGAGGTCACCCATCTTAGTACTACTCTCGCCCAAGCACGCTTAACTTCGGAGTTCTGATGGGATCTGGTGCGTTAGTGCTGGTATGATCGCACCCACAAGGACGCGGTGGACGACGACCTATAAGGCCCGGTGGTGCTGGGCTCGCCCCCGTCTGGGTGGGCTCTGGGACCGCCTTTGTGACGAGAAGCGACTCGGACGTGTGGTGCCGAGTGGGGCCGACATAAATAGCGACAACGTTTAGTACGGTTATCGGAATGGGTATTATAATATGTTTCCAGAAATGGCAAGAGAAGATGGCGGGGCTGGAAATTGACGTAGTCGATTTATGAGGTCGTTTGCTTAGTCAGATGTGGGCGGCTGACGAGTCGTGGCTAGAGCCGACGGTAGGGCCCAAAGGAAGCCACAAAAAGGGGTGCAACACTAGGACTTCCCAGGAGGTCACCCATCTTAGGACAACTCTCGCCTAAGCACGCTTAACTTCGAAGTTCCGATGGGATCCGGTGTGTTAGTGCTGGTATGATCACACCCACAAGGATGCGGTGGACAACGACCTATAAGGCATGGTGGTGCAGGGCTCGCCCCCGTCTGGGTGGGCTCTGCGACCGCCTTTGTGACGAGAAGCGACTCGGACGTGTGGTGCCGAGTGGAGCCGACGTAAATTGCGACAACGTTTTGTACGTTTATCGGAATGGGTATTATAATATGTTTCCAGAAATGGCAAGATAAGATGGCGGGGCTGGATATTGACGTAGTCGATTTATGAGGTCGTTTGCTTAGTCAGATGTGGGCGGTTGACTCGCCGTGGCCAGAGCCGGCGATAGGGCCCAAAGGAAGCGCCGGTGCACAAAAAGGGGTGCAACACGAGGACTTCCCAGGAGGTCACACATCCTAGTACTACTCTCGCCCAAGCACGCTTAACTTCGGAGTTCTTATGGGATCCGGTGCGTTAGTGTTGGTATGATCGCACTCACAAGGATGCAGTGGACGACGACCTATAAGGCATGGTGGTGCAGTGCTCTTCCCCGTATGGGTGGGCTCTGTGTACGCCTTTGTGATGAGAAGCGACTTGGACGTGTGGTGCCGAGTGGGGCCGACGTAAATAGCGACAACATTTTATACGGTTATCGGAATGGGTATTATAATATGTTTTCAAAAATGGCAAGAGAAGATGGCGGGACTTGAAATTGACGTAGTCGATTTCAGACTTCGTATGCTTAGTCAGATGTGGGCGGCTGACTCGTCGTGACCGGAGCCGGCGGTAGGGCCCAAAGGAAGCGCCGGTGCACAAAAAGGGGTGAAACACGAGGACTTCTCAGGAGGTCACCCATCATAGTACTACTCTCGCCCAACCACGTTTAACTTCGGAGTTCTGATGGGATCTGGAGCATTAGTGCTGGTATGATCGCACTGAGAAGGATGCGGTGGACGACGACCTATAAGGCCCGGTGGTGCAGGGCTCTGCCTCGTCTGGGTGGGCTCTGCGACCGCCTTTGTAATGAGAAGCGACTCAGACGTGTGGTGCCGAGTGGGGCCGGAGCAAATAGCGACAACGTTCGCATCACCAAGAGGTCCAATAATATCGAAAGCCCACATGAATAAAGGCCATGGGGAGGACATAGGGTGGAGTGAAGAAGCAGGAGAATGAATCTTGTCGGCGTGTAGTTGGCACTGGACACACCTTCGAACATAGATAGAGCAATCCTCTTCTAGAGTGGGCCAATAGAAACCTAGCCTAAGGATCTTCTTAGCTAACATCTGGCTATTGACATGACCCCCACAAACTCCTGAATGTGCCTCTTCCACAACCTTCCATGATTCATCATCATCAAGGCATCTAAGAAGAACACCAGTAAGACCTCTTCTATATAGCACGCCTCCAACTAGGGTGTACCTTTGGGCGATTCTCCTAATTGCTTTCTTCTCTTCCACAGTGGCCTCTTCAGGGTAAGACTAATCTTGATAATATATTGTAATCTCGTAGTACCATGGCTTTTCCTCGTTAGCCAATTCTTCTTCTAGATCCAAAAGCATGACCTCCTTATTCTCAATAATCTCTCCTTCCTTAACCTTCTTGAGCAACTCCTCCTTAACTCTATGGAACCTGGGATCCTTAATAGCAGGAGTGAGATGCCTATGAATGATGATAGAATGAAAGTTCCTTCCAAGAGGAAAAGATAAAGAGGAGGCCAATGAAGCAAGAGCATCAACTAAGATGCTTTGTTTGCGAGGAACATGGACAAAGATCAGTTTGGAGAAGAGCTTGGCATAGATAGACATGAGTTCTTGGTAGGGTTTAAGCTTAGGATCGAGCGTGCGACATTTTATGAGCACTTGGCACATAATAACCTGACTATCACCTACAATCCACAATTGGGTGACACCATATAGATGGGCGGCCTCAAGTCCGGCCAAAAGAGCCTTATATTCAACTATATTGTTTGTAACAGGAAATACAAGCTGAAAGGCTTGTGGAATGGTGACTCCCTCGAGTGATAGGAGAGCAATGCTGATCCCCTTACCATGAGAGTTCAGAGCCCCATCAAAATATAATGTCCACATGGGGTCTGAGGGTTGATTGACGGACATTAGTTTCTCATCTGGAAACTCTGAGCAAACAGGATCAAATCTAGGGAGAGGGTGATGAGCAAGATATTCTGCTATGACATAGCCTTTAATCACTTTTTGTTGAATGTAGATGATGTCAAATCAAGAAAGGAAGCTTTGCCATCGTGCCAATCTATCAGTGAGAATAGATTTTTCGAGAAGGAATTTGATGGGATTCATGCGAGCAATGAGATGGACTTCGTGAGCTAGGAAGTAGTGCTTCCATTTCTACACCACATAGACTAGAGCAGCACAAGTTTTCTCCATAGCCGTATACTTCTGCTCACAGGGGTTGACGTGCTTAGACAAGTAGTAGGCTTCCCTCTCCTTACCTTCTTCATCAGCTTGCGCAAGGACAGCTCCTACCGAGTCATCCAGGACAGAAATATAAAAAACAAGTGGTTTGCCTAGAACCGACGGCCTCAGGACAGGAGGATTGGCTAGATAGTCCTTTAATCCGTCAAAGGCCGCCTTACACTTGTCATCCCAAAAAAACTTGACTTCTAGTTTGGTGAGATCGTAGAACGGCCTACACCTTTGTGAGTGCTGGGAGACAAATCGGCGAATAAATTACAACTTCCCGATCAGTCCTCGAACTTCCTTCAAATTCTTGGGAGGAGGCATGTCTCTTATTGCCCTCGCCTTGTTGGGATCAATCTCAATACCACTTTTACTAACAATGAATCCAAGCAATTTCCCTGATAAAACACCAAACAAGCACTTCTTAGGATTCATTTTCAACTGATATTCACGTGCTCTTTGCAAGACTTTAGCTAGAACCCCAGGATGCTCAATCCTAGTCCTTGATTTCACTATCAAATCATCAACATACACCTCGATGTAAATGTGGATCATATCATGAAAAATAGCCATCATGGCTCTTTGGGAGGTGGCTCTGGCATTCTTAAGTCAAAATAGCATGACCACATAACAATACGTACCCCAAGGTGTAGTGAAATAAGTCTTCTCTTGGTCCTCTTCAGCCAAGTGGATCTGATTATTACCAGAGAAGCCATTCATAAAAGAGAGAGTTTCAAACCCTGCCATATTATCAATCAAAACGTCTATGTGAGGAAGGGGGAAGTCATCCTTAGGACACGCGCGGTTAAGCTCCTAGAAATCTATGCAAATCCTTACTCTTCCATCTTTCTTCATTACCGGGATAATGTTAGCCACCCAATTGAGATAGAGGACGACTCTAATGAATCTAGCCTTATGGAGCTTATCGACCTCTTTTTTCATCTTTAATGCCATGTGTGGGTGGAAATGTCTTAACCTTTGTTTGACCGATACGGACCCTAGCTTAAGTGTTAAGCGATGTTCGACTAGCATAGGGTCCAGACCCGGCATATACTCATAACTCAATGCAAACATGTCCTTATACTCTTGGAGAACCTGAATAAGTGCCTCATCTTTAGATGGTGATAAATTTTTGCTTATGAGTATAATCCTAGGATTTTCCTTGGTTCCCAGGTTACTTTCTTTGGTAGGTTCTTCTACTGAGGCTGACGGTTCATCAAATCTCCTCATTCCACTCGCAAGTGCGTCAGCCTCATCCTCATACTCTTCATCCCCTTCTTCGACATGGACTTCATCGTTCATAATCTCATAAACACCAAACCCTTCATCTAAAGAACAAGCTTCCTCACTTTCTAAGTTGAGCAGAAGAATCGGATCTTTCAAAAATTGGGGAATGGCTAGACATGCCCGGTGAAGGGGTGTGATCTCGCGCTGGTCCTGAGCTGGGAGGATGATCACCTAGTAGTGAACTGCAGAGAAAGGGAAACGAATTAGGAGGCCTAGGGATGGTTCTCTGGGGAAAACCCTCCGATGCCTAAGTCAGTAGAGCAATGGTGGAAGGTATTGAGGGAGGTAGAAAGAGGTGCACGTGATCCCCCAACACCAAGGTGGTGAAGTGGTTCCTTCTCAGGGAGTTTTAGACGTGTATTGGCCTTACCTTTCACTGGAGGGAGTCCCAGGTTTATATAGTGTGCTCACCTTATGAGTCCCGTAAGCTGAGGAGTTTCAGGCGGGAGTTACGTCCTCATCATGGGATCGTTACGTCCTCATCGTGGGATCGTTACATCCTCATCGTGAGCTCTTCATGGCCTTGAGGGATCATGGCTCCTTTATCCCTCTAAACTCCTGCTCATAAAGGGCTCTCAACGGCTACATGGATAAACACTTGTCAGTCGGTCCGAGCATAAGAGGTGCCAGCCCTGTCCGGGCGATAGGTATAGCTCGGATGTAGTTGTGGGAGATGAGATTTTTATTAAGAAATATATTTTATTATGGGTTTATTTAGTTTATTTATTAGAGGTTATTTGCCTAGGGCGTGCCAGTCACTAGGTGACGAGTTTATTATGCGCACCGTCTGACTAACCAGACGATTGTAGGTGATCGTGTCGGGACCCAAAACCCGCCGTACCATAAACGCTACAGTGTTAATTACATCTCTCCAGAAGAGAGAAAACCCTTGATTAATCGCCAAAAGATAGAATGACCATGGGGCCGCTAGAATATGTGAAAGACGCGATTGCATGCAAGCATACAATATGGTAGCATTTGTTTATTAGGCTGGCTCCCGATACGGGGCGGAGAACCTAGGTCCGAGGACCACCATTACGCATAGTGAATGCTTCCGGTCAGGCATAACCCGCCCTTCTGCCAATCACCGTTTGATATACCGAAGAGTCAGCTTATGCCAGCATGCACCAAGGTGATATATATATATATGAACATACATAATGCATACAATAAGAGCATGATAGAAAATAGGTTTAAATTAATTAATTTCTTTTACCCGACCCGTGGTCAATTAGATTGATCAATCCCTGTTATATAAGGCAAGGGTTGCCCCGGGAATGAATGCGGGGTTAAAACGGCGCAAAACGAAACAATTGGCTCAAATCCGGCGCGGTCAAGCGTAGGTATAGCTTAAAACGGCGCGGGTAGCGTAGGTAAAAATGCTAAAACGGCGCGGTATGGAGGATGGGCTAAACCGGCGTGGATGGCTTGGGGGCGCGCCGGAATAGGGCGCGCCGGAATAGGACCATTTGAAAATCTGAAATTTTGAGTCTAAAGCTAATACGGCGCGGGGAGGGGGGTATCGCGCCGTATTAGGGCGCGCCGGATTAGGGGCGTGCCAGATTAGGCCATTTTATTGCTATTTTCAAACCGTTTGAGTTCCAGATTTGTTTATTGGACTCTTTCATGTTAATTGAGTTAATTAATTATTGAACTGGAGCCCGAGGCTCTCCAGAAGTAGAGTCATAAGCTCGTGCGAGGTTCATACTCAAGCACAGAGGTTCATTCTTTCAAAAGTACATGTTTTATTAAGTCCAAATCACAAGGGTAACTGATTAGTTAAACCCTGGTGAAAATTGGGCAGCATCTCCCCATCCCTGAAGGATTGCAGGGGAGAAGTGGGGTCATACTCACGTGCGGAGTAAGCCCCTAACAAGCCGGACAGCACAACGGCGGCCAGTGGATCCCAATCGGATAGGAAACCCCGAGGACTAGCCTGCGAGGGGCACCATTCTTCCGTGGGTTAAAGCTCGATCGGATGGGACTACCAATAGGGAGAAAACCCCGAGGGAGAAGGCTACGAGGGGTACACAGCCCGTGGTCGAAGCACGATCAAAAGGGACGACCAATAGGGAAGGGAAGCCCCGAGGACTAGCCTGCGAGGGGCATACAACCCATGGCCACCACGATATCCCTTAAGGATAATGGATTTGATATCGGGCTAAAGCCCTATCAATGTTCACCTTCCGGCGGCCTATAGGGATACTTGTCATGAACAGACAAAACCCTTTTGACCCCACGGTGACTTAAGCATCCATAGGGAATGTTCCCCTCCCCGGTCATGAGGCCATTGTCTTCAGGTCGACAACACAGGATGATATAACCCCTACATAGGAAAGAAAAGATACGGGGGTTAATGGGTTAGCCTGTGAACTAAAATGATCAAGATCCATAGAACCGTCGTTCGAGCAACTAGCATAGAATGAGCATCTAGGCTGTAGGGGTGATCTCGTTTCCTCTGACCCATGAGGGGGTGCAGAGGTATTGAGGGAATCGACCTTAGAACCACAATAGGTAGAGATGCACATACGGATGCGCCCCCAACTATGGAAACCACCATACGTATAGAGCAAGTTCGGCCCAGCCATTGCGTTAGAAGAGAGGAGCCCCGGGGAGGGGAAATCATTTTTGTAGCCCGTGTTGATCTCAAGGCGTGGTCGGTATCACGAAACGAAACACGACATTCACACACGAGATGGTTGAGCATATGAATTGAGGGAAGGTTACGAGAAGCATATACAACAGTGAGCACAATTCATTCCATCAGTAAAAGGAAAATACATAGATTATCATGAACTGTGGCATAGTTCGGCGTTGTCACTCGGACGCCATTTCATTGATTGCACAGATGGGATTACAGAAGAGGCGAAGACGGGAGATGGTGAGGGGGGGGAGGTGGGCTCATATCATTGCCCCTCCCCCCCTCACTTACACTACATCAGGAAAGCAAATCAAAGGGGGATCGTCGGAAGGAAACCCACGGAACCCACCTGAACTTCGCCACCAAAACAGGGTATCGGATTGGCGACTCTTCTCCGGCTCTGGAGAAATTCAAGCAAGCAGACAGGGGAGGGCGGCGGCAGGTTCACTCTCAGTGGTAGCCCTACTTTTCCCCTAAGACTCCCTTCTCTCTTGGATGAATGGGTTCTCTCGATCCGATCTTCTCCCTTTTTCGTTTGGTCGAACCACTTGAATATATATAGACGGAGGCTATTACGGCGTGGAGAATGGCACGCCGGGAAGGGCCCTCCAAGCTTCTTTGCGCGCCGGATTTGATGGCGCCGGGGAAGAAGCTCCTGCAAAGCTTTTGCGCATCGGATTAGAGGCTCCTTCATCCTATCTCCAACATCTTTCGGCCCATTTAACTTGTCTAGGCCCATCTGTGCTTATTTTCTTCTTTTGTAAGGGTTGGCCAATCGTCTGACTTGTATTCGTTGTCCGGGCTTCCGCTTGTTTCTTCGGGGATGGCCTCGAATATTCTTCTGAACTCTTAGGTCTTGCTTTAGTGGTTGGCCGTCGGAGCCGAGCATCTTGTCGTTTCTTCTTCTTTTTGGTCTCATCTTTTGTTCGGCTTCCGCCATTCTTTCTTTCTTTCTTTTCTTCTCTGTCGGCACAGGAGCATTCGATCAGAACTTAAGACCTGCAGAAGCAGAAGTCAGGAAATATTAGGAATATTTTCAGTGTCAACAAATGCCCCCCACCCGCAGGTGTCGCGACAGAGGGACGAAAGAGCGGGACGTGCGGGTGTAGCCCATAGCCCGTTTGAAAATATTGCACGGATCCTTTTTTTTATTCATTCTTTTTATTTATTCTATTTTCATTTAGCATCATTCATTCATCATCATTTTTTATTTCATCATTCATTTTTATTATCTCTTTTTTTTATATAGCCTCATCCGGGCATGCAGGTATTCAACAACCGCAAGCATAGAATAGCTATATGTAGCATAGTTCCCCTATATTAGGGATAGGATAAGGACAGTGCCCACGATTCACGGATGGAGTGCGGCTCACGAAGCGCAACTAAGGGAGATGTGCATACGTAAAGGGGACGCTGCATAGAACATATGCATAGCATAGACCACAATCTACACCCAGGACTATTCCTCCATAGTGTGAAAGTGCAATTATATGGGTAGTGAACCTTAGACATAGGGACGTGCAGACGTTCTGAGTAACACTAGAGGATTACTTTATCGCCTACACATACATTCGGGACTCTCGGCTTTTGGTAGCTTCGCACAACCCCCTTATTTATTTCTTAATTTTGGACTTCACCGTTCGGCGCGAGTTTCCTCATGTGTCTCAATGGGGATTCCTGGCTACTAGGATTCGTCCTTTATTATGATACTATTGTGGATTTCACCGTTTGACGTGAGTCTCCTCATATGTCTCAATGGGGATTCCTGGCTACTAGGATTCATCCTATATTATGATTTTATGATGGATTTCACCGTTTGACGCGAGTTTCCTCATGTGTCTCAATGGAGATTTCCGGCTACTAGGATTCATCCTTATTTTAATTGTGGAGTTTGCTGCACCGTTTTCGCGCGAGTCTCCTCATTTGTTTCAGTGGGGATTCCCGGCTACTTGGATTCACATTCCACTTACCATTATCATCATTTCTTCATTTTCTTCATTTTTTTTATTATTATTTTTTAAAGGGGTAGGCAGCTTTTTCCTCACGATCACCCTTTACGCGAGTGTAGAGATTTAAGCGTCCATGAAGTGTTAAGAAGAATTTATGACGTCCCTATGACTAAAGACCATTGCTCACATTATGTGCGAAGTGTAGGAGTTTTGTCTAGGGTGTATTCTGTGAGTTGCGCTAGCAACATAGCTACGACTCTTCCCCTAGTCGTATGCACTCACCGAGAATTAGCTTTTCGTTCCTTAGTGTATGCCGTGATGCACACATATCCTAAATCAGGGCAACGTTATTTAGCAAAGGAGTACGCGGCCTTAGAAATTTGAATGAAGTGTGTTAATACTATATTTCAGGCAGACATGCACGTGAGGCAAACAAGCACGCAAATCACGTCATGATTATCATTTTTTTCTCTTCTATTTTTTTTCTTCTTGCGCTCTTTTTTCTTTCTTCTTCTTTTTTTTTCTTTTACTCTCTTTTCTTATTTTTTTTGTTACTTTCTCATCTTTTTTTCTTTTTTTTTTGTTTTCTCCTTTCTAAAGGGCTTAATGGGCAGGCCCGCAATGATTCTGGTGTCGGGAGCCTGATGCCATGGCATTGGAGAGAAGGTGTCATATGTGATGGTAAATCCCTAGAGGGATCATGGGTTGGTATGAAACCAAAGGAGGTCTTTTCGTTCGTTAGTTCGGACAACAGTTCCGAGCCAAGGGTAAGAGGTTTGTCGGCTTAGACCAAAGGTCATGACGCCGGATGACTTGGCTTAGACGTAAGGTCATGACGCCAAGGGGGAATATGTAATGGCTTAGACATAGCGTCATGATGCCGTACAACTTGGCTTAGGCGTAAGGCCATGACGCCAAGGTAGAATATTTACCGGCTTAGGCGAAAAGCCATGACGCTGGACAACTTGGCTTAGGCGGAAGGCCATGACACCAAGGCAGAATATTTACTGGCTTAGGCGGAAAGCCATGACGCCAGACAAGGATATTTAACGGCTTAGACAAAAAGTCATGACGTTGTACAACTTGGCTTAGGCAGAAGCCATGACGCCAAGGCAGAATATTTACCGGCTTAGATGAACAGCCATGACGCCGGACAAGGATAATTAACGGCTTAGACGTAAAGTAATGACGCCGTACAACTTGGCTTAGGTGGAAGGCCATGACGCCAAGGTAGAATATTTACCGACTTAGGCGGAAAGCCATGACGCCAGACAAGGATATTTAACGGCTTAGACGAAAAGTCATGACGCCATAAAACTTTGCTTAGGCAGAAGGCCATGACGCCAAGGTACAATATTTACCGGCTTAGGCGAAAAGTCATGACGCCAGACAAGGATATTTAACGGCTTAGACGAAAAGTCATGACGCCGTACAACTTGGCTTAGGCAGAAGGCCATGACGCCAAGGCAGAATATTTACCGGCTTAGGCGAAAAGCCATGATGCCAGACAACTTGGCTTAGGCGAAAGTCCATGACGCCAAGGCAGAATATTTACCGGCTTAGGCGGAAAGCCATGACGCCAGACAAGGATATTTAATGGCGTAGATGAAAAGTCATGACGCCGTACAACTTGGCTTAGGCGGAAGGCCATGACGCCAAGGCAGAATATTTACCGGCTTAGGCGAAAAGTCATGACGCCAGACAAGGATATTTAACGGCTTAGATGAAAAGTCATGACACCGTCGATAGAAGGGGTCTTTTTGTTCTTTAACTAGATGGAAGGGTAGAGTCACAAGCAGAAAAGATCTTTTTGTTTCCTGGCTAGGCGGAAGGCCCGAGCCAAAGGTTAAAGGGTCTTTTTGTTGACTGACTGGACGAAAGGTCCATGCCAGAGGTAGAGGGGTCTTTTGTTGTATGGTCAGACGGAAGGTCCGAGCCAAAGATGAAAGTGTCTTTTTATTGACTGACTGGACGAAAGGTCCAAGCCAGAGGTAGAAAGGTCTTTTTGTTGTCTGGCTGGACAAAAGGATCCAAGCCAAAGGTGAAAGGGCCTTTTTATTGACTGGCCAGAAGAAAGGTCTGAGCCAGAGGTAGAATATGAACGTTAACCTGACGGGATGTCAGACTTAACAAACCTTGCCTAGGCGGTATGTCTAGGAAAGGGCAGAAATAAAGTATTGTTGTCGTCTCGACGTCATGTCGAATACGACCAACCTGGAAGAGACGAAGGGTCCGGGCCAGGGTAGAATATGGTCGTTGACTTGACAGACTTGTCAAAGTCAACTAACTTGGAAAAGGCGTAAGGCCTGAACCAAAGGCAGAACACAATATAGGCGTTGACTTAACGTTCTGTCAAAGTCGACAAAGTTGGCGAAGGTGGGTGGCCTAAACCAAGAGCATCATGTAGGATAGGTGTTGACTCGATGGAATGTCGAAGTCAACGAACTCGGTGAAGGCGTGGGGTCTAAGCCAAGGGTATAATGTGGGATAAGTGTTGACTCGACGTCATGTCGAAGTCAACAAACTTGGCAGAGACGTGAGGCTTAAGCCAAGGGTAGGATATAGGGTATAAATGTTGACTCAACGTCCTGTCGGGGCCAACGAACTTGGCAGAGGCGTAAGGCCTAAGCCAAGGGAAGAATATAGGATATGTGTTGACTCGACGTCCTGTCGGAGCCAACAAACTTGACAGAGACATGAGGTCTAAGCCAAGGGCATAATGTAGGATAGGTGTTGACTCGACGGAATGTCAAAGTCAATTGGCCCTACCCCGATAGAAGGTTCGGGGTGAGGGTAGACTAGATCGTAGATGTATGAGAGGTCCAGACCCAGGGCTAAATATTGATGTCAACCCGACGAGGTGTCGGAGTCAACCAACCTTGCTCGGATGATAGGTCTGAAACAAGGGTAGAATACGTAGGTGAAGATGTCAACCCGACGTCATGTCGAACTTGACCAACTTGGCAAAGACATGAGGTTTAAGCCAAGGTAGAGTATGCACACTGACTCGAAGAGATATCGGGATCAACAAACCTTGCTCAGATAGAAGGTCCAAGACAAAGCGAAGAGGTCTTTTATTGGTTTATTAGTTTGGATTGACTGAGTTTATTGAATTTGTTGAGTCGATTGACTTGTTGAGTTTATTAGGTCTTTTGGATTTTATCAATTCCATTGGGTTTATTGATTTGTTTGGTTTTATTGGGCTTATCGGGTTTATTAGGTTTGTTGATTCATTGAGTTTATTGAATTTTTTTTTGGGTTTATCGATTTATTGAGTTGATTGATTTTGCTTAGCTTATTGGATTTATTGAATTGTGTTGGGTTTATTAAATTTATTTTAAATCATCATTTCCTTTTTTTATTCATTTTCATCATTCATTTTTTTATTCATTTCTTTCTTCTTTTCATTTTCCTTTTTTTTGTTAACATTATTCTCGTTTGTTTTTGTTGGGCTCCCTGACGCAGTCTCGTTTGCGATGCGGGATATTTTATTTGGTGGGACTATTGATGAATTTGACTGTTTATTATGCTGGTGGGGCTAGGGATTGATGTCCAAGAGCCCGGCGGGCCTGGCGAGGGCGGAGCGCCACTAGGCCAAGGAAAGGGTAGCTCGGTCAGGGCGGAGTGCCACCAGACCGAGGAAAAGGTAGCTCGGTCAGGGCGGAATGCCACTAGACCAAAGAAAGGGTAGCTCGGTCAGGGCGGAGTGCCACTGGACCAAGGTGAGGGTAGCTCGGTTAGGGCAGAGCGCCACTAGACCAAGGAAAGGGTGGCTTGGTCAGGGCGGAGTGCCACTGGACCAAGGAAAGGGTAGCTCGATCAGGGCGGAGTGCCACTAGACCAAGGTAAAGGTAGCTCGGTCAGGGAGGAGTGCCACTGGACCAAGGTGAGGGTAGCTCGGTTAGGGCGGAGCGCCCCCGAACCAAGGTGAGGGTAGCTCGGTTAGGGCGGAATGCCACCAGACCAAGGAAAGGATGGCTCGGTCAGGGCGGAGTGCCACTGGACCAAGGTGAGGGTAGCTTGGTTAGGGCGGAGCGCCACCGAACCAAGGTGAGGGTAGCTCGGTTAGGGTGGAATGCCACTAGACTAAGGAAAGGGTGGCTCGGTCAGGGCGGAGTGCCACTGGACCAAGGTGAGGGTAGCTCGGTTAGGGCAGAGCGCCACCGAACCAAGGTGAGGGTAGCTCGGTTAGGGCAGAATGCCACTAGACCAAGGAAAGGGTGGCTCGATCAGGGCGGAGTGCCACTGGACCAAGGTGAGGGTAGCTCGGTTAGGGCGGAGCGCTACCGAACCAAGGTGAGGGTAGCTCAGTTAGGGCGGAATGCCACTAGATCAAGGAAAGGGTGGCTCGGTCAGGGCGGAGTGCCACTAGACCAAGGTAAAGGTAGCTCGGTCAGGGCAGTGTGCCACTAGACCAAGGAAAGGGTTTTATGAATCCTGCCCAGTATGACAAAGGATAATTTTGGGGCTCGGCGAGGGCGGAGTGTCTCAGGCCAAGGAAGAGGGCTTTATGAATCCTACCCAGTGGGACGAAGCTTATTTTCGAGCTTGGCGAGGGCGGAGCACCTTAGGCCAAGGAAAAGACTTTATGGACCCAGCCCGATGGGACAGAAGGTAATTTTCAAGTTCGGCTAGGGCAGAGTGCCTCCGACCAATGGAAAGCTTTTGTGGGCTCGGCCCGACGGGGCTGATGGGCAAATTTTGAGCTCGACAAGGGCAGAGTGACTTATGCCAAGGAAATAGGAGATTTTATTGGGCCAACATTGGACAAGGAATCCAAATCGGCATTGATAGGAGAGTCCCATGGGACAAATATGGCATTATTGTGGCTGAATGCCGAAAGGCCATGAGAGTGCATTGGCTGGGAGCATAGGTCCCAGATCAAGGGTGGAGGATTAGTCTTGATGGGCCGAGTGGGAAGTATCCCCATGTGATAGGAGGGCGGCAAGGCACCATAAATTCTGGTGGGATCAGGGGTGCTGAGATAGGCCACTAGAAGCCGATAGGCGCTTATTTGTTGGCTTGATGAGGATAAAGGAGCCGAGAGTGCAGACAACTAGGGAGGACTTGTTCTTTTCATTCCCCAACAGGGTTTGGACCCGTATTTGAACGGGAGGCCTAGTGGCCAATGAAGGTCCCTTAGCGTCGGTGGGACTGTTGATTAACATGATCCCCCTGGGAGTATTTAGTGACAGTTATACATCAGATCAATAGCTATCTTCTTTTGTCATTGATTTCTTCAGGAGAAGCTCCAAATAGCTTCGTTTCGGGCCTGCGACGGTTACGCCAGGTGTCCTCCTCTTGACGCCTATTCTTAGAAGCTGCAGTTGCAGGATCTTCCTACCTCTACAGATGTAGTCATTTTATTATCCCCTTGGGCATTCACCATGCATTTTCTATAGTCCAAAGTGGGTGCACAGGAGAGCGCTCACACCCTCAGAGAGAGGATGAGTGGTTCACTCCACCATACCAACCCCACAATGGTAGTTTTTTTTATTTGGCATGGACCAAGACATGAGGGGAGTGACATCTCCCTCGACAGATGTAGCCATCAAGGCCACCTTCATTTTATTTCAATTTTTTTGGAAGACTCGACCTTCTGAGAGACGACATCTCAGACTCAATTGGTGGAGCCCTATGTTTATATGTGCAAATTTCATTTGCCCTCCTTTTTCTTGCTCCTTTTTTTTTCTTTTTTTTTTGGTGCCTGCCCCCAGAACAAGACCTTTCCTTTCTTTTTTTATCTCTTTTTTTTTTTGCTTCATTTGACATTCTTCTTTTTGTTGGCAAGCATCCACATTCAAGCTGTGCGGGCTTGCTAGACATCGGCTTCAGCCAGATTGGTGAGGAGCAGTTGAGGCGGTAACGCCGCGCGGGGCTGCTCTTTTAAGGATAGATATTTGATGAGGGCACGGTGGGTCCAGCATATACTCGCCCATCTGTAGTTCACCTTTTTTGATCAGGCCTTCAATAATATCCTTGAACACATAGCAATCCTCAATGGGATGCCCCAACATTTGGTGATAATGACAGAATCGTGGATCGTCTTTTCTTTCGGCATTGCCTGGCCTCTTCGGCTCCGGAAGCACTATTTTGCCGTATTCACGGGCCCACTCAAAAAGTGTCCTAGTCTTGTCCTTTGGAAAGGAATACAGTTTCATCATTTTGCCCCTTAATGAGGGCCCTTGCTTTGCCGGATCGGCAGAAGATGCCTCTTTCATTTTCTCCTTCTGTTTCTCGAAGGCTTCAAAATTTAAGGCGCAAATTTCTTCTTGTGTCGGGTGTTTGCCAGTTGGCTCATTCTTTTGGTTTGGGGCTATCGAAGCCGGGCAGAGCCTTGCCAGAACTGCTTCGGCATTGGCTACAATGTCACCTAGTTGTTCGAAGGTCGTGATTTCAATGTCAATGACCCATCGTAGAATTTATATTCTCAAATTTTCTTTGCATATTTGAACAGAGTCCCCGTAGCTCGGTGGATGTTTGCATCTTTCACGGAAATTCCTCCACCTTCTTATGTAGTCCATGACAGACTCATTATCTTTTTGTTTGGATGCTTGTAATTCGGGATCAGTGACTTCCTCTTCGGCTGTCTCCACATTCATTGTTTGTTTTGCCTTCAGCTCGTCTGACTACATGCGCGGTCTCATTGGCACCATCTTCGGAGATGCTTTAGCTGCCCCCTGACGTGCTCGGGAGACTATATGCTTGAGTGGTTGAGGGAGGTTACCCCCTATATGATCATGTGTTATTCGGGGTATGACCGGCCGCGCTGAAGCTTCAGGTGAGCTAGCACTACCTCGTGTCTCCTCATGTAGATGTCCTGCCAGTTGTGGCATAGGTGGACTTAGATTCATTTCGTTCAGCTGCCTTTGCAGCATTTCAATTTCCTACTGCTTCTGATGCAGCAGTGCCATCACAGCGGGGCCTTGCCAAGAGTGGCCGAGAGTGCTATCTTGCGCCTCCGGTCTGACTAGGGTGAGTGGCATTCCGTCATTGTTGCTGGATGCGCCCGATTTCTTCGCGATGAACTCCCTGGGTTTTATACCTTCGAATGGAGGAGGAACGTGGTATTGCCCCCCCTTGTTGGCTGACGGGTGTCTTGATATCCTCCCGGGTCTAGCAGCATGATAGGAAGCAGAAGCTTTAGCCTGATTTGCTCCTTTTGGCATAAAGTAAATTTCTTCATCTTCTTCATCAGCAGCTTGAGCCACACTGGACGGTGCTGACAGCATGTTGCAAGAGAGAGCAACATATCTTATTTTAGCTTTTGTATTCTCATTTTCCTTCTCCTATATGGCTGGCCTCTGCCCCCTGCAGTGGGTCGTTCGGTGCATTGAACACCCTGGCCTTTACTTTAATTCCTTTTGTTAGCCCGTGAGACTTATTGTGTCCTTGAAGGGCATGCTTCTTGACCTACATAGGCTGGCTCTTGAGCTGCTCCTGCTCGTCTAGCCTGTCTGTAACAGTTTGTAGCCGTTCCACGGCTGAGTTGATTTCTTCATGCGCCCGCGCCGGGGCTTGTTTCTTTGTGTTATCCACTGGCCTTCTGATAGCCACAGGAGGGGCTATTTGTTGCCAAGCCGGAGCTATAGGGGGCGGAGCGGGCCGGCCCATGGCTCCACTAGCATGGACTCTTGGAGTCGAAAGGGATGTTGATATTGTTCTTCTTTTTTTTATTGACGATGCTTGCCAATTTCTTTGCTTTTCTTCAAGCGCTAGGGCACAGTCTTCATTGGTGTGTTGGCTGCAAGCCTCTGGCACTTCTTCAGGCAGTTGCTGACATATAGATATTACATTAATTGATGCCCCCGGAGTAGGCACTTCATGAGGGCGCGGAGGATCGACTCTGTCCTCCTCCATTTGTAGCTCCCCTCTTTTTATTAAGCCTTGGGCGATGTCTTTAAATATTTGGCAAGCCTCAATAGGATGCCCCAAGATTTGATGGTATGGGCAGAAATGAGATCATCTCTTCTTCTGACGTCATCAGGCCTCTTTGGCTTCGGAAGCCTGATCTTGCTACATTTGACAGCCCACTCGAACAATGCTCGAGTCCGATCCCGGGGGAAGGCATAGAGCTTCTTTTCTTTATTCTGCCAGAGGGGCCTTTCTCAACATTCAATAGGTTCATTGGAAGGAGGATTGTGCACCCATTTGTGCCTTTTCGCCGTGAGGCTGACAGCATGAACCGCTTTCAGTATCGACCGTTTATTAACCTGCTTGGCTTCATGACTTGAGTCAGCAGGAATGGAGGGATATCTTGTGAAGAAATCTTCAACCTCCGTGGCAATATCACTTAACCGGTCAAAAGATCTGACTTCTATTCTGATCATCTTTTCTAGAATCTCATTCTTCAGATTTTGTTTACATATTTGTATTGCATCTTCCGGATGCGGAGGGCACCGACACCTCATGCAGAGATCCTCCTATCTCTTGATATATTCTGTAGCTGTTTCATCATCTTTTTGCTTGGCTGCCAACAGCTCAGCCCCGGTCACCTCCGCCTTGATGACGTGGAATCTTTCACTGAATTTCTGCTGCATGTCTGGCCAGTCGTGAATAGACCTGGCCAGCAGGTCAGAGTACCATTCGAAGGCAGGTCCTGTCAATGAAGATCCAAAGAACTTCAGCAGGTATGACTCATCCGCCGCCAAGTCACCCATGACTGTTATATAATGTGTAATATGCTCTTTTGGGGAGCCTTGCCCGTTGTATTTGTCAAATCTTGGGAGTTTATTGACGCCGGGTGGCAGTCTTTTGGCAGCATGATGGGCTGGATATGGTACTTCATATATGTCAAAGGGGGCATAGTCATCACCACCCCTCTTTGGCAGTCTTGCCTCGATCATCTGCTCCACCATCAACTTATTCAGCATAGATGGCTCTTCTAGTTGAGGGCAGAGGTGGGTGGGCTGCATCAATAATGCGGCTGAAGTCATAGCATTGGATGGCAAAGGTTCTGACAGGGGAGCCTGCCGCTGCATCTGAAGGGGCATTGGTTGTGCTGGCTGGAACCGTTGGGAATAATGCTGAGGAGTAGCCCAATTCTGAGCTGTAGTTTGTAGAATGGCCTATGAAGGAGCACCCCCAAGGTTGAAACCTTCATGTGATGGCTCGGCTTGTGCCCCCGGTTCCTCGGGCGCCATAATGTGCCTAGTCTTTTCATTCAATTTTCTCTTCAGTAGTTCTACCTCCTGCTGGTACCTTTGCAGCGTCATCAGCACTTCAGGGTCCATAGTTGTTTTGCTACTAATGCCCTCAAGTGCTTCACCAAAGGTGCATCCAGACAGGGGTACCCCTTCTTCTTCAGATGCCATTGTCTTGGTATTGAGAGTAGTGTTATTTTCATCAGCAACCCACTTGTCCTTAAAGACTTGCAGTAACTCAGCCTCAATTTTGCCCCGTCCTATCATCGGGTCTTCTCTTTCGGCAACCTCGGCCAGCCGTTCTAGTTCATTTAGCAGGGCGCCATGCCCGCTCATCACCCCTGTCATATTACAGGTGAGGATTTGCATTCTTCTACTGTACTTTCTGGCTCCCCTTTGGGCCTGACTAGGGAGAGTTGGCCCTTCATTTGTTGAAATTCTTTTCATCTTTTCATTTTGTGAAGGCCTTTCAAAGCTTCCAGCCCCACCTTACTTCTCTTTTTCATTCACCACCATGGGTGGCATTTTGTCTTTTTCTTCTTCTTCGGCCCTGACGACATGAAGCAATCTTTGCTGGCCCAGGGAGGAATTCTTGAAGTTACAGAAATATTCTCGGACCCTCTTTGTCATGTCTTCCTGACGACACTCTGGAGAAATGGCAGGAGACAACCCTTGGACTCGGCATATGTGAAAGCCGTATCAGCTTGGCAGCTTTATTGAAGCTTCTTGAATATTTGGAAATATCAGCCTGCCTTGCACAGGCCCTGGCGGCGGGTGGAGGAGTTGCAATCAAGACTTCCTCCGCATGCATATTCTCTTTGCCCCCTCTATTAGGAACATCCGCAGAATCTTTGAAGCCTTGTGAGGCTGGTGCAGGGCCTCGGATTCTCTTGGGAACCCAAATTGGCTTAGACTTTGGTAAGTTCGGGATTGCCCTCCCTTGCTTGTTGTCTTTAAAATTCATCCTTCGGCTTGCCAGCACTTGGAAGGGGTTGTGAGTGGGCACAGTCGGGATGATCCGATCCGGCATAACTTCGGCACCGCGACCTTTGAAGTAGACTCGGATGCCCCCGATTAACGAGGACTTCCCAGATGCTGAAAGTTGACTCTGAGGAGTAGCAACAATTCTTCCTCTGGAGCTCTCCTTGTTGCCCTCAGCAGGCTTCTTCTCATGTGCCATAGTTAGGCAAACAGTATGGTGGACGTGGCAGCTCACGATCACCGGAGTTTTCAGTAGAGTTTCGTTAATTTGGCCCTCACTTCGGCGGGCCGCAGCTTTGTTGTTCTTCAGCTCCACAGGTCCAGAACTCTCCACGTCTAGGAGATCTGTGAATGCAACTCCCAAGAAGTTGGGGAAGCCAACGACCGTGGGAAAGTTGCCGAAGGTAGTAGGTACGACAAGGTAGCCGTATGCTACATGGTCGGCCATGATTTGGGGACCGAAAATAATTCCAGACAGTCTGCTCGCCATCACATCAACCTAAAAAGAGGAGAAACAAGACGAATGAATAATTAGCATTTGAGGTAGTTGGGTGGGCGCCCATGGTTCCTCTATTTTGGCGAAGAGATGAAGGGAGGTTGAGTCCCACCGGGCGTGCCAGCTTGTGGGAGATGAGATTTTTATTAAGAAATATATTTTATTATGGGTTTATTTGGTTTATTTATTAGAGGTTTATTTACGTAGGGCGTGCCAGTCACTAGGTGACGAGTTTATTATGCGCACCGTCTGACTAACCAGACGATTGTAGGTGATCGTGTCGGGACCCAAAACCCGCCGTACCATAAACGCTACAGCGTTAATAACATCTCTCCAGAAGAGAGAAAACCCTTGATTAATCGCCAAAAGATAGAATGACCATGGGGCCGCTAGAATATGTGAAAGACGCGATTGCATGCAAGCACACAATATGGTAGCATTTGTTTATTAGGCCGGCTCCCGTACGGGGCGGAGAACCTAGGTCCGAGGACCACCATTACGCATAGTGAAGGCTTCCGGTCAGTGTTGTGACTCCTATGTGTTGATGGTGTTGACATGTAACTTTACTTCATATGGCAACACATTGTTTTGATGAATTGGCAACACTGTTTATGTTTTGATGAAATCACTTTATCAGATTGTCTGTGTGTTATATTCATTTAATCTTATCTTAACACTGAACACACACTCATAGTCTCAATGTCTATACATCGCTGTTGGGCATCAATGTCTGCATATGAGCATCAGGCACCAAGTGTGTACATTGCATAGCATGCAGGCGTCAAAGTCCATACATCCACAGTGCAGTGGCCAAGTCCATACACTGTCCGTCTCATTTAGAGTCTAAGGTGAAGTCTGTACATTGAGCGTCTCACGCAAAGTCCACACATTGGCCTTCAGGTTTGAAAGTCTGTACATCGGTCTTTCAGCAAGTCTGAACATTGTCCATACAGTAGTGCGTCAACTCCTTGAGCTGATGCGTCGACGCTTCAGTTCAGTTTCTTCAGTTGATAAAGTCTATACATCCACAGTGGACTTTGAAGTCTATACATTGGGCCTTACATTCCAACTCTATACACTGAACCTTCGTTCATCAAAGCCTCAAGTCTGTACAGCGTGAAGTCTACATTTTGGCTTCACGTTTTCAATGTCTGAACAGTGGCTTTCGCATAGGCAAGTCTGTACATCGGGCTCCTTCTAACTAAGTCTATACACTCCCTCACACTGTACACACTCAGTCTATACAGCATGATCGTCTTTTCAAGTCTATACAGAGTTCTTCACTTAAACTGATGACTTATCCGATACTCTGTCTGACAGGTGTTCTGATCGTGAAGCTTATGGAGGGCACGTGATTCGAGGCTGGAAGGGCAGACAGGCTTGTGACACGTGTGCTGAAGCTGGCTGAGAGGCTGACACGTGGACACAGCAAATCAAGAAAGAAGCTCCTGAATTATTCTGGTGTGTCAACACATTGAGCAAGTAGCGTCGACGCAGCAGTTACAAAAAGAGAACCAATGGGTTACTGGGTTACTCAGATGCGTCAACGCCACCCACTGGCAGCGTGGACGCAGCAGTTCAAGTAACTCCTTGCAACCTCTGGAGTACCCTGGCAGCGTCGACGTTGTAGCTCGTTGGGTCGACGCAGCAGGTTGATGGAACGACACCTTTTAGCTGCTAGTACACACCGATGCGTCAACGCAGCAGTGAAGCGGCGTCGACGCAGCACGCCCATCTGCTGAAGACATGATCACTGGATCATCGATGCGTCAACGCCATGGGCTGATGGAGTCAACGCAGCAGTCTTGAGTTTTGCTGATCAAACGTCTTTGAATTGTAGGGCACGTGATCCAAGGTGCCTAGCTCGTGAAGCAAATGCTGACACGTGGATGGAATTGTCTCGAAGCTGGCGGATTCCATTGGGCGGGAAAGCATGGAAGCCACGCGCCCTTATCCACCTGCTGCTGTTATATATATATTAGTCTTCATCTTCTGTATAGGCCGATCGAGATTGGAAAAGTCTGTACATCCTGCTTGAAGCAGCAGCCACCGAGATCCACTGTGAGAATAAAGAAGAAAGGCAGAGAAGAAGAAAAAGAGAGAAGAAGAAAAAGAGGGATGAGTTGAGAGAGAGTTATTGTGAGAGCTTGTGAATCAGTCTCTTGGTCCAGTTACCAGAGCTGATATTGCTCAACCTTGAGCTACAGTCGTTTTGGTTTTCTTCCATTCGATTGTGTGTTTCGTTTGTTTTCAGTCTTTGTTATTTTCCTTTGAAAACTCTTGTTCTATCAAGCTGTTAGTCAGCGGGATCAAGCTGTGAGGTAGCGGGTTGCAGAGGTGTTCCTCTGGTCGGCTAAGCTGTAGTGCCCAGCAGAGCAAGCTGTGATGCTCAGCTGTTGCAGAGGATGTTCCTCTGGTCGGGATAAGCTGTAAGCCCCAGCCGTTGTTGGCAAGCTGTAGAGCCCAGCAGTTTGAAGCTGTGTATCAGCAGTAATCCACATTCGAGTTGAATGTGGGGTGGACGTAGGTCGGATTGACCGAACCACCTAAAAGCCTTGTGCCTCTCGTGTGTTTGATTGCTTGTTCAGCAGATCTTGTGTGTTTCATTCGGTGCATTGGCTGTGTTCGTCTAGTGTTCTTCTAATTCCGCATTTGATTCTAGGCCAAATTTTTAAATAGCCAGTTGATCTATTCACCCCCCCTCTAGATCCACATCCTGTGGTGATAGAGCCTTCCATCTAACTTCAACACTTGGTATCAGAGCTAGACTCTTCTACAGGGACTTACCGCCCGAAGAGGATAAGCACAGATGGACGGAAGAGGGATGATAGCTGAAGGACACTCCACATCCAAGCCCCCATACTTCGATGGAACCAACTACGCATACTGGAAGCACCGTATGCAGGTATTCTTGAGGGCTAAAGATTATGAAATTTGGAAGGTGGTTAGCAAGGGACCTTTCGAGCTGTCTCCAAATGAAGATGTATGGACTAAGGAAGAAATCAGAAGGTCCACGCTCAACTGGAGTGCAATCAATGCAATCCAGTGTTCTCTGCATCCCACCGAGTTCTCACGAATATCTGCCTGCTCCTCAGCGAAGGAAATGTGGGATGCACTTGAAGTCATCTATGAGGGAACTTCACAAGTCAGAGAGACTAAGACTAATCTACTAGTCTCAGAATACGAAGCCTTCAAGATGAAGCCTAATGAGACGATCAAGGAAATGTATGCTCGGCTGACCATTATCACAAATGGTCTCAGAGGCTTCGGGAAAAAATATTCTGAGTACGATGTAGTCAGGAAGATCTTGCGATCCTTAACTCCAATGTGGCACACCAAGGCCACAGTTATGGAAGAGTCAAGAGATCTGCATAATACTAAGGCAGATGAGCTGATCGGATCTCTAATGGCTTATGAGATGAATATGCCAAAGATAGAGGAGGCTGACAGAAAGAGGAAGCCTATAGCTCTGAAGGCTGGTGCTAGCAGATCCAGTCGATCCAGCCCCAACGGATCATCAACTGAAGAGAGCTTGTCTGAAGAAGAAGTGGCAAATGCTGATATTGCCATGATTACTAGGGAATTCCGGAGATTTCTTAAGAAGGAAGGAAGAAGATTCAGCCGAAAAAATCCCAACAGTGGCCGCCGAGACACAAGGTATAAATCAAACCCTGCAAAGAAAGCTGAAACTAATGTTTGCTATCAATGCAGGAAGGCGGGTCACTTTAAAGCTGAATGTCCGACAAATCAGAATCTCAAGGACAAGTCCAAGAAGAAGAACACAAAAGGGAAAGCTATGGTGAGTACCTGGAGTGATGAGGACGAGGGATCTTTGAGCGTCACTTCGGACAGTGAAGTTGAAGCTGAGAAGCCAATCTGTCTCATGGCAACCAGCTCAGAAGATAGAGAGGAAGAATCTGATGAGGTATCCTTTCGCTATGAAAATTTTACTATTACTGATTGGATGGTTGCCTATGATGAACTTACTGACAGAGTAGATGAGGTCAGAAAAGAAAACAGGCATCTTCGAAGAAAAATTAAAATCATGCAAAATGATACTTCATTGTCTGATAAAATTGCCTGCTTAGAAACTGAAAACAGTAAGCTAAACTCACATGTTCTGAATTTGAAGAAATCAATAAAGAACTGAAAATGTCTAAGAATTATGAAAATGTGAGATTAGACAATGAAATTGATGCATGGAAACTGAAAATTCAGAATTATGAAAATGAGATAAAGATTGTTTCTGAAAAATATGAAGCTGTCCTCAATGTGAATAATGAGTTAAAAAAATCTATTGATGAAGTTCAGAAAGATAATGAGGATAAGCTAAAAACAATTGAGAAAATGACCCAAGGATCTGAAAATTTAGATGCATTATTGGGGTCAAAAGTAAACTTCAGAAGAGAGGGCCTAGGATTCAACTCTAGTGCAACCAAAAGCTTTGGAATGAAAACTATTTCCTTTGTTGCACAAAAGGAGAAAGGACCTCTGATCAACATGAATTCTAATAATGCTATAAAGACAAATTTGAATCTGAAAAGGCTGAATGCAGAGGAGAAGGGCAAACAGAAAGTAGGTGAGCCTAGTAGAATTGGCACTTCCAAACCTAGCTCTAGTGCTCAACCCAAGGTTAGGGGTCAGTCTGTTCAGATAAACAAACCTCATATCAATGCCAAAAAGTCTTCACCACCATCATCACAGAAAAGGACCCAACCAAAACCTATGAATAGGTCAGCAGGGTCAAGGGTGCAGGGAAGACAAAACATTTTCAGAAGTCAGCCCAACAAATTCAATTCACCTAGAGTTCAGCCCTACTACCCCAAACAGCCAATCTATCCTAATGGGTATGGGTGGACTAGAACTCAAGGGATGTATACAGGGTATGTTCATCAACCTACACACTTTTACAGACCCTATGTCAGAAATTGGGAAAATGGGTGTGGTAGTCGGATGCCTAGGAATTACCAATATTTCCACAGCCAGTCTAGGAACTACCATGGCCAAAACTTTATGAATGCAACATGGCCAAAGCATTGGCACAATAACAAAAATTCTGTGAATAACTTTGTTGGTGCATATAAGAAGAAAGTCAACAAGAAAAAGCAAAACAAAAGGAAATCTGGAAAATCCACTGAACAGAACTGCTTCAAACAAATGTGGATTCCCAAAACCATGCTTTCTTTCTTTACTTGCACTTCATCTGCATTGGAGCCCAATCAGACTTGGGTTCCAAACTCTTTGCCCTAATTGTGTGTGCAGGTATGCCTGGCAGCCAAGTGCAACTTGTGGTACTTGGACAGTGGCTGCTCCAGGCATATGACAGGAGATAAGGCCAAGTTTTGTATGCTAACTGAAAAGCTAGGAGGCCTTGTCACCTTTGGAAGCAACACAAAGGGTAGGATCATTGGATCAGGTAAGGTAGGTAAGTGCTCTACCTGCTGCATTGATGATGTTATGCTGGTTGAAGGGTTAGCTTACAATTTACTTAGTATCAGCCAGTTGTGTGATAAGGGTCATAAGGTTTTATTTGATTCTCAATGCTGCAAGGTTTTTGAACCTGATTCAGAAATTATAAAATTCTCTGGAAAAAGAATAAATAACACATACATGATAGATCTAGATGATATTCAGCATTCTAACCTATGTCTTACTGCCAATAGAGAAGATTTAGCATTTTTATGGCATCGTAGGTTAGGCCATGCTAGTTATACCATTTTGCATAAACTAACAAGCATAGCATGGTTAGAGGACTTCCTGAAGTTTCCTTCAAGAAAGAAAATAAAATCTGTGATGCATGCACTCAATCAAAGATAACTAGAAAGTCATTTAAGTCTAGAACTGAAAATCTGTCTTCCAAACCCTATGAGCTGATACACATGGATCTCTTTGGGCCAACCAGATCTGTCAGCTTATCAGGAAGGAGGTATGGTTTTGTCATGGTAGATGACTTTTCTAGGTATACTTGGGTTTATTTCTTATCTAATAAGAGTGATGCTTTCTCAAAATTTCAGGAGTTCTATGTTAAAATAAATCAGAAAATTGAAAATATTTTGACTGATCATGGAGGTGAGTTTGAAAACTCACAGTTTGATGAACTCTGCAGGTCAAATGGAATCAACCATAGGTACTCCTCACCAAGGACACCTGAGTAGAATGGGGTTGTGGAGAGAAGGAACAGAACCCTAGTGGAGATGGGTCGTACACTTCTTACTGAAGGTGGTCTACCAAGGAAATTTTGGGCTGAAGCAGTGAACACTGCCTGTTATGTAATTAACAGAGTCATGGTAAGACCTTCTACCCAGCAAACACCATATGAGATCTTAAAGGGTAAGAAACCTTCTATTGCTCATTTCAAGGTTTTTGGTTGCAAATGTTTTATTCATATAAATGATAAAAGAGACCTTGATAAATTTGAACCTAAAGGTGAACCAGGAATCTTTCTTGGTTATTCTGAAAACACACGAGCATATAGAGTGTACAATCTGAACTCTAAAACTGTTGAAGAATCTCCACACATAATTTTTGATGAATCCTTGGTAAATTCTAACGTTGGTCAATGCAGGAATGAAGACAATGGTGAAATCTTGAAGGAAGGAGATCCTGAAGACAATTCAGAGGATGAAGAAGGACATACAGAACTTAATGAAGAGGAGTCTACAGTTCAGGGGGAGGTAAATCAAACACATGACAATTCAATTGTTAACATTAGATATCTTAAAGATCATCCTGTAGATAATATAATTGGAAATCTGCATGACCCCCCTAGGACTAGAGGTCTCCTGAGAATTCAACATGAATTAAATGCATATGCTCTTGTCTCTCAAATTGAACCCAAGTCCATTGACTGTGCCCTCAAGGATATGCATTGGATTAATGCCATGCATGAGGAACTTAATCAGTTCGACAGGAACAATGTGTGGCACTTGGTTCCACCTCCTGATCATGGAACAGTCATAGGGACTAGGTGGGTCTTCAGGAATAAATCTGATGAATTAGGGAATATTGTTAAAAATAAAGCCAGACTTGTTGCTCAGGGGTACAACCAGGAGTTTGGTATTGACTTTGAAGAGTCATTTGCCCCTGTAGCCAGATTAGAAGCTGTTAGAATTTTATTAGCTTATGCATGTTCCCTAGGTATAATCCTCCAGCAGATGGATGTAAAATCTGCATTCTTGAATGGGAAAATTAATGAGGATGTCTATGTTAGACAGCCCCCTGGATTTGAATGTCTAGATTTCCCTAATCATGTTTACAAATTAAATAAAGCTCTCTATGGTCTTAAGCAAGCTCCCAGAGCTTGGTACGACAGGTTGAGCAAGTTCCTCACTGATCAAAATTTCACTAGAGGAGTAGTTGATCAGACCTTGTTTACAAAGGTGAGTCATTCTGAAATTCTTATTGTACAGATTTATGTGGATGATATCATTTTTGGGTCAACTAACCCCAAATTGTGTGAGGAATTTTCTGAAACAATGACTAATGAGTTTGAAATGAGCTCAAAAGCTCAAATTGTTTCTTGGACTGCAGGTTACACAAACAAAGGATGGAATGTTTATCACTCAGTCCAAGTACACAAGGGATCTACTCAAGAAATACAAGATGGATAACCTTAAAGAGATAGCTTCTCCAATGGGTACTTCTACAAGCTTGGATGAAGACACTAAAGGTAACCCATTTGACCAGAAATTATACAGAGGTATGATCGGATCCCTTCTCTACTTAACAGCATCTAGGCCTGATATTCAATTCGCTGTAGGATTATGTGCTAGGTTTCAGGCCAGTCCTAAAGAAAATCATTTTAAAGCAGTGAAAAGGATTTTTAGATATCTGCTAGGCACCCAAGAGCTAGGATTATGGTATCCTGCTAGGTGTGAGTTAGAGCTTCTAGCTTACACTGATGCTGATTATGCTGGGTGTCGAGTAGATAGAAAAAGCACTAGTGGCTACTGTCAATTCCTTGGTGGCTGTCTAGTATCTTGGGCATCTAAGAAGCAACACACTGTAGCCTTGTCTACAGCTGAGGCTGAATATGTTGCAGCAGGTAATTGTGCTGCCCAAGTACTTTGGATTAAGCACCAACTAGATGATTATCAGATAAAATTGGAATGTATTCCAATTCTATGTGATAATACTAGTGCCATATGCCTTGCTAAAAATCCTGTTCATCATTCTAGGACTAAGCACATAGAAATAAAACATCATTTTCTAAGAGATGCTGTGAACAAAAAGGAAATTGAACTGGACTTCATTGAAACAGACAAACAAGTTGCTGATATTTTTACTAAGCCACTTGGAAATGAAAATTTTAAATTTTTTAGAAGAGAACTTGGCTTGTGTAAATTTCAGCATAATGAATAAACTCTTTGTTAACTTGAATAAAACATTTGAGCTGCTTTGAATAAACTTCAGATTTGGATTTGCTGTTGATAGATTGAATAAACATTGTGCAATAGACGTATGATAATGCATGACTCTCATATATTTTTATTGCACTCATGATCATCATGCATATAGACAGGGGGAGTCTTGTCAGTTGTCAAGGTGAACTGCTGCGTCGACGCTGCTACAATGTGGCGTTGACGCAATGAACTAGATCTGGAAATATTTCTGTTTCACTATTCTGATGAGTTGACGCTGCAATAGCATGGAGTCAATGCACTGTCACTATCTCAGTATCTTATACTGTTTGTCTCTTCATCTGATGCGTAGACGCCTTGAACTCCAGCGTTGACGCTGTCTATTCAATCCTTGATTCTGAATGATTTAGTCTGACAATATGGCAATCTTTTAGTCAGTTCTAATATTAGGCAATAGAAAACAGATTTCTTCTTTCATAAGAACGTTAATTGCTTAAAGAGTGACTTAATGGTTTAAAATTTAGAATCTTTAGAGTTGAAAGACTACAATCAGTAAATAAGGATGCTGAAAATTGATAAAGCTCTAAACCCTTATCTTATTTCATGTCAGACAAAGCTAATTATATCTAAAATCTGAAAACTCATCTGAAATCATATTAGAGAAGCTAAGTATGTGTATTGTCCTTGAACAAGTCATTCTGAAACAAATAAAGGGCAGCTAATAAAGATATTGAAAAACATTAAAAATCATTTGAGTAATAGCATTGACAGAGCAATGACTGGTAAATCACTGAGAAACTGAGTGATCCATCAAAGAAGTGGACGCCACTCATGTCATGAGGTGTATCAGCTATCTCTGTATAAAATGATCAAAACAGTAGGTTGTTTTCACTGAGTACCTGGGGGTAACTTGCGTCTAATAAACGTGTACCCTCACACAAAGAGGTGTCAATCAATTCTATTGAATTTGATCATAGGCAAGATGGTCCATCATGTTGAGTATATAGGGGTATTGGCGTCTGATAAACGTATACCCTTACGCAAAAAGACTTTTGGTACCTGAATGCCCTAAATGAAACAATATTGAAAATGCTGTTCCTTAGAAGAAATTTCATGGATGTCAATTGTTTAATTTCAATACATGACCTGATTTCTCTTAACATATATTACTGAGTCTATTAAAGTAAGATATTCTGAAACTGAATCTCTCATGTAAATATGACTCTGGTTTATTGTTTTATCATGAACATCTACCTTATCCAATGAATGTAGTGCATGAACTTTCTTTTTTATAACCTTTAAACCAAAAATTCAATTTCTAAGCCATTTCTAGGTTCATATGACTGAAGGTTTTGTGCTTTGGTTACTTAATTTCTGAACTACTTACTAAGAATGCCAGTCAGCTGAACTTTCTTTCTCTTCGCTTCCATTCACTTTCCCTCCTATTTGTTGATGGCAAAGGGGGAGAATATTGTCTGAATTCATTTCTTCAGTTTAGGGGGAGAATTCTGATTCAGGGGAGGTATGATTCAGGGGAGGTATGGCAGGGAGTTGCTTAAATTTTGTAGCATGCAGCATGTCATCATAGCATATACGTGCACCTGCATAACAATCTGAATAACAAATCATGTCTTTCATCAAAAATGCATCTGTATGACAGGATGTTGCCACTCTACATGATAGGGGGTTACCATCATCAAAAAGGGGGAGATTGTTGTGACTCCTATGTGTTGATGGTGTTGACATGTAACTTTACTTCATATGGCAACACATTGTTTTGATGAATTGGCAACACTGTTTATGTTTTGATGAAATCACTTTATCAGATTGTCTGTGTGTTATATGCATTTAATCTTATCTTAACACTGAACACACACTCATAGTCTCAATGTCTATACATCGCTGTTGGGCATCAATGTCTGCATATGAGCATCAGGCACCAAGTGTGTACATTGCATAGCATGCAGGCGTCAAAGTCCATACATCCACAGTGCAGTGGCCAAGTCCATACACTGTCCGTCTCATTTAGAGTCTAAGGTGAAGTCTGTACATTGAGCGTCTCACGCAAAGTCCACACATTGGCCTTCAGGTTTGAAAGTCTGTACATCGGTCTTTCAGCAAGTCTGAACATTGTCCATACAGTAGTGCGTCAACTCCTTGAGCTGATGCGTCGACGCTTCAGTTCAGTTTCTTCAGTTGATAAAGTCTATACATCCACAGTGGACTTTGAAGTCTATACATTGGGCCTTACATTCCAACTCTATACACTGAACCTTCGTTCATCAAAGCCTCAAGTCTGTACAGCGTGAAGTCTACATTTTGGCTTCACGTTTTCAATGTCTGAACAGTGGCTTTCGCATAGGCAAGTCTGTACATCGGGCTCCTTCTAACTAAGTCTATACACTCCCTCACACTGTACACACTCAGTCTATATAGCATGATCATCTTTTCAAGTCTATACAGAGTTCTTCACTTAAACTGATGACTTATCCGATACTCTGTCTGACAGGTGTTCTGATCGTGAAGCTTATGGAGGGCACGTGATTCGAGGCTGGAAGGGCAGACAGGCTTGTGACACGTGTGCTGAAGCTGGCTGAGAGGCTGACACGTGGACACAGCAAATCAAGAAAGAAGCTCCTGAATTATTCTGGTGCGTCAACACATTGAGCAAGTAGCGTCGACGCAGCAGTTACAAAAAGAGAACCAATGGGTTACTGGGTTACTCAGATGCGTCAACGCCACCCACTGGCAGCGTGGACGCAGCAGTTCAAGTAACTCCTTGCAACCTCTGGAGTACCCTGGCAGCGTCGACGTTGTAGCTCGTTGGGTCGACGCAGCAGGTTGATGGAACGACACCTTTTAGCTGCTAGTACACACCGATGCGTCAACGCAGCAGTGAAACGGCGTCGACGCAGCACGCCCATCTGCTGAAGACATGATCACTGGATCATCGATGCGTCAACGCCATGGGCTGATGGAGTCAACGCAGCAGTCTTGAGTTTTGCTGATCAAACGTCTTTGAATTGTAGGGCACGTGATCCAAGGTGCCTGGCTCGTGAAGCAAATGCTGACACATGGATGGAATTGTCTCGAAGCTGGCGGATTCCAATGGGCGGGAAAGCATGGAAGCCACGCGCCCTTATCCACCTGCTGCTGTTATATATATATTAGTCTTCATCTTCTGTATAGGCCGATCGAGATTGGAAAAGTCTGTACATCCTGCTTGAAGCAGCAGCCACCGAGATCCACTGTGAGAATAAAGAAGAAAGACAGAGAAGAAGAAAAAGAGAGAAGAAGAAAAAGAGAGATGAGTTGAGAGAGAGTTATTGTGAGAGCTTGTGAATCAGTCTCTTGGTCCAGTTACCAGAGCTGATATTGCTCAACCTTGAGCTACAGTCGTTTTGGTTTTCTTCCATTCGATTGTGTGTTTCGTTTGTTTTCAGTCTTTGTTATTTTCCTTTGAAAACTCTTGTTCTATCAAGCTGTTAGTCAGCGGGATCAAGCTGTGAGGCAGCGGGTTGCAGAGGTGTTCCTCTGGTCGGCTAAGCTGTAGTGCCCAGCAGAGCAAGCTGTGATGCTCAGCTGTTGCAGAGGATGTTCCTCTGGTCGGGATAAGCTGTAAGTCCCAGCCGTTGTTGGCAAGCTGTAGAGCCCAGCAGTTTGAAGCTGTGTATCAGCAGTAATCCACATTCGAGTTGAATGTGGGGTGGACGTAGGTCGGATTGACCGAACCACCTAAAAGCCTTGTGCCTCTCGTGTGTTTGATTGCTTGTTCAGCAGATCTTGTGTGTTTCATTCGGTGCATTGGCTGTGTTCGTCTAGTGTTCTTCTAATTCCGCATTTGATTCTAGGCCAAATTTTTAAATAGCCAGTTGATCTATTCACCCCCCCTCTAGATCCACATCCTGTGGTGATAGAGCCTTCCATCTAACTTCAACAGTCAGGCATAACCCGCCCTTCTGCCAATCACCATTTGATATACCGAAGAGTCAGCTTATGCCAGCATGCACCAAGGATATATATATATATATATGAACATACATAATGCATACAATAAGAGCATGATAGAAAATAGGCTTAAATTAATTAATTTCTTTTACCCGACCCGTGGTCAATTAGATTGATCAATCCCTGTTATAGAAGGCAAGGGTTGCCCCGGGAATGAATGCGGGGTTAAATCGGCGCAAAAGGAAACAATTGGCTCAAATCCGGCGCAGTCAAGCGTCGGTATAGCTTAAAACGGTGTGGGGTAGCGTAGGTAAAAATGCTAAAACGGCGTGGTATAGAGGATGGGCTAAACCGGCGTGGATGGCTTGGGGCGCGCCGGAATAGGACCATTTGAAAATCTAAAATTTTGAGTCTAAAGCTAATATGGCGCGGGGGGGTATCGCGCCGTATTAGGGCACGCCGGATTAGGGGCGCGCTGGATTAGGCCATTCTATTGCTATTTTCAACCCGTTTGAGTTCCAGATTTGTTTATTGGACTATTTGATGTTAATTGAGTTAATTAATTATTGAACTGGAGCCCGAGGCTCTCCAGAAGCAGAGTCATAAGCTCGTGCGAGGTTCATACTCAAGCAAGGAGGTTCATTCTTTCAAAAGTACATGCTTTATTAAGTCCAAATCACAAGGGTAACTGATTAGTTAAACCCTGGTGAAAATTGGGCAGCATCTCCCCATCCCTGAAGGATTGCAGGGGAGAAGCGGGGTCATACTCACGTGCGGAGTAAGCCCCTAACAAGCCGGACAACACAACGGCGGCCAGCGGATCCCAATCGGATAGGAAACCCCGAGGACTAGCCTACAAGGGGCACCATTCTTCCGTGGGTTAAAGCTCGATCGGATGGGACGACCAATAGGGAGGAAACCCCGAGGGTGAAGCCTACGAGGGGTACACAGCCCGTGGTCGAAGCACGATCAAAAGGGACGACCAATAGGGAAGGGAAGCCCCGAGGACTAGCCTACGAGGGGCATACAACCCATGGCCACCACGATATCCCTTAAGGATAGTGGATTTGATATCGGGCTAAAGCCCTATCAATGTTGACCTTCCGGCGGCCTATAGGGATGCTTGTCATGAACAGACAAAACCCTTTTGACCCCACGGTGACTTAAGCATCCATAGGGAATGTTCACCTGCTCGGTCATGAGGCCATTGTCTTCAGGTCGACAACACAGGATGATATAACCCATACATAGGAAAGAAAAGATACGGGGGTTAATGGGTTAGCCTGTGAACTAAAATGATCAAGATCCATAGAACCGTCATTCGAGCAACTAGCATAGAATGAGCATCTAGGATGTAGGGGTGATCCCGTTTCCTCTGACCCATGTGGGGTTGCAGAGGTATTGAGGGAATCGACCTCAGAACCACAACAGGTAGAGATGCACATACGGATGTGCCCCCAACCATGGAAACCACCATACGTATAGAGCAAATTTGGCCCAGCCATTGCGTTAGAAGAGAGGAGCCCCGGGGAGGGGAAATCATTTTTGTAGCCCGTGTTGATCTCAGGGCATGGTCGGTATCACGAAACGAAACACGACATTCACACACGAGACGGTTGAACATATGAATTGAGGGAAGGTTACGAGAAGCATATACAACAGTGAGCACAATTCATTCCATCAGTAAAAGGAAAATACATAGATTATCATGAACTGTGGCATAGTCCGACGTTGTCGCTCGGACGCCATTTCATTGATTGCACAGATGGGATTACAGAAGAGGCGAAGACGGGAGATGGTGAGGGGGGGGAGGTGGGCTCATATCATTGCCCCTCCCCCCCCTCACTTACACTACATTAGGAAAGCAAATCAAAGGGGGATCATCGGAAGGAAACCCACGGAACCCACCTGAACTTCGCCACCAAAACAGGGTATCAGATTGGCGACTCTTCTCCGGCTCCGGAGCAATTCAAGCAAGCAGACAGGGGAGGGCGGCGGCAGGTTCACTCTCAGTGGAAGCCCTACTTTTCCCCCAAGACTCCCTTCTCTCTCGGATGAATGGGTTCTCTCGATCCGATCTTCTCCCTTTTTCGTTTGGTCGAACCACTTGAATATATATAGACGGAGGCTATTACGGCGTGGAGAATGGCACGCCGGGAAGGGCCCTCCAAGCTTCTTTGCGCGCCGGATTTGATGGCACCGGGGAAGAATCTCCTGCAAAGCTTTTGCGCATCGGATTAGAGGCTCCTTCATCCTATCTCCAACATCTTTCGGCCCATTTAACTTGTCTAGGCCCATCTGTGATTATTTTCTTCTTTTGTAAGGGTTGGCCAATCATCCGACTTGTATTCGTTGTCCGGGCTTCCGCTTGTTTCTTCGGGGATGGCCCGAATATTCTTCTGAACTCTTAGGTCTTGCTTTTATGGTTGGCCGTCGGAGCCGAGCATCTTGTCTTTTCTTCTTCTTTTTGGTCTCATCTTTTGTTCGGCTTCCGCCATTCTTTCTTTCTTTCTTTTCTTCTCTGTCGGCACAGGAGCATTCGATCAGAACTTAAGACCTGCAGAAGCAGAAGTCAAGAAATATTAGGAATATTTTCAGTGTCAACAGTAGTCAGGTCGGAGTGGGCGCAGAGCGCTTGCCTATATCCCGATGAAGGGATAACTCGGGCATGGGTCTTCCTCCGTTCTGACACTCGGGCCTTCCGAGCCTAAGGGCCACCTAGGAAGGGTGGGATCCCGAGTGATTTTTATTGGGCTTTTTTATCTAAGTGGGCCCATGGGGGCTGTCACTTGGCTGAGCTGAGCCTTGTTTGGTCTTGAAGGGGCCTAGTTCGGCTGCTCTTAATTGGGCTACAGAAATCCCCCTCTCCACTTGTCCCTCTCCTACTCCCGAGCTTTAGTAAGCTCGGATGAGTAGCTGTTTGGGGTTTTGGACCAGCGTGGCTCAGGTGGCTAGAGATCTGGCGATGTTAGGAAGCCACGCGTCGTGGTCACCTGGGCCCATGTTAAAGATGATCCTGACGGATTTGAACTGAAGGGGCCCCCTTTTCTCGGAGGTCAAAACGTCGCGTCGCCTCCCGCGTGGGTTTATAGGCGTTGGGCGCTTGTTGTCATTCCAGACTCCCTCCATCTTTAGGGTTTTGGCTCTCCTTTATTCTTGCTTTTGGGGCTCTTCGATGCGCCTTGAGGACGCGACGGAGGAGCAGAGGCTTGCAGCGGCGTTTGAGGAGTTGGCGGAGATAACCGCGGAGGCAGTCCGGCAGCTTCCTCCTCCCCCGGAATCTTCGAGGTCTCGAGATTGCCTTTCCCCAGAGTCTTCTCCAGATTCTATGGCGGACCAGAGTTCGGAGGCCGAGGAGTGAGAGGACGAGCCGGTGGCGAGGGCGCCGGTCCCAAACTGTAGCGAACTGGGGGAGGCGGATGTGAGGAGGCTGGAGCACCAGTACTGCCTGCCCCACAAGTACAGGTTTACCGCAGCTTCCCCATACGAGACGAGCCTGGATTCTCGTACAGGCGACATCTGTATGTTTCTTCTGTTGTGGAAGGGTGGATTCCGCCTTCCTTTCGAACCTTTTGTTCTTCAGCTTCTCAATTTCTTCCTGTTGGCACCCATTCAGTTGGTAGCCAACTCTTATCTTCTCCTTTCGCCTTTCGCATTCTCTACCGCCAGTGTTGGGTTCCTACTTCCATGGACCTCTTTCATTATTTTTTTGAGTTGAAAGCACATCCTTCAGCTGGGAAGAGCTTCTACTTCATCCAGGCGAGGCGGAATAGGAGTTGCATCTCCTTGGCGGCGAAGGATTCTTCGCATAAGGGGTGGAAGACCCAATTCTTCTAGGTGGGGATTAACTCGGTGGAGGAAACCTGGAGGTGTCTAGTAATCTCCAATTTCCACCCGAATATCCTTCCCAGGCAGGATGAGTTCCCCCCGCATGTGGAGAAATACGCAGCCCTCTTGCTGAAGAACCGACAGTCCACCGAAGAGCTGGTGACGCCGGAGAATATCGAGAGGTGTCTTCTTACGCGGCTGCATCCGTCAGGTTCAGGTGCCACAAATTAGATTCTCCTTTGAATGTGGGGATCATCTTTCTTTTCCTGAACATGTCTTCTTCTTCGTGCAGACACCAGGCGGGAACCTCTGAAGGATGCCGTAGAGGTGATCGAGCTTGGAGATGACTCGACTGCTGATGAACTGGCTGCTCCCGTGGCTCACTCCCGAACCAAAGATAAGGGCAAGGGGGCGGCCCAGGGTGAATCTTCCGTGCCGCGGGGGTCCAAGTGCAAGGATCCCGTGGAGGGCATGATCCGGGCCGCCGCAAAGGCCAAGAAGCGGGCCAAGAAGGCTGGGGTCGTACCCGTAGTCGGAGGCGACCTAGCCGCGGCTCGCCCCTCCGTAGAGCAGGGTGGGGCCGACCCTACCGGGTGAGCTCTCCCACCCACCGAGCAAGAGGGGGCCGAGGAGGTTGGGGCTGCTCCTACAGGCGACGATGATGCGGGCTTGGCCCTTCCTTTGGCCGGAGCCGACGGGGCCGGGGCTGCTCCTGTGACTGGCAACGGTGCCGGCCCAGCTTTCCCCTCTGTAGGAGCCGAGGGGGCCGTGGCTGAGGCTGGCGCTTCAGGTGGTGGTGCTGATGGCGAGCCGGTCCAAGTTGAGGGGCCGCAAGAGAATCCGGCTGAGGCACGAGGGGGGACCGAGGCTGGGGCTCGATCTGAGCCACACAGTGGGGCATCGGGCGATGGGGGGTTATCCGTTCTGGCGGCCTTGGAGAGGCTTGGTATCTCGGGCCCCCTGCACCAGGTATGCCACGGTATACCCGCGAAGGTGAGGGGGGGAGTTAGGCAGTACTCCCCGTCCACGGCTCTCGCCGGGGTTATGGAGGGCGGTCTAGCCCTAGCCCAGATGGGGGCTGCTCTTGCAGAAGTGTACGCTCGGTCGGAATGGGAGCGAGCGAACCTGGCCTGGACCCTTGGAGGGTCGGACAGGAGGTTGGCTCGGCTCGCCAAGGAGCGTGACGGGCTTCGGCGGGAGCTCTCTTCAGTCAAGGGGCTGATGCGATCGAGCCAGGTGGAGAACCGGGCGCTAACCGAGCAGCTAGCAAAGGCCCGCGAATCGCTCGAGAGGAAGAGCCGGCTTCTCGAAGAGGAGCACCTTGCACGCACTGAGCTGGATGGCCAGTGGGAGGCCGAGCGTGCCAAGCTGGTAGACCGAGCAGAGGAAGCCGAGTGCCTTCGGCGGGGGCCGAGGCTGATGGGGCCAAGGCGGAGAAGCAGGTGGCGGCGGCCGAAGAGCAGACTGCTGAGGCCGAGCGGAGGCCAGTCGAGGAGGAGCGGAGGGAGGCCGAGCTCGCTGGTAAGGTGGGATCGGCCAGGGCGGAGGCTCTCGAGCAGTACAAGAGCTCAGAGGCCTACCGGGTCGACCTTAAGGAGGCTGCCCTTCCCTATTACGAGCTAGGACTCCGCCGGGGCATCCGCAAGGGGTTTTGGCAGGGCTACGATCAGGTCATCTCTTACGCTGAGGAGCAGGCGTCTGGAATAGTTGACTTCCCGTCCGGGCAATGTTATGACTCGGACCTGTCATCTTCCAGTTCCTCTGCCTCGGCGCAAGATGAGGAGGATCACGAGGGTCCATCATCCGAGGGGTCGCCAACTCCGGATGCCTCGGGAGGGCACGCAATCGAGGCAGTTCCCATGCCGGTGGGGTCAGTGCCAGGGTCGGCCGTCGCCGAAGATGCCAGGGGCAGACCGCTCGAGCCCTCTACTTCCGGGCTTCAAGGTGGGCCAGAGGCATAATTTGTATGCCTTTTTCTATTTTGAAGGAAAAAACTTCCTTTTTTGTGTAGAAGTAAACAAGGCAGTGGCGTTATGATGAAGACTTATCTGTTCCATATCGCCATTACCGTATTTTGTTCAGCGTATCCGCGGTGGTTGGAAAGAGCTGATACTTTCTGTGTGAATCTCGCATGATGATTGGGTGAGTGTCTGACATGGTGTCTTTCCATTTTCTCATGCTTTGAATGCCTTGCCGCTTCGTGTATCCCGTTGGGGCGGGAGATGAGAAGTTTGAGGTGACGGTTCGTGTAGAAAAATCCCTTTTGGCGTGTTTTCGAGGAGAGAATCATTTAAGGCAAGTAGCCTTCCTTTGCCTATAAATGGTCTGAAGGGCGTCCCTTCCTCTCCACCGTTGCGGGGTTTCCCTGACAGTCTTCCCTTATTCCTTTTTCACGTAGCGTTGTGCCGTTGTATTCGGAGCATGGAAGACGTTCCGGAAGATGAGGCTGCCGACGACGGGGGGCAAAGAGTTCTTGCTGCTTCGGATTTGAAGAGTGTTCGACGGCCATTGAACGGACTTGAAGATGATTCGACGTGTGGAGGCACGTCGTCTTTCCTCTATCAGTTCTGGCGGCGCTTGCAGGGGGGCTAGATGGAGGACGGATGGGGGCATCAGGCATCCCTGTCGCCTGTCCCTTCCTGCCCGCTTCGTAGATGGGAGGAGGAAGCCTACTAAGCTCCCTCCCTCCGGGCCTTCCCCTGCCTCCTCGTCCAGCTCTGCTGGTCTTCTGCAGCCTCTTTTTCCCTCTTCTGCTCTTCTTGGCATTTCTTTAACTCTTCGGAGGGTGCCTACACCCTCTTTCTTCCAAAGAGTTGGCAGTTTGGCGGGGGGGATGCTTTCATATGCATTCCCTCCCCCCCTTTCTCTTCCAAGTTCAACTTGGAAGGTAACCTTCTCCCTCTGTCACCTTTATCACGAGCTACCCGAGCCAGCGGGGTCGACTACCCTTTATCTGAACCAGTTTCTACATGAGGCAGAGTCAGTGGCAGGACGCAGGATGGTCAACCAAGTCAGCCGAGCGATGGGCTCATATGGCGGTGTCAGGATGGATTTTTTGCTTTTTTGACATGTATTTTCTTGGCTTCGGCCTTCCTGATGTACAAACGGGTTGTTTGAATAAAAGAAAGGAGCCTTTTGCTTTATGTCATGTCGTTTGCACAATGTTCAGCATTCAGAAGTAGAACTTGCGTAATGTAGTTGCGTTCCAGGTCCGAGGGATGAGTTCTCCTTCCATCGTGGATAGACGGTATGCTCCTTTTTCGAGCATCTCGACCACTCGGTAGGGGCCTTCCCAATTAGAGGATAACTTGCCTGCCGCCTCAAGTGGTCGAGAGGCTTCGGCTTTCCTGAGGATGAAGTCTCCCGGCTGGAAGTGTCTGTCTCGAACTTTGGCGTTGTAGTATCGAGTGAGGCGGCGTCGATATTCCTTACTCTGATGCTAGCAATCTCTCGTACTTCATCTGCTAGGTCGATATTTTCGAGCAGTTTCTAGTCGTTTACCTCGGACGAGAAGCAGATGACTCGGAGGGAGGGGTTGCCAATCTCCAACGGGATCACGGCCTCGGTGCCATACACTAGTTGAAAAGGACTCTCACCGGTTGCCGTTCTAGGAGTCGTTCTGTGCGACCAAAGTATGTTCGGCAATTCCTTGAGCCAGCTGCCCTTGGCTTTGCTGAGCCTAGTCTTGATGCCTTTTAAGATAGTCTTATTGGCATTTTCGACCAGCCCGTTAGCTGGAGCGTGGGTGACCGAAGTGAAGTGATTGCGAATGTTGAGGTTGGCGCATCTGTCTCAGAAATACTGAGAATCAAATTGCCGACCATTATCGCTCACTATCACCCGGGGGATGTCGTAGCGATAGATGATCAACTTCCAGACGAAATTCCAGACGACTGTCTTGGTGATCCTTGCAGTGGCTTCGGCCTCGACCCACTTAGTGAAGTAGTCGATGGCGACAATAATGAACTTCTTCTGGGCCTGGGCCGTGGGAATGGCACGAGGATGTCGATTCCCCAGCGAGCGAAAGGATAAGGCTCGGCTAGGGTGATAAGCTCCGTTGCTGGCTGATGGACCAAGTGGTCGAATCGCTGGCAGCAGTCACAACATTGTGTGTAGGCCGAGCAGTCGCACTGCAGGGTGGGCCACCAATAACCTTACCGTAGCAAGATCCTGGCGAGCGACCTTCCCCCCAAATGCGCTCCGCACAGACCTTCGTGAACTTCTTCGATCGCTCGGTTGGCTTCGTTGGTGCTGAGGCACTTTAAAAGAGGGCTGGAGAAGGATCTCTGGTAGAGTGCGCCATCCAGAGTGACGAATCGCCGAGCTTGGTATTTCAATCTTCGGGCTTCCCGAGGGTCGGGAGGCTCTTGGGAGTCTTGAAGCCACGATAGGTAGAGGGTACGCCAGTCGTTCGGGGAGGCCGAGTCAATAGCTAGGAGCACCGAATCGATGCTCGGGCGCTCTAGCTCTTCGAGAAGGACCGATCGAGTACCCTCGGGGTCAAGAGCGGAGGCCAGCCGAGAGAGGGCGTCCGCTCGGGAGTTTTCCTCCCGAGCTATTCGGACTACCTCGAATCTCTTGAACTTTCGTGCCACAGTCTTGACCAGTTGGAGGTATTTGATCATCGGTGCTTCTCGAGCTTCATAATCACCGTTGACCTGGCTAGCGACCAGTTGAGAGTCAGTGTGAATCCTGACTCGCTCAGCCCCTAACCGCCGGGCCATGCGGGCTCCCGATACGAGGGCCTCATACTAGGAAGCATTGTTAGATGCTTGTAAGTTGAACTTCAGGGCGTACTGTAGCTCTGCTCCCTCGGGGGACTTCAGGAGGATCCGGGCACCGCTTCCGGCTGAGTTGGAAGATCCATCGACGAATAGTTCCCGAGTTGGCCCGGGCACAGACGGAGATATTTCTTCAGTCGGGATGGTGCTCTCGGCGATGAAGTCAGCGAGCGCCTGGCCTTTGATAGTCGAGCGTGGCCGATACGATATATCGTAGGCCCCGAGCATGATGGTCCACTTGACGAGATGTCCCAAGGCTTCCGGGTGAGTGAGGATCCTCTACAATGGTTCGTCGGTCAGCACGGTGATGGAGTGCCCTTGGAAATAGGGTCGGAGGCGCTTGGCCGAGGTAACCAATGCTAGCACGAGTTTCTCAGTTGTGGGGTACCTTTTCTCAGCCTCATTGAGCACCTTGCTGGTGTAGTAGACCGGTCTCTCGATTCTCGAGTCATTTTTGACTAGGACCGAGCTCACTGTAGATGGAGTTACCGAGAGGTAGAGACGCAAGGCTTCACCTGGGACAGGCTTGAAAACCACTGGGGGCGAAGCCAGGAACTCCTTAAGCTCGGCAAATGCTCTTTGGCATTCCTCGTCCCACGCGAATGTAGCAGATGCCATTTTGGGCCTCCTCAACAGTTTGAAGAAGGGTAGGCATCGTTCAACTGCGCGGGACATGAATCTGCTGAGCACAGTAATGCGCCCGGTAAGGCGTTGAACGTCTTTGACGCAGGTGGGTGGGCGCATGTCCAGGATGTCCTGGACCTTGTCGGGGTTGGCCTCGATCCCACGCTGGGTGACTAAGAAGACCAGGAATTTCCTGGACCTTACTTCGAAGGTGCACTTGGCAGGGTTTTGCTTCATGTTGTACTTCAGGAGGGTGTCGAAGGTTTCCGCTAGGTCGGCGAAGTGGTCGTCGGCCTTAGGGGTCTTCACTAGCATGTCGTCAATATAGGCCTCGACGTTCCGACCGAGCTGTCCCTCGAACATATGTTTGACCAACCTCTGGTACGTGGCTCCAGCGTTCTTCAACCCGAAAGGCATCTGGGTGTAGCAGTGCACGCCGAAGTCAGTGATAAAGGTGGTCTTCTTGATGTCTTCGGGGTGCATTTTGATCTGGTGGTAACCTGAATAGGCATCCGGGAAGCTGAGTATCTCATTGCCCGAGGTTGAATCAACCAGTTGGTCGATGCTCGGTAAGGGATAGCAGTCCTTAAGAGTAGCCTTGTTCAAGTCGGTGAAGTCCACGCACATCCGCCACTTTCCCGAAGCTTTTGGCACTAGGACGACGCTAGCCAGCCACGTCGGGTACAGGACCAGTCTAAAAAGGCTAGTCTTGTGCCCCTTGGTGACTTGCTCCTTGATAATCGCCTGCTTCTCTGGTGCGTGCTTCCTTCTGCGTTGTTGCACGGGCTTCATGGTTGGGTCGAGGTTGAGCTCATGCACCACCGTTTCGTTCGGTATCCCGGGGATTTGACCATCAGACCATGCAAAGACCCGGATGTACGCGGACAGAAACTCTTTGTATTGCTGTTGAATCTCGGATGTTAGGTCGGCCTCGATCTTCACTCCTAGGGTCGGGTCGTCGTTTAGGAAAACCGCTAGCAATTCACCTCCAGGCTCGGCGGTTGCGGGTTTTTCCCTGACTTCCCGGGGGCCCTTGTTCTTCCCGTCCGGCCTTGTGGCTTCAACCGAGATATTGTAGCACCTTCTGGCCATGGCCTGGTTGCTTCGGACTTCCCCCAACCCATTTTTGGTGGGGAACTTCATCTTTTGGTGATAGGTAGAAGGCACCGCTTTTGTTCGGCTGAGGATTCCTCGGCCGAAGATTGTGTTATATGCTATCATACCTTTGATCACTATGAAGTCCACCATGACCGTAACAGTTTTGGGTGGGGTGCCAAGAGTAACCGGCAAGCTTAGGGCTCCCTCGGGATAAGTGGCCTGGCCATTGAACCCGCACAGGGGGGTTCGGATATGGCGAAGTTTAGACGGATCCTCCCCCATCTTAAGGAAACACTCATAGGATAATACATCAGGGGCACTTCCATTGTCAACTAGAATCTTGTCTACGTTACAATGGTTTATTGTGGCCGATATAACTAGGGCGTCATCATGCAGGGTGCTTAGCCCTTCCAGGTCTTGGTCGGAGAAGACTATGACCTGGGGCTCACTTGGCGGGGCCTTGGGTGGCTCGATGGCTCGGCTCGCCCGCTCAGCGTGACGCTTCCTTCCTCGGCCACTGTCTCCTCCTGATGCAGCTCCTCCGACAATGACGTTGATGTGGACCCCTAGGGGGGCGTTGTCGATTTCTTTTTGGGCGCCTCTGTCTTCCTGGTGCCCGGACACGAACCGGGAGAGGTGCCCCTGACGAACCAGATGCTCGATCTCATCCTGGAGGTGATGGCAGTCGTCGGTGTGATGCCCTTGGTCACTGTAGAATAGGCAATGCTTGCTGCGACTATGGTTCGTCGACCTCATTGGCTCGGGTTGGCGGAGGAGGCCCGAGCCTTTGATGTCTTCATAAATCTCACACACTGGAGCAGTTAGGGGAGTGTACTGCTCGTACTTCCATGACGGTTCCTTGCATTCCCCGTCTCGATTCCGCCTTTTTCCCTCGCCCGAGCTTGGCTCGGGTGCCCGCTTCTTGTCCCCCTCCCGACCCGAGCCGGTTGCGTCTCGGCATGCACTGAGCCCTTCTTCGCACTCGGCATGGCGCAATGCCAGAGTCACTAGCGCAGCAAGGGTCGAGGGAGGGTGGACGACAAGCTCGTGGCGGAGGTTATCGTCACGGGTGCCCCCGGTCAGTGCGGTTATGGCCGAGGCGACGTCCAGGCGGGGGATCCTCAGGGCTTCTGATTTGAATCGGATAATGTAGGCCCGAAGCTTCTCCCCTTGCGCCTATTTAAGGGCCAAAAGTGGTGCGGACACCCGAGCAGTTGAGCGGCGCGACACGCCGAGCCACCGGTACCATACACAGAGCACGACTCGAGCCACCTCAGCGTCCATCTGGCTCGGAGACAGCCTGGAGACGCCGCCTTGATTCTCCCCATTTTTCATATTTAATTAGACTTTATTTGTGTGTAAGGTGTGTTTATTTCATTTTATACGGTTTGCAATTATGAGTGTACGAGGGGCTTATTTGTAAAATGGGACCCCTGGGCCCCATGGGACCCCCAGGCCCCCTCCCATTGGTCCATATCAGCCTTGTGGGGTTGGTCAACATCCAAGGTGGACATCTAGAAGCCTTGACTAGTCAATTGTCCACATGGGGGACAAGGGACCAAAATGGTCAACATTTCCAACCAAACCCACCTACCATGTCCCCCCCTTGGTCAAGGTGCGCCCCCCCTCCCCATTTGTTTATTATTTTTGTTGTGTTTTGATCAAACTTCATCCTAGCCATCCATCCCTAACCCCTGGATCCAATGGTGGAGGATGGATTTGAAGGGTGACCTATATATGCTTGTATTTTCCTATTTTCATAAATTAATGCCATTTGAATTGAAGAAAAGCTTGAAGCTCCAGCCTTGGTGCGCCCCCTTCTCCTCTCCCTCTCCCCCTTGAAGCTGTGAAGACTTCCTTCTGGTGGTGAGACTCCACCCTATCAGTTCCGGTCGCCGCCGCCGCCGCCACGAGCCGCCACCGCACCGCCTTCGCCATCAACGGAGTTCTGCCCGCGCAGTACCATAGGAGCTTCCACGAATTTCCTGTCTCAGTCCCGAGCTCAGATAGATCTGGGAATTTTATTGAGTGTTCCAGAGGTGTCAAGGACATCCCACAAATTTTGGTTTGCCATTCAGATCTCGTTTCATATTTTTTGATTTTCGTCCACTCTTCCATTTCGGTTCTGCCAGAGTTCTGTCCAGATTCATCCTCGCCCTGAATTTCATGTCTTAGGTCCACTTTTTGATTTATTTTGGTTCGTCCAATTTTAATGGAGGTTCCACCCATCCACCCCTTAATCCAAAATTTTTCTCAATTTTTGATTCGTCCATTTCATATTTTCTAAAAATCGTTCTCAGTCCCAGCTACAGTTCTGTCCCCCTGTTCCCAGATCCGACCACCAGTCACCCCAAAACTCATAGTAAATCACCATCACCTCCAAAGAAAATTTCAAAAATAGTTCCAATTCCGAGGTTTGATACCCTACAACTTTGAAGAAGAGCTCAAGAGCTGAATCGGAGGTTTACTAGGCGGTCAATGGTGGTTCTCAGATATGTGCCTTGCAGATCTGAGATTTCGGTTACTGTATAACAGGGGCTTGTAAATTCAATAAAGTTCTGATCCGACCAGATCCAGCAGATATCTCTGAGTTTATATCGAAGCATTTGAAGAGAGCTTTCCAACGATAGCTCATGCGTCCCGATCCGACGTCGGGATTGCTCGCAGCGGCCGTTTTCGCCGGAGCGCGCGCCGGAAGACAGCAACCAAAATCCGTGGACAGCTAGTTCATCAATTGGGAATCGGGGCCGATCGACCCCCGATCGGTGTTCCCGGCCGACCGCCGTCCGTGGAGGTGCGCCACCAGGGGTCCCCATCATAGTGGGTCCCACCCCCACAGATCCGGAGGACAGCGCCATCCGTGGGCCCCGCGGGCCCGCAGAACCCGCCGTTCGGAAAGCACGAAAACGCGGAGTTCGGCACCGCCGGGCGACATCAAGATGCTGCCCGTCAACCCGAGTTGCGTGATTCCCGGGCTCCACATGTGACCTTTTACCTCCCTGCGTGGAGTGAGTCAAATCTTTGTATTGCTGTGATATTGTTTAACCGGGAGTCCGTGATTCGGCAGGGGTTGTCTTCGCCACGCCGGGTGCGTAGAGGTAATGGTCCGAACCTCTTGGCGTTCATTTGCTTAGCTAGTATACGGTCTTTTGCCGCTGCCGAGAGTGTAGGTACTAGCCCGTGTGTCCATGTCACCGCTGTGAGAGTGAGTGTGACCCGTCCCGTGACTCGATCCGAGTCCGGAAGTTGAGTCGGACTACCCTTGACCTCCGCCGGTTCCTTAACCGCGCACGGTCTGCGCTTTCCCTCGCTTGGGACGACGAGTGAGCTTCCACTTCTGTTAGCGACGTTTTGCCACTAGGAGCTCGTAGTGTCGGGCTTAGTGTCTCCCTGGTGTGTGATGCTGGTCGCGTCTTCATCTAGAGTCCGAGGGTGGCACCTAATAGTGTCGTCTCCCGTGTCCGTCCCGCATCAGTTTGGTATCAGAGCAAGTCGAGTCTAGGGTAGTCGTTGCATAAGTAATGCATCATGGTCTAAGTCGAGTCTAGGATCATCCTTATTTTCAAAACAACAAAAAAAGGAGTGTGTTTTAAATTACATTTGCACCCTTTATTCGGTATCTTAAAAGGTGTTGTCCGAACATTAGGCTACGCCTACCGGGAGGTTGCACACTTACGGGAGTGATCTTCGGATCGATTAACTCCGCCCCGTACCGGATATTGGTTTAGGTATAAGTGCATCATTTAGTGTGTGTTTGCATTAGTCGGTGTCTTCTAGGTCGTGTGTCTTTACATGCCCACCCGTCGAGGCACCCAGTACTCGCCACCACCACCTATGGCAGAGTCCCGAGCCCGTAGTTCCGAAGAGTCTTCCACGGCCGAGATGTTCCGGGCCATCATGGATCGTTTAGATACACGTATGGATGGTCTTAGTACGCGTATGGATGGCATAGGAACGCGTCTAGAAGGGCGGATGAAAGCCCTCGAGGATCGGGCCGAGTCTTCGGATCAGTCCATCCAGGGCTTAGTTGGGAGGATTGCCATCCTCGAGAGGGGCCCAGTAGCGGCGCAACCCGCGCCGACGAACGGCCAACAGGAGCCGGTTCAGCAGCCTGCTGTGCCAAGGGCTCAGGCGGAGAATGTTGGGGTTCAACAGGTGCATGTGGTGGATGATTATGCATCTGATAATGATCATGGGGGTAACGGTCGTCGTCATCAACGACGGAATCGTGATGACAAGGATGACGACCGCATTCTTAGGGGTGTGCGTGCGGACCCTCCCACTTTTAGCGGGTCCTTGGACCCTAGGGTGTATTTAGATTGGGAGGCCGGCATGGACCGGTACTTCGAGTGGTTTGAGATGACGGACCACCGAAGAGTCCGATACGCAAAGATGAAGCTGCAAGGGCAGGCCCAAACTTATTGGATCAATGTGGAGAGCCTGCTCAACCAGCGACGTCAACCCCAGATCGGTACTTGGGATGATATGAAAACCAAGTTGAGGGAGAAGTACCTTCCCGCCTCATATCGCCAACGTCTCATAGACAAGTGGCAAAGCATCTCCCAAGGGAACCGATCCGTGACCGAGTACACCGCCGAGTTCGATGAGTATTACTTGCGGTGCGGGGTCACGGAAGGGAGCACCATGACGATATCCCGCTTTCGGAGAGGTCTGCGGCCCAATTATCAATATGAACTCTTTCGCCGCAACGCGACCACTTTGGAGCAGGCGTATCAGATTGCTCTCGAATTGGAGCAGTTCGAGGCCGAGTTCGAGTCACCCCACCGGTTGGGCTCTTTTCCCCTTCGTAGTGTCGAGCCCCGTGGCTCTTCTGGCACGTATCCGAGGGCCCCCATGGCTCGACCTCAGGAGCCCGCTCGTCCCGAGCCGTTTGCTCCTAGGCCTCATCCTCCACCCCCGAGGGACCTTCCTCGTCCCCAGCATCTGACAGCCCCACCCATAGCCCGTCCACCGGCACCCGCACCTCCTGCACGTCCTTTGTTGCCTACGCCTCCTATCCGTCGGGAGGATAAAGGTAAAGGACCTATGATTGGGGAGCCTAGTGGATCACGGCAGCAGTGTTATCGCTGCAATGGGTTTGGCCATTTCGCCAACCAGTGTCCCACCCGCCCATCTCTTCACATTGGGGACACACAGGCCGAGGATACCACCCCTACGGGCCTCGAGTTAGTCAGCTATGAGGCAGATGAAGAGTTAGCTGACGAGTACTATGAGATGGGAGGTGAGGCCCAGGATGTCCAGCAGTCGGACAATACCCACGTGGGGGTCGTCAGATGTATCCTCACCCAGCCACAGGCCAGTGATGACTGGCGTCGGACCACTATCCTTCAGGTATTCTGTAGGCTGGGAAAGCAAATTTGCAAGGTGGTCATCGATAGCGGGAGTTGTATCAATGCAATCTCCACGAACGCTGTCGCTCGTCTTGGTCTCACACTCGTAGACCACCCTTGCCCTTATCAGGTATCATGGGTGGATACCACTTCCATTTCGGTCAAGCTGCGGTGCTTGGTCCCGCTGCAGCTCCACTCCTACCGTGACGACATCTGGTGTAATGTTCTCCCCATGGAAGTGGGAAGTATCATTCTTGGTAGGCCGTGGTTATTCGATCGAGATGCCACACTCCATGGTCGGTCGAACACCTGTACCTTCGACCACGATGGCCAGCGGGTCACCCTCCACCCCGTTCGGCCCAGGAGCCCATCAGTCAGGGGTCCTACTGGCCCTAGTACTCCAAAGCCTTCCGTACCCGGGCCCAGTACCCCATCCCCAGCTCGGACTATGACCGTTACCTCTGGCCCAGGAGAGCCCTCGACGAGGAGATTGATGATGATTAGCTCCCGGGAAATGGAGCAGGAGCTTAGTCAGGGCTGTCCGGTGTTTGCCATTACGGTCCGAGAGGTGGAGCGGGACTCCGAGGGTGAGCTCCCACCCGAGGTTGTTCCCATTCTGCGGGAGTATGCTGATGTCTTTCCCGATGAGCTTCCCGAGGGACTCCCACCAATGCGGGATATTCAGCATGCCATCGACCTTGTTCCGGGCTCTTCTTTGCCCAACCTTCCTCATTATCGCATGAGTCCCACGGAGCATGCCGGGCTTAAACGGCAGGTCGATGAGTTAGTGCAGAGAGGGTCTGTTCGGGACAGCATGAGTCCATGTGCTGTGCCCGCATTACTCGCCCCGAAGAAGGATGGCATGTGGAGAATGTGTATTGATAGTCGTGCCATCAACAAGATCACCGTGAAGTACAGGTTCCCTATTCCCCGCCTGGATGACATGCTAGACATGATGGCAGGTGCCACTATCTTTTCGAAGATCGATCTTAAGAGTGGCTACCATCAGGTGAGGATTAGGCCAGGTGATGAGTGGAAGACCGCATTTAAGACCAAGGACGGTCTATATGAGTGGTTGGTCATGCCTTTTGGGTTGACCAATGCCCCTAGCACTTTCATGCGGCTCATGACTAAGGTCCTTCGACCTTTCATTGGAGTCTTTGTAGTGGTGTATTTTGATGATATCCTTATCTATAGCCGCACCACGGGGGACCACTTAGACCACCTTCGGCAGGTCTGTCTACTTCTTCGGCGAGAGCAGCTGTTTGCGAACCCACAGAAGTGTGCCTTCATGACACCTCAGCTTACCTTCTTGGGTTTCATTGTGTCTAGTACGGGGGTCTCCGCCGATCCGGAGAAGGTCCGGGCCATTGTTGAGTGGCCGGAACCCCGTACCGTTCATGATGTCCGCAGCTTTCATGGCCTTGCGACGTTCTACCGTCGCTTCATCCGCGGATTTAGCTCCGTCACCGCCCCGATCACGGATTGCATCCGTAAGGGCACATTTGTATGGACGAAGGCCACATCTGCCGCCTTCAAGGACATCAAGGAGCGCATGACCCAGACACCTATCCTTCGACTGCCTGATTTCTCGAAGGTGTTTGAGGTCTCTTGTGATGCGTCGGGCGTGGGAATTGGAGGAGTTTTGAGTCAGGAGTCCCACCCGATCGCATATTTCAGCGAGAAGCTGAATGACGCGAAGCTGCGATATTCCACATATGATAAAGAATTCTACGCAGTTGTTCAGGCTCTTAGGCATTGGAGGCACTATCTTTTACATCAGGAGTTTGTCCTATACTCCGACCACGAAGCATTGAGGTACCTCCATTCCCAAAAGAAGCTTAACTCGCGTCACAGTCGTTGGGTCGAGTATCTCCAGCAGTTCACCTTTGTGCTTAAATATAAGGCTGGAGTGGAGAACAAGGTAGCTGATGCCTTGAGTCGGCAAGCATGTTTGCTTACCACCATGAGTGCCGAGGTCATAGGGTTAGAGAAGATGAAGGAGGCCTATGTTGATTGCCCTGACTTCGGTCAGATTTTTACCACTCTCCAGGCCGGACCCTCGAGAGACCTTGATGAGTACGTGCTTCAGGAGGGTTACCTCTTTCGAGGTAGCAGGCTATGTGTTCCCCGAACTTCGGTTCGAGATTTCTTAGTGTGGGAACTACATGCGGGAGGTCTAGCCGGCCACTTTGGTCGGAACAAGACTATTGAGGCAGTGGAGCATCGATTTTATTGGCCGAGCTTGAAGCGCGATGTCGCTAACATCGTGGCTCAGTGCCGTACATGTGCTACGGCCAAGATGAAGAAGCAAAGCTCGGGCCTTTATACGCCTCTACCCGTGCCTGATGCCCCGTGGCAGGATGTTAGTATGGACTTTGTTTTGGGATTGCCACGTACCTCCAGGAAGCATGATTCGGTCTATGTAGTGGTTGACCGTTTCTCGAAGATGGCCCTCTTTATCCCTTGCTCGAAGACTTCGGATGCTTCTAGGGTAGCCCGCCTATTCCTTACTCATGTGGTGTGCAAGTTTGGGTTGCCTCGCACTATAGTGTCTGACCGTGATGTTAGATTCACTTCCTACTTTTGGAAGACACTATGGCATATGATGGGTACTCACCTCAAGTTTTCCACTGCATATCATCCCCAGACAGACGGTCAGACCGAGGTGGTCAATAGGAGTCTGGGAGATCTTTTGAGGTGTCTAGTTAAGGACCGCATTGGGGATTGGGATCTCATTTTACCTATGGCTGAGTTTGCATACAATGATTCGGTGAATAGGTCTACCGGCATGAGTCCATTTGAGATTGTCACAGGTCGTAGGCCTAGGAAACCCGTTGACCTTGTCCCCATGCCTATCCATGCTAGAGTGTCGGAGTCGGCCGAGTCGTTTGCTAGGCACGTTAGGAGTTTGCATGACGACATCCGTCGTCACATTGAGGCCAGCAATGCACGGTACAAGGAGTTAGCCGATGCCCACCGACACCACCGAGAGTTCCACGAGGGCGAATACGTCATGATCAGGGTAAGACCTGAACGGTTTCCCTCTGGAACCGTTAAGAAGTTGCAAGCTCGCGGAGCCGGTCCATTCAGAGTGTTGAAACGCGTTGGATCCAATGCGTACGTTGTGGACTTGCCCGAGGAATATGGTATAAGCTCTACCTTCAATGTATCGGATCTTGTTGCATATAGGGACCCAGCGGTGATCCCTAGTGAGCCTTTTGAGCCATCTCCTCCCCTTGAGAGTGATCCCACACCTGAGTGTCCACTTCCACCTCCAGCCCCTTTTCCACGGCAGCGTGAGCATATAGATCGTATACTGGACGAGCAAGTGACAGTTACCAGGAGTGGATCTTACCCGCGCTACCTAGTGCGATGGAGAGGACGGCCCGCTACTGAGGACACATGGATCACACATGGCGAGTTGCAGCAGATCGATCCGGACCTTCTGGAGCGATATAGGAGCGATGCCGACCCTTACTCGACAGGGTCGAGTTTCTCCCACCCGGGGAGAATTGGTGCGGACACCCGAGCAGTTGAGCGGCGCGACACGCCGAGCCACCGGTACCGTACACGGAGCACGACTCGAGCCACCTCAGCGTCCATCTGGCTCGGAGACAGCTTGGAGACGCCGCCTTGAGTCTCCCCATTTTTCATATTTAATTAGACTTTATTTGTGTGTAAGGTGTGTTTATTTCATTTTATACGGTTTGCAATTATGAGTGTACGAGGGGCTTATTTGTAAAATGGGACCCCTGGGCCCCATGGGACCCCCAGGCCCCCTCCCATTGGTCCATATCAGCCTTGTGGGGTTGGTCAACATCCAAGGTGGACATCTAGAAGCCTTGACTAGTCAATTGTCCACATGGGGGACAAGGGACCAAAATGGTCAACATTTCCAACCAAACCCACCTACCACGTCCCCCCCTTGGTCAAGGTGCGCCCCCCTCCCAATTTGTTTATTATTTTTATTTTGTTTTGATCAAACTTCATCCTAGCCATCCATCCCTAACCCCTGGATCCAACGGTGGAGGATGGATTTGAAGGGTGACCTATATATGCTTGTATTTTCCTATTTTTATAAATTAATGCCATTTGAATTGAAGAAAAGCTTGAAGCTCCAGCCTTGGTGCGCCCCCTTCTCCTCTCCCTCTCCCCCTTGAAGCTGTGAAGGCTTCCTTCTGGTGGTGAGACTCCACCCTATCAGTTCCGGTCGCCGCCGCCACCGCCACGAGCCGCCACCGCACCGCCTTCGCCATCAATGGAGTTCTACCTGAGCAGTACCACAGGGAGCTTCCATGAATTTCTTGTCTCAACCCTGAGCTCAGATAGATCTGGGAATTTTATTGGGTGTTCTTAGAGGTGTCAAGGACATCCCACAAATTTTGGTTTTCCATTCAGATCTCGTTTCTTATTTTTTGATTTTCGTCCACTCTTCCATTTCGGTTCTGCCAGAGTTCTGTCCAGATTCATCCCCACCCTGAGTTTCATGTCTTAGGTCCACTTTTTGATTTATTTTGGTTCGCCCAATTTTACTAGAGGTTCCGCCCATCCACCCCTTCATTCACAATATTTCTCAATTTTTGATTCGTCCATTTCATATTTTCTAAAAATCGTTCTCAGTCCCAGCTACAGTTCTGTCCCCCTGTTCCCAGATCCGACCACCAGTCACCCCAAAACTCATAGTAAATCACCACTACCTCCAAATCAAATTCCAAAAATAGTTCCAGTTCCGTGGTTTGATACCCTACAACTTTGAAGAAGATCTCAAGAGCTGAATCGGAGGTTTACTAGGCGGTCAACGGTGGTTCTCAGATAAGTGCCCTGCAGATCTGAGATTTCGGTTACTGTACAACAGAGGCTTGTAAATTCAATAAAGTTCTGATCCGACCAGATCCAGCAGATCTCTATGGGTCTAGATCAAAGCATTTGAAGAGAGCTTTCCAAGGATAGCTCATGCGTCCCGATTTGACGTCGGGATTGCTCGCAGCGGCCGTTTTCGCCGGAGCGCACGCCGGAAGACAGCAACCAAAATCTGTGGACAGCTGGTTCATCAATTGGGAATCGGGGCCGATCGACCCCCGATCGGTGTTCCCGGCCGACCGCCGTCCGTGGAGGCGCGCCACCAGGGGTCCACATCATAGTGGGTCCCACCCCCACAGATCCGGAGGACAGCGCCATCCGTGGGCCCCGCGGGCCCGCAGAACCCGCCGTTCGGAAAGCACGAAAACGCGGAGTTCGGCACCGCCGGGCGACATCAAGATGCTGCCCGTCAACCCGAGTTACATGATTCCCGGGCTCCACATGTGACCTTTTACCTCCCTACGTGGAGTGGGTCAAATCTTTGTATTGCTGTGATATTGTTTAACCGGGAGTCCGTGATTCGGCCGGGGTTGTCTTCGCCACGCCGGGTGCGTGGAGGTAATGGTCCGAACCTCTTGGCGTTCATTTGCTTAGCTAGTATACGGTCTTTTGCCACTGCCGAGAGTGTAGGTACTAGCCCGTGTGTCCATGTCACCGCTGTGAGAGTGAGTGTGACCCGTCCCGTGACTCGATCCGAGTCCGGAAGTTGAGTCGGACTACCCTTGACCTCCGCCGGTTCCTTAACCGCGCACGGTCCGCGCTTTCCCTCGCTTGGGACGACGAGTGAGCTTCCACTTCTGTTAGCGACGGTTTGCCACTAGGAGCTCGTAGTGTCGGGCTTAGTGTCTCCCTGGTGTGTGCTGCTGGTCGCGTCTTCATCTAGAGTCCGAGGGTGGCACCTAATAGTGTCGTCTCCCGTGTCCGTCCCGCATCAAAAAGTCCCGTGACCGACCTTGGGGGACCGCTGCCGGCGAAACTCTCCTTGAATACTCACCCGAATTGCTTGAAGTCCCAGATGGATCCCGGGGCGACGGCCCGGAACCATGCTTTGCCGCCTTGGACCAAGGTGGTCGCAAAGGCTCGGCAGTTTATGGCGTTGGACGCTCCATGGAGGGTCATCAGGGCGTTGAAGCTGTCGAAGTGGTCGGCCGTGTCACCCTGGCCGTCATAGGGCTTGAAGGTCGGGATGGAGGCTCTGGGAGATACCTCTACCTTCAAGATATGGTTGGAGAATGGGGAACTCTCCTCATCCTCTTATGGAGAGGTCTGATGCAGGGCTCGTAGGGCGCGCTCCTGCTCTGCGAAACGCCTCTCAAATTCTCACAGTAAGAGGGATAACTCCGGCTGCCGCTGCGCCATAGGGCTGAGGGGGCGTGATGGCGGGCTGTCTTGGCGCTCCCTGGGAGCTTCGGTCTCCGGGAGGGGACGGCGTGCCCCATGCCTACCTCGCTTCGACGTGGAGGAAGCCTCTTGCTCCGGAGGGGGGGACTCGCGAGGGTCCTCCTACTTTGTTGCAGATGAGCTGCTGTCCTCGGAGGGTGAAGCGGCCTCCGGTGGTGTGCTGGGACACGTTCTCGCGGGGAGGGCTCTCCGGAGGGGCGCGTGACCTTCCATCCCTGGCCGCCTGGGTCCTCATGAGTTCCACGAGGACATCCAGTTTCGCGTTGAGGGCTTGGAAGGTGTCAGCGCCGCCGTTGAGCGGTAGCCCTATCGCCGCGAGAGGAGGGGGCGGTAGCCCTACCGCGGGGGGAGGGGGTGGTCCGTCGGTGGGAGTACTGGCACCGGAGGGGGGGTTTGGGAGGCTTGAGAGGGGCCTTCCCTCGCCGCCACCGTGGCCTTTCCCCTGTCACCGGCGGACCTCCTCCCTGAACTTCTTCTCACCATACTGGCTCTTTGTTCGTTTCCCACAGACGGCGCCAGATGAAGGGGCGTGATCTCACGCTGGTCCTGAGCTGGGAGGATGATCACCTAGTAGTGAACTGCAGAGAAAGGGAAACGAATTAGGAGGGCCAGGGATGGTTCCCTAGGGAAAACCCTCCGATGCCTAAGTCAGTAGAGCAATGGTGGAAGGTATTGCGGGAGGTAGAAAGAGGTGTACGAGATCCCCCAACACCAAGGTGGTGAAGTGGTTCCTACTCAGGGAGTTCTAGGTGTGTATTGGCCTTACCTTTCACTGGAGGGAGTCCTAGGTTTATATAGTGTGCTCACCTTATGAGTCCCGTAAGCTAAGGAGTTTCAGGCGGGAGTTACGTCCTCATCATGGGATCGTTACGTCCTCATCGTGGGATCGTTATGTCATCATCGTGGGCTCTTCATGGCCTTGAGGAATCATGGCTCCTTTATCCCTCTAAACTCCTGCTCATAAAGGGCTCTCAACGGCTGCATAGATAAACACTTGTCAGTCGGTCCGAGCATAAGAGGTGCCAGCCCTGTCCGGGCGATAGGCATAGCTCGGATGTAGTCAGGTCGGAGTGGGTGCAGAGCGCTTGCCTATATCCCGATGAAGGGATAACTCGGGCATGGGTCTTCGTCCGTTCTGACACTCGGGTCTTCCGAGCCTTAGGGCCGCCTAGGAAGGGTGGGATCTCGAGTGATTTTTATTGGGCTTTTTTGCCTAAGTGGGCCCTTGGGGGCTGTCACTTGGCTAAGCTGAGCCTTGTTTGGTCCTGATGGGCCTAGTTCGGCTGCTCTTAGTTGGGCTACAGAAATCCCCCTCTCCACCCGACAACTCCTGGCTAGCTCTAACAAGAACCTACGGGGAACCTGCTTACCCTTGGCTTTCTTACTCACGACCACCCGAAGACTCTTATTGCTAGAAGAGCTAGAAGAATAATTACCCTGATCACTAGATCCTAAAGAAGAGGGAGGAGAATGGGGTACAGAAGAAGACCCCTTATCGGAGGAGTAAAGGAAGTCCGCTAACGGACCTTGAATGAGCGGCCCTTGGGTCGGGACACAATCATGAACAAAATAGGAGGTTTCTTCAATAAAATAGAAGTGGAGGATTGAGAAGTTTGAAAATTGGTGTTTTTTTTTTCATTTTTAAGAATAGTGAAGCAATGGGAGGGAGGAGTAGGAGATGGAGCTGAGATTGAAAGTTGGGAAAATTATTGGATAAAAGATTGCCCATGGTGAGGCAGGATGGATAGTTGAGAGAATTGCTCAATGAGCTGGGGAGGAATTGTATAATTTTGGAGAAAATTGGGAGAAAAGGTTATCAAGACCGCGGGTGGCCTAGGGATGTTGGAGGTAAAAAGTTTGGAGAATAAAAATGTTATTAAGGATGGATGGATAGCATCAATGACAAAAACTCCGGCCCACAGCCTCTATATAGTGAATCCTTCCTCAAAGGGCACATCCGGCCCTCCAGTGTCGGTGTAATTACTGAGCAGTTTCGTCTTATCAGTGATAACCACCGGCTTTTCTAGCACGTCATGAATAAGGGGAGGCCATTTCGGGTCAGTTGGCATGAATATCTGGCTCAAAGCTATAGTGATGTCATTCATATCAAACCAACAGTACCCTTCACATTATGGGTCGTCCATCTTTCTTCTTTTGAACGGACTTAAGGACTCCAAGACCTTGTAGGTGACCAGGGGTGCTAGGTGGCGGGCAAACTGACGTGAGTGAACATCTTGATGATCTAGCATTGAAGTAATTTTTATGGTCTGCTCTTCGGCCTGTTCAGTTGGCCCCTTCACAAAATGAGTGTAGAGAGACCATGTGAGAGGCTGCCTGTCGGTCTTAAGTGTAGATGTCATAGCGGCCCATGGCTCTTCTTCATTTTTAGTAGCTTTAACTTTGCCCGGCCCTTTATATCCTAGGCTGCCTTAGGGAATAAGCTTCTGGTCTTTGACGAGCTTCAATCTGCCTTGGAGTTTTTCCCCTAAACCTTTGCCAGTTTTATACCCCATTCTCATCATGATATTCCAGCCAGGGGTGTTCATCATTTGTTTCTTCTTCTTCCCCTTTTGAGGTAGGGGTGGTGTCGGTGTAGAAACTGAAGCTTGTGGCCTTAATAAGTCATGTCGCGGGTCAGCAAGGTCCATCACAGATAGCAAAGGCTTATTGGTCGGCCAAATAGAAAGTACTGATGTGGCTGAGAGAATATCTACTGCCGAAAAAATAGGCACACTTGTAACCTTGATGACCCGCCCCTTATGAGGAAACTTCAAGCATTGATGATTTTTGGAGGGAACGACATCAAGTGCTTGGATATACGGTCATCCCAAAATGCCATTAAATGTGGGGTCCATGTCCAGAATATGAAAATCAACAGTGACTGACAAGGGACCGAGCCCTACCTTTAAGGTGATTATCCCCATAGGCGGCTTCTTTGTACTATCATAGGCCGTTACTCTGAAAGTGGAAGGCCAAATTTCACTTTCGGGTATGCCACACATTTTCAAGGTGCTTGGTGGTAGCACATTGATGGATGCCCCAGTGTCCACCAAACATTGGGTGACGGCTACTTTGTTTATGTTGACAAAGATACAAATGCAGGCATACTTCCTGGCCGGCTTTGGTGCCAATTCATGTTCATAAAATACAATTGCTGGCTGATCACCTGTCGAAGTCAGAACTGAGGTAATCTGCTCAACCGGAATGTCTTCATTGACCACCACCTTTTGTAAATATTGCATTAAGGCTTCCTGATGGGTCTTTGATCTCTTTATAAGTTCCAAAATTGAAATTCTAGCTGCTGTCTTGTCTAGATGTTTCAACAAATCATATTGGGTGCCTGGTATGGATTTCGGTTCTTACCCTTGTTCTTCTTGTGCCTGTGCGGATTCTTGCTCCTGATGTTGTGGGAATACACGGTGGAATATCCGTCCACTACGGAGCACCATTGTTTGAGAACTTTGCGCCTCCGTCGAGTTAGTTGGTGGAGGATTAGTGGAGGAAGAGGGAATGTTGGGGTTAGTGAGCAGAGAAATTTGAGGGGAAGCGACCAGAGGAGGGACCCTTATGAGGGGCCTTGCCGGTTAGGGATTGGTAGTGATGGGTGTTGGTGGTAATGGAGGTCCATTGGGAGGAGGGTTAGTAGAAGTAGATGGCTATTGGGTGGTTGGAGCTGAGGGAAGGGTAGGTAAAAGGTGAATGAGGAGAGGCCTTTGAGGTAAAGGGTTGGTGGTGGTAGCTATGTGGGAAACTGGAGGTGTGTGAGGTGTTGGTGAAGATCGAAGCAAAAGGGGCCTGGAAGGCAAAGGGTGAGTGGAGTTAGATGGTGCGGGAGAAGGATGAATCAGGAGTGGCCTCGATGGCAAGGGATTTGCGGAGGTAGATGGTGTTTATGGTGAAGAATGGAAGGTGGAAGGCGAATAAGGAGTGGCCTAGATGGCGGATTGGTGGAGGCGGAGGGCGTTTGGTTCACGGGGCGTATAAGGGGATGCGAAGGTTGAGGAAAAAGAGAAGGTTGGGAGGTGGTTCTTAATAAACTAGGAGGTTGATTTAAATTGTGGTTTGTGGCCATGACGGAGGTGCTTTCTTCATGCCACCCTTGTCCCCTCTCCACTTCATGGAAGGAGGTGATAGGGTTGAGTTGTTGATTAGGTGCCGCGTGCTCCAGCAGTGGATTGTGGACAATCCCCATGTCTAGTTGTGGTGCGGGAGCTTGCTATTGAGGTGGTTGTTGAACTTGCTGCTGAGGTTGTTGTTGGACTTGCTGCCGAGGAGGCCTTGGTGCTTTCAAAGTAGTAATGAACCGTCTCATCTCATCCCAATCAATACCCCCCTGATCATTCATATCATAAATATAATCTTTGAAATGGAAACAATGATCAATGTTGTGTCCGGGTTGCCGGTGGAAGACACAATACCGAGAGGTATCCACATTTTGTGGCTAGGATGGCCTTTCTTTTGGCAATGTGAGCGCGTTGGCAGCCATAAGTGCGTTGAAGATATCGGGAAGGCTCTCGAGTAGTGAAGGATATTGGGCTCTTTTGGGGCCCATGGGTCCTCTTGGCTGTTGAGGGCCATAATTGGCGGGAGGTGGCACTTGGTGGTATTGCTGAGGGACTTGTGGATTTTGTGGGGCGGCTTGGTTTTGTGGAGTGGGATGAAAGGGTTGAGGAGGATTATTTGCTTGGTGGGGAACTTGGTTAAGAAAGGAGGGTTGTTGTTGTTGTTGCTGTGGGGGTCTGGGGTTGGAAGGGTTGTGGAAAGGTGCGGGATTGCCAACCACGCCCACCTGCTCATTAGTGACTGTACCCTCAGCTATCCCACCATTATTATTGACACTGTTGCTCTTCCTCACCATCCTCGGCTTTTGTTCGAACATAGTCATGATGGGCGAATCCTTCATTTGAGTTTGAATATATCGTGCCCGTTCATAAAGTTCCTCCATTGTATTGAGTTTATTCATGGCCAATATGTGACGAAACTGAGGAGTAGCATTTGATACTATCATTTTCACTTACTTCGGTTCCGAAAGAGTGTCTCTCAACTTCTCGGCCATAGCCCTCCATCGGTCGGAAAACTGTACGAAGTCCTCCTCGGGCTTCACTTTCTCGACAACTAAATTAGTAACAGACAGGGAAGGACCCACACAGTCTCTATACTTTTGCAGGAACTTTCTTTGGACAACTTCAAAATCACTAGCCTCAGCCGTTTCCAAAGAATAAAACCATTCAAGTGCCGGACCATAAAGAGACCTTCTAAAAAAATAAGCTAGAGATGCTTTATTATTTTGCCAGAATGATGCCTCATACATAAACTCCTTCAAGTGAATAAACAGGTTGCCCGTCCCGTTATAATGCCGAAAATTGGGCATCTCAGACGGAGGCAAGTGAAAGACCGGCAAAGTAGGAAGAGTGACTTCCGGAGTGTCCTTAGAGACAAAAACCCTTTTGAGTTGCTCCTCCATACTAGCAATCTTTTGGCAGAGGGTGTTGGTGACCGACTCGGCCGGGGACGGATTGGCATGGAATTTTTGTTGAATAGGCCTTCTCAAAAATTGGGGAGGTGGTGGGTGTTGTGGCCTGACAACGGAATGACTAGCCGGTTGCATCGGTGTAGAAGGAATAACCGGAGTTTGTGGACGTGAAGGGTGACGGGATGGAATCCTTTGTAAGACTGCCTGGTCATTAGAGGTGTTGATTTCATGGCCACCCATGGCCTGGGGAGGATTGGAAGAGGAAGAGGGGATAGATTTCCCCTTGAGAGCGGCTTGGACCGCTTGGCGTTGAGTTTCATCCAATTGGACAAGACATTGATGATATCATTCAGATCAAAAGATGAGGAAGCTTCCCCGGATGTGTGTTGGGCTATGGGTTGAACCTGAGGTGAGGAATCAACCACCTGAGTAGTGTCTACAACGTAGACTTGGGAGGGAGGATATTGAGAAGGAGAATAGTTTCCCTCATATTGAATAGGACATTGAGGAACCTCATAGGATTGGTCAAATTGACCTTCCTCACAACCCTCATATGAGTACTCATAGTTGTCCATGTTGACAATTCTACCTGAGCGGAGCATCATGATTATAATAGAGACTATATAAATCAAACACACAAATATGGCTATCCAAGGAAGCACTCAAGCAAGTTGTCAAACAAGTTATGATGATTATGCAAGCTTTTAATGTTCCCTAGGGTTAGACAAAGGTGGATTTTAATGAAAGTGTTGGTTCTCTCCTCAATGTGGACCCCAGTCTCAATTTGGGTATGATCTCTAGGTCAACTAAGTTCTTTCGCTCTGTAGTGCCCCAAAATTTATATATAATAATTTTTGGATTATTTATGGAATTTTTTGGAATTTATCAGGAATTTATAAGGTTAATGAATTAATAAGTCATTTATGAGGCCCAATTATGTTAAACAATTAGTCCAACCTATTTAAGTAAGACCCAAAAGGTTTAAGGACCTAGCCCATTAAGTTTGGCCCATATTCTAGAAGGTTATTTAGCTTATTTACGAATTTTAAGGATAAATACTATTTTATATATAGATAAAATGAATAAAAGAGTTTTAGTAAATTGAAACTCTGCACACGTTAGATGTAACGGTCTATCGGGCGACCGCTACAGTGGTGTAATGCACCTAGACTGGACCGTCACACCCTGCTGATTCCGTAAGTAGAAGAACTTACAAAAAGATTGGAACTTTGAGATCCTATCTCCAAGAGACCTAATTAGAAAGATGTGTAAAGTTACTAAGGACTCTTAGGGATCAGGTTTTGGCCAACTAAGGACTCTAGAATCAATCTAATCCTCAAACCCTAGCCAAATCCCTATAAATAGAACACAGTTCTGAACTGAGCGACCCTTACTTTTGGCTCGCTTGAAATCAAGGTAAGGAGAAAGAATCTCGGGTAAGTTCTTTAGAGTATTTTATTCCTAATACTTTAGACTAACTACCCTCAAAATTTTATGTTAGGAGGTCGAGTATCCAAGGAGTTAGGATCTTCTAAAGTTGCTGGGTTCATCACACCAACTCAGGAAATTATGCAACGGGGTGTTGAAGACCAGGAAATTAGAGAAGCTAAACGAGGTAATTAGAGTTAGAGGATTTAAAACTTTTTGTTCCCAATAGTTTCATCTTCTTAACCTCTAAATTTCACGTCCTTAGGTCAAGAGGTTGAGGAGTTAGAGCGACGTGAAGTTGCTGAAAAATCACAGAAAGAAAAGAACTAGGACGATCCTTGAAGATCCAAATTAGAAGTTTAAAGCCCAGTTTAAAATGTAGGTTATCTCATGAATGACAAAAACAACATGTTAGGGATAAAAGCCCTATGATTTTGTGTGATTACATGCACTATAGATCATGAATTTCATGTTTAAGTAAGGACATGCATACATGCATATCTTTAGCCTTAATGGAAAATAAAAAGGTACTATCGTGATAATTCACTGAAACCTATGCATCTAGATGGCCTTTACTTGTTATCATGGCTAGAATAGTTTGTTATTGTGATTTTACTTGCATAGGACATAGTTCCTTATTTTTTTCATCAGCAGAAGCTCTGACGGATTAACGTAGGACCGTCAGGCGATTGTAACGGTCTTACGATCAGCCGTCACACCCCCTGTTATATTTCAATTCCTCTGTTGTCTCTGACAGACCAAAGTAAGTGCGTTACAATACTATAACGCCCCCCGATAAACCGTCACATTCCTTTGACGCGCCCATACTAGACCGATAGAGTGCTGTTTTCTGTCAACCCGAGACAGGACTGAGGACAGTCAAATTAACTTATAAATAAGCCTAGTTATCTAAGTTTTACCTGTTTTCATAAACCTGGAGTTATTTATTGGTTCATGATAGGAATTGCATGTTCAAGCATTTTTGAGTTATTTTGAAGATACATGTTAATTTCATTGACTAAAATCTATAGTTTGTATTTAAGTCATGATTTTTAAATATTGATAGAGTTTTTACCATGATTTCACATTGTTACACATTCTTTCCATCTATAGAGTCATTTTCTTTAAATACATGGCATATATTCCGATATATGGCCATTAGTTTACACTTTACACTATAGGAACATATTCTTGAACATGAGGACCTCTCTATTCGATATTCCTCCCAATGGACTAGGAAATCTTGTTTTAAGGCCTCCGTAATTCTCCGCGAGCTTGGGATTTCCACTAGGACACCGAGTTGGTTGTACCATGAAAGCCCAATCATTAGAAAACACTATCGATGGTTTCTAGTTTTTAGATATGTAACGGATCAATGTTGGACCGCCAGGCTTATCTAATGGCCCAATAAGTGACCGTCACATGTACTGAGTCCATCTTTATTACTTCCGGATTCAGATCATTGTAACGGCCCAATACTGGAGCGTCACGTTATGTAACGGCCCAGTGTAAGACCGTCACAGTTCTAAAATTCCTTAACCGAGGTTTGACCAAAGGGGTTGATATTCTAAAGTTCCTAGATGCATTATTGATGGTCTAGGACTTGTCATATTGACTAAAGAAACTTAATTTAAATTATAAAAATCAAGAAATGTACTGTTATGCTGTCGAATTATTTCCATAAGCATAACCTTGTTTTAAGTCATTCTTGACCCCGTGTTTCTTCATTGAAGCATTCATTCAATTGAATTATTGTTATCATGAACTTATTAGAATTGTACATTCTTGGCCATATTTTATTGCTTGAAACGTGGAAATAGCTTGATTTATACTTGAAGATGCGATCAAGCACTGATTGTGTTCAAGGGCTCTATGCTAGTCCCCACGGCTGATTGTCAGAAACATACTATTATAAATCATGGGGTATGATGCTACTGGCGTTACATTGCGCTGGGAGTACTTTCTCTATAAATAAGTGAAAATCCACGGTATCGTGAAAAATACTTGTACATGACTTTCTTGCTTGTTACATGATATTCCACAGAAATTCACCAAATACTTGCTCATAAGCAAAAGATGTTTGGATGATGACTACGTGGTATTACTAGTACATTCTCGATACATTCTTGTTCATGAAAGGCCAATATCATGTTCTTGTTACATTCTTGCTAGTTCATAATTGCTCTCATTCTATCTTAAACGATCATCTTGGTTACTTTGGATTATTCGCTTGATTTATCGCATTTCGCATGATGTTACCTTATTCCTCTAGAGCTAAAATGTTAATTACTTTAATAGTGCCAATCATGTTGATGCGAAGATACCTACTGGGCAAGTGTGCTCATTACCTATTTCCAATCTTTTTCAGGAGATGGAAGTGATTCAAATTCAGATTCGAGTTATACATTAACGGGTCCGAGAGTGAATGAAGAATGAGTGAAGACTTAGGGAAGTCTACATGTTTAGATCGAGTCTATGTAATTTTCTATTTTTCTTGAGTCTAGTATGATGAAAAAATTGAATTAGTGGTTGTAATCGAGTATTTGAGTATTAATGAAGTAAGTTAAGGTTGATTAAATTATTGTGCAATTACATTCTTATGTGTGATTGTCTTGCACTCTGATCGTTCTTGCTTGCAAGAGGCTTACTATGTCGGCTGTTCGCGCTCCCCGAGTTAGTCTTCCGCTGTAATAAAGGCTCGGGACGTGACAGTTAAGTTGGTATCAGAGCCTAAGTCTCAGGACTTAGGAAGAAGAATCATGTCATAGGTTAAGTCCAAGGGTTAAGGACCCCTACCTATGAACTAAGAAAGAAATTTCCATACCCATGTGAGAATTGGGTAGAGCCCGGGATAAGATAGTTAATTAGATTTAAGATTATTTTCTCCCAATTCCATGAGAAATAACAAGTTGTTATATTTCTCTCAGGTACCTCATTATTACAATGGCTTATCGCGTAGATTGGGATGGCATGCAACAAACGGTTGCTGGCCTTACTCAGGCATTACAAACCATGGCGCAAGGTGGCGCAGGGGCGAGGGCTGGTGACTTAAATCATAATTTCTGGAGTTTAAGCCCTCCGCGTTTCTATGGTTCTTCTAATCCGGACGAAGTAGAGAACTGGATTGACGAGATGAACCGTATATTTGACGTCATCCAATGCACCGATCAAGAGAAGGTGCGTCTTGCAACTTTCCAACTCAACAAGGATGCCCGTACATGGTGGAAGTCGGTTCCGGCACCTCCGACCGATGCACCTCATACATGGGATGGTTTTCTCACTTTGTTCCATGCTAAGTAATTTTCTGAGCATGTGAAAGAATAAAAGGCTATGGAGTTCGCCTCTCTTCATCAAGGAATGATGACAGTTGCTTAATATGAACTTCAATTCTCCTGGCTAGCACCTTATGCATCACATCTATTCAGTACCGATTTATTGAAGGCCAATCGGTTTATGGACGAGTTACGACCCGGTTTCATTCAGTAGCTCGGGACCCAAAACATCCGTACTTATGCGGAGATGGTTCAGCGGGCATACTTATGTGAAAGGACCTTAGGGAAAGTCGAGAAATTGAAAGGAAAGGGAGAGGAACCCCGCCGACGATCTGATCGGCGTTATAAGAAAGAAAAGTTTAGTATCACAGAGCCTCACAAAAGCCGTGATAGTAAGAAGCGATCCAGGAGCGGGAACGGTGGAAGTTCCCAGAAGAATAAGAAGATTAAGGAGGAGGAACAAGTCGCCACGGCTTGCACTTTTTGTGAAAAGTTTGGCCATTCGGCTGAAGAGTGTTGGAAGCGTCTTGGCGCTTGTTTACGCTGTGGAAGCAGGGAGCATCGCATGCCGGATTGCCCCCTTATGAAGGACCAGTCATCTGGTAGTGGACGCAGGAGGCAGGCTCGCCTCAATGCCATTCTTGAAGAAGAGGAAGTGCCTAGGGATGGTGGGCTTATGGAAGGTACTTGAATAGGCGTGATCTCGCGCTGGTCCTGAGCTGGGGAGATGATCACCGGATAGTGAACTGCAAAGAAGGGAAACGGATCAGGGGGCCCAGGGATGGTTCCCTGGGATAAATCCTCCGATGCTTAAGTCAATAGAGCAGTGGTGGAAGCTACTAAGGGAGGAGGAAAGAGATGCACGAGATCCCTCTACACCAAGGTGGTGAAGTGGTTCCTGCTCAGGGAGTTTAGGCATGTATTTACCCTTACCTTTCGTTGGAGGCAGTCCCAGGTTTAAATAGTACACTAGCCTCATGAGTTCCGTAAGCCGAGGACTTTCAGACGGAAGTTACGTCCTCAACGTGGGCTCTTTACGTCCTCATCATGGGATCTTTATAGCCTTGAGGAGTCTTGGGTCCCTTACCCTCTTAAACTCTTGCTCATAAAGGCTTCTCAACGGCAGCGTGGATAAGAAATCGTTGGTCGATCCAAGCATGAAGGGTGCCAACCCTATCCGGGCGATAGGCATAGCTCGGATGAAGATAGGTCAGAGTGGGTGCTGAGCGCCTGCCTTTATCCTGGTGAGGGGATAGTTCGGGCGTGGATCTTTCTCCGATCTGACCGACGCTCGGGCCTTCCGAGCCTAAGGGCCGCCAAGGAAGGGTGTGATCCCGAGTGATTTTATTGGGCTTTTTAGTCTAAGTGGGCCCTACGAGGCTGACACTTAGGTGAGCTGGGCCTCGTTTGGTCCTGATGGACCTAGTTCGGCTACTCTTAGATGGGCTACAGAAATCTCCCTCTCCAATTGTCCCCCTCCTACTCCCGAGCCTTGGTAAGCTCGGAAGAGTAGCCGTTAGGGTTTTGGACCAGCGTGGCTCGGATGGGTGGAGATCTGGCGGTGTTAAGAAGCCACGTGTCGTGGTCACCTGGGCCCGTAATAATGATAATCCTGACGGATTTGAAATGAAGGGGCCCCCTTTTCTCGGAGGTCGGAACGGCGCTCCGCCTTCCACGCGGGGATATAGGCGTTTGTTATCATTCCAGACTCCCTCTATCTTTAGGGTTTGCCTCACCTTCGTGCTTGCTTTTGGGGCTCTTTGATGCATCGTGAGGACTCGATGGAAGAGCATAGGCTTGCAGCAGCGTTCGCAGAGTTGGCGGAGATAACTGCAGAGGCAGTCCGACAGCTCCCTCTTCCTCCGGAGTCTTCGGGGTCCCGAGAGTGTCTTTCTTCAAGCTCTTCTCCAGATTCCATGGCGGATCAGCGTCTGGATGTCGAAGAGTGGGAGGGCGAGCCTGCGGTGAGGGCGGTGGCTCCAAACTGCAGTGAACTGGGGGAGGCAGAGGTGAAACGGTTGGAGAACCAGTTTCGTCTGCCCTATAAGTTTTTCTTCACCCGGCTTCCCCGCATGAGGCGAGCCTGGACTCTCGTACGGGCCACATCTGTACCTTTCTTCTGTCGTGGAAGGGTGGGTTCCGCCTTCCCTTCGAGCCCTTTGTTCTCAAGCTTCTCAATTTCTTTCGGTTGGCACCCGTACAGTTGGTAGCCAACTCTTACCTTCTTCTTTCCGCCTTTCACATCCTCTGCCGTCAATGCGGGGTTCCTCCATCCTTGGACCTCTTTCACTCTTTTTTTGAGTTGAAGGCGCATCCCTCGACCGGGAAGGGTTTCTATTTCATCCAGGCGAGGCGGAATAGGAGCTGTATTTCCTTGGCCGCGAAGGATTCTTCGCACAAGGGGTGGAAAACTTAGTTCTTCTGGGTGGGGATTCTCTCAGTGGAGGAGACTTGGAGATGTCCCGTAATCCCCAATTTCCATCTGAATATTCCTCCGAGGCAGGACGAGTTTCCTCCGCACGTGGAAGAGTATGCGACTATTTTGCTGAAGCATCGCCAGTCCATAGAGGAGCTGGTTACTCTGGAGAACATCGAGCAGTGTCTTCGTACGCGGCTGCATCCGTCAGGTTCAGGAGCCACAAATCATATTCTTCTTCGGATTGTTGAGACCATCTCTTTTCCTGATCAAATCTTTCTTCTGTGCAGACACCAAGCGGCCGGCTTTGGAGGAGGCCGCAGAGGTGATCGATTTCGGCGATGACTCGACTGCTGATGAGTTGGCTGCTCCCCCGGGTCGCTCCCGAGCCAGAGATAAGGGCAAGGGGGTGGCCCGGGGTGAATCTTTCGGGCTGTGGGGGTCCAAGCTTAAGGATCCCATGGAGGGCATGATCCGGGCCGCCGTGAAGGCCAGGAAGCGGGCCAAGAAGGCTGGGGTCGTTCTCACAGTCGAAGGCGACCCTGTCGTGGCTCAACCCTCCGCTGAGCATGATGGGGCCGACCCTACTGGGCGAGCTCCCCCACTAGCCGAGAAAGAGGGGGCCGAGGAGGTTGGGGCTACTTCTGCGGTCGGCGATGATGCTGGCTCGGCTCCCCCTCCGGCCGGAGGTGAGGGGGCCGAGGCTGCTCCTGCGATTGGCAGCGGTGCTGGCCCAACTCTCCCCTCGGTAGGAGCCGAGGGGGCCGTAGATGAGGCAGGTGATGCTGGGAACACGGCCGCGATTGGGGCCCTGACTGGGGCGGGTGACACTCCAGGTGGCGGTGCAGGTGCCGAATCGATCCAGGCTGGGGGGTCGCAATAAAAAGTGACGCAACCCCGACCGACCGAGGCACGAGGGACGAGCGAAGTCGCGGCTTGATCTGGGCCATCCGTCGGGATGCCGACTGAAGAGAGGGTCTCTATTCCAGTGGTCTTAGAGAGGCTCGGCATCTAGGGCCCTCTGTATCAGGTATGTCGCGGTATAGCCAGGAAGGTGAAGGGGGGAAGCAGGCATCACTCCCCGTCCGTGGCCCTCGAGGCGGTTATGGAGGGCGGCTTGGTCCTGGCCCAGATGGGGGCCACTCTAGCAGAAGGATACGCCTAGTCGGAGTCAGAGCGGGCGAACCTGGCCTGGACCCTTGGTGGGTTTGACAGGAAGTTGGCTCGGCTTGCCGAGGAGCGTGATGGGCTTCAGAGTGAGCTCTCCTCAGTTAGGGAGCTAGCGCGGGCGAGCCGGGTGGAGGCCCAGGCATTGACCGAGCAACTAGCTAGGGCCCGCGAATCGCTCGAGAGGAAGAGCAGGATTCTTGAAGAGGAGCGCGTTGCTCGCATCGAGCTAGATGGCCGGTGGGAGGCCGAGCGTGCCGAGCTGGTGGACCGAGCGAAGGAAGCCGAGCGCCTTCGGCAGGAGGCTGAGGCTGATCGGGCTGAGGCGGAGAAGCAGACGGCGGAGGCTGAGAAGTAGGCGGCTGAGGCCGAGCGGAGGTTAGCCGAGGCGGAGCCGGAGAAGGCCGAGCTCCCTGGTAGGGTGGGATCGGCCGGGGCGGAGGCGCTCGAGCGGTATAAACACTCGGAAGCCTACCGAGTCGACCTTAAGGAGGCTGCTCTCCCCTACTACAAGTTAGCACTTCGTCGAGGCATCTGCAAGAAGTTCAAACAAGGCTACGACCAGGCCGCCTCTTATGCCGAGGAGTAGGCATCTAAGTCAATCGAGTTCCCATCGGGTAATGCTATGACTCAGACTTGTCATCCTCCGGTTCCTCTGCGTAGGAAGAAGAAGATCAGGGGGGGTCTTCGTCTTAGGGGTTGCCAACTCCGGATGCCTCGAGAGGGCGCACAACCGAGGCAGTTCCCACGCCGGTGGGGTCAGTGCCAGGGTCGGCCGTCACCGAGGGTGCCGGGGGAAGACCGTCTAAGCCTTCCACTTCCGAGCCTCAGGGCGGGCCAGAGGCCTGATGTATATGCTTTGCTTTCTCTTTTTGTATGTCTTTTCCCCCCTTTTTTTCTCTTTTTTTTTGAAGAAAAACTTTCCCTATTGTGTAGGAAAAAAAGTAAGGCAATAGCATTATGACGAAGACTTAACTGTTCCGAATCATCATTGCCGTATTTTGTTCAGCGTATCTTCAGTATTTGGAAAGTGCCGATACTTTCTGCGTGGTTCTCGCCTGATGGTTGGGTGAGCGTCCGACAGGGTGTCTTTCTGTTTTCTCATGCTTTGAATGTTTGACCGCTTCGTGTGTCCCGCCGGGGCGGAAACGAGGAGTTTGAGGTGACCGTTCATAGGGAGAGGTCCCTTTGGCATGTTTTCGAGGGGAGAATCATTTAAGGCAAATAGCCTCCCTTCGCCTATAAAAGGTCTGAAGGGCGTCCCTTCCTCTCCACTACTTAGGGTTTTCCTCAACAGTTTTTTCTCATTCCTCCTTCACATAGCGTTGTGCCATTATATTCGAAACATGGGAGATGCTCTGGAAGATGAGGCTGCCGATGATGGAGGGCAGAGTGTCCTTGCCGCTTCGGGTTTAAAGTCTTTTATCAGTTCTGGGGGCGCTTGCGGGGGGGGGGGCGTGATGGCGGACGGATGGGGAATCAGGCATCCCTGCCACCCGTCCCTACTCGCTTGCTCCCCGGGGGGATCTCTCTCAAGATTCCTCTCCACTTCCTGCTTCTCCTCTCTTCCGCAGCCTCTTTCTTCCTCTTATGCCCTCCTCATCATTTCTTTTACTCTTCGGAGGGTGCCTGCACTCTCTGCCTTCCAAAGAGTTGGCAGAGAGGAGGCCTTCATTCGTATTCCCTCTTCCCCTTCCTTCATCTCTGTCAACTTGGAAGGTAGCCTTCTCCTTTCTAATCCCTCTATCACCTTTGTTCCAAGCTACCCGAGCCAACGGGGTCGACTACCCTTTATCCGAGCCAGTTTCTGCACGAGGCAGAGTCAATGGCTGGACGCAGGAAAGTTAACCGAGTCAGCCGAGCGACGGGCTCGTATGGCGACGCCAGATGGACTTTTTCACTTTTTTGACATGTATTTTCTTGGCTTCGGCCTTTCTAATGTACAAGCGAGTTGTTTGAATAAAGGAAAGAGAACTTTTGTTTATTCCGTTGCTTACACAATGTTCGATATTCAGAAATAGAACTTGCGTAGTGTAGTCATGTTCCAGGTCCGAGGGATGGGCTCTCCTTCCATCGTAGATAACCGGTACGCTCCTTTCCCGAGCGTCTTGACCACTCGGTAGGGGCCTTCCCAATTAGGGAATAGCTTGCCTGCCGCCTCAAGTGGTCGAGAGGCTTCGGCTTTCCTAAGAATGAAATCTCCCTGTTGAAAGTGTCTATCTCAGACTTTGGCATTGTAGTATCGAGTGAGATGGCGCTGATATTCCGTTGCTCGGATGCCGGCAATCTCTCGGAGTTCATCTGTTAGGTCGAGGTTTTCGAGCAGTTTCTGATCGTTTGCCTCGGGTGAAAAATAGATGACTCGGAGGGAGGGATTGGCGATCTTTAATGGGATGACGGCCTCGGCGCCGTACACAACCTGAAAAGGACTTTCACCGGTTGCCGTTCTGGGAGTCGTTCTGTGCGACCAAAGTACGTTCGACAATTCTTCAAGCCAGCTGCCCTTGGGTTTACCAAGCCTGGTCTTGATGCCTTTTAAGATGATCTTATTGACATTTTTGACCAGCCCGTTAGCTTGAGGGCGGGCGACCGAGGTGAAGTGATTACGAATGCCTAGGTCGGCACATCTGTCTCGAAAATAATGAGAATCAAATAGCCGACCATTATCGCTCACTATCACCCGGGGGATGCCGTAACGACAGATGATCAACTTCCAGATGAAATTCCAGACAACTGTCTCGGTGATCCTTACTGTGGCTTCGGCCTCGATCCATTTGGTGAAGTAGTTGATGGCGACGATGATGAACTTCTTCTGGGCCTGAGCTGTGGGGAATGGCCCGAGGATGCCGATTCCCCAGCGAGCGAAAGGGTAAGGTTTGGCTAGGGTGACGAGCTCCATTGCTGGCTAACGGACCAAGTGGTCAAATAGCTGGCATCGGTCACAGTGTTGTGTGTAGGTCGAGCAGTCGCGCTGCAGAGTGGGCCACCAGTAACCTTGCCGTAGCAAGATCCTGGCAAGCGTCCTTCCTCCTAAATGCACTCCGCATAGGCCTTTGTGAACTTCTGGAATCGCTCGGTTGGCTTCATCAGTATTGAGGCACTTCAGGAGAGGACCGGAGAAGGATCTCTGGTAGAGGGTGCCGTCTAGAATGATGAATCGCCGAGCTTGGTACTTCAATCTTCGGGCTTCCCAGGGGTCGGGAGGCTCTTGAGAGTCTTGGAGCCACGACATGTACGTGGTACGCCAGTCGCTTGGGGAGGCCGAGTCAACAGCCAGGAGTTCCGAATCAATGCTCGGTCGCTCTAGCTCTTCGAGAAGGACCGATCGAATACCCTCGGGGTCAAGAGAGGAGTCCAACCGAGAGAGGGCGTCCGCTCGGGAGTTTTCCTCCCGAGCTATTCGGACTACCTCAAAACTCTCAAACTGTTGTGCCACGGCTCGGACCAGCTGGAGATATTTAACCATCGGTGCTTCTCGAGCTTCGTAATCACCGTTGACCTGGCTAGCGACCAGTTGGGAGTCAGTGTGGATTTTGACTCGCTCAACCCCAAGCCGTCGGGCCATGCGGGCTCCCGAGATAAGGGCCTCGTACTCGGAAGCGTTTTTGGACGCCTGGAAGTTGAACTTCAAGGCGTATTGTAGCTCAACTCCTTCGGGGGACTTTAGGAGGATTCCAGCGCCGCTTCCCGATGAGTTGGAGGATCTGTCGATGAACAGTTCCCAGGTTGGCCCGGGCGCGGACGGAGGTTGCTCTTCGGTCGGGATAGTACTTTCGGCGATGAAGTCAGTGAGTGCCTGACCTTTGATAGCCGAGTGAGGCCGGTACGATATATCGTAGGCCCCCAGCATAATGGCCCACTTGACGAGGTGTCCTGAGGCTTCAGGGTGAGCGAGGATCCTCTTCAATGGTTCATCGGTTAGCACGGTGATGGAATGCCCTTGGAAATAGGGTCGGAGGCGCTTGGCCGAGGTAACCAACGCTAGCACGAGTCTCTCGGTTATGGGGTACCTTCTTTCAACCTCGTTGAGCACCTTGCTAGTGTAGTAGACCGGTCTCTCGACTCCCGAGTCATTTCTGAGCAGGACCGAGCTGACTGTAGATGGAGTTGCCAAGAGATAGAGATGCAAGGCTTCACCCGAGACGGGCTTGGAAAGCACCGGGGGCGAAGTTAGGAACTCCTTAAGCTCGGCGAACGCTCTTTGGCATCCCTCGTCCCATGCAAACGTAGCAGATGCCAATTAGGGCCCCCTCAATAGTTTGAAGAAGGGTAGGCATCGTTCGGCCGCACGGGATAGGAATCTGCTAAGCGCGGCAATGCGCCTAGTAAGGCGTTGAACATCTTTGATGCAGGTGGGTGGGCACATGTCCACGATGGCCTAGACCTTGTCGGGGTTGGCCTCGATCCCACGCTGGGTGACTAAGAAATCCAGGAATTTCCCGGACTTCACTCCGAAGGTGCACTTGGTGGGATTGAGCTTCATATTGTCCCTCAGGAGGGTGTCGAAGGTCTCAGCTAGGTCGGCGAGTTGGTTCTCAACTTTGGGGGTCTTCACGAGCATGTCGTCAATATAGGCCTCGACGTTCCGACTGAGCTGTCCCTCGAACATATGATTGACCAGCCTCTGGTATGTGGCTCCAATGTTCTTCAACCCGAAAGGCATCCGGGTGTAGCAGTATACGCTGGAGTCGGTGATAAAGGCGGTCTTCTCGATGTCCTCTGGATTCATTCTGATCTGATGGTAACCCGAATAGGCATCCATGAAACTGAGCATCTCGTTGCCCGAGGTTGAGTCAACCAGCTGGTCGATGGTCGGCAACGGATAACAGTCCTTAGGTGTGGCCTTATTCAAGTCGGTGAAGTCCACGCACATCCGCCATTTTCTCGAAGCTTTTGGCACTAGGATGACGTTAGCCAGCCACGTCGGGTACAGGACCGGTTTAAAAAGACCAGTCTTTTGCCCCTTGGTGACTTACTCCTTAATGATCGCCTTCTTCTCTAGCGCGTGCTTCCTTCTCCGTTGTTGCACGGGCTTCATGGTCGGGTCGAGGTTGAGTTTATGCATCACTGTCTCTCCCGGTATCCCGGGGAGTTGATCATCAGACCAAGCAAAGACTTGAATGTACCCAGAAAAAAATTCTTTGTATTGCTACTGAACCTCGGATGGTAGGTCGACTCCAATCTTTACTCCTAGGGTCGGGTCGTCGTTTAGGAAAACCGTTAGCAACTCGCCTCCAGGCTCGGAGGTTGCTGGTCTTTCCTCGACTTCCCGGGGGCCCTTGTTTTTCCCGTCCGGGCTTGTGGCTTCAACCGAGATATTATAGCATCTTCTGGCCATTGCCTATTTGCCTCGGACTTCCCCCACCCCACTTTTAGTGAGGAACTTCATCTTTTGGTGATAGGTAGAGGGCACCGCTTTCGTTCGGCTAAGGAGTCCTCGGCCGAAGATTGCATTGTATGCTATCATACCCTTGATCACTATGAAGTCCGCCATAACCGTAATGGTTTTGGGTGGGGTGTCGAGAGTAACCGGCAGGCTTAGGGCTCCCTCGGGATAAGTGGCCTGGCCATTGAACCCGCAAAGGGGGGTTCGGATCGGGCTGAGTTTAGACGGATCCTCCCCCATCTTAAGGAAACATTCGTAAGATAATACATCAGGGCACTTCCATTGTCAACTAGAATCCTATCTACGTTACAATGGTTTATCGTGGCTGATATGACTAGGGCGTCGTCATGTGGGGTGGTTAGCCCATCCAGATCTTTGTCGGAGAAGACTATGACCTGGGGCTCACTTGGCGGGGCCCTGGGAGGCTCGATGGCTCGACTCGCCCGCTCGGCATGACGCTTCCTTCCTCGGCCACTATCTCCTCCTGATGCGGCTCCTCCAGCGATGACATTGATATGGACCCCACGAGGGGCGTTGTCAATTTCCTCTGGGGCGCCTTGGTCTTCCTTGTGCCCAGCCACGAACCGGGATAGGTGTCCCTGACAGACGACGCGCTCGATCTCATCCTCGAGCTGGTGGCAATCACCGGTGTGATGCCCGTGGTCGCTGTGGAACAGGCAATGCTTGCAGCGATTGCGGTTTTTCGACCTCATTGGCTCGGGTTGGCGGAGGAGGCCCCAGCCTTTGATGTCCTCATATATCTCATAAACCGGAGTGGTTAAGGGGGTGTACCGCTCGTACTTCCGTGATGGTTCCCTGTGTTCCCCATCTCATTCCGCCTTTTTCCTGGACCCGAACTTGGCTCGGGTGCCCGCTTCTTGTCCCCCTCCTGACCCAAGCCGGTTGCGTCTCGACATGCGCTGAGCACTTCTTCGCACTCGGCGTGGCGCAAAGTTAGAGTCACTAGCTCGGCGAGGGTCGAGGGAGGGTGGAGGACAAGTTCACGGCGGAGGTTCTCATCGCGGGGGCCCCCCGGTTAGCGCGGTTATGGCCGAGGCGACGTCCAGGCTGGGGATCCTTAGGGCTTCTGATTTAAATCGGGTGATGTAAGCCCGGAGTTTCTCCCCTAGCGCCTGTTTGAGGGCCAATAGCCCCGCTACCAACCTTGGGGGACTGCAGCTGGCGAAACTCTCCTTAAATACTCGCCCGAATTGCTTGAAGTCCCGAATGGATCCGGGGGCGAGGGCCCGGAACCATGCTTGGGTACCTTGGACCAGGGTGGTCACAAAGGCTCGGCATTTGATGGCGTCGGATGCTCCGTGAAGGGTCATCAGGGCGTCGAAGCTGTCGAAGTGATCGGCTGGGTCGCCCTGGCCGTCATAAGGTTTGAAGGTCGGAGTGGAGGTTCTGGGAGATACCTATGCCTTCAAGATATAGTCGGAGAATGGGGATTTCTCCTCATCCTCCACGGGAGAGACTTTCTGCAAGGCGCGTAGGGCGTGCTCCTGCTCTGCGAAACGTCTCTCGAATTCTCACAATTAGAGGGATAGCTCTGGCTGTTGCTGCGCCGTGGGGCTAGAGGGGCTGTCTTGGCATTCCCCAGGGACTTCGGTCACTAGGTTCGGACGGCGTGCCCCATGTTTTCCCCTTTTCGGCGTGGAGGAGGACTCTTGCTCTAGAGGGGGGGACTTGTGAAGGTCCTACTGACCTGTTACGGATAATCTGCCGGCCCCAGAGGGTGAAGCGGCCTCCGACAGTGTGCTGGGACACGTTCTCACGGGGAGGGCTCTCCGGAGGGGCGCATTGTAGCGACCCGGATTCCGGATACCCCGTGTACCCGGTATAAATATCGAATACACGTGATACCATATGGGACCCGCGAGGCCTCCCAAGCGCGGGAAAGCGCCGAAGGGAAAAAGGAGTGTGTGGGAAATACATTGAAGCCAGCAGATATAACAGTAAGCAATTAAATTTCATTACAATGGAATGCTAAAGTAGCAGAAATAAAATTACCTTTTCATTAATAATTCAAATTTTACTATTATACACTAGAGTCCAGCCCAAAGGAAAGACAACAAGTCTATCACAGTACAGTCTGACAGAAAGAAACGTACACTGAAGTCGGGAGAGACCCGACGCAGGCACAGCTAGCAGCTACAGCGAACGCACTCCACCAGGAACAGTAGAGGCAGACGGTGAAACCCACCTGAAAAACAATAGGGGTGAGTCTCAACAGAAACTTAGTAGGGGTCATGCGGATCCCCACTGGAAAACGCACAGAGCAACAGAAGCAACAACAAAAACAGCAGGTGCAGCAAAGCAGGAAAAGCTACACTACAAAGCTGTAAACAGAACAGGTGCAGCAGGAGTAGGGAACATGCCAGAGAGGGGAGCTCAACAACAAAGAAGAGCGAGGCCGTGAAACACGGAACAACGGCCACCGAGGAGAACTCGGCACCCTAAGCTACTCCAAATGGCAATAGACGGTCGACCCCAAACTCGCGCAGTAGGGTAACCTAATCCGTCAGCCAAAACAAAGGCGAAGGCAGACGCCGACGTCGAAAGCACACATAAAACACGACAGGAGACGTCGTGCATGCAGCCCCACGCATGACCAGAATGTCATGCCAACGACAGAACACTGACCTCGAGTACGGCCACGAGAGGGCAACTCGCAAAGGTCACAGCGCACAAGAAAATGCGAGAGTGACTGCACCAAGCGACAGGAGCACCCTCCTCCCAGAAGAATAACCAGCTGCGTCCACTGACGACTTACACTGTGCTACAAGTGTCATGTCACTCAAGGACAAGACACACTAAGAACCAAGTCCAAGGAACCGAAGTCCCAAGGAACAGCACCAACTGCGAGTGACTAGTCAGGGCCATGCCCGTCGGCGCAAGTCCCCAGTCCCTGACCACGTGTGCACACACTGACCACTACCTAGGCCAGGCCTCTAGCTAGTATTCCCCTCGGTAGGACGCTACCGCTGGCCGGGGCCTACGGAACCAGCTTAAAAACCATACGTACCAAACGCCACAGAAAAAAGGACCCCTCCACCACTCCCGGTGGGTCGGCAAACAGCCTAGGGCTACAACAACTAGGGGAGGCTCACAAGCTACAAACTCTAAAACACAGGTGCTAAAGCACAGACAGCTAAGAAAAGCCCTGTCTCATGCACAGCAAAGCACCAAGGCAGCCAGACAACCGCCAACAGACTCAGGACCAGGAAACTAGACCTACAACGTAACGATCCCGAGTCGAACGACTCAAAGGCAAGATCGTCACAAACAGCGGAACAAGCCGCCAATCGGTCTAATCCTAAGCCAGAAGAAATCACGCTCCGCAGAAAACAACACACGGAGACCTAAGGGAAACATCAAGAACCCTCAGCACAGCTGGACACGCAAATCGAGGTAGAACAACACCTCGAAGCATCCAGAAGCAGTGTCTCGGACATGACAGAACCGCCAAGACACGCACAAACAAGGTCCCACGTCAACCACTAGGTCAGACCGGGTTGACCTGAACCAAACAACAACAGCATACAAGCGAAAGTAGGATAGACAATCCTACCGCAAGTAAGAAGACTCCTGGCCACCTTACAACGTAGTCTTAACCCTCATAGGACGTCAAGAGACATCCACGGGACAACGGGCAGACCACAAGGCCAAGCCAAGACACACAGGAATCAACGGGCAAAAAACCAAGACACAAGGAAAGTAACGCACGAACCCTAGACCGCTATAGACAAACGACGGTCTAGGTCGGGGCCGTTATTTCCCAAACGACGGATAGGCAACAGGCCGTCGCTCACCACCCTGACAACCTACAAAACCACACTGAAGCCAAGTAACGCACAGCACCAGGCGTGTTACAAGCAAACGACGCACGGGGGTTAGCGCGTTATTCACAACGTGCACAGCCACCCAAACCAAAGCAAAGTAACGCGCAACGCCAGACGCGTTACTCCCAAAGCGACGCGACAGGGGAGAGGCGTCACAACCAAACGACGGACAGGGGCCTACGCGTTACTCTCAACGGCGTAGCCACCCTCAACCCAGCGCAAAACAGCAAACGACGGCCAGAGGCGAGCGCGTTATACCATAACGACGCACGGGGGCACATCCGTTACTACCAACGGGCACAACCACACAAGCTCGGCCAAAACAGAATGTAACGGCCAGGGGCAGGTGCGTGACACTCAAACGACGGACAGGGACACGACCGCTGGAGGCACCGCCTCAACAGGTCAAACGTCGGTCAAACAGCAAGTAACGGCCAGGACCAGGCCGTCAGAAGAACCGCCATACTCAACCCACAAAATGACAAACGGCATGTAACGCACAGGCTCAGGCGCGTTACGTGGGTGTGACGCGCCAGACCAAGGCCGTCACACACCCAGAAGCCAAAACTCACAAGAACGCCAAATCAAGCGGCGGTCTATCGTAGGACCGTCAGAAGCAAGTAACGGCCACTGAAACGACCGCTACTTCCGTCACGGCGGGAAAACAGGGGAATGGCCCAATCGGCCCGTTCCACGCCCCATTCACGCCGAAACGCAGGGGAGACAAACCACAACGACAAATAACAACACCAGGGGACTCAAAACCCCACATGCAAGCTCAAAAACGCAAGATTCAGGCGATTTCATCAAATCCACCCTAAGTGGGTCACCGAGGTTCCCGGGCTTCTACCGGCCTCGAATGAACACCAAATCACACGAAATCAACGTGGATGGGATCCTAACATCCCTGCGGTCAGTTAGAAACTAACTACGCCACAAATGGTCACCGTTTACCGGCCGACCCTAAAAACCATGAAAATCACGGTTTAGGCAAAACAAGCCCAAACTCGACCGTTTCCTAGCCGAACGACGTGCAATGGCAGGGAAAACGGAGAGGACGAAGTAAGGATCAGTCACCCTACCTCCACCGAAGAAACCGTGCCCCGAAGGGACTAAACCACGCCGAAATCCACTCGCGAACCGATTTCACCGGCTTTGAATCCACCGTTCGGGATCGCGCCAGAATCGATCCGATCCTCGCCCCATCGCGCACCTCGACAGCTCCACAGCCTCGCCAACCCGCCCACGATCGCTCCGTCTGCAGCCGGGGCCAAAGAGGGGGAAGAACGAGAGAGAACGGGAGAGAGAGAGTGAGATCGCGAGAGTGAGGAGAGAGAGAGAGGAAAAGGAAATAAAAAGAAAAGAAATTAGGAAATTTTCCTAATTTTCAAAAATTCTAAAAATGCGCCGAAAATGCACAAATTAAGAAAAATACGCAAAAATAGTCGAAATGACCGGCTCGAAGAGTACATCGTCGCTGTAGCATCCACGAGTTCGAGAATCGACAAACAAACTCACCGTAGGGTTCCGTAACTAGTACGTGAGAAAAACCCACAGGGCTCGTCAAACTCAACTCGGAAGCCACAAAAGCGAACCGAAACTCAACGAAACCAATCCAAAACAGATCCGAAAGATCCAGCAAGACCTGCAAAAGATCCATCAAGATCCAGGGCATTACATCCTCCCCTCCTTTAAGAAATTTTGCCCTCGAAATTAAGGACTAGCAAAGGAGAAACAGGGAAGAACAACCCAACAACACAAATCTCGGAAAACACAGCTCAGAGGAACACCGTCAGACCACAATTACAGGTACACACTCAGCTTCCAAGACAGCAAGTCCACAGCACGAGTATGGCACCAAAGTGAACACATCTGACACCTCCGAAGCAAGGGCAACGTCGTTTACGTCTCACCAGAAATAGAGACACGACAGCCACGACAACAGACAACCGAGAAACACAACGACAACACGGCAAGCGGCAGCTCACACAAGGAGACACAGTCCTCTCAGCTGACAGCTCGCAACATCATCGGCTCCAGTGCCAAAGGCAACAGGGAACACCTGGCACACAGAACGCCAACGACAACAACACCACAGGACCAAAAACACAATCAAGTCAGCACTCACTCAGATATCACATCTGATCAAGTCGCAAGCTAACTCCACCGGAGGAAAAGGGAGTACAGCAAAGCTAACTGACAAGACAAGGGTCCAAGACAAGAACACAAAATCATAAAGAAACAGCGCCAAAACAACACAACAACACAGCGATAGCACCTGCAGGATTCCGGCTCCACACAACACGCAGAACCACAGAACACATCTGCAAGCAAGGTTACAACAAGGCACAAGAACAGCTGAACACACAACCACACAGGAACGGGTCACGCATCAGACTGCTCACCAAGAGAAGACCCACAACAACGAAAAACGACAACAACGATCTCGGGGAACGCAACTCAAGGACTAGCAACACACCTCAAGAGCACCACACCAAGAAAGAAAAATGCAGAGCTGAGGGTACTCAATCAGCAAGGAATGCCGACAAATTCCCCATCACTCGCAAATGCTAATGCCAACAGCAAACAAACACCCAAAAACTACCAGCAATGTCACGGTAGCGACAATGTCAAGGCACGAGAAGCCAAGATGAAGTCACATCGAGAAGGAACAAAACCTCTCGACAAGCGGGTAGCCAACTCACACACTTCCACTGCACTCTCAACAACGTGCACAGGCAACAGAACAACACCGGTAATCGCATCTCAGCACACACCAGGCGTCATCGCAATCAACAAGATCGCAATTAACACGCCACGAGCACTGATCACGCGAACAACCGATCACAAGGAGCCTAAGTGGAATAAAGGAAGAGCACCAGCTTCAGCACAAAGCACGCGGAAGGAACTAATCTCAGTTTACCTTTACGTCCTGGAACAACAAATGAGCCTTCACGATACATCGGCCGTTAGACACGGCACGACAACTACGGTGCACAACGACTCTTAACACCATTACGGAGTCCAAAGCGAAGCAACCGTACAACAAGGAGCAGATCAGGCTCAAAACAAAGCTGTCTACACTTAAGCAGACACAGGACAAAGGCATCACCAAGACAGCAATTCCAAGGCAAACCTCAAAAAACTTCACCAAGAAGGACGAGAAGCAACAAGCTCAACCACAAAAGCTCACCAGGAAGGGAAAATCCTAGGCTCGCTCGAGCAACTTCTCAATCGAGGCAACATGATAATCGAGACAACCGAAACAACGATGCATCAGGAGCTACATAAACTCAAGCTGGGACAACCAAAGCAACGTAAGAACGTGCATGGCCATCATACCAACGCTAAAAGTCACAAGCCACCTGAGCAAAAGCACATAAAACAGCTCGAACAAGGCACTGCAGGTTCATGCCAACTGAGAAACACTGCCAAGTGCAACACGATCGAGACCAACTTCAAAACCGAACGAAGCACCACGTCACATCCAGACGGGAGCAAAACCCATTTCGTACAGTGCCAACAAAGCATGCACAAGACCACACGCAAAAAGCACCGCGATAAACCATCGCAACACCTACGCCAGCAAGAGACTGTACTGGACCTTAAGGACTCTGGTACTGTATATCTGGATTTTCATGTATTTCGCACAACAATGCTCTGATACCAGTTGTAGCGACCCGGATTCCGGATACCCCGTGTACCCGGTATAAATACCGAATACATGTGATACCATATGGGACCCGCGAGGCCTCCCAAGCGCGGGAAAGCGCCGAAGGGAAAAAGGAGTGTGTGGGAAATACATTGAAGCCAGCAGATATAATAGTAAGCAATTAAATTTCATTACAATGGAATGCTAAAGTAGCAGAAATAAAATTACCTTTTCATTAATAATTCAAATTTTACTATTATACACTAGAGTCCAGCCCAAAGGAAAGATAACAAGTCTATCACAGTACAGTCTGACAGAAAGAAACGTACACTGAAGTCAGGGGAGACCCGACGCAGGTACAACTGGCAGCTACAACGAACGCACTCCACCAGGAACAGTAGAGGCAGACGGCGAAACCCACCTGAAAAACAACAGGGGTGAGTCTCAACAGAAACTCAGTAGGGGTCACGCGGATTCCCACTGGAAAATGCACAGAGCAACGGAAGTAATAACAAAAACAGCAGGTGCAGCAAAGCAGGAAAAGCTACACTACAAAGCTGTAAACAGAACAGGTGCAGCAGGAGTAGGGAACAGGCAGGAGAGGGGAGCTCAACAACAAAGAAGAGCGAGGCCGTGAAACACGGAACAACGGCCACCGAGGAGAACTCGGCACCCTAAGCTACTCCAAATGGCAACAGACGGTCGACCCCAAACTCGCATAGTAGGGTAACCTAATCCGTCAGCCAAAACAAAGGCGAAGGCAGACGTCGACGCCGAAAGCACACACAAAACACGACAGGAGACGTCGTGCACGTAGCCCCACGCATGACCAGAATGTCATGCCAACGACAGAACACTGACCTCGAGTACGGCCACGAGAGGGCAACTCGCAAAGGTCACAGCGCACAAGAAAACGCGAGAGTCACTGCACCAAGCGACAGGAGCACCCTCCTCCCAGAAGAATAACCAGCTGCGTCCACTGACGACTTACACTGCGCTACAAGTGTCATGTCACTCAAGGACAAGACACACTAAGAACCAAGTCCAAGGAACCGAAGTCCCAAGGAACGGCACCAACTGCGAGTGACTAGTCAGGGCCACGCCCGTCGGCGCAAGTCCCCAGTCCCTGACCACGTGTGCACACACTGACCACTACCTAGGCCAGGCCTCTAGCTAGTATTCCCCTCGGTAGGACGCTACCGCTGGCCGGGGCCTACGGAACCAGCTTAAAAACCGTACGTACCAAACGCCACAGGAAAAAGGACCCCTCCACCACTCCGGTGGGTCGGCAAACAGCCTAGGGCTACAACAACTAGGGGAGGCTCACAAGGCACAAACTCTAAAACACAGGTGCTAAAGCACAGACAGCTAAGAAAAGCCCTGTCTCGTGCACAGCAAAGCACCAAGGTAGCCAGACAACTGCCAACAGACTCAGGACCAGGCAACTAGACCTACAACGTAACGATCCCGAGTCGAACGACTCAAAGGCAAGATCGTCACAAACAGCGGAACAAGCCGCCAATCGATCTAATCCTAAGCCAGAAGAAATCACGCTCCGCAGAAAACAACACACGGAGACCTAAGGGAAACATCAAGAACCCTCAGCACAGCTGGACACGCAAATCGAGGTAGAACAACACCTCGAAGCATCCAGAAGCAGTGTCTCGGACAGGACAGAACCGCCAAGACACGCACAAACAAGGTCCCACGTCAACCACTAGGTCAGACCGGGTTGACCTGAACCAAACAACAACAGCATACAAGCGAAAGTAGGATAGACAATCCTACCGCAAGTAAGAAGACTCCTGGCCACCTTACAACGTAGTCTTAACCCTCATAGGACGTCAAGAGACATCCACGGGACAACGGGCAGACCACAAGGCCAAGCCAAGACACACAGGAATCAACGGGCAGAAAACTAAGACACAAGGAAAGTAACGCACGAACCCTAGACCGCTATAGACAAACGACGGTCTAGGTCGGGGCCGTTATTTCCCAAACGACGGACAGGCAACAGACCGTCGCTCACCACCCTGACAACCTACAAAACCACACTGAAGCCAAGTAACGCACAGCACCAGGCGCGTTACAAGCAAACGACGCACGGGGGTTAGCGCGTTATTCACAACGTGCACAGCCACCCAAACCAAAGCAAAGTAACGCGCAACGCCAGACGCGTTACTCCTAAAGCGACGCGGCAGGGGAGAGGCGTCACAACCAAACGACGGACAGGGGCCTACGCGTTACTCTCAACGGCGCAGCCACCCTCAACCCAGCGCAAAACAGCAAACGGCGGCCAGAGGCGAGCGCGTTATACCATAACGACGCACGGGGGCACATCCGTTACTACCAACGGGCACAACCACCCAAGCTCGGCCAAAACAGAATGTAACGGCCAGGGGCAGGCGCGTGACACTCAAACGACGGACAGGGACACAACCGCTGGAGGCACCGCCTCAACAGGTCAAACGTCGGTCAAACAGTAAGTAACGGCCAGGACCAGGCCGTCAGAGGAACCGCCATACTCAACCCACAAAACGACGAACGGCATGTAACGCACAGGCTCAGGCGCGTTACATGGGTGTGACGCGCCAGACCAAGGCCGTCACACACCCAGAAGCCAAAACTCACAAGAACGCCAAATCAAGCGGCGGTCTATCATAGGACCGTCAGAAGCAAGTAACGGCCACTGAAACTACCGCTACTTCGGTCACGACGGGAAAACAGGGGAATGGCCCAATCGGCCCGTTCCACGCCCCATTCACGCCGAAACGCAGGGGAGACAAACCACAACGACAAATAACAACACCAGGGGACTCAAAACCCCACATGCAAGCTCAAAAATGCAAGATTCAGGCGATTTCATCAAATCCACCCTAAGTGGGTCACCGAGGTTCCCGGGCTTCTACCGGCCTCGAATGAACACCAAATCACACGAAATCAACGTGGATGGGATCCTAACATCCCTGCGGTCAGTTAGAAACTAACTACGCCACAAACGGTCACCGTTTACCGGCCGACCCTAAAAACCACGAAAATCACGGTTTAGGCAAAATAAGCCCAAACTCGACCGTTTCCTAGCCGAACGACGTGCAATGGCAGGGAAAACGGAGAGGACGAAGTAAGGATCGGTCACCCTACCTCCACCGAAGAAACCGTGCCCCGAAGGGACTAAACCACGCCGAAATCCACTCGCGAACCGATTTCACCGGCTTTGAATCCACCGTTCGGGATCGCGCCAGAATCGATCCGATCCTCGCCCCATCGCGCACCTCGACAGCTCCACAGCCTCGCCAACCCGCCCACGATCGCTACGTCTGTAGCCGGGGCCAAAGAGGGGGAAGAACGAGAGAGAACGGGAGAGAGAGAGTGAGATCGCGAGAGTGAGGAGAGAGAGAGGAAAAGAAAATAAAAAGAAAAGAAATTAGGAAGTTTTCCTAATTTCCAAAAATTCTGAAAATGCGCCGAAAATGCACAAATTCAGAAAAATACGCAAAAATAGCCGAAATGACCGGCTCGAAGAGTACATCGTAGCTGTAGCATCCACGAGTTCGAGAATCGACAAACAAACTCACCGTAGGGTTCCGTAACTAGTACGTGCGAAAAACCCACATGGCTCGTCAAACTCAACTCGGAAGCCACAAAAGCGAACCGAAACTCAACGAAACCAATCCAAAACAGATCTGAAAGATCCAGCAGGACCTGCGAAAGATCCATCAAGATCCAGGGCATTACACGCATGACCTTCCATACCTGGCCGCCTGGGTCCTCATGAGTTCCACGAGGATATCCAATTTTGCATTGAGGGCTTGGAAGGCGTCAGCGCCACCGTTGAGTGGTGGCCCTACCGCCGCGGGGGGAGGGGGTGGTCCGTCGACGGGGGTGCTGGCATTGGAGTGGGGATTTTGTGAGGCCTGAGAGGGGTCTTCTCCCGCTGCTACTATGGCCTTTCCCCTGTCGCCGGCGGACCTCCTCCCTGAACTTCTTCGCACCATACTGGCTCTTTGGTCGTTTCCCACAGACGGCGCCAAATGAAGAGGCGTGATCTCGAGCTGGTCCTGAGCTGGGGAGATGATCACCAGATAGTGAACTGCAAAGAAGGGAAACAGATCAGGGGCCCAGGGATGGTTCCCTAGGGTAAACCCTCCGATGCTTAAGTTAGCAGATCAGTGGTGAAAGCTACTAAGGGAGGCGGAAAGAGATGCACGCGATCCCTCTACACCAAGGTGGTGAAGTGGTTCCTGCTCAGAGAGTTTAGGCGTGTGTTTGACCTTACCTTTCGTTGGAGGTAATCCCAGGTTTAAATAGTGCACTAGCCTCATGAGTCCCGTAAGCTGAGGAGTTTCAGGTGGAAGTTACATCCTCAACGTGGGCTCTTTACGTCCTCATCATGGGATCTTTATAGCCATGAGGAGTCATGGGTCCCTTACCCTCTTAAACTCCTGCTCATAAAGGCTTCTCAACGGCAGCATGGATAAGCAATCGTCGGTCGATCCAAGTATGAAGGGTGTCAACCCTATCCAGGCGATAGGCGTAGCTCGGATGAAGATAGGTTGGAGTGGGCGCTGAGTGCCTGCCTTTATCCCGGCAAGGGGATAGTTCGGGCGTGGATCTTTCTCCGATCTGACCGACGCTCGGGCCTTCCGAGCCTAAGGGCCGCCGAGGAAGGTTGTGATCCCGAGTGATTTTATTGGACTTTTTAGTCTAAGTGGGCCCTGCGGGGCTGACACTTAGGTGAGCTGGGCCTCGTTTGGTCCTGATGGACCTAGTTCGGCTGCTCTTAGATGGGCTACAAAAATCCCCCTCTCGAGTACTCTTCAAATTTGTTCTCATCCTGCATTTGTGCTATTTGATGCTGGTGCCTCTCATTCTTTTATCTCCACTACCTTTGCACAAATATTACCAATCGCATCAATTCCCTTACCTTCAGATCTTGCTATTACCACACTCTTAGGTCTGGAACAAAGCTTACCGACTATTATCCTGATAGCAAAGTGATAGTAGAAGGTCATAATCTCCCCGCAAACTTAGTATGCCTTGACATGAAAGGTTATGATGCCATTTTATGGGTAGATTGACTTGTAGATCATGATGCTTATATCAATTTCTGAAACAGGATAATATCCTTCCGAAAACCCGATCTTCTAAGATTCTCTTTCCTTGGCATTAAATACAAGAAACACCCCACTATCATAACTTCTCTTCACGCTTGCAAACTTATCTTGCAAGGATGTGAATCTTTTCTCGCTTCTATCATTGTTACTGAGTCCAAGGAAATTATCATAGCAGACATTCATATCGTAAATGAGTTTCCAGATGTGTTTCCACTGGACATACCAAATTTACCACCCGAGAGGGAAGTAAACTTCACCATCGAACTCATTCCAGGAGCAGCACCTGTTTCTATAGCCCCTTACAGGATGTCCCCCACGGAACTTAAGGAACTAAAGAGAGAGTTGCAAGAAGTACTAGACAAGGGCTTCATCAAACCTAGCACGTCCCCCTGGGGTGCGCTAGTTCTTTTTGTCAAGAAGAAGGATGGTTCTCTCAGGCTATGTATTGACTACCAGCGACTGAATCAACTTACAATCAAAAATAAGTATCCATTGCCACGTATTGATGAGCTCTTCGATCAGCTTTCAGGAGCAGAGTATTTTTCTAAAATAGACCTCAGATCAGGTTATCATCAGCTTAGAATTAAAGAAGAAGACATTTATAAATCGGCTTTTCGAAGTCGTTATGGTCACTATGAATTTATGGTAATGCCGTTTGGGTTAACGAATGCCCCAGCCGCATTTATGCAACTCATGAACAATATTTTTCAACCATATCTGGACCAGTTCATCGTCGTCTTTATTGATGATATCTTGATATATTCCAAGATAAAAGAGGAACATGAAGAATATTTGAGGATAACTTTGCAAACACTTAGAGAACATAAACTTTATGCCAAGCTTAACAAGTGTGAGTTCTGGCTCAGGAAAGTTTCATTCCTCAGCCATATTATTTCAAAGGAAGGTATCGCTGTGGATCCTTCTAAAGTAGAAGCTGTCAGAAATTGGAGCCGGCCAACGACTGTATCAGAAGTAAGAAGTTTTCTGGGTCTAGCTGGTTATTATAGAAGATTCATTAAGGACTTCTCAAAAATTACAGTTCCTTTAACTAGACTTACTAGAAAAGAAAATTATGTTGTCTGGTCAAAGGAATGTGAAAAGAGCTTTCAAAATCTTAAGAATCATCTTACTACAGCTCCTATTTTATCACTACCAGTGTAAGGTGGTGGATTCGAAGTGTATACGGATGCGTCTGGCATTGACTTAGGATGCATCCTCATGCAGAATGGAAAAGTAATCTGTTATTCTTCAAAACAATTGAAACGTCACGAGAAAAATTATCCTGTGCATGATTTGGAATTGGCAGCTGTTATTTTCTCCTTAAAAATTTAGCGTCATTATCTCTATGGAGAAAAGTTCACGGTCTACTCGAACCACAAAAGCTTGAAATACTTATTCTCTCAAAAGGAGCTTAATATGAGGCAGAGGAGGTGGTTAGAATATCTCAAGGACTTTGATTTTGCTATTCAATATCATCCTAGCAAGGCTAATGCTGTAGTAGATGCACTCAGTAGAAAACCAATGGGTATGCTATCAAGTCTTATGATTAGTGTGACTAACCTTATTCCTCAGTTTGCGCAGTTGAACGTAGATATTGACATAAAGGAAGAGGATTGTTTCATAGCTAATATCCGAGCTCAACCTACATTAATAGAGGATCTGGTCAAGTTACAAAATGATGATCCAGTATTTCTAGAAATTAAAGCCAATGTTGAATAAAGGCCGGATTTTTCTATTTCCAATGACGGAAGATTGTTATTCAAGGGCCGAATATGTGTACCAGATCATGAGGTTACAAAGAAACTGATCCTAGAAGAAGCACATAATTCCAAGTACACCATTCATCCAGGAGGTACAAAGATGTATCAAGATCTCAAAAGAAACTTCTGGTGGCCCAATATGAAGAGAGAGATAGCGGATTTCGTGTCTCACTGTCTCACTTGCCATCAAGTTAAGGTAGAGCATTTTAAACCCACAGGTAAATTACATCCCTTAGACATTTCAACATGGAAATGGGAGAGTATAGGGATAGATTTCATCATGGGTTTACCTAAGACCAGAGGAGGATACGATGGTATATGGGTGATCATAGATCGATTGACCAAATCTGCACATTTTCTACCAATAAAAAGTCGATGGTCTATGGATATTCTAGCAGCTTTATACATAAAGGAAATTGTTAAATTACATGGTGTCCCTATCACTATTATATCTGATAGAGATTCTCGATTCACATCGCAGTTCTGGAAGGGTCTACAACATTCATTACGGACTAGATTGAATTTTAGCACAGCCTTTCATTCTCAAACTGATGGTCAGACAGAAAGAACAAATTAAGTAGTAGAAGATATGCTCAGGGCTTGTGCTATGGATTTTGGAGGAAGTTGGCATGATCACTTGCCTCTGGTAGAATTTGCATATAACAACTGTTATCAGGCCAGCATACAGATGGCACCCTTTGAAGCAACATGGGAAACAGAGGAATCTATGCGTAGAAGATTCCCAGAAGTATTCAACTATAAGTACACTCTCCATCCATGTATTGAATTTGGGGATCAAATTCTTTTAAGTGGGGGAGGGTGTAGTGCCCCAAAATTTATATATAATAATTTCTGGATTATTTATGGATTTTTTTTCAAATTTATCAGGAATTTATAAGGGCTAAATAGATTAATAAATGGATTAATGAATTAATAAGTCATTTATGAGGCCCAATTATGTTAAACAATTAGTCTAACCTATTTAAGTAAGACCCAAAAGGTTTAAGGACCTAGCCCATTAAGTTTGGCTCATATTCTAGAAGGTTATTTAGCTTATTTACAAATTTTAAGGATAAATACTATTTTATATATAGATAAAACAAATAAAAGAGTTTTATTAAATTGAAACTCTGCACACGTTAGATGTAACGGTCTATCGGGCGACCGCTACAGTGGTGTAACGCACCTAGACTGGACCGTCACACCCTGCTGATTCCGTAAGTAGAAGAACTTGCAAAAAGATTGGAATTTTGAGATCCTATCTGCAAGAGACCTAATTAGAAGGATGTGTAAAGTTACTAGGGGCTCTTAGGGATCAGGTTTTGGCCAACTAAGGACTATAGAATCAATTTAATCCTCAAACCCAAGCCAAATCCCTATAAATAGAACCCAATTCTGAACTGAGCGACCATTACTTTTGGCTCGCGTGAAATCAAGGTAAGGAGATAGAATCTCGGGTAAGTTCTTTAGAGTATTTTGTTCCTAATACTTTATACTAACTACCCTCAAAATTTTATGTTAGGAGGTCGAGTATCCAAGGAGTTAGGATCTTCTAAAGTTGCTGGGTTCATCACACCAACCCAGGAAATTATGCAACGGGGTACTGAAGACCAGGAAATTAGAGAAGCTAAACGAGGTAATTAGAGTTAGATGCTTTAAAACGTTTTGTTCCCAATAGTTTCATCTTCTTAACCTCCAAATTTCACGCCCTTAGGTCAAGAGGTTGAGGAGTTAGAGCGACGTGAAGTTGCTGAAAAATCACAGAAAGAAAAGAACTAGGACGATCCTTGAAGATCCAAATTAGAAGTTTAAAGCCCAGTTTAAAAGGTAGGTTATCTCATGAATGGGAAAAACAACATGTTAGGGATAAAAGCTCTCTGATTTTGCTTGATTACATGCACTATAGATCATGAATTTCATGTTTAAGTAGGGACACGCATACATGCATATCTTTAGCCTGAATGGAAAATAAAAAGGTACTATCGTGATAATTCACTGAAACCTATGCATCTAGATGGCCTTTACTTATTCTCATGGCTAGAATAGTTGGTTATTGTAATTTTTCTTGCATGGGACATAGTTCCTTATTTTTTTCATCAGCAGAAGCTTTGACGGATTAACGTAGGACCGTTAGGCGATTGTAACGGTCTTACGATCAGCCGTCACACCCTCTGTTATATTTCAATTCCTCTGTTGTCTCTGACGGACCAAAGTAAGTGCATTACAATACTATAATCCCCCCCCGATAAATCGTCACATTCCTTTGACGCGCCCATACTAGACCGTCAGAGTGCTATTTTCTGTCAACCCGAGACAGGACTGAGGACAGTCAAATTAACTTATAAATAAGCCTAGTTATCTAAGTTTTACCTATTTTCATAAACCTGGAGTTATTTATTGGTTCATGATGGGAATTGCATGTTCAAGCATTTTTGAGTTATTTTAAAGATACATGTTAATTTCATTGACTAAACTCTATAGTTTGTAATTAAGTCATGATTTTTAAATATTGACAGAGTTTTTACCATGATTTCAGATTGTTACACATTCTTTCCATCTATAGAGTCATTTTCTTTAAATACATGGCATATATTCCGATATATGGCCATTAGTTTACACTTTACACTATAGGAACATATTCTTGAACATGAGGACCTCTCTATTGGATATTCCTCCTAATGGACTAGGAAATCTGGTGCGGACACCCGAGCAGTTACGCCGAGCCACCGGTACCGCATGCGGAGCACGACTCAAGCCACTTCAGCGTCCATCTGGCTCGGAGACAGCCTGGAGACTCCCCCTTGAGTCCCGACATTTCTCATATTTGTTTAGACGTTATTTGTGTGTAATGTGTGTGTGTTTCGTTTTATTCGGTTTGTAATTTTGATTGCACGAGGGGTTTATTTGTAAAATTGGGGCCCCGGGATCCCACAGGCCCCCAACCCCCTCCCATTGGTCCATGTCATCCTTGTGGGACTGGTCAACCTCCTAGGTGGACATCTAGAAGCCTTGGACTAGTCAATTGTCCACATGGGGGACAATGGACCAAAAATGTCAACAATTCCAACCCACCCCCACCTACCTTGTCTCTCTAGTCAATAGGCCCCCCCCCTTAATTTTTTATTTTAATTTTTGTGTGTTGATCACACTCAATCCAGGCCCTCCATTCCCCTTCCCTAGATCCGACGGTGGAGGATGGATTTGATATGTAACCTATATAAGCTTGTATTTTCCATTTTGGATAGAATTAATGCATTTGAAATCAAAGAAATTGTTTGGAGCAGCCTTGGGCGCCCCCCTCCTCTCTCCTCCCTCTCCCCCTTGCAGCTGAGACGGTTGCTCTTCTGAGGTGTGATGCCTCCCTTGTCGTTCCGTTGATCGCCGCCACCGCCATCGTGCCGCCATCGCACCGCCACGGTCTTCATCGGTATTCTATCCGCGCAGTGCAGCAGCAGCTTGTCCGAATTTTGTAGCCCTCCCTCGTGCTCTTCTGGGCACCAAATTTGGAGGGGATGTTCTAGGGATGTCAACCACACCACAGAAAATTCGGTTGGCCTTCTAGTTCAGTTTTATAATTTTCCATTTTCGTCCAACTTTCCATTTCAGTTCTACTAGTTTCAGATCTGATTTCCATCTTTCCTGAGTTTCCCATCTTCGATCCCTTTTGTGATTTTTTCCAGAGCTCCCAATTTTACTGGGTGTTCTACCCATCAACCCCTCCACCCACTATTTTTCTTTATTTTTGATCCGCCCTCCATCCATTTTTCAAAATTTGTTTTCAGAGTCATCTACAGTGCTGTCAGCCAGTTTCCAAATCATGACCACCTGTCAGTTACAAATTCATAACCAATCATGGCCTCCACCAATCCATCCACAAAAATTATTGCCATTTTCCTTTTTCAAATCCCTACAACTTTGGTGAAGATTTCAGAAGCTGAATCGGACGTCTTCCTGGCGGTCAACAGAAGTTCTCAGACAACTCACCTGCAGATCTGAGAGTTCGGGTACTATACAACAGAAGCTTCAAAATTCAACAACATCTAGATTCGTGCAGATCCAGATCCTCTCTCAGGGTCTAGATTGAAGGACTTCAAGAGAGCTTTCCAACGATAGCTCCTGTGACCAGATTCGACATCGGGATTGGTCGCAGCGGCCGATCTCGTCGGAGCGCGCGCCAGAAAACAGAAACACAAATCCGTGGGCAGCCAATCCACAACTTGGAGATCGGAGCTAAACGGCCACCGACCGGAGTTTCCGGCCGACCGCCGTCCAGGGAGGCGCACCACCAGGGGTCCCCATCATAGCGGGCCCCACCCCAACAGGTCGAGAGGACAACGCCATCCGTGGGCCACGCGGACCCGTAGATCGTGCCATCCAGACAGCACTTTAGACGCGTGTTCGGCACCACCGGGCGACATCAAGATGCTGCCCGTCAACCCGATTGGCGTGATTCCCGGGCCCCGCATGTGACCTTTTACCTCCCTGCATGGAGTGGGTCAAATATTTGTACCGCTGTAACATTGTTTAACCGGGAGTCCGTAAATCGGCCGGGTTGTCTTCGCCACGCCGGGTGCGTTGAGGTAACGGTCTAAACTTCTCGGCGTTACTTTGCTTAGCTAGTATACGGTCTTATGCCGCTACAAGAGTGTAGGTTCCTAGCCCGTATGTTCATGTTGCCGCTGTGAGCGTGAGAGTGACCCGTCCCGCGACTCGATCAGAGTTCGAAAGTTGAGTCAGACTACCTTAAACTCTGCCAGTTCCTTAACCGCGCACGATCCCCGCTTTCCCTCGCTTGGGACGACGAGTGAGTTTGCACTTCTGTTAGCGACGTGTAGCCTGGAGGAGCTTTTAGTGTCGAGCCGAGGTCGCTCTAGTAGTCATGTCGTTGCTGGTCGAGTCGTGTCCGTCTCATATAGTGTCGTTTCCTCAGTCCGTCCCGCATCAGTTTGGTATCAGAGAAAGTTGAGTCTAGGGTAGTCTTTGCTTCAAAACAAAAAAAAAAGAGTCTTTGCATAAGTCTTGCATGCATCATGGTCTAAGTCGAGTCTAGGACCATCATTAATTTTCAAAATAAACAAAAGAGTGTTTTAAAATTATATTTCATCCCGATAATTCGGTATATTAAAAGGTGTTGTCCGAATGTTAGGCTACGCCTATCGGGAAGGCCGCACACTTGCGGGAGTGATCTTCGGATCGATTAACTCCGCCAAGTACCGTCTATTGGTGTCTAGGTGTAGTCAAGTCTCATTCCAACCTTGCATTGTCTAGTGTTTGTCTCCACGTGCCGGCATGTCCAACATGTTGTTCCCCAATTTCCCATGGATTCCCAATCACCCGGGCAATATGGCCGTTGGTCCACCCATGGGCTTGGCAACCACCCTCTCCCCTTCCGTAGGCCCGAAGCCTCGGATTTTTATGGCTCCAATGGCCCGGGCGACTACCTCAAGTGGGAGGCTACCATGGACACATACTTTGATTGTTATACCATGTCCGAAGCCGGGCAATTCTATTTTGCCAAGGAGAGGCTTCTACACAAGGCCACCGAAAAGTGGGACCACATTGAGTGCTTGAGAGAGGTTAGGAGGCAATGGCCCATCGAATCATGGTGGGACATGAAGAGAGAGCTTAGGAAGGTCTACCTACCCGGTCCAATCACCTCCAACCGACTCAACCCAATCACCTCCAACCAAGCGGGTCATAGTCGGAGGCAAGGAGCCCCACCCATAGTGGAGCCTAGACACAAGGCTAGGCCAGTTGATTACGGGCGAGTCCATCACATTACTCATACTCCAAACCCCACCATTGCCGAACTCTTCCAAATCATTTTGGATACAGTGGATAGGAAGTGTGATTATATTGAGTCCCTGATTTCCCCTTGCCTACCTCCTAGACAGGATGGAACCAAGCACGAGCCTAAGGAGGTAGCAACCGGTAGCCCCAACCCGATGCCATTTAAGGTGCCATCCCAAGGTCCTCTCCCCATCATAGTGGATCCTCTTTCCCCACCCACGAGAGCCCCATTGCCTAGATCCCCTGTCCGTCAGGAGGATAAGGGTAAGGGTCCACTTATCAGGGAGCGTAGTGGGTCACGACAGCAGTGTTATCGCTGCCAGGGGTTCGGCCACTTTGCCGGATAGTGTCCCACTCGGACATCTCTAGCCCTAGGGGACAAAAGGGTTGGAGAAGCCTCACTCTCTGATCTTTATTCGGAGCCACCTCAGCCACAGCTACCCGTGTTTCTAACGGGAAAGCTACTTATAGCCGAGCCACCCATATTTCTAACGGGTACACTTAACATAGCCGAGCCACTACTTAGTTGGCTCAAGGATGGCTTGGTCCCACTTCCCTTCCCATCTATGGACCCTATCCTACCTCTGGTGCCAATCAATTCATTTCACACCACTTTCCGGTCTAGTCACTATGTGGATACATTGGATGACCTTCTTAAAGGGTTAGACCGGTAATTGACATTTACGCACTTGTTGGCTCCAGGCTTCGACCGACCCACAGGTCGTAGTTTCACTCATCCCGCTTTAGGGTCCATCACCTCCGTGTACACCGTGGGTCATGTTACCACAGAGGTTCTTCTACTCCTCCCTATGCCGGCCGAGTCCGACTTCATTCCCCTTTGCCCAAGGGAGGAATCTTACTTTCTACCTATGACTGTCGTCCCATCTCTCACAATGAATGAAGGTGATCATTTACACCTCCAAGATTTCCAAATGTGGGACAGTGATTTGTGGAAGCCTAGTCCGAGGGGTCATACCTTCTTTGATCCCTTCGACCATTCTCTTGTGGACCCCGTGACCCACCATATTTACTCCACCTTTTTGAGAGAGTCCACCATCGTACCCCCACCGTCTCATCTCCCTTCATGGATGAAGGAGATCAACAACACCTTCTAGACTTCCACACATGGGATCTTGAGATGAGGGAATCCATATCGAGGGGTCACACATTCTTTGATCCCTTCGATCCCTTTCTTAGTGGGCCCCTTTGTCCACAATCTCCATTCCACTTCTTTAAGGGAGGTCACCATTATCCCCCTCCCCCATGGACCGGGCCATCGGCACCCACCGAGTCTGTTCACGGGCGAGAGACACCCGACCCTCCTGTCCCACCCAAACCTCCCAAAACCAAAGGACCGTCTTATGATTGTACCAACCCTCGGTCACACCTAGGGTATGCATGGCACACATTCGGATGTCCTGGACCACCTTGCATATGATTGGGTCGGACTAACTGTAGGGTTGTTTAGGGTCGTGTGTGCATCTGTGTGTTTTTTTTTCTTTTGCTAAGCATGTTAGGAGTCTGCATGACGACGTCCGTCGTCACATTGAGGCCAGCAATGTATGGTATAAGGAGCTAGTCGATACCCACCGACACCACCGAGAGTTCCAAGAGGGCGAATATGTCATGATCAGGGTAAGACCTGAACGGTTTCCCTCTGGAACCGTTAAGAAGTTGCAAGCTCGCGGAGCCGGTCCATTTAGAGTGTTGAAATGCGTTGGATCCAATGCGTATGTTATGGACCTGCCCGAGGAATACGATATAAGCTCTACTTTTAATATTTCGGATCTAGTTGCATATAGGGACCCAGCGGTGATCCCTAGTGAGCCTTTCGAGCCATCTCCTCCAATTGAGAGTGATCCCACACCTGAGTGTCCACCTCCAGCCCCTTTGTCACGGCAGCGTGAGCATATAGATCATATACTGGATGAGCAGGTGACAGTTACCAGGAGTGGATCCTACCCGCGCTACCTAGTGCGATGGAGAGGACGGCCCGCTACCGAGGACACATGGATCACGCATGGCGAGTTGCAGCGGATTGATCCGGACCTTCTGGAGCGATACCGGAGCGATGCAGACCCTTACTAGACAGGGTCGAGTTTCTCCCACCCGGGGAGAATTGGTGCGGACACCCGAGCAGTTACGCCGAGCCATCGGTACCGTACGCGGAGCACGACTCGAGCCACTTCAGCGTCCATCTGGCTCAGAGACAGCATGGAGACTCCCCCTTGAGTCCCGACATTTATCATATTTGTTTAGACGTTATTTGTGTGTAATGTGTGTGTGTTTCGTTTTATTCGGTTTGTGATTTTGATTGTACGAGGGGTTTATTTATAAAATTGGGGCCCCGGGGTCCCACGGGCCCCCAGCCCCCTCCCATTGGTCCATGTCATCCTTGTGGGGCTGGTCAACCTCCTAGGTGGACATCTAGAAGCCTTGGACTAGTCAATTGTCCACATAGGGGACAATGGACCAAAAATGTCAACAATTCCAACCCACCCCCACCTACCTTGTCTCTCTAGTCAATAGGCCCCCCCCCTTAATTTTTTATTTTAATTTTTGTGTGTTGATCACACTCAATCCAGGCCCTCCATTCCCCTTCCCTAGATCCGACGGTGGAGGATGGATTTGATATGTAACCTATATAAGCTTGTATTTTCCATTTTGGATAGAATTAATGCATTTGAAATCAAAGAAATTGTTTGGAGCAGCCTTGGGCACCCCCCTCCTCTCTCCTCCCTCTCCCCTTGCAGCTGAGACGGTTGCTCTTCCGAGGTGTGACGCCTCCCTTATCGTTCCGTTGATCACCGCCACCGCCATCGTGCCGCCATCGCACCGCCACGGTCTTCATCGGTATTCTGTCCGCGCAGTGCAGTAGCAGCTTGTCCGAATTTTGCAGCCCTCCCTCGTGATCTTCTGGGCACCAAATTTGGAGGGGATGTTAACCACACCACAGAAAATTCGGTTGGCCTTCTAGTTCACTTTTTCTAATTTTCCATTTTCGTCCAACTTTCAATTTCAGTTCTGCCAGTTTCAGATCTGATTTCCATCTTTCCTGAGTTTCCCATCTTCGATCCCTTTTGTGATTTTTCCCAGAGCTCCAAATTTTACTGGGTGTTCTACCCATCAACCCCTCCACCCACGATGTTTCTTGATTTTTGATCCACCATCCATCCATTTTTCAAAATTCATTTTCAGAGTCAACTACAGTGCTGTCAGCCAGTTTCCAGATCCGACCACCTGTCAGTTAAAACTTCATAACAAATCATACCCTCCACCAATCCGTCCACAAAAATTATTTCCATCTTCCTTGTTCAAATCCCTACAACTTTGGTGAAGAGCTCAGAAGCTTAATCAGACGTCTTCCTGGCGGTCAACGGAAGTTCTCAGATAATTCACCTGCAGATCTGAGAGTTCGGGTACTGTACAACAGAAGCTTCAAAATTCAACAACATCTAGATCCGTGCAGATCCAGATCCTCTCTTAGGGTCTAGATTGAAGGACTTCAAGAGAGCTTTCCAACGATAGCTCCTGTGCCCAGATCCGACATCGGGATTGGTCGCAGCGGCCGATCTCGCCGGAGCACGCGCCGGAAAACAGAAACACAAATCCGTGGGCAGCCAATCCACAACTTGGAGATCGGAACTAAACGGCCACCGACCGGAGTTTCCAGCCGACCGCCGTCCAGGGAGGCGCGCCACCAGGGGTCCCCATCACAGCGGGCCCCACCCCAGCAGACCGAGAGGACAGCGCCATCCGTGGGCCCCGCGGACCCGTAGATCGCGCCGTCCGGACAGCACTTTAGACGCGTGTTCGGCACCGCCGGGCGACATCAAGATGCTGCCCGTCAACCCGATTCGCGTGATTCCCGGGCCCCGCATGTGACCTTTTACCTCCATGCGTGGAGTGGGTCAAATATTTGTACCGCTGTAACATTGTTTAACCAGGAGTCCGTAAATCGGTCGGGTTGTCTTCGCCACGCCGGGTGCGTGGAGGTAACGGTCTAAACTTTTCGGCGTTACTTTGCTTAGCTAGTATACGGTCTTATGCCGCTGCGAGAGTGTAGGTTCCTAGCCCGTGTGTTCATGTTGCCGCTGTGAGCGTGAGAGTGACCCGTCCCGCGACTCGATCCGAGTCCGGAAGTTGAGTCAGACTACCTTGAACTCTACCGGTTCCTTAACCGCGCACGATCCCCGCTTTCCCTCACATGGGACGACGAGTGAGTTTGCACTTCTATTAGCGACGTGTAGCCTGTAGGAGCTCTTAGTGTCCAGCCGAGGTCGCTCTAGTAGTCGTGTCGTTGCTGGTCGAGTCGTGTCTGTCTCATATAGTGTCGTCTCCTCAGTCCGTCCCGCATCAAAATCTTGTTTCAAGGCCTCCGTAATTCTCCGCGAGCCTGGGATTCCCACTAGGACTCCAAGTTGGTTGTACCATGAAAGCCCAATCATTAGAAAACACTATCGATGGTTTCTGGTTTTTGGATATGTAACGGATCAATGTTGGACCGCCAGGCTTATCTAACGGCCCAATAAGTGACCGTCACATGTACTGAGTCCATCTTAATTACTTCTGGATTCAGATCATTATAATGGCCCAATACTGGAGTGTCACGTTATGTAACGGCCCAGTGTAAGACCGTCACAGTTCTAAAATTCCTTAACCGAGGTTTGACCAAAGGGGTTGATATTCTAAAGTTCCTCGATGGATTATTGATGGTCTAGGACTTGTCATATTGACTAAAGAAACTTAATTTAAATTATGAAAATTAAGAAATGTGCTGTTATGCTGTCAAATTATTTCCATAAGCATAACCTTGTTTTAAGTCATTCTTGACCTCGTGTTTCTTCATTGAAGCATTCATTCAATTGAATTATTATTATCATGAACTTATTGGAATTGTACATTCTTGGCCATATTTTATTGCTTGAAACATGGAAATAGCTTGATTTATACTTGAAGATGCGATCGAGCACTGATTGTGTTCAAGGGCTCTATGCTAGTCCCCTCGACTGATTGTCGGAAACATACTATTATAAACCATAGGGTATGATGCTACTGGCGTCGCATTGCGCTGGTAGTACTTTCTCTATAAATAAGTGAAAATCCACGGAATCGTGAAAAATACTTGTACAATGCTTTCTTGCTTGTTACATGATATTCCACAGAAATTAACCAAATACTTGCTCATAAGCAAAAGATGTTTGGATGATGACTACGTGGTATTGCTAGTACATTCTCGATACATTCTTGTTCATGAAAGGCCAATATCATGTTCTTGTTACATTCTTACTAATTCATAATTGCTCTCATTCTATCTTAAACGATCATCTTGGTTACTTTGGATTATTCGCTTGATTTATCACATTTCGCATGATTTTACCTTATTCCTCTAGAGCTAAAATGTTAATTACTTTAATAGTGCCAACCATGTTGATGCGAAGATACCTACTAGGTAAGTGTGCTCATTACCTATTTCCAATCTTTTTCAGGAGATGGAAGTGATTCAAATTCGGATTCGAGTTATACAAGTAACGGGTCCGAGAGTGAATGAAGAATGAGTGAAGACTTAGGGAAGTCTACATGTTTAGATTGAGTCTATGTAATTTTCTATTTTTCTTGAGTCTAGTATGATGAAGGAAATTGAATTAGTGGTTGTAATCGAGTATTTGAGTATTAATGAAGTAAGTTAAGGTTGATTAAATTATTGTGCAATTGCATTCTTATGTGTGATTATCTTACGCTCTGATCGTTCTTGCTTGCAAGAGACTTACCATACCAACTATTCGCGCTCCCCGAGTTAGTCTTCCGCTGTAATAAAGGCTCGGGGCATGACACTCTCTCTTTCCAACGTGAGGGTTAACTAAACTCCAGGGTGCTTCCAATGGTACAATCGGCCTAGCTTCTGTGAGGGAATCCATGGGTGCGAGGACATATGGAGGTCTTGGTTAAGGAGATTCTGGTCCAATGAGACGGAGTGCTCAATTGGAGGGTCATTCCTTTTTCAAGAGAGTGTTGGGGATCCTATGAGTGTAGAGAGAGGAGGTCTCTCTACCAAATGCCCTAGAATGGAAGCTAATGCAGATAGGAATAATAGTAAAATAAATGTAAGCAATAATCAAAACCAAACAAGAGCAAAACAACATTAGAGAATGAATTCCGTGAAACAGAAAGAAATGGCAGCCAACAAAGTGGCCGCTGAATCAAGAAATAGCGACTGCTGGGTAGACGCTGATTATGGAACTGGCATCTCTTCACAGAGGCACGGAATCAGGTGATTAGTAGTAATTTATGGGAAACTGCATCTTAGGGTTAGATGCCAATCCAGGAAATGATGCCTCTCTGAAGAGGCGCTGATTGCAGTGAAGTAGAAGAACAATAGTAATTCAAAAGAAACTGCATCTTAGGGTTAGACGCCAATCCAAGAAATGACGCCTCTCTGAAGAGGCGTTGATTGCAGTGAAGTAGAAGAACAATAGTAATTCAAACGAAACTACGTCTTAGGGTTAGACGCCGATCCAGGAAATGATGCCTCTCTGAAGAGGCATTGATTGCAGTGAACAGTAAAAAAATAATGGGCGACTCTGTGGAAGCCGCTGATTATAAAAGTAGCACCTGCCTGAGCAAACGCTGATTCCTAACACAAAATAGAAATGAAAAGGATGAACATAGATAGAGATGAAAGGAAATATTTCTTCCTTTTTAACCTTATGGTACAGTCCAAAAACTGGCAATCTAGTGGGAGATGTGCACGTGGTGCACAAAGGAGTGGAAAATACCGTGCTACGTGGAGCACAAAGGAGGGGCACACGTGGGTGCCAAAAGGAGGGGCATGCGTGGGTGTCGAAGGAGGGGATAATAAAATAAAAATAACAAGCATCCCACCGTGATCGTCAATTTGTGAATGTGTCACATAGACATTAAAAAGAGAAATAAAAAAAGATTAATAATTATATGATGGTAAAAGATGGGGGAGGGAGCATGTGATGCTACTATGTAGTGTGTTCGCCAGAGGGGTTACCTCAAAAGAAGAAAAAGATGATCACAAATACCTGTTGGGCCCCTTGCTTGGGTGCAACCGGATCTAGAGGGGGGTGTTGGTCCCGGGGTAGGTGAGCGGACAAGAAGGGGGGTTGAATTTTCCCCCATGCGATATGGCAAATTAAAACTTTACTCAAGCGGAATTAACAAGTTTTAATTAGATTGAAGAAATTAAACTAAGCAAGGTAAACTTAGTTCTCTCGATCTCACCGTTCACACACGATCAAGACAAAGAACGTAAACATTCAAACCCACAAACACACATACCACATGGACACTGTGATTTTGAAGGTGGTTCGGGACCACGACGGGCTCCCTACGTCCACCCCTTACCAAACTGGTAAGGCTTCACTCAGGGATAAATCCCCAACACGGAGCAACGCTCCAACACACATGCAGGATGACACCGACACACACACATGGGGACATGCCCCAACACACACACACGGAGACAGAGTCTCCAACACGATCCGACAGTGGATCCACACACACACACACAAGCTACAACAACCGCAGCACAATAAACACAAACGTACGCAGACGGTCCACACACACGAATATATAGTTCAGAAATAAACACAAATATTCAATCATGCTCAAACCTAAATAAAACCCATGACAAACATTACAAATAGACAGGGATGTAGAAGATGTTCCCCCTTTGATTTCCAAAGCCAATGGATGTTGATGCTTGACTCTCGGATCGGATGATGGCGATTCTTGCGTCCTCTTCTTCCTCTCGTAGATCCGCTCCTTTTCTTCTTCTTCCACGAACCCCAGAGATGCCTGGATGGAGATCAAAACCTTCTCCTACGTTCTCCTCTTCTCCTCCTTGGCCTTCTTCTCCTGCAAGATAGAAAGATAAGCTCAAATAATGGGTTCTCCCATAAATTCGTAGGTCATATAAGAGTATATATAAGAGACATGAAAATACCCATATATCCTTCACAAAACCCTAGAAAAACCCCTCTAAGATATGTATAATAACCCTAGGGGCAAATGGGTAAAAGTAGAGCACAAATAGATTGGGTTTAGATGGTTTTTGGATCCATGTTTTTGGGTATACGCCGTATTCGGTCAACCAAAATTGGCCGTTGGTCGACCAAACTTTTACAGTCATAAAACCTACCCACTCTGGGGATTTTGGTCGACCGAAATGCCCAGGTCAATCGACCAAAATCTAAAGTTCTCTAGAAATGCAGAAGTGCAGTCCCTTCGATCCTTAGTTGCCCAATAAACTTAAAGTGATCAAACTCCTTTGATCTTGGAGGATTTATACTAAGGATCTTAACCTGCAAAACCATAGAAATACCAAATTACCATAAGTATCAAAATCAAGGACAAAATGTGAGATTTAAGCCCAATAACCCCAAGTGAAGAAATACATGAAGTATGATCATGAAAACCATTTGCAAGGATCATTTAAACACTCTAACACCATCTGATCCTCAACTCGAAAATGAAATCATTTAGACATGCATATATACACTTTGAGCACTCAATCATTCATCACTAAAGTTCAAGTTCATGTTGTTATGCATTTATGCAACATGGATAGCACAAGCTATTTGTTCATTCCAATTTCATATGGCCAAGCATTTAGACATGTATGAGCATAATTCAAGACAAACTTACACTAAGGCTGATGTAAAGGATTTGAACATTATGAGCCTCAAAATACATGAGGAAACCATGAACACAAATAAGGGTTTAATAACCCATGAAGAATATGCATGAAAGCTAGCCCAAGCAAGAAGTCAGATTTCTTCAACCAACACTCTTAGCATTATCACCAAAGTAAGCTTAAAAGCCTCTTTAAAGAGCATGGAATGAGTATATTCAAAACATTAAGAGCTCATGATAAGAATCCATGAAGAGACTTGTTGGGTCCCACAGTGTAGTGGCACGGATCTAGAGGAGGGTGAATAGATCCCTCTCTAAAAATTAAGACCAATTAAAATGACTTGAAAGGCTTCTCAATCAAACCTCACCAAACGTGTAGGTGACAAGATCACACACGGAGAATTAACAATTTGAACTAGCCGTATACATTGACAAATTTAGCATCGGTGTGCAACATAGTTCATAATCCATCCTGTGAATGGTGGTAGAGGATAAGGAACAAACACACAACCAATCACACAAGCACAAAGATTTTTAGGCGGTTCGGGACCACGACGGGTACCCTACGTCCACCCCTTACCACCTCGGTGAGGCTTCACTAAAACGCTAAACGAGGTAGCACATGGGGATGAACCCCAAAACACCACACGCTGCTAGACGGCAGCAAACCACACACACACGAGCTCGACGCTTAACACGCTGCAGAGCAGCACAGACACGAGGGCGAACCCTCAACACGGTGCTCATCACCACACACACAGACACCAAGACGGGGAACGCCCCCCAACAGTCAATCCACACTCAGAGACACCGCTCCGAACACACACACAGTTTTCTTCAGTTTAAGAGATGGACACATATGTATATTTGCAAGCTCAATAAGCACAAATCTTCAAAGCAATCTCACTAGACATCAACTAAGCACTAGACTGCAGCAAGTATGAACAAGGACGGGTTGAGAGAACTCCTGGCTGGAGGACGATGGCCTTGGCTTCTTTAATGACTGAGGCGGACTGGACTTTGGAAGGAAGATGAAGGTTGATGCTTCAACAGGTTCATTTCTGAAGGATGGAAGAGGATGAACATCAGACCCTTTCTTCTTCTCCTTGAATCATTTTCTGTGCATTGGGTAACCTGGAGATGGTACAGCCTTCTTCTTCAACACGACGGCTTCTAAGAGGTGGAAGATGATCGTCTTCAACCTTGAATTGAGCTTAGCACGACCTAGGTAGAAGCTTCATCACAGCTCTGGCCTCTTTCCTTGCAAAACCCCAAAAATGAATATCTCATCCGATGCTTTCTCACTTTTTGAAGAAACCCTATCACATATGATTTATACCACTAGGGATGGAGGAGACACATGGAGGACATTATCCCCCAAGGGCCAATCACAATAGGGCACTAAAAGAGAGGAATGGGGCAAGGGCTCCGGCCGCCGCGCGAACCGGCGATTTTCCCGGTTGCCGGAAAGTGTCGACCCCATGGGTCGACACTCGCGTTCGGGCTAGACTGAACAAAGCCCAAACAGAACCCAGCGTAGAAAGTGTCGACCCATGGGGTCGACAGTTTCTACCTATGGCATAGAAACAAGCCACGGTAGAAAGTCCCGGAATAAGTGTCGACCTTGTGGGTCGACACTTATGTCCAGGGTTCTGAAAAATGAACCCAGACAGAACCTAGTGATAAAAAGGTCGACCCTGTGGGTCGACTTTTTATCCCCAAGTTTGAAGACATAAGAGGGCCGGCATAAAACACCAGACCCTTGGACAAAGTGTCGACCCATGGGGTCGACACTTTTCCTGACATAATGCAAACAAAATAAAACAAGCACAGGGGTAATTCTAAAAGGATGATACATTAAAGATGAATACATGTTAGAGAGAAATGGGTATTAAGTACCTCAAATTATAGATATACCAATTAGAGATTGTTAGGGAATTACCTTGAGAGATGCCCATACATTTTTCACAATTAACCTCCTCCTACCATTCAACCAAAGCAACTTACCATTTTGTTGGTCCACATGCATGTGAAGATCCAATTGGAAGGTTTCCAATGTGGTCTTTATATTCAATGCTGTTCGATACACCTGTCACATTGCATACTAGAAGTTAGTCTTCCCTATCACTCAATTTCTAAAAAATTGAAATCTATCTCTCATTATTCACTTAATTTCACACATAAGATCTTGCATCACAACTGTTAAGTAAATCAAATAGGGAAGAGTTAGAAGAGTTTCACCCAGTTCAGTCGGAGACTATTCTTTCTCACTAGCTCCTGTAAGCATATCAAAGCACATGTCTGTTAGCTTCATCAAATCAGTTGGCCGTGACATACACTAGCCTGTTCATACAAAATGGAGTTTGCTCAGTTCATTTCAAATCCACAACAACATATGCAAATTGTTTACATGGAGGGCAGTCACATGGTATTTAGTTCATCCTCAAAATTCCTTAAAACATGGTTGTGCACGGGGTTCAACTATCTCCCCCTTTTTGATGATGACAAATACTATGTGCAATTTGACAAAATAGAGTTGACGGATAAAAAGTGTTTCAAGGAAATTCAATTCACATCTAGCATTCTAGACATGAAACCATGCTTATCAATCCAATCACACTCATTCTCAAAAAGTAGTCAAAATACAGTTTACACTCTTTGAACACACTAGGCATCCTGTAAACCATTTGATAACACAATTAAGAATATAATGCATTCTAACCATAAATTAAGATACCATTCTGCATAATGATGAATCATCCATCAAACATGACATCCACCAACAAGACATGTTCTTTAAGCATAAGTGATCATCCCACAAAATAAACACAAGATAACTTCAGCATTGTTCATAAGACAACCACAACTATTGCTATGTCTGGACAACCATGTCCACAAAATAAGCAAGTCCAAGTCCTCCACAAAAGTAAACACAAGACACCCATGTCCACAAGATAAACATTAACACCAAGATACCAATTGTCACAAGACACATAAACATAACCCACAAAATGTCCACATAACATCCACACATATAGCACATTTCATCTCCCCCTTTGTCATCAACAAAAAGGAGTGGTAAGGGGGGGAAAGTTAATGAGCTTGGTCATTAGAAGTAGGGTGCTAGAGATCAAAGCCTCAAGGAGAGGCAGGAGGTGTGCGAGGACGTCGGAGAAAATCAGAGAGATCGTCAAACTTGGAGTTTTGAATGCCAATAGCAGTATGAAGGGAATCAATGGAGTCGACCATGGCAGCGAACTTCTGAAGATAAGAATCATGGTGAAGCTTCAGTTCCTTGACTTCCCGTGTGAGGGCATCCACAGATTCTTTAACATTGCACACTTCATCAGTTAGTTCATCGAATTTGGTGCTCATTGATGGAGCTGTTGAAGATGTCGCCTGTGATCCTCTTGTTCTGGCAGTTCTGCTGATGGGTTGTTCATCATCTTCACCTTCATTCTGCCCAGACCCTGCTGCCGGGGCTTTACCTTTATTTGACGGAAGAGTACGAACAAGAACACCATTTATCAATTCATATCCCATGTTGGTGCAGATGGATGGGATAGTATAGATGTCGGCATCCTTAATTGGATGACTGACCTGCTGACTCAAGTCAATATGCAAGGACTGAAAAATTGGTGTTAAAACAGCTCCATAAGGTAAATTTTGGTTCTTGGACTTCCTGCAGCTGGTTATGTACTCCATCATCACCACTGGGAAGTTAACTGGTTCTCCACTCATGATTTGTACAAATAGGAATTTGTGCATGTCAGTTACTTGTTCCCTAGACCCTGATCTTGGCAATAGAATAGTGGTCATCATGTGATACAGAATTCTCTGAAGGGGTGGGAATTCATTTGCATTGAGCTTCGGTAAACACCCTGGTGTTGCTACTTTATCTGTCATGAGTTCATATGCAAGTTCTTCAGAATAAATGGCTTCTTCATATATCATCCCACTATCCCAAGGCATATTCAGGGCTTTTCCTATCAATTGAGGAGTTAAAGGAACAGAATGCCCATTTATCTCAGTGTACAGTTCATCATTTTTGACAACCATATTTGCATAGAATTGATGAACTAGGGAATGATAAACTCTCCAGTGATCTGACATGAAGGAAATTAAATTTTGCTGCTTCCTTAAGAGTTCGACTAACCTTGGCAGATTCTTTTATATGCTCCTGAAATCAACCGCATGAGGGTGCAACACTTTCCTTTCATCCAACATCTTCGTCTCAGAGGCTCTTTTCCTTCTTTCAACTTGGGCTTCCTTGTCTTTACGCCTTAGCTCAGTTTGGATGCGAGCTTCCTCCCTCTCTAACACCGATCTTTTCTTGGGTGCCATTGATGCAGCTTGGATAGGTTCAAATAGATGCTGACACTGTCCGGTCTTCACTGAATCAGGTGGACGAACTCTTGAGCAAGTGGTAGGAGACCGATAGTGATACCCTCGAGCAGACGAAGGACTTCCTCTGACTGGCTGGTGATCACACCACAAGCACCACCTTCTCCAACCGGATGTGCTTCGAAGGAGGGCGCCGCGATAGCTTCAAGAGGAAGAAGGAGGGGCGAACGCCGCCGCTCGCCGGAGGATGCTCTTGGAAGAGATGGGGTGGACGGAGAGAAACGAGGGCTGGAGGAGGAATGGAGTGGAGGAGCCGCGGAGGCTTGGGAAGTGGAGGATCATCTGTGGGGTGTTGCGGATGGAACGTTAGGGTAGAAGAAGATGGGGTGTTGAATGGGTTTAAAGGAGTAGAGAAGGGTATTGGGTTCGATGGGGTTCGACCAAAAGAGAGCCAGGCCAGAATGGGTTCGATCCAAATGAAAAGGGCGTGAGAAGTGAGCCCTACGGTCCGGTTCACAAGCCGGGTTCCGAGACAAAAGTGTCGACCTTGTGGGTCGACACATTTTGGCGACGATTCTATCTGGCGAGAAACAGAGGGACACACGATAAGAGTGTCGACCTTAGGGGTCGACACTTCTTCTGCACTTTGAAAAATCAAGTGAAATGGAGTGAATTGAAGGCCAAATGAACCCAACTTGATATCCACGAAATGAAAAACACAAAATAGGCAATATGTGGGTTGCTCAACTGAGAGAAGTTGACTTTGGACAAGGGAAATCAAATACCCACACTTGGATGATAAAATCAATTAAACATGCAAACTTTCATTTCTTATAACCAACACAAATCATTGAAACTGAAATGTTGCACAGAATAGACCAAATTTCAATTGAGCACACTTCATCCTCATGAATAGCAGTAAAGCCAGGATTGCTTACCTTATCTCCTTCCTTCTGAGCACTTCACTGAACTGAAGATTAAAACATTTTAGGGTCACCAAATGCAATCTAATAACCATGTGCATTAGAACTCGTGGTCAATGAATTATGAGACAAAATCTGAGGAATTGACACAATGTCAGAGTAGTGACTCAACGCACAAAAACATTTCAATCAGAATTTGTATTCCTTTTACCCATCTCAATTTTCAGTTGGTCATATGGGAGTGTTTCTAACCGACTCAGTTCAACAATCAAACAGACATGGTTTTCTCTTCAGCAAATTCCATTTTAGAGGAAATTCAGAGAATATGAGTGCGATTGCAGATTCAAAGTGAGTTATGTACTTCAATTGTGGGGGTTCAACAATTGAGTTCTTATAATGCATTTTAAGCATGCAGGCATACAAACAAGCATACATAGGTATAAAATCAAGCATGAAGGTCCCTTAGGGATGGGTATAAGAGGAATGCAATAGATTTGAGCAATTATATCCATGAACCATATTAACATGTTTGTGCTTACAATTAGACGTACTGCTTAACCATTGATGATAAACTAATTCAGGAAATACATTCAAACAATCAAGCTCATATTCAACATGTGAACAATGAATAATGACTTTCAAAGCAATATGGATGATCATATGTTCTAAGTAACACTAACAAGAATCTCTCCTCCCTACATTTCATTACAAAATGCTCAGCTTTTGGTAGCTTCGCACAGTCCCATACAATTTTATATTTATTTTAAATAGCAACATGACTAGCCTTTTGACACGAGGCATGCCCTTTGTTTCAAGGGTAATTCCAGGTTACTCGGTATCGTCATTTATGATAAAGTGGATAAGACACTTTTCGATGCGAGTTTCCTCCTTTCTTTCAGGGGGGTTCCCGATGTACTCGATGTCAAATCACACTTATTCACTTTTTGGAGGGACTGGCAGCTTTTTCCTCACGAGTCACTTGACTTTAATGTAGAGGTTTAAGAATCCTTAAAAGTGCTTAGTGGAATAACATAGATCCTTATTGAATAAAGTCAATTGTATCAAGGTTTCATATAAAGTGAGTGATTGAACAGATAGTGGAACATGAATTAGCCTTTTCAAGGTTTTGTCTCCCCCTAAGTGTATGCACGGTTGACAGACCAAAATGACCTTGTTAAGATGTGTCATGAGGCATTCATGCCTGAATCAATGCAAGTTTATTTAACAAGGTTGTTTGGTCGTAGAAGAGTTCAAAAGGAACCGGGTGTATATTATATACATTCAAACATGTCAAAATGATGTATTCAAGCAAGTTGATTACCGGTACGTGGCAGAGGACGTAGGTCCGAAGACCACACTCACGCATAACGAAAGCTTCCAGGTGGACTTAATCCACCTTTCCACTGACGTCATTTTATATACCGATGAATCATGGCATTCATGCACACGAATATGAAGTATATGCAAGTCTGTACAACAAAGTGACAGATGACTCAAATTTTTATTTGTATTCACAAGTGTTCAACAAGGTGCGATGTGTATGGATTTAAGATGTGTGTGCTCTATGTGTAAAATTCAACTATGTGTAAAATTCAACTCTTATTCACAAAAAGAGATGAGTGTAGCTAGAATTAACTCTATGAACAGTTGCAAAAGATTGTTGTTCACATGTGAAAGTAAAAGTGGAATGTATTACCACATTGGCTCATCAATTTCTTGCCTTGGAGGAGTTTTATTCTATTGTCAACTTCTTCCATTACAAGGCATCCCTGTAAAACAAGATTTTCACTTTGAGGTTTTGGGAACCCAAGTCATCTTGGGTCCCTGGGGGTTAGCTGCACCACGACTTATAGCTTTCCACATTTTCCTTGCATTCAGATCGTCAAGGTGCAATAACGAGCAATCATTCATGACATGTCCCACATAACCACAGTAATGACAATACACACGTGGTTTCAATTTCTTTGGTAGAACATAAGCATTGGGCTTTTGAGCATGTCTGGGGGGTCTATAATTTTGGGTGTGAAATTTAGGTTCGACATTTAACAACCAACAGAATTTCATAGTATGACCCATTTTCCCATAATGAAAGCATTCAACCTTCTTTTTCTGATGAACTTGAGATTTACTGTTATGCATCTTACAAGCATTCAAGTCATCTTCATTCATTAAGCTACAATCATGCATTAAGTGTCCAAGCTCACCACAATAGTGACATGAAGTATTGTTGTGTTTTGGAGCTTGAGATTTCACATCAAGTTTCTTTGCATGCATAATGGGCTTTTGTTTGATAGATGAAGAGGTATTTGGTGTACTTGAGGAGCTAGAAGCATGCACAAACGAAGTTTTGTTTTCAGATTAAATGCTTCCTTTTTACTAGGATTGTATCCTAGTCCTTCCCTTTGGAAGTTCACCTTAGTTCCCAAGAGTTTGTTTAGATTCTCCTCCCCACTCACGAATTTTCCCAATGACCTATTCAAGTCAGAAATTTCAGATTGAAGAGATGCTACATGAAGTTCATATGAGATAATCTGATTTTCACAGGAACTGACCTTTTCATTTAGAGTGGCATTTATCATCTTGTAAGATTCTATTTCCTGTTCTAGAATACTTACATTCTCACTCTCTTGAGAGACCATGGACTTGCCTTTTTCAAATGCCAAAGTCTTTCACACATGGTCCTATTCAATTGCTTTAGTTTTTCAAGTTCGAATTTCAGCAAATCATTTTCTTTCTCAGATTTCTCATTTTTGTCCAGAAGGGACTTGGCATCAATTTCAGAGTCAAGTAGTTTATCAAACAGTTTTTCATCATCTGACAATGAATCTAACTTGTTCTTTAGAGTTCTTTCACTTTTCTCAAGCAAGGTAACTTTACATCCCAAGAGTTCATTTTCTTTTTCCAGTTCTTCAATTTTTGAACTTAGATCAATGCATTTCACACAAGAAGAATTATCATGGATATTTTCATTAGATCTTTTCTTCAGTGCTTTATTTTCATGTTTCACCTTTTGATATTTTTCTGATAGTTCTTCATAGGCATCTACTAAATCTTCGAAAGATAATTCATCTTCATCTGATTTAGAGCTTACCTCCTCAGCACTTTCATCACAGGTTTGATAGATATCATCAGCCATTTACCCCTTTAGTCCTTGCTTCTCTTGAGCTAGCATCAATTTGTCCATAATTTCTTTGGCGGTTCTGCAAGAGGTGACAAACGTAAAGCTGTTAGTATTGACAGAATTTTTTAGTAATCACAAAATTGTAGCATTTTCATGACTCTTTAGTCTGTCTTGGTTGGACCACTTGGTCTCATCCCGAGGCAGCTTATGAGGACCATCATTAACTAATTTCCACAAATTTAGATCTATTGAGTTTATGGTCCTACACATTCCTCCCAGCCATGAGTTAAAGTCATCACCATTATAAACATGTAAAGGAGTCAAAGGAGCAATATCTGAAGAAGCATTCATCATTCAAAACTACACTAGGATCCCTCTGAAGATCATTTGATCTAAAATAACAGAGTCGGGTTCTGATACCAATTGTTGGGTCCCACAGAGTAGTGGCATGGATCTAGAGCGGGGTGAATAGATCCCTCTCTAAAAATTAAGACCAATTAAAATGATTTGAAAGGCTTCTCAATCAAACCTCACCAAACGTGCAGGTGACAAGATCACACACGGAGAATTAACAATTTGAACTAGCCATTTACATTGACAAATTTGGCATCGGTGTGCAACACAGTTCATAATCCATCCTGTGAATGGTGGTAGAGGATAAGGAACAAACACACAACCAATCACACAAGCACAAAGATTTTTAGGTGGTTCGGGACCATGACGGGTACCCTACGTCCACCCCTCACCACCTCAGTGAGGCCTCACTAAAACGCTACACGAGGTAGCACACGAGGATGAACCCCAAAACACCACACGCTGCTAGACGGCAGCAAACCACACACACACGAGCTCGACGCTCAACACACTGCAGAGCAGCACAGACACGAGGGCGAACCCTCAACACGGTGCTCAGCACCACACACACAGACACCAAGACGGGGAACGCCCCCCAACAGTCAATCCACACTCGGAGACACCACTCCGAACACACACACAGTTTTCTCAGTTTAAGAGATGGACACATATGTATATTTGCAAGCTCAATAAGCACAAATCTTCAAAGCAATCTCACTAGACATCAACTAAGCACTAGACTACAGCAAGTATGAACAAGGATGGGTTGAGAGAACTCCTGGCTGGAGGACGATGGCCTTGGATTCTTTAATGACTGAGGCGGACTGGACTTTGGAAGGAAGATGAAGGTTGATGCTTCAACAGGTTAATTTCTGAAGGATGGAAGAGAATGAACATCAGACCCTTTCTTCTTCTCCTTGAATCAATTTCAGCGCATTGGGTAACTTGGAGATGGTACAGCCTTCTTCTTCAACACGACAGCTTCTAGGAGGTGGAAGACTATCGTCTTCAACCTTGAATCGAGCTTAGCATGACCTGGGTAGAAGCTTCATCACAGCTACGGCCTCTTTCCCTACAAAGCCCCAAAAATGAATATCTCATCGATGCTTTCTCACTTTTTAAAGAAACCCTATCACATATGATTTATACCACTAGGGATGGAGGAGACACGTGGAGGACATTATCCCCCAAGGGCTAATCACAATAGGGCACTAAAAGAGAGGAATGGGGCAAGGGCTCCGTTCGCCATGCGAATCGGCAATTTTCTCGATTGCCGGAAAGTGTCGACCCCATGGGTCGACACTCGTGTTCGGGCTAGACAGAACAAAGCCCAAACAGAACCCAGCGTAAAAAGTGTCGACCCATGGGGTCGACAGTTTCTACCTGTGGCATAGAAACAAGCCACGGCAGAAAGTCCCGGAATAAGTGTCGACCTTGTGGGTCGACACTTATGTCCAGGGTTCTGAAAAATGAACCCAGACAGAACCTAGTGATAAAAAGGTCGACCCTGTGGGTCGACTTTTTATCCCCAAGTTCGAAGACATAAGAGGGCCGGCATAAAACACCAGACCCTTGGACAAAGTGTCGACCCATGAGGTCGACACTTTTCCTGACATAATGAAAACAAAATAAAACAAGCACAGGGGTAATTCTAAAAGGATGATACATTAAAGATGAATACATGTAAGAGAGAAATGGGTATTAAGTACCTCAAATCATAGATATACCAATTAGAGATTGTTAGGGAATTACCTTGAGAGATGCCCATACATTTTTCACAATTAACCTCCTCCTACCATTCAACCAAAGCAACTTACCATTTTGTTGGTCCACATGCATGTGAAGATCCAATTGGAAGGTTTCCAATGTGGTCTTTATATTCAATGCTGTTTGATACACCTGTCACATTGCATACTAGAAGTTAGTCTTCCATATCACTCAATTTCTAAAAAATTGAAATCTATCTCTCATTATTCACTTAATTTCACACATAAGATCCTGCATCACAACCATTAAGTAAATCAAATAGGGAAGAGTTAGAAGAGTTTCACCCAGTTCAGTCGGAGACTATTCTTTCTCACTAGCTCCTGTAAGCATATCAAAGCACATGTCAGTTAACTTCATCAAATCAGTTGGCCGTGACATACACTAGCATGTTCATACAAAATGGAGTTTGCTCAGTTCATTTCAAATCCACAACAACATATGCAAATTGTTTACATGGAGGGCAATCACATGGTATTTAGTTCATCATCAAGATTCCTTAAAACACGGTTGTGCACGGGATTCAACAAGACTATTCGCACAATCATAAAGTTTAGTTGTCATCAAAATATTACATGCAAAGCACACAACAGGGGGGTGAATAGATCCCCTTATAAAAAATGCCCTCTTTAAAAAACATGAAACACTGACCAGATAAACATAATAAGAATTATGTCCCATTAAAACAAATCATGAGATCAAAAGGTTCCAAAGGACCTGTGTAGCAAAAAATCATTGGGCATGAGAGCTTTCTTAGGTGTGAGTGTGTAAGCCTTGTTCAAGAAACAGATCGGCTAGTAAAGCAGTGAAAGGCTCACGGTGTATGCAGTGGATGCTCTATGCAAAATGCACAACATTTTTAACAATGGTTCTTCAGGGCAATGGAGCAATACACCCCACACTAAGAGATTGATGCGGGATGGGACGCGAACCTAGGACTCTAGCTCGCGGACGCCCCTAAGCGAGGGAAGCATGCGGATGTGCGCGTTTGAGAAACCGGCAATGAGTCGGGGTATCGGCTTTTCTACGTATACTCGGATTGAGTCATGGGACGGGTCACACTCACTCTCTCGCTGCAGTCATTGAAATAATATATTGAGCTAATTAACCTATCACTCATGCAGCGACATATAAAAATATATACGAGTAAAGCAAATGCTAAAGAGGGGAGTGAAAATGATGCCTCCACGTCACCGGGTGTTGGAAGACGACCCCGGCCAAAACTCGTACTCCCGGTACAGCAATAACACATAATTACATAATTGAATTTATTGCCCACTCCACACAGGGAGGTAAAGGGCTACACATGGGACCCGGGAGTAGCGGGCTCGGGTTGACGGCTAGCGTTTGGGTAGCTCCGGCGATAGTGCGAGCAAGTGTGGGGTCCACATCCTGGTCGGCGGGCCGAACGGGCTAGGAGTGGTACCGCTACGGTGTGGACTCCTCGAGGGATGATCCCTAGGAAGAGGATGCACTGATTCACCTCATGGAACGTGAGACGGCCAGACAGGGGACGTTGTGGCTTGCTGTCCACGGACCTGTTCTGCAATTTCAGGCTTGCGCGACCCGGGGAAAACTGCTACTGCGATCAGGACGGACGTCAGATCGATGCGAAATTGGTGCCGTTGCGAAGCTAACTCGAAGATCTTCAACCCTCTGGCGTTACATGAATTTTCCTGTCTCTGTATTTGTCGTGGTTGAGTTTATAATAGGCGGACTGATAGACTCAGGAAATACTGGGCAGAGTGGGATCTGCTTGAGAACGTGGCTTGACCGAAGATCAAACGATCTAGTTTGGATCTAAAATTTTTATGGATGGTAGATGAGAAGGTAAGGAACACGGGGATAATTCTTTTGTAAGTTTTGAAAGTGATTTGAATGGGGAAATAGAATTTTTGGTGGAAGTGGTCGGATCTGGACTGCACAGGACAGAACAGAATCCGATTTTTGCAGAGATTTTAAGGAAGGGTAAATGAACTCTAAAATTTGTGAAAAAATTGTGGAAGAGGTATTTGGTGGATAGAAACTCCAATGCAAATTTTAGTTCCATCTGAAATTGGAAAAGGGGTCGAACATGGGAAACGGTAGGTTGCTAGCTGGTGGATCTGCACAGAGATAGAATCTGTAGATCGGGGGGAATAAATGGTAAAGGAAGGTAAACAAGGAAGGAAAAAATGCGAATGTTTTTGTGAAGGCTGGGGGGAACGTGGGGAACTCACCCTCCAATTTTTAGCATGATCTGATCTCATGATGGGGAGCTAAAAATCGGGCTTTAGACCTCGGTCCAGCAACAGATAGATCTATGACGGCGAGGCGGTGGTGGTGCGATGGCGGCTCAATGGCGACGGCGGCTGAGCTTCACACCTAGAGATAAGATACCACTTGAAATCTACCAAGTTTTGTAGGGAATCCACCCTAGAAATCACAGCAATCCAGCTGCAAGAGGGAGAGGGAGAGAGGAGGCGCCCAAGGCTCTTGGATTTTTCCAAATTTTCTTCTCATTAATTCTATGAAAATAGCAAATTACATGGGTTATATAACTCCACCCTCAAGACCTAATTACCCTCAAATCTAGGGTTAGGGGAGGGGCATACAAGGGATATAAGATATTCTCCCCCCATGGTCAAAAAAACCAAAATAAAAAAACAATTAACGGGGGGCGCCCCTTGGACCAAGGAAGGGAAATTAGATTTTTCTTCCTTTTTTTATCCTTGGTCCAAGTTTGAAAAGTCTAGTCTAAGCCCACCTTGGACTTTGAACCAGCCCCACATGGGCCCTAGAGCCAAGTGGCCCAATGAGAGAGAGGGTGGGGGACCCTGCTGGACCTACTGGGCTTTTACAAAAAAAACTCAAAGACTTCTAAAGACTAACCCTTTGGCTTATGATGTCTTATAATTGCAAACCCATTTAGTCAAGGGTACAAATGCAAATAAAAGGACACAAATGCAAAATAAAATATTAGTGGTCTTATTCTGATGTCCCCATCAATTCTCCCCAGGTGGGAGAAACTCGACCCCATCTTGTAAGGGGTGCAGCTGCTCGCGTGGCTCCGGCAGATCTGTTATCGACCTGGTAGCGCGGAGTACACTCCACTCCAAGTAATCGTCACCTGCTCATCCCGTATATATTTGATATGCACATGCTGCTATGGGAATGAGGCCTGTGGTGGACACTCCGGGGTGGGGTCACTCTCAAAGGAAGGAGATGGCTCAATGACTCACTAGGAATCACCGATGTGTCCCTTTATGCGACTAGATCCGAGACATATAATGGTAGAGCTGATCCCCTATTCGTTTAGACAAGTCCACAACGTACGCATTAGACCCGACTTGCCTCACACTCGAAAGGGACTGACATCGCGAGCTGACATAAGACCGACTATGCGACTCCTAATATGCTCGACACATGCATGTACTGACTCTGAACAAATAAAGAAAACACATACTCATAGGCTATGGTATGCGGACAGACGGAGAGACACCAACTAATGACTTCCTATAACTGACGACACATGCAAGGGACTTACTAAGGAAGACTCGGTGGGAATGTTGGACATCGTCTGCATACACTAGGTGTAAAGATAAACTGACCCACAACTTAATGTCGTGAGGTTCAACTCTCGTCAACCGTCTCCGGTTGGAGAAGACTCGTCCTCACGTATAGAAATGTGTGAGGACAAGAAGGTGGGTGAGGGGAAAGTCATCCGAACGTTTGATGTGAAGTACGCCAAGAAGGAAGTCCGGATGCTGTCTCTCGTACGCACGGCAGAAATCAAACAATACCACGTCAACAAAGGGTGTCGACAATGGTACAGTAGTCACTAGCGGCTGCGCTACCGTAGGAGAGACGGGTAGAAGTGGAATGGCTAACTGCGTGGGGTCGGCGGATGGCTCATCCACCGAGGATAAAGTGGGTGGTACAGATAGCTCCAGGATGACCGGTGGGGTTGGGGTGACTAACAGACCATGGCCCTCTATTGGATCGCTCTCTAAACCCAAAACATCAGTGAGGTACTCCTCGGCCAACTCTTGGTTGGCCTCATAACTCACTAGAATAGGCCCGAGTGAGGCATCCTCCGAATGGTTATTCTCTATGGTAGGGGAAGGTGAAGGACACTGATCGGGGAGGTGGCTACTCCCACTATATGGGGCGGGCTCCGGGAGAGGTGGCTGGCGTGAGCCTGTAGGCGGAGCGGACCGATGTGGGTGGGTGGCTGGTGACACAGAGGTCGTCAGCTGAATGCCGTCATGGAAGACAAACTCGCCAAGTAGGTGTGGTGGGTATAAGGTGCAGTTCCTCCTATCCCAGTTAAAGGTCGCTCTCCTTTCTTCCAACAGTCTTGCCCTAAAATGATGCATGGGCCAGCAAGTATGTCGACCTTGCACCATGCTCCATCGTCATAAAGAACGTGGCCGAACCTCCATTGGAACTCTACGAATACTAAGCCACCGTTGAGAATAATCTCCCCGGTCTTAGAGAGCGACTCAACTATGTCTTGTGAGACACAGTTAGATGACACCCTACTGATGAAGTCGATCTCTGTATGCAACCCATTAGGTAGGATGGCAGTGGACACTATAGGTCGCTGGAACGACTCGATTGTAAGCTTAGGGGTTGGGTGCCGGGCCATGAAAGCATTGTATTGGGTGACCAGGGATGACCAATCGGACGCATGGTCTCGGGGGACGGCCATGGGGGTGGCGGGTAGTGGACATGCAGACACACGGTGACAAGACCAGACTCTCTTGGACTAGACACGACCCAAAAACAACAATGCAAGGTTGGAATGCAGACTCGACTACAAACCTAGACTCAACTAGTATCCGGTATATGGCGGAGGTTTGATCCAAAGATCGCACTCACGCAAGTGTGCTACCTTCCCGATAGGCGTAACCTATCATTCCGGGAACACCTTTTGATATACCGGGTATAGAAATACAAATGCAAACTTTGGACCGACTAACCGACTACCCTAGACTCGACTTAGCTCTGATACCAATTTGATGCAGGACGGGACGCGAACCTGGGACTCTAGCTCACAAACCCCCCTAAGCGAGGGAAGCGTGCGGATGTGCGTGGTTGAGAAACCGGCAATGAGTCAGGGTATCGGCTTTTCTACGTATACTCGGATTGAGTCACGGGACGGGTCACACTCACTCTCTCACAGCGGTGATTGAAATAATATAACAAGCTAATTAACCTATCACTCATGCATCAGCATATAAAAATATATATGAGTAAAGCAAATGCCAAAGAGGGAAGCAAAAATGATACCTCCACACTACCAAGTGTGGGAAGACGACCCCGGCCAAAACTCATACTTGCGGTATAGTAATAACCAATAATTACATAATTGAATTTATCGCCCACTCCACGCAGGGAGGTAAAGGGCTACACGTGGGACTCAGAAGTAGCGGGCTCGGGTTGACGGCCAGCGTTTGGGCAGCTCCAGCGGTAGCGCATGCCAACAAGCGTGGGGTCAACGTCCTGGTCGGCGGGCCGAACGGGCTGGGAGTGGTACCGCTACAGTGTGGACTCCTCGAGGGACGATCCCTAGGAAGGGGACACGCTGATGCACCTTATGGAAGGCGAGACAGCCCGACAGGGGACGTTGTGGCTTGTTGTCCACGGACCTATTCTGTAATTTCAGGCTTGCGCGACCCGGCGAAAACAGCTGCTGCGATCAGCAAGGACATCGGATCTACGCGAAACCAAAACCGTTGCGAAGCTAACTCGGAGATCTTCAACCCTATGGTGTTACAATAATTTTTCTATCTTTGTATTTGCTGTGGTTGAATTTATAACAGGCAGACTAATAGACTCAAAAATACTAGGCAGAGTGGGATCTGCTTGAGAACGTGGGTTGACGGAAGGTCAAACGGTGGAGTTTGGATCTAAAATTTTTATGGATGGTAGATGGGAAGGTAAGGAACATGAGGATAATTCTTTTATAAGTTTTGGAAGTGGTTTGAATGGGGAAATGGAATTTGTGGTGGAAGTGGTCGGATCTGGACTGCATAAGACAGAACAGAAATTGGTTTTTGCAGAGATTTTAAGGAAGGTTAAATGAACTCTAAAATTCGTGAAAACAATTGTGGAAGAGGTATTTGGTGGACAGAAATGCCAATCCAAATTTTAGTTCAATCTGAAATTGGAAAGGGGGTCGAACAAGGGAAACAGTAGGTTGCTGGCTGGTGGATCTGCTTAGAGACATAATCTGTAGATCGAGAGGAATAAATGGTAAAGGATGGTAAACAAGGGAGGAAAATGCGAATTTTTTTGTGGAGGCTGGGGGGAACGTGTGGAATTCACCCTCCAATTTTTAGCACGATCTGATCTCTTGATGGGGAGCTAAAAATTAGGCTTTAGACCTCTGTCCAGCAATAGACAGATCTGCGATGGCGAGGCGGTGGTGGTGTGATGGCGGCTTGATGGCGGCGGCGGCTGAGCTTCACCCCCAGAGATGAGATACCACTTGAAATCCACCAAATTTTGTAGGGCTTCCACCCTAGATATCACAGCAATCCAGTTGCAAGAGGGAGAGGGAGAGAGGGGGCGCCCAAGGCTCTTGGATTTTTCCAAATTTTCTTCTCATTAATTCTATGAAAATAACAAATTACATGGGTTATATAACTCCACCCTCAAGACCTAATTACTCTCAGATCTAGGGTTAGGGAGGGGCATACAAGGATAGAAGATATTCTCCCCACATGGTCAAAAAAGCCAAAATAAAAAAATAATTAATGGGGGGCGCCCCTTGGACCAAGGAAGGGAAATTAGATTTTTCTTCCTTTTTTATCCTTGGTCCAAGTTTGAAAAGTCTAGTCTAAGCCCACCTTGGACTTTGAACCAGCCCCACATGGGCCCTAGAGCCAAGTGGCCCAATGAGAGAGAGGGTGGGGGACCCTACTGGACCTACTAGACTTTTACAAAAAAAACCCAAAGACTTCTAAAGACTAACCCTTTGGCTTATAATGCCTTACAATTGTAAACCCAATTAGTCAAGGGTACAAATGCAAATAAAAGGACACAAATGCAAAATAAAATGTTAGTGGCCTTGCTCTGATGTCCCCATCAGAGATGAAGTGTTGCTGCTAAGGAAGAGGCTAAGGTCGACGCTGCCAGGCAGTGGAGTCGACATAGCCTTACTGTGATTATATCAGCTTGCAAGATCTACTGCATTACCAGGCAAAGATCTCATCAACCCGTTGGTGTGTGTGTAAGCAATGTTAAGATGAATGAAATAAACACACTAGAAACCCTATGATTGGAGCCTATGTTCATTCAGCAAGAATGCTGGTAAACGGTGGATGGCTCATAAAATGTGCAGTGTTCGGCCATAACAGAAATGCAAAAATAAAACAATATGTCCCTGTGGAAATGAAATCAATCACACAAGGATACACCACTGCAGAAGGGATTTTTAAGGTGGTTCGGTTGCAGACTTGCAACCTACATCCACCTCTCACCAAATCTGGTGAGGCTTCCTACTGACACACAGCTTGACCGCTGACTAACAGCTTGAGTGCTGATCCACAACTTCAAGGGAACAAATCCCTTATAATAGTTAAGCCTCACAACTTGCTTTTGCTGAGCCTCACAGTTTGCTTCTGCTAATTCACAGCTTCCACAGGGAATACAATCAAAGATTAAAAGAAACATGCTGCAAGTGCAGCAAAAATAATTCCGGTCTATAAACAGAGCATCGGGCAAAGCTGTAAACACAGCACAAGCACATATACGGATATGAAGATGAAAACCAGAGAAAGAAGGCAAATATAAACGCAAAGCATAATGTCGCTTCCAAGGAAGCACTTGACTATTTTCTTTTAGATGCTTTGGACGTTCCTCTTCTTCTTCCTTCTTGCTCACTATGGGCTGCTCATTTCTCTCTTTCTCTCTTCTTCTTCTTTTCTCAGATTTTTCTTATAAAGCTCAGGGCCGCTCTCTCTCTTTTCTTCCTCTCTTCTCTTTTCCTCCTTTTCTTTGGGACGAGCTAAAGGATGATACCTTAATGCAATGCTCGGCCAACTCTTCCTAGGTGGAAGGGCCGTTCTATTTATTGAGGGAGAAGGTAGCAAGTTTCCCTCCAAGGGAGCTGCATTTTAATTTGAAATGTTGAAATGATATAAGTGAGGTTTGACCAGAGGTGCCTACAACATCTTAATTTTCATGGGCTGGCTTGCAGAGAGGGACGTCCTTCTATCCTGGAAGATTTTGCTTTTTCAGACTCAAATCTTTGTTGGCTGACTCTAGGAGAAAGGACAGTAGAGAAGGAGTCTTTTCCTTAACTGATACCTTGTCCAAAAGGTTGCTCTTATTTACTTATGATGATAGGGATGTTGTGTCTCCTCTGGATTTGAGGTCTAGTTTTGATGCTGGCAACGGTGTGAATGACTTTGATTGTTGGTAGTAACACCATTTGGAATTTATAATGTATGCTAATGACATTTCATTAAGTTAGAATATGATCCCTACATTAAAGGTCGATTCATACTCATGCTGCTACATTATAAGGTCTATACATATTCATGTATTGAGAAAGTCAGGTCGATGCATTTATGCATTCCAGTCTAGAAGGTCTGTGCATATGCGGAAGTGTTGCGTTGAAAGGTTGATGCATATATGCATTCAAGTTTAGAAGGTCGATGCGGCTGTAGAAGTCATACACTATCAGGTCGGTGCACTTTCTACTCAGGTCGATGTTGCTATGCACTATATGCTAGATGCTGCAACATCAGGTCGATGCACACCATAGACTGGTCGATGCTGTTAAGCCAGCGATTGCAGTATTCAGGTCGGTGCACCTTATGCATCTGCTTCGAAGTCAGGTCGGTGCACTATGTTCGCACATCATTGTAGTTAGAGTCTCTCTGACTGAATGAGGTCTACCTATGTGATATACAGGTCGGTGAATCTCATGAGATCCTGTCCTCATCATTCTCTCGTTACATATCAGGTCTACCTGTAGTTTACACAGGTCGGTGCAGCTGTAGTTAATCTACTATACTCTTGCTGCTGTATTGATTCACAGGTCGATGTTCCTTGTTTATACATCGATGCATGTGCATATCCTCACATATCCATCCATATGAATTTTTCCTATTTTCATGAACTATCTGAGCTTGCATTTTTTAAGAACTCACTACTTGTTTCATAAGTCACATGATGACAAAACTGTTATTGAATTTCTATAATTGATTTGGCAGGAAACACAAGATGGAGTACATCAAGTGACAATTCAGATTTATGCTCATAAACCTTGGATGCATAAATGAAATTCTATCTGTCACATGGGTTCGAAAGTGAAACTGACAGGGGCACGTGATTCGAAGCGAATTCCCAGATCCTTGGAGATACCGTTCGAAACCACTTTCCAGTGGCTACATCTTAAAGAATTCTCCTCTCTCTCTCACCTGACATGTGGCTAAGCAAACTTTCAGAACTTTGGGTGGGAACGTTTCTTCCACGTGCCCAGATAGAATCTAGTGGGGGCCACGAGACTTACATTCGCAAGGATATATAGAGGACAGAGCTCGGAGCAGAATGGATATACATAGAAGATAGAAAATAGACAAGAGACAAGAGAAGAGTGAAGTAAATAGAAAAGAATAGAAGAGCAATCTCTGAGAGGAATCAGGGTGATAGACGAGCCTTAGAAAGAGAGAGAGTCTAAGAAAATAGAGTATCGAAAGACGGAGAGGAAATCTGAGAGAGGAGTGAGATCGAGGAGAAGCAAAGCTGGTCTTGACTTCTGGATCAGATCTAGAGTCAAATTGCTCCAGAGAGAGCTACATTTTTCTTTCTATTATTGTCTTTCCGTTATTTTCTTTCAGTTCATTTCTGAAATTATCTGTAAGTTGTGTATCAGCGGTCCAAGCTATGAGGCAGCGGCGAGGTGTGATCCTCGGTCAACAAGCTGTGAAGCTCAGTGGTCTGTAGGGATTTCATCCCCGAAGCTGTGGATCAACGATTTTCGCGAGATGTTTGTCAGTAGAAGCCTTACTCAGTTGAGTAAGGGGTGGACATAGATCTCAAGCTCGAGATAAAACCACCTTAAAATTGCTTTGGAGTATGTGTGATTGCTTATCTCTTCATTCCTCGACTAGATGTATGTCTAGGAACATTTATGGCAGGCATTTGATGTTCTTAATAGGTCCATTCGTTGTTTGTGCTTGAGTCATCAACTGAGAGTATATATAAAGGCGTGGCTGGAAAGATAGGTTAAGCCTAACCGGAATGCCACCTCTTGCATGATGAGATCTGAGATCGAACCTCCCCCCAGTATTGCATTTGGCTGATTAATTCCTACAACTGTGTGGAATTGATTTATATCTTTCTTGTCTTGATCTGCTTCTAGTTTCTTCATTTACATTTACTGATTGATCGATAACACAGTGGTATATCAAAAAGACTTAGTTGGAAGGATAGGTTACTCCTATCTGAAAAACTAACCCTTGCGTGAGGAGATTCTTGAATCAAACCTCCGTCTAGTACCATACTATGTTGGGTGATCACCTCTATTGTAATTCGATGTGAATGATGGTTAGTCTCTATTAGATCTTCTAGCTGTTAATAGAGATTGAATTAGAAGTTCTTTTCACAGTAGTTTCATTTTATTCCGCATTTCAAATTACTACTGTGTGAGAAAAAAATTAGGGTTGATCTATTCATCCCCCCTCTAGGTCAGTAGCTCATCCATTTCTCATCAAGGGACAGTGGTCAATCCTAGGAGCCTCCTCTAGACCTCAAAAACCGTGTTTCAGAGGTTTACGATTCATATTTTAATCTTCTGCTGATCTTCGGAAGTTATAGAAGCTTGGACAGGTGTTTTCTTCATTTGATCCCCCAACGAGCTATTTGTCAGCCTTGTTGCCTATTTGTCACCCTTGTGAGTCTATTTATTTGCCTTGCAACTTATTTTTCACCCTTAATAGCATGACCTATCACCTTTGTATATTTGCGAGCTTCAACAGACCTGGAGTCAACTCCAAAGCCTTGTAGAATCAACTCTTCTTCTACACTTTTCACTCTTTCAACCTGGCTCGTCCATTTTTCACCATTGGCAACCTATTATTCACCCTTAACGAACATTTGTTAGTGCTACGGCCTATTTGTCACTCTTACCGTGGGGAGCCGTCGCCTTAGCCCTTTTCCAGTTAGCCTTGAGCCATCGCATAGGTGTATATTATACACCGTTGAAGCTTCATTTGTCACCGCCAAGGCTCTATTTGTTACCCATAAGAGCTCTCTTCATTCCTACTGACTATTCTTCACTATTGTTGACTTTTGTCAACTTTGCTGCCCCATATGTTACCCTCATGAGACATTTCTCACAGATGTTGCCCATTTGTCACCCTTAAGTGCATCTTTTTCACCCTTGAAGACTTGAGTCTCTTGAGTATGCCTGGAGTTGAGTTTGGTTGTTGACATCTTTACTGGAACACTGTAGCTGACTAGAGTTGACTTTGACTTTGACTGGAGTCATCATGACTTGGTCAACTTGAAATTGAACTTGGCTGGAGTCACTTTGACTAAAGTCAACTTGACTGACGTTGCATTGACTGGAGTCAACTCCCTTGCCAATAGAGTCAACCTTCTTCTTCTTCTTCGTGCTCTTCAGCCTTGCCATCCATTTGTCAACGTTATAACTCATTGGTCACCTCTACGACCCATTTATCACCCTTGTGTAATATGGGCTGTTTTTGCTTGATTGCGCTGATGCATAGGGACGTTGCGTGACGCAACTATGTTGATTTTGCTGACTTCATCTTCGCAAGCCATTTTCACCCTTGTATATGTATTTGTCACTGCTATTGGCTATTTGTCACCCAAGATGAGCTATTTATCACCCTTATCGCTTGATAGTCGTCGCCTTAGTTCTTCATCGTTTCTCAGCTTCACTTGATTGTGTGCACGCAATGAGGCAATGGAGTCGATGCAGCCTAGCCCCGTGTTGGGCTTTTCTTCCTTTATAAGCAAGGGCATCGACGTAGTGAGGATTTGGGGTTGACGCAGCTTCATACTCATTTGGGTTTCTCTTCCTTTACAAGCCAAGATGTCGACGCAGTGAGGACTTGGGGTCGACGCAGCTTATGGTTCTTTTGATTTTCTACTCAATCCTTTGCAACTATATTTGATCATAACCATAGCTCCTTCCCCTTTGATGTTCTTTCCAATCATTTCTAGCTTCATATCAAAATGGAGAGAGCCCTTTTTACCTTTGATTGAGCACATACAACGCTTCTCATTGGCACTGCCATTTCTGTTGCTGCTGCAAGCTTGAGCTTGCTGGCTTGCTGCTGTTGCTACTGCTGGCTTTGTTGTTTGCTTGATGCTTATAGCCTATCTTCTATCTTCACATGGCTCAACTTCAATGCACCATATCATATGGCACCATGCGCTGACTTTGACCTGAAACTTTTACATGTTGGCATCATTAAATCTATATAAGACTCATCAATGACTCATGGTCAAACATCATCAAAACAATAGAATCAAGCATGTTCCACACATGCCCAACATTCTCTCCCTTTTTGATGATGGCAACTATGAGTCATTGTGAGTTCATCATGAGTCATTTCTTAAAGAGTTCATTATGAGGCAATGACGCATCAAAACATCTCCCCCTTTGCCATCAGCAAAGAGGGCTCAAATTAAGGCCAATTACAAAGTCAGAATATGAGCATATGGGGTTGTATAAGAAGATTAAAAGCTTAAATGCCAAGCACAAGTAGGCGAGCAAATAGACAGCTATGCATTCAATCAGAGATGTGGAAGGGAAGAACTAGCTTATTGGGTCCCTTCCTTGGCGTAAACAAACCACACAGTCCCAATTGTTGTTGGGTCCCTTCTTATGTTACATGCCATTAGTTCTGGAGCAACCAAATGCAAGAGCAAATTTAGTTTTTAACTTTTTCAAAATTTTAAGTTTTCGGGTTTTCAGAATTTTAGTGATTTCTATGCAATGCATGGAATTAATAAAAGCAGTTAAAGTATATGCATGAACAGAATCTGATACCAATTAACCAAAGGGTTCCACAAGGTAATGACTTCTTGTTATCTCCTCCTGTGAGACCAACAAGGATTTGAATACAAGGCAAGGTAGGAGATGTACAAGATGTGGAACTCATGCATGCTAAAAATAGGAGCTGAAGTAAACGATTATAGTATAGAGGGATTGAACAGCTCACAAAGAATGAGGCATCAAACTAGGCTCATCCATCAGGGGTTTTCATTTGAAGAATCAATATTCTCCTTTTAGAGCAGCATTGTTCAAAACCATATTAAGCAGTAATGGTTCAAAGTTTATAAGCCCGAAATCTAAGTGTAAGAGCCCTGAAAATATGTTCTACCATAGTTAATAGAACTAAAACAAATCTTTTAAGATCAAAGGCCTCGGCCCTCATTTCTTTTTATTTTTGTTAAAGATTTCATGAGATAACCCTAGAAATAATTTTAACTAGTATTGAAGATAAACATCTTGAGGTGCAGAATTCTCTTTAGGGTCAGCCCGATGAAATTTATTTACTTTCAGATATAACAAATTTTTCATTTGAAACCAATTATTTTCTCATTTTGCCCATTTTAGAAGAATAGTCAGATGGAGTTTGCTCCTTTGGCATGAGGAGACACATTGATTAGATGCTAGACTCCCCAGTTAATCAGAGTTTTACTCATCATCCTGTCTCATTCATGAACAAAGGTGACTTGTCATATCATGACACAATCCACGTCACTTCTTGGGTGAAGGGACATGGTTTCTCAATGAGCTTTAGCCATTGCTTTGCCTTTTGTTTTGATTTTTCACAGAAATCTTTAAACAGAGGTAACAAGACCTTTACCTCATGACTTGGTTCCCATCACTTCTTTGGTGAAGGGTCCATAGTTTCTCAGTTGGTCGAAGTCATTGCTCTGCACATGCGTGTTTTTAATTCATAGGCATGTTCCCTTTAAAAAGCATCAGACCGTTTTCAATGTTTAAAAACAATACTCAATGCATAGTTCTTTAACCAGGGTAACCTCAATACTTTCAATTTTCAGATTTCAGGAAGAGGTGAGGTCACATTTATTTATGACTGTTTTAAGTCTATTCTATACCCTGAGATGGTCATTTTCAAGACCCTTAAACCTAGATTTAAGACTTATATACTCCAAACCATCAATTCAATTTGGGGTTGGTCTGAAATATTTGCAGGAAGCTCTAAGAGGAAAGCATTAAGTTTAGACTCCCCCTGAGTGTATGAACTCAGTCAGATTTGCACAAGAGAATTTCTCCTCAGGAAATGATTTTCAATGAATGTTGTTCAAGAAGGTGATGAACATTATGCACATGTGGAAGCGATGATCACAGTTCAAGTCAGATGGAAAATAACTGAAAAAATGAATAGGTACATCAAGATTGAACTGCTGCGTCGATGCAGGGAGTGCATGGCATCGACGCACTACTCTCACTCAAAGGAATCATCAAACAGAATATATTTCATTGCAGTTCTTAGACAACACATATGTGTTCTGAAAAGCATAGTGCAGAAATTAAAAAATGCTCATTTGCCTTACATGTATGCATCAAATTCAGATGATCTTTATGGGATTTTTAGGAAAGATGGCTTGCATTGTATTCAGACATGGCATATGCATGTAAGCAGATCAAGTCTTCACTGACTCCCTCTCAATCCATCCATTCATTTTAACAAGCTAAAATGCGTGACTCCAACTAGCATGCTTATGTCTAAGTGTACTGAAAATGCATTTGACAATACAGAGTGAAACAGATGAATACATTAAATTCTAAATGATGTGGCCTGGGATGAATGAATAATTGACCTCTGGTACCTGGCGGAGAATTTTTCTCACACATAGTGATGGCTTTCAGACATACCTAGTCTTGTCCTTCCACACATAACCATTTTATATACCAGGAAGTCATGACATGATGATGCACTGAAGGGGCAAGAGATGACTACGATGAAGACTCCCCCTCAGTTTGATCTCACATGTAATATGACATATAAAATGCACTGCAAATTCACTTGCATGCATGCATACTCCAGACACATTCATTCAAATAGCAATGTTCAACAATATGAATCATTTTTGCAAAAGGAAATTTCAGATGCTATCATCATCAAAATAGAATTTGTTCTACAGGAAGTGAGAAGGATAGCACCTGAGTTCTTTGGATGGAAGCTTTCAATTATATTCTTGAAGAAATCCATGACTTCCACCATGGCCTATGCACCTTGACATCTTGGATGGAGAGATTGCTTCATGCTTCTTATCTTCAAGGCAGACCTGTAAGGTTTTAATCCTTCTTGCATTCTAATACACAAATTTTCACAAAATTAACCAAGTTAGATTCTCCCAGCCATGGAATGAAAGTGAAGAATATATGATCAGGCATTCCAGATTGGCTTTGAGACATATAAGCACAAATGACTATTAAAGATTACAGATCAGCTTAAAACAGATGAAAATGTTAATCTCAAAACAGATGAGTCGACCTGCCTAATCAATAAGTCGACCAAGGAGATTCTCACAGAATATAGGATCAGACAAATTTTTACTGCTAGGTCGACGTAGATCCATCAGTGCGTCAACACACATGTAACAGACAGAAGAATTTCAAAACAAACCTTCTGCTTGCGCAAAATCTCAAGTATTGCAATTTAGAATCAATACAAATGCATTCTAACAACAACATTAAAGCATGCAACTTAAATGCTGAAATTATGAACATTTCAACTCCCCCTAAATGTATGCATGAGTTTCAAATATTCTTTTTGGTTTTTAGATGCTGATGTTATGCAGTTGATTCTAAAAGGAAAACTTGCATATGATTAACCCTATCTATGTCCATGGGCATTTTAATACTGAATGAGGTTTTGACAAACATGGACACTAACTCATGGTACCAGGCGGAGGCACATTCTCGCGCATGGTGATAGCTTTTAGGGAGGCTTAACCTGTCCTCCTTCTAGTCACCATTTGATATACCATGGAGTCAAGACATGCAAGCACACTTACGAGGATGCAACATGCAAGGCATGCCTCAAAATATGCACACTCAAGGATCAATGTAAATTTAGCAAATATGAGTGCAACATGTAGATTTCATTCTTTGCTTGTCATGCACTTCATGCATTAATATGCTCAGCATGCTAATGTTCAAATGCCAATGCTTGGCATGCAATATGCAGACATGCTCTTACTTGAATGCACGTTTCAATCTGTACCTGAAATGTAGTATGGATGAATGTCATTTAACTAATGCAAGGTACAGTAATGCTATCTCTCCCAATGAATGAATATGCAAACCATAAATGGGAGAAGAAGCACACGTTTGAATCATGCTTAACAAATTTTACAAATCATTTTGAACTGGGCTGAACTATATGCACAGCCTTACACATTTCCTGCTGCCTCCTCCTTTAACCAGGTAAATCATTGATTTCAGAACTGAGCAGGAGGTGAGTTAAGAAACAAGAACCAGCCCTCAAGAATCCTCAACAAAATGCTCATCTTCGAGCATGATCTTCATTCAAAAATAGAATATTTTCATATTCACAATCAAGCATTGTTTGTCATGCATTTGCTCATCAAATGATATTTACAAGAACCGGTAGTCTCTCCCATATAAAAGGTAAGGAGGACAAAGCATGATTTTTGATAAAACAAGTATGACAAAAATAAGTATCATGAAGAATGAAGGAGTTAAAACAGTTCTGGTGGCTCCATATAAACAGATGTATCAATAATCACTAAGGGTTAAACTAATATCAAAGTCAATACTGAGGCATTTCAGAATGACTGGCAATAAGTAAAAATTCAGATCTGAAGACAACAGAATCTCCCTCATAAGCCAGACGCTCGATTTTCTTGAGTTCTCAAAGTATACGTGCTTGTATAACAACTCAGGGTCAGACCATTAGAAGGGCACACAGCACAACCCATCAAGAAGGAGATTCAATAACATGTTGTGACTTGAGCAACTCAAACAGATATAAACTCTGCACATCTGGCCAAGCCAGACGGCACACTTAAAGCACTTAAAAATAGATAAAGAAATCCATTCAAAAAAAAACTGTTCAGCAACAAAAATCAAAACTGGTCGCACTAGGGTCACCTCTGAAGATCGTTGGATCTTAGGTGCACAGAGCTTGGCTTTGATACCAATTGTTGGGTCCCTTGCTTGAGTGCAACCGGATCTAGAGGGGGGGTGAATAGATCCCCTTATAAAAAAATGTCCTCTTTAAAAAACATGAAACACTGACCAGATAAACATAATAAGAATTATGTCCCATTAAAACAAATCCTGAGATCCCAACGTTCCAAAGGACCTGCGCAGCGGAAACTCATTGGTCATGAGAGCTTTCTCAGGTGTGAGTGTGTAAGCCTTGTTCAAGAAACAGATCGGCTAGTAAAGCAGTGAAAGGCACACGGTGTGTGCAGTGGATGCTCTATGCAAAATGCAAAACGGTTTTAACAATGGTTCTTCAGGGCAATGGAGCAATACAACTTACACTGAGAGATGAATGGTTGCTGCTAAGGAAGAGGCTGAGATCGACGCTGCCAGGCAGTGAAGTCGACGTAGCCTTACTGTGATTATCAGCTTGAAAGATCTGCTGCATTACCAGGCAGAGATCTCATCAACCCGTTGGTGTGTGTGTAAGAAATGTTAAGATGAATGAAATAAACACACCAGAAACCCTGTGATTGGAGCCTATGCTCATTCAGCAAGAATGCTGGTAAACGGTGGATGGCTCACAAAATGTGCATTGTTCGGTGATAATAGAAATGCAGAAATAAAACAATAAGTCCTTGGGTAGCACCCTGAAAATTTAAATTTAGAATAAGTGAAAATAACTATAATATTAGTCATAGAAAATTATGAGAATTAAAATTTTGATAAAGGAAAAGCGATAATTAGCTAAAATAGTTATTGAGCCTAAAAGTTAATTAATGGACATCAATGAAGGTATAACTAAATAATTGAGAAATGGAAATCAAATATATCCATTTATTTATATATGGCTTAAATTGGAAATATAATTCAAGTATTTAGAAGGAATCTCATTCCAAAAATATATTTATACACATACATATATATAAAGACTTTCATAGGAACGAACCCAACTCTGATACCCGAGACAACAAATGGAAGTTTATAAGGAAGATAAATAAATAAAGGAAATAAGGACTACATATATACCAAGTATTTTATATAAAACCATTTATAATCCCAATGAATATAACTAATGGGCCTGAAATAATATGATTTGGCTTTTGAAAGAATATATAATACATAAATATTAATAGTCATGAACTAAATGGGCTACTTTAGCTGAGCATATAATATATATGAGTTAAGATATATATATATATATATATATATATATATATATACTACGCTTGGGTTTTGATATGAAGCCCGCATGGCAAGGGCATGACCATGTAAACCCTTCGAGACAACACCCAAACCCATCCCACGTTCGATGGTTGCGTGGAAGGTAGCTTTAGGGTTTTCTCATACAATTGTGGTAGGCGGCTATAAATTGGGTAGTGATAGGATCGAGCAATGGAAGGTTTTATTCCCTACATGACTAGGAGAACGTTTCCTTGATAAGGACTCTAACCTTAACCCCTTCCGTCGGGCGAGCAAAGCCTCGCTGCTACTTCTGTAAGAACCCTGCATCCCGTGCGTGAGTTCTACTTCGTCTTCCTCCGGTTCGCGTGGGCGTCGTGAGGCCATTGCAGTGTTTGTGCTGCTGCCGCAGCACTTTTCTTCGTCCGTCGCGCGTCTGCTGCTGCCGCTATGTACATTGAGAAGAAGCACGAGGCTCCTTCCCAACTCCTTCCTCTTCCCTGTTACGTGGAGGCTGCCGTGCGCTACTGTCGCTGTGCGTAGGAAAGCACCTCCCATCTTCTTCTTGTTGCAGTGCGTTGCAATGCTCTGCCGTTGTAGTGCTGCCACAGCATGCTGTTGTTGTTGTTGTGAAGACAAGAAGCAAAGGCTTCTTCTTCCTCCTCTACTGCAGTGATCATCGTCCCCTGCTCTTTGTTCTGCAACTTTTTCATCCGTAAACACATCAAAGGTAGACAATCTCCCAAGCGAAACCAAGACTAAGATTACATGCTAGACGATAGTGCACGTAGCATTATTCCATGATCCTTGTTGTGTGTTTTGCTAAAAGAAAATATCAATCTTTTGTGTTAGTTAATAACCGTGGTAACGTTTAAAATTTTATATCCAATGAACCATGTTAATAAAAGTAGTGAAGTGCATGTTTTTATGATCCCTAGATATTTCTAATATTTTTCATGATTTTTTTTTAAATCATGCTGGAATAAAAGTGACCCTATTTATTCCGTTAAAATATCACTTTAACTTCAAATTTTTATATCTAATAAACCGGACAAGATAAGATCTTGATATGCATATGATTAAAATCCCTATATTTTCTCCTATTTTTTATATATTTTATATCATAAAATTCTTGAAAAAATTAAAAGTGTCACTATTCATCCCATTGTTTATGTTAAAAGAATGAACGACCCTATGCTTGGTCGTTCATTCTTGTGAAGGTTTCTCACAATCCGCTTAAAAAGCATCATATTACCTTTATTCCCTATCTGAATTCCCTACTTGTCTTTATTCAACTTTCTTTCCTTATTCTGTCAAGGAAATATATATATAATAACATTTAAGAAATGCAATAGGCGACCATGATTGGGTCGCATAATTAAAGAACGCCCTTGTACAAAGGCGTTATTTTCCTGTAATCGATACATGTATATATAATGAGGTTCATCTGTGACTTAGCATGCATGCATAAAACACGTTTTCACGTTATTATAGTTACGTGAAAGTTAACACATGGTTATTATAATCATGCAAACTAATGTTAATTTTTTTTGATAAATATATATTTAAAATTCTCACATTTTACTCTTAATTTTCATGTATTTGGATATATGAAAAGATTTAAAATTAGAAAGTGGCACTATTCATGGGTTAAACTATCGAACCATCTTTGATGATTTCTATCTTTTAAATCAGATAGAATTAAATTATGATATTTTAGGGTTAAGATCCTTGAATTTTTTCCTTATTTTTCATATAATTTATTTTGTTAAATTCCTCTTAAATAAAAGGTGACATTATTCACTTAATTGTAACATGTTAAAGAAATAACGACAAAGTGGATTGTCGTTAATTCTTGAAGACATTTCCACCAACCTTGTAAAACCCATATTGGCTTATATACCCTATATTCATATATATATTTCCCTTCTCTTACTTATTCTTTTAAAAGACCTCACCTTCATCCTTTATTCTTTCAAAGGAAATATATATATATATATATATATATATATATATATATATATATATATATATATATAATGTAGAATACACGTCCACAACCACGACATCAAAATTGGATAAGTATCCTTTTAAAGAAACGTTATTTTCTTAAATAATAAATTAAATAGAAATTGACGTCGGTTCAAAGAGACAGATTTTTTATCTCATGATTTATGTAGTTTTGACCCTTATCGTTGGATCTATTGGCAGTCTCACCTCAGTCCGTAGATGGTGTCCCTGCTTTATTTTCTATCACTTACATACTCAATTCTTGGTGACGATTGGACCCTCTGTGGGATATTCCTTCCTTCGGACCGGTGCTTTCTTCATTGGGACCTCTGTAACTCTCCACGTAGCCTTGGATTCCCTCAAGACCGTCTGAGCTGGTTGTACCATCAAAACCCTGAAACCCTTTTAATCATGTCACTCTAAAGAAAACATGACACCTGACCCTCATAGAATGTTGTTCTAGTGATTCTGTAAGAAATATATCTCTGTCTGAATGGGTGACCTAGAAGTGACCGCTAATTAAATTAGGGATCGTTTTAGTTGTCGTTCTTTTCAAAATATCAGTGACCTCATGAGCGGGCGCTTATTGAATAAGCGACCCTATACATGGGCGCGATTTCTTCAAGCTTGTGCTATTCACAAATTAGGCAACCGTGCATGTGGGCACTGTTTCTTTAAATTGCGACCACTTGAGTGGGCACCATTTATCCCAATTTTTCACGATTGTCATGATTTTCGTGGAGATCATCACCACGTCATCTTGTCTATAGTTCTGTCGTTGAATTCCGTGAATCTACACTATTATTCTTACATGCTTTGTAAGGCCCGTGCCTTAATAGATCCTTCGTGGTATTTGTTCTATTAATTGTTCTGGAATTTCCGGCTATTTTCCTGGATTTTTAAGAATTTGTCTGGTATTTTTCCGGATTTATTTGGAGCTATTTGAGGGTTATTGGAATATTAATAAGATTTTTATATATATAATGATTAAATTATATATATATTATTTTTATTTTTATTTTATTAATCCCTCACCCTCTCTCTCTCTTCTCCCCGTCGATCACTCTCTCTTTCCCTTTCTCTCTCTCTCTTTCTCTCGCGTGATCGCCTCTCTCCTCCTTGTAGGGATCGCGGCCGAGACGAGGACGGATCGAGACGAGGTTGGCGCCGTTGGATTCCTCGCGTCGTGGTGAACGCGTGGGTACCCATTTTGGCGTGGATCGGTGGACGTGGGAGCGTGTTGGAGCTTGAAGGCTCGGCGAGCCTACCTCGGTGCATGCGGGCTTTTCGCGCGTTTCGACTTGCAAGAGGTAGGGGGATGGAATCCTTAGCTCGCTAGGAGCATTTCCTATAGCTCATTCTGTTGATTAGCGCCCCGTAGTATGCATGTTGTCCATTTTTCCATATTTGAGGTTTTGGCCATGTTCTTCGCGTTTGATCGGTTATAGGCGATGCATGTGCTAGATTAGTTGTTAAACTGTTGTATACACTGCGTGGTTTGGCAGGTTACAGGTTTTTTCGTCGTTACCCGGCGTTTTCAACCGTCCGGGGGGGCTTCGGTTTACAAACCGTACCCGCTCGTAACCCAGGTGGAGTGACGGTCCTGCCAGGAACCGTCACTTGCCTGACGGTCCAAGATGGACGCGTCACTTACCAAATAACGGCCTATCGAGGGGCGTCGTTTGGAGAGTAACGGTGGGAACCCCATCCGTTACTCGTTCGTGGTTTCCAGTTAGCCCGGTGAGGCGGTGAGCCCGGCGGTCTGTCGACCGGCCGTCGCTTGTAAACGACGCGCCGAGACCGGGGCGTCGCTTCATCTGCTATCGTTTTGGAACGCTGTCAGTTGATTTGAGCCTCGGGTGAAAGTAACGGCGGAGTTCCCGCGCGTTGCTTGGAAGCAACGCATAGGACCCCCACCGTCACTCTCCCCTTGGTGGCCTTTGGGTTTGGTACTCGGGAGGATGTAACGGCGGTGACCTACCGCGCCGCTTGGAAGCGACGCGCAGGGCCCCTACCGTCACATTCCCCCCTGCACCTGTGAGTTGGAACTCGGGAGGGAGTAACGGCTGGAGACCAGCGCGTCACTCTTGATGTAACGCACCAGTCCCCGACCGTCACTTCCAAGTAGCGCGTGGCCCTCTGACCGCCGCTTGCCCGTCAGTTTGGTTATGTTCCCAGCCCATTGCCTATGCATTCCGTTCTATACTCATGCCATATTCGCATTGTTTTAAGTGTTTAATGGCGGGTTTTATATACCAATAGAGTAGCTTTTCTTTCCATGCAATGGAGCCACTGTTGTTGCCCTAAGGTCTGTTGAGTACCGACCCGCTTGAGGATGGCGGAGGGGTATGTTTCCCATTCACGGTTTGTAAGCTAGTTCCGTGGGCTCCCAGCCAATGGTAGCGTCCTGCCAAGGGAGAAAACTAGTTAGAGGGCCTGGCTCAGGCTAGAGTCATTGTGTGCACACGTGGTCGGAGACTGTGGACTGACACCGACGGGTGCCACTCCGACTGGTCACTTGGTTTGGTACTGTTTACGCGCTTAGCTTGTCACTTCATCGACTGCGAGTGCTTGAGACGCAGTGTAAGCCGTCAGTGGACGCTTCTGGTTTCTGCTCCAGTGGTTGTCCGTCCTTGTTGTCTGGATTAGTTGCAGCTTATCCTATTTGGTAGTTTTGGCTTCAATCACTTGCATTTAATTAGTAGTGGCATGTGTTAGCTGTTATACCTGCTTAGATAGAGCTTACAGCTTTCTTGTGATTAGATATTCATGCCATTGCCTGTGTATTTATTTAAATGCATGCTTTAATTGCTGTTATTTATGCATGTTCGCTTGTTTAGTGCGAGGTAGGGATCCGCGTGACCCCTACTGAGTCTGGCTGTGACTCGCCCTTCTCCTTTCAGGTGAGCCACGCCCGACGTCTCCCGGAGTTTAGCGTGCTGTTTCGGGACCGTCCCTAGCTGCCAGCTGAGCACGAGCTGCCTTTTTGAGGCTTGTGTTGTACTTTTGCCGGGGTATGCCCCGCGTAGTTGTACTTTAAGGACTAGTGTTTGTCACTCTGGACTAGTTATATATGTATCACTCTGGTTATTTTAAATTACTTCCGCTCTTGTGTTTAAATCTTCAATACTTAATTGTATTGCGCGCCCCAATTCGTAATTTATTATGCATATCCCTCAGCTAACCCCCACTAACCCTTCAGGGGCCTCATCAGCCTCTTGGGTGGCCTCCCCAGTTCTTGGTATCGGTGTATCGATGTTATCGGTATATCGGTATCCTGAACTCTGGGTCGTCACAGCTGGTATCAGAGCGTAAGTTGAGGATTTGCGTAAGGAATTGGAATTGACGCTTGTCCAGAGCTAGTCCTGTTGTCGTCTCCTGCTGGCATAGGATGTTTTCCGTATGATTGATGGATTTTATTGTTGATTGTGTTTCTGGCAGCATAATTATGCCGCCTCGTCGAGGAAGACCTCCTCGTGTTCCTCGAGATGCGCCTAGGGAAGATAGCGGTTCTGCACCTCCTCCTGCAGTTCCCGCTGTTCCTGTCGTTCCAGTTGCTCCTCCAGTGCCGATCGTTCAAGCTGAAGTGCCTGGCAGTCGAGGCAAGGCTTTGAAAGAATTTCTTATGTTCAATCCTCCTGCTTTCGATGGCCAAGCTGATCCAGAAGTCGCGCGGCAATGGCTGGACGTGATAGAGCGTGTGTTTGTCTCGATGGAGTGTGCTGAAGATGAGAAAGTCATGCTTGCTGCTTTTCAACTCCAGGGTACATCCATCACGTGGTGGAAAGCCGAGTGGCAGGTTGCTTTTCGTTCCAGACCTCTTCGGCAGATCACTTGGGCAGAGTTTGTTGCTGCTTTTGAGCGTGCCTATACTCCTGCTTGCTTACAGATGGACAAGATGTATCGGTTTATGGAATTGACTCAGGGCAGTATGACCGTGCTTCAGTACAGGAATAAGTTCTTGGAATTGGGTCAGTATGCGCCCCATGTGCTGGCCAGTGAAGCTTTGAAGACCCAGCAGTTCTTGCGAGGGTTGAGGCCATAGTTGAAGATGCCGTTGATAGCGAGTCGTGTTGCGGATCTTGATACTGCGTGTCAGACAGCTGTAGCTTTAGAGCTGGAGATGGCGAGACCGGGTGGATATCCCCAGGCGGGGTCAGTGCAGCCGGTAGCTCAGGTTCAACAGACTTACCGACAGCCCGTGCCAGGTGTTCCTTCGGTTCAGTCAGAGGTTTCCAGTGCTTCCTCTCCTTCTAAGCCCAGGTTCAAAAGGTTCAAGAAGAAGAAGAAGTTTTTTCAGCAGCCGTCCGGTACAGATTCTGTTCAGCAGCCGACAGCACCTCCTTCTCAGACTCGGCAAAGTTCAGCTTCAAGTCAGCCGTGGACGTGTCGGAGATGCGGTGGTCATCACAAGGGCCAGCCGTGTTCTCTTCCTATTGTTTGCTTTAGGTGTGACCAGCCAGGTCATGTGGTTCGGGATTGCCCGCTGAGGCCGAATCCATTGCAAGCTCCTCAGTTTTCTCAACCTCAGCCGCAGTTTAGACCTCCTGCACCTCAAGCCCCACAACAATTTTTCTCTCAGGCGTCGGCGTCTTCTCAGCAATCTTCAGCTGGTTCTAAGAAGCAGAAAGGCAAAGTTTCTCATTTGACTAGAGCTGATGCTGCTGCGTTCCATCTTGTGGAAGGTACGATTATGCTTTATGGTCATTCAGCTCGTGTCTTATTTGATTCTGGTGCTTCTCACTCTTTTATTTCTGAGGATTTCATGACCTGTATTGAGGAACCGACTTCCGAGGTGTCTTGTGAGTTATTTGTGGAATTGCCTTCTGGAGATTTCATGGTTACTCCTCTGTGTTTGGAAGAATCTCCTGTTATGATTGATAGTCATCAGTTGCCGGCAAGACTGTATGCGTTGCAGCTGGCAGATTATGATGTTATTCTGGGAATGGATTGGTTGGAGCATTATGGAGCTGTAGTTGACTGCAGATCGAAGAAAGTCTATTTTCAGCCCCAGGGAAAATCAGCCTTTTATTTTAAGGTATTCGATCCCGATCTTCTCGTATGATTATTTCTGCTATTCGAGCCTACAGGTTGCTTAGCGCAGGTTGTCAGGGATTCCTTGCTTCAGTGGTAGCTGTTGAAAAACCACGACGGGATGTTTGTGATATTCCGGTTGTCTGTGAGTTCCCTGATGTGTTTCCTGACGAGTTGCCAGGCTTGCCCCCAGAGCGAGAGATTGAGATGGTGATTGAACTGATTCCAGGTACTGGCCCCTTAGCAAAGCCGCCGTACCGAATGGCCCCAGCTGAATTGAAAGTACTGCGTGCACAGCTACTAGAGTTACTGGAGAAAGGTTATATTCACCCCAGTTTTTCTCCGTGGAGTGCCCCAGTGCTGTTTGTGAAAAAGAAAGATGGAAGCCTGAGACTTTGTATTGATTACAGGCAGCTGAATCAGGCGACTATCAAGAATAAGTATCCGCTCCCCAGAATTGATGATTTGTTTGACCAGTTACAGTCTGCTACTGTCTTTTCACGGATTGATCTCCGGTCTGGCTATTTTCAGTTGCGGATCCGGGAATCTGATGTGGAGAAGACTGCTTTCAGCACTCGATATGGTCACTTTGAATTTTTAGTCATGCCGTTTGGTTTGACTAATGCCCCAGCAGCCTTCATGGACCTAATGCAGCGTATCTTTCGTCCATTTCTAGACCAGTTTGTGGTGATCTTTGTTGATGATATTTTGATCTATTCTGCCTCTGTTGATGATCATGTGCAGCATTTGAGGATCGTTCTGCAGACTCTAAGAGATCACGAGCTTTATGCGAAGCTTAGTAAATGTGAATTCTGGCTTCGGGAGATTCATTTTCTTGGCCATGTGATTTCTGGTGATGGAGTGGCAGTAGACCCTGCTAAAATTGAGGCCGTTTTGAGTTGGCAGAGACCGAGGACCATCACTGAGATACGAAGTTTTTTAGGATTGGCTGGGTATTACCGCAGATTCATTCAGGATTTTGCAAAGATTGCAGCACCAATGACTAAATTGACACGGAAGGATGTGCCATTTGTCTGGTCGGATCAGTGTGAGGCTAGCTTTGTTGAATTGAAAAGGCTATTGACTTCTTCTCCAGTGTTGACTTTGCCTTCCGACTCGGGTGGTTTTCTTGTTTGTACTGATGCTTCTCGAGTAGGTTTGGGTGCAGTGCTGATGCAACATGGTAAGGTTATCGCATATGCATCTCGACAATTGAAACAGCATGAAGGAAATTATCCCACTCATGATCTGGAGCTAGCTGCAGTTATTTTTGCCTTGAAGATCTGGAGACATTATCTGTATGGTGAGAAATTTCAGATTCTTACTGATCATCAGAGTTTACAGTATATTTTCTCCCAGAAAGATCTGAATCTCAGGCAGAGGCGATGGGTGGAATACATGAAAGATTATGACTTTACACTCTCCTATCAGCCAGGTAAAATGAATGTTGTGGCCGATGCTCTGAGCAGGAAAGTAAAGGTCAACCATTTGTTGCTTCATGAATGGAATTATGGGAACAGCTTCCGAGCGAGGCATTGTGTGTAGAGATTCCTGCCGATCCGAAGATGGCAGTTTGTGCTAGCTTGGTTTTGGGTTCAGCTTTGTATCAGCATAATTTAGAAGCCCAGCAAGCTGATTCTGATTTGGCCCGTGTTATATCAAGATATGATGTGGAATTTGATGACGAGCTGGTTGTCAGTTTCCAGGGCAGATTGTATATTCCTGTTGATAATGATTTGAGGAATGAGATTCTGAGTGAAGCCCATGGTTCCCGTTTTGCTATTCACCCTGGTGTCACCAAGATGTATCAGAATTTGAAGAAGCAGTTCTGGTGGCCCGGCATGAAGAAGGACGTGGCTATTTTTGTTTCTAAGTGCTTGACTTGTCAGTTAGTTAAAGCCGAACATCAAAAGCCAGGTGGTCTGCTTCAGCCCTTAGAGATTCCGATGTGGAAATGGGACCATGTTACTACAGATTTTGTGGTGGGTTTGCCTCGAACTTCTCAAGGTTTTGATGGGATCTGGCTGCTTGTCGACAGATTGACGAAAACCGCCAGATTGTTGCCGATTAAAGTTACTTGGAGTGTGCAGAGATTGGCCGAGCTCTATGTACAGAAGATCGTGCCGCTACATGGAATTCCTGTTTCACTTGTGTCAGATCGTGACCCGCGTTTTACCTCTGGCTTCTGGCGTAGTTTCCAGAAAGCTTTGGGCACTGAGTTAGCTTTCAGTTCAGCGTATCACCCACAGTCAGATGGACAGTCAGAGAGAACTATTCAGACTTTGGAGGACATGCTGAGATCGTGTTGCCTTGATTGGCAAGGTTCGTGGGGTCAGCATTTGCCACTTGTTGAATTTGCTTATAATAACAGTTTTCACTCCAGTATTGGTATGGCTCCTTATGAAGCGTTGTATGGTCGTCCTTGTCGTACTCCTCTGAACTGGTTTGATGTTGGGGACCGACTGTTGACGGGACCGGACTTGGTACAACAGTGTTCTGATGTGGTTCGTCTGATCAGGCAGAGATTGTTGATGGCTCAGAGTCGACAGAAGAGTTATGCAGATCAACGCAGACGTCCACTACAATTTGAACCGGGAGATATGGTGTTTGTTAAAATATCTCCAATGAAAGGTGTTTCCAGATTTGGGAAGCGTGGAAAGCTTAGTCCGCGGTATGTTGGCCCTTTTCCGATTGTTGAAGCTATTGGTTCAGTGGCTTATCGTTTGCAACTGCCGGCAGCCTTGCAAGCTATTCATGATGTGTTCCACGTGTCTCAGTTGAGGAAGTATGTGCCCGATGCTTCTCATGTTCTCGATGATTCAGTGTGGCCTGAGGTGACTGCTGATTTGTCCACACCAGAGTTTCCTATCCGTATTGAAGACCGTCGTGAGCAGCGGTTGAGAAATAAGGTTATTCCTCTGGTAAGGGTTGCTTGGCAGCGTCACTCTGGTAACGAGTCTACTTGGGAGCGTGAAAATGAGATGCGTTAGCTTTTTCCTTTCTTATTCCAGTGAGGTATGTGTCCTTTCTCAGTTTCCTCTTTATCCTTGTTGTCGTAAATTTCGAGGGCGAAATTTCTGTAAGGAGGGAGGGACTGTAAGGCCCGTGCCTTAATGGATCCTTCGTGATATTTGTTCTATTAATTGTTCTGGAATTTCCGGCTATTTTCCTGGATTTTTAGGAATTTGTCTGGTATTTTTCCGGATTTATTTGGAGCTATTTGAGGGTTATTGGAATATTAATAAGATTTATATATATATAATGATTAAATTATATATATATTAATTTTATTTTTATTTTATTAATCCCTCACCCTCTCTCTCTCTTCTCCCCGTCGATCACTCTCTCTTTCCCTTTCTCTCTCTCTCTTTCTCTCGCGCGATCGCCTCTCTCCTCCTTGTAGGGATCGCGGCCGAGACGAGGACGGATCGAGACGAGGTTGGCGCCGTTGGATTCCTCGCGTCGTGGTGAACGCGTGGGTACCCATTTCGGCGTGGATCGGTGGACGTGGGAGCGTGTTGGAGCTTGAAGGCTCGGCGAGCCTACCTCGGTGTATGCGGGCTTTTCGCGCATTTCGGCTTGCAAGAGGTAGGGGATGGAATCCTTAGCTCGCTAGGAGCATTTCCTATAGCTCATTCTGTTGATTAGCGCCCCGTAGTATGCATGTTGTCCATTTTTCCATATTTGGGGTTTTGGCCATGTTCTTCGCGTTTGATCGGTTATAGGCGATGCATGTGCTAGATTAGTTGTTAAACTGTTGTATACACTGCGTGGTTTGGCAGGTTACAGGTTTTTTCATCGTTACCCGGCGTTTTCAACCGTCCGGGGGGGCTTCAGTTTACAAACCGTACCCGCTCGTAACCCAGGTGGAATGATGGTCCTGCCAGGAACCGTCACTTGCCTGACGGTCCAAGATGGACGCGTCACTTACCAAATAACGGCCTATCGAGGGGCGTCGTTTGGAGAGTAACGGTGGGAACCCCATCCGTTACTCGTTCGTGGTTTCCAGTTAGCCCGGTGAGGCGGTGAGCCCGGCGGTCTGTCGACCGGCCGTCGCTTGTAAACGACGCGCCGAGACCGGGGCGTCGCTTCATCTGCTATCATTTTGGAACGCTGTCAGTTGATTTGAGCCTCGGGTGAAAGTAACGGCGGAGTTCCCGCGCGTTGCTTGGAAGCAACGCATAGGACCCCCACCGTCACTCTCCCCTTGGTGGCCTTTGGGTTTGGAACTCGGGAGGATGTAACGGCGGTGACCTACCGCGCCGCTTGGAAGCGACGCGCAGGGCCCCTACCGTCACATTCCCCCCTGCACCTGTGAGTTGGAACTCGGGAGGGAGTAACGGCTGGAGACCAGCGCGTCACTCTTGATGTAACGCACCAGTCCCCGACCGTCACTTCCAAGTAGCGCGTGGGCCTCTGACCGCCGCTTGCCCGTCAGTTTGGTTATGTTCCCAGCCCATTGCCTATGCATTCCGTTCTATACTCATGCCATATTCGCATTGTTTTAAGTGTTTAATGGCGGGTTTTATATACCAATAGAGTAGCTTTTCTTTCCATGCAATGGAGCCACTGTTGTTGCCCTAAGGTCTGTTGAGTACCGACCCGCTTGAGGATGGCGGAGGGGTATGTTTCCCATTCACGGTTTGTAAGCTAGTTCCGTGGGCTCCCAGCCAATGGTAGCGTCCTGCCAAGGGAGAAAACTAGTTAGAGGGCCTGGCTCAGGCTAGAGTCAGTGTGTGCACACGTGGTCGGAGACTGTGGACTGACACCGACAGGTGCCACTCCGACTGGTCACTTGGTTTGGTACTGTTTACGCGCTTAGCTTGTCGCTTCGTCGACTGCGAGTGCTTGAGACGCAGTGTAAGCCGTTAGTGGACGCTTCTGGTTTCTGCTCCAGTGGTTGTCCGTCCTTGTTGTCTGGATTAGTTGCAGCTTATCCTATTTGGTAGTTTTGGCTTCAATCGCTTGCATTTAATTAGTAGTGGCATGTGTTAGCTGTTATACCTGCTTAGATAGAGCTTACAGCTTTCTTGTGATTAGATATTCATGTCATTGCCTGTGTATTTATTTAAATGCATGCTTTAATTGCTGTTATTTATGCATGTTCGCTTGTTTAGTGCGAGGTAGGGATCCGCGTGACCCCTACTGAGTCTGGCTGTGACTCACCCTTCTCCTTTCAGGTGAGCCACGCCCGACGTCTCCCGGAGTTTAGCGTGCTGTTTCGGGACCGTCCCTAGCTGCCAGCTGAGCACGAGCTGCCTTTTTGAGGCTTGTGTTGTACTTTTGCCGGGGTATGCCCCGCGTAGTTGTACTTTGAGGACTAGTGTTTGTCACTCTGGACTAGTTATATATGTATCACTCTGGTTATTTTAAATTGCTTCCGCTCTTGTGTTTAAATCTTCAATACTTAATTGTATTGCGCGCCCCAATTCGCAATTTATTATGCATATCCCTCAGCTAACCCCCACTAACCCTTCAGGGGCCTCATCAGCCTCTTGGGTGGCCTCCCCAGTTCTTGGTATCGGTGTATCGATGTTATCGGTATATCGGTATCCTGAACTCTGGGTCGTCACATGCTTGATCCTTGAAATAGCTTGGCCATTAAAGTGGAATTGGTCTAGATATAACAGAGGCTATGGGTCTCGACAAAATTGACTTTTAATGCTAGTGTTTATAAAAATTAAGGGGTCCTAATCTGATCCCATCGGCGAGACAAAGTCCAAACGTGTACCGGTATCATGAATGATCGGGTGCTGGCATTCACCAAATATAGCAAAATTGGTCTAAGACTTATTTCCATATGGGGTTGTCATATTGTTGTGATATCCCTAAGTGTATTGGCCAATCCTACATAGTGCTGGTAGAAGTAATTGCCCTGTTTCTATACTTGTTTAATATTTACCGTGATTGTTCTTGAATTGCCTTATGGAAAGTACTTGTTATCTCATCATGAAAGCTCTTGATATATTCTTTTATCAATCTACTTGTTCTTTTATCTCTTGAAAGTGTCTATCATGTTGTCTATTCTTATTGTTCTTGAATTTATCTTGTGCCCATATAGTTCTCGATTTCTATATCTTGCATGACCTGCATGAGCATATTGTTAACCCGTAATTAACTTAAAGCTAGCTTGGAGCTTGAGATATTAAGTCCTATTGAGTGTTCGCTCACCCAGTTTATTTCCATATTTTTCCAGGTAGTGACCATAGCGACGACGAGACCACACAAGATGGGCAAGGGCAAGAGTGATGAGTACTCTGACAAAAAGACAAACCATCTAGTCTTGCTATCTTGTGTCTTATGTTAAGTCTTGTCAAGTATCTCATTGTAATTTTCCTTTATTGAGTCTTTCTTTTTGTTTGGGTCCAAGTTGTAATAAACTTATATTTGGAATGAAAAGTATATTTTGTTCAATTACATCTTGTCTTACGGTTATGCTCTGATTGACTCGACTGTTTAACTGCCACGTTCCGAGCAAACGAACACGTTCCGCTGCTATTAGTTCAGGACGTGACAGATGGTGGTATCAGAGCCTAGGCTTTCTAAATCCCTAGGTCATCAGGTTAAAGTCCTAGATTGTGTCGTCCTTGTCAATTACCCTGTAGGAATCTAGTGAGATTTGGGTAGAGCTATGGGTTAACTATATATATATATATATGTCTCACCTACGTTATATTAATGTCAAGATACGAGTAATCAACGCCTTAAAACTTATTTCGTAGACTAAAATAGATGCCGAGCGTGCTCAATGGAGAGAGATGCAACGCACGGTTCAAGGGCTAACACAAGCTTTACAATAAGTTGCATAAGGTGGAGCACGACATGGAGCCGGAGATTCACATAGGAAGTTTCAAAAGATGAATCCCCCTAAGTTTAGTGGGTCGACTGACCTGGATAAAGCGGAGAATTGGGTGCAAGAAATAGAGAGGACCTTTAAGGTGATGTAATGCACCGATGAAGAGAAGATACTATTAGGAACATATCAATTAGAGAAGGATGCCCGAGTATGGTGGGGATCCGTGGAAGCCATTTTGCCTAACGATCAAGTTTCTTGGGACGAGTTTTTAGAACTCTTTAACGAGAAGTATTTCTCAGAAAGAATTCGCGAGAAGAAGGCTATGGAATTTGTAGCTTTGAAGCAACGTAGTCTGTCAGTCGCCGAGTATGAAGCGAGGTTTTCTAGATTGGCCCGATATGCACCACACTTGGTTTGCACGGAGAAAATGAGAGCAAAGAGATTTATGAATGGCTTGAAGGTGGAACTTATACCTCAACTAGCTCCACTAGAAATTCAAACATATATGGAGATGGTTTGAAAAGTTCAACTCTTGGAAGATGCTATGGATATGATGGAAAGAATCAAAGGAAAGGCCGCCAAGAAGGACTTACCAAATGGATCCAAGAACAAGGAAAATGTGAACGGCAAGAAGAGATTTAATGGAGGCAACAAATTCTATGAAAATAAGAAACCCCGGAATAATGATCGACAAATTATTCCGGCCAAGGCGAAATGCGGGCATTGCAAGAAGGGAAGGTACAATCCGGATGAGTGTTGGTATAAACTTGGAAAATGCATCCGTTGTGGAAGTAGAGATCACAAAATTGCTCGATGTCCACTCTTAAAGGAAGAAGCACCGCAAGCAACGGAAGGTAACCCTATAAACCTATCTCATCTAAAACTTGCATGAATCGGATATGACCTTAAGTACTTAGCATGATATGTGAATGATCTAGCCAGAATACATGCTTTAGATATGGTGTTCTTCCCCCACAAATTTTGGAAAGGAAACTATGTGAATTTGGGGACCAAATTCTTTTAAGTGGGGGAGGATATAGCACCCCGAAAATTTAAATTTAGAATAAATGAAAATAACTATAATTATTAGTCATAGAAAACTATGAGAATTAAATTATGATAAAGAAAAACTAATAATTAGATAAAATAGTTATTGAGCCTAAAAGTTAATTAATGGACATTAATGAAGGTATAACTAAATAATTGAGAAATGGAAATCGAATATATCCTTTTATTTATATATGGCTTAAATTGGAAATACAATTCAAGTATTTAGAAGGAATCGCATTCCAAAAATATATTTATACACATACATATATATAAAGACTTTCATAGGAACGAACCCAACTCTAATACCCGAGACAACAAATGGAAGTTTATAAGGAAGATAAATAAATAAAGGAAATAAGGTCTACATATATACCAAGTAATTAGAAATAACCATTTATAATCCCAATGAATATAACTAATGGGCCTGAAAAAAAATGATTTGACTTTCGAAAGAATATATAATACCTAAATATTAATAGTCCTGAACTAAATGGGTTACTTTAGCTGAGCATATAATATATATGAGTTAAGATATATATATATATATATATATATATATATATACTACGCATGGGTTTTGATATGAAACCCGCATGGCAAGGGCATGACCATGTAAACCCTTCGAGACAACACCCAAACCCATCCCACGTTCGATGGTTGCGTGGAAGGATAGCTTTAGGGTTTTGTCATACAATTGTGGTAGGCAGCTGTAAATTGGGAAGTTATAGGATCGAGCAATGGAAGGTTTTATTCCATACATAACTAGGAGAACGTTTCCTTGATAAGGACTCTAACCTCGATTAGGATTCTTACTTCCCTATAAATAACCTCTTCCGTCGGGCGAGCAAAGGCTTGCTGCTGCTTCCTTAAGAACCCTACATCCCATGCGTGAGTTCTACCTCGTCTTCCTCCGGTTCGCGTGGGCGTCGTGCGGCCGTTGTAGTGTTTGTGCTGCCGCCGTAGCACTTTTCTTCGTCCATTGCGCGTCTGCTGCTGCCGTTGTGTACATTGAGAAGAAGCACGAGGCTCCTTCCCAACTCCTTCCTCTTCTCTGTTTTGTGGAGGCTGCCGTGCGCTACTGTCGCTGTGCGTAAGAAAGCACCTCCCATCTTCTTCTTGTTGCAATGCGGTTGCAACGCTCTGCCGTTGTAGTGCTGTCGATGCATGTTGCTGCTGTTATTGTAAAGACAAGAAGCAAAGGCTTCTTCTTCTTCCTCTACTGCAGTGATCATCGTCCCCTGCTCTTCATTCTGTAACTTTTTCATCCGTAAATGCATCAAAGGTAGGCAATCTCTCAAGCAAAACCAAGACTAAGATTACATGCTAGACGATAGTGCACGTAGCATTAATCCATGATCCCTGTTGCGTGTTTTGTTAAAAGAAAACATGAATCTTTTGTGTTAGTTAATAACTGTGGTAACATTTAAAATTTTATATCTAATGAACCATGTTAATAAAAATAGTGAAGTACATGTTTTTATGATCCCTAGATTTTTTCTGATATTTTTCATGATTTTCTTTTATTAAAATCATGATGGAATAAAAGTGACCCTGTTTATTCCGTCAAAATATCGTTTTCACTTCAAAATTTTATATCTAGTAAATCGGAAAGATACGATCTTGATATGCATATGATTAAAATCCATATATTTCTCCTATTTTTTATATATTTTATTTCATAAAATTCTTGAAAAAATTAAAAGTGTCACTATTCATCCCATTGTTTATGTTAAAAGAATGAACGACCCTATGCTTGGTCGCATAGGGTCGTTCATTCTTGTGAAGGTTTCTCACAATCTGCCTAAAAAGCATCATATTGCCTTTATTCCCTATCTGATTTCCCCTCCTGTCTTTATTCAACTTTCTTTCCATATTCTGTCAAGGAAATATATATATAATAATATTTAAGAAATGTAATAGGCGACCATGACTGGGTCGCATAATTAAAGAACGCCCTTGTACAAAGACATTATTTTCCTGTAATCGATATATGTATATATAACGAGGTTCATCTGTGACTTAGCATGCATGCATAAAACACGTTTTCACGTTATTATATTTACGTGAAAGTTAACACATGGTTAAAGACTTATAATCATGCAAACTTATGTTAATTTTTTTTTGATAAATATATTTTTGAAATTCTCAAATTTTACTCTTAATTTTCATGTATTTAGATACATGAAGAGATTTAAAATTAGAAAGTGGCAATATTCATGGGTTAAACTATCGAACCATCTTTGATGATTTCTATCTTTTAAATCCGATAGAATTAAATTATGATATTTTAGGGTTAAGATCCTAGAATTTTTCTCTTATTTTTCATATAAATTTTTTTAAATTCCTCTTAAATAAACTGTGACACTATTCACTTAATTGTAACATGTCAAAGAAATAACGACAAAGTGCATTGTCGTTAATTCTTCAAGACTTTTCCACCAACCTTGTAAAACCCATATTGGCTTATATACCCTATATGCATATATATATTTCCCTTCTCTTACTTATTCTTTTAAAAGACCTCACCTTCATCCTTTATTCTTTCAAAGGAAAATATATATATATATAATATAGAATACATGTCCACAACAACGACATCAAATTTGGATAAGCATCCTTTTAAAGAAACGTTATTTTCTTAAATAATAAATTAAATAGAAATTGGCGTCGGTTCAAAGAGACACAGATTCTTTATCTCATGATTTATCTAGTTTTGACCCTTATCGCTGGATCTATTGGCACTCTCTTCTCAGTCATTAGATTAAGTCTCTGTTTTATTTTCTATCGCTTACACACTTAATTCTTGGTGACGATTGGACCCTCCACGGGATATTCCTTCCTTCGGACTGGTGCTTTCTTCATTGGGACCTCCGTAAGTCTCCACATAGCGTTGGATTCCCTCAAAGCCATCTGAGTTAGTTGTACCATCAAAACCCTGAAACACTTTTAGTCATGTCACTCTAAAGAAAACATGACACCCGGCCCTCATAGACCGCTATTCTGTTGATTCTGTGAGAAATCTATCTCTGCCTGAATGGGCGACCTGGAAGTGACTGCTAATTGAATTAGCGACCGTTTTAGTTGCCTTTCTTTTCAAAATATCAGCGACCTCATGAGCGGGCGCTTATTGAATAAGCGACCCTGTACATGGGCGTGATTTCATCAAGCTTGTGCTATTCACAGATTAGGCGATCGTGCATGTGAGCGCTGTTTCTTTAAATTGCGACCGCCTGAGTGAGCGCCATTCATCCCAGTTTTTCATGATTGTCAAGATTTTTGTGGAGATCATCACCACGTCATCTTGTCTATAGTTCTATCCTTGAATTTCATGAATTTACACTATTGTTCTTACATGCTTGATCCTTGAAATAGCTTGGCCATTAAAGTGGAATTGGTCTAGATATAACAGGGGCTATGGGTCCCGACAAAATTGACTTTTAATGCTAGTGTTTATAAAGAATAAGGCGTCCTGATCTGATCCCATGGACGAGGCCAAGTCCAAACGTGTACCGGTATCATAAATGATCAGGTGTTGGCATTCACCAAATATAGTAAAATAGGTCTAAGACTTATTTCCATCTAGGGTTGTCATATTGTTGTGATATCCCTAAGTGAATTGGCCAATCCTACATAGTGCTGGTAGAAGTAATTGCTCTACTTCTATACTTGTTTAATGTTCACCGTGATTGTTCTTGAATTGCCTTATGGAAAATACTTGTTATCTCATCATGAAAGCTCTTGATATATTCTTTTATCAATCTACTTGTTCTTTTATCTCTTGAAAGTGTCTATCATGTTGTCTATTCTTATAGTTCTTGAATTTATCTCGTGCCCATATAGTTCTCGATTTCTATATCTTGCATGACTTGCATGAGCATGTTAACCTGTAATTAACGTAAAGTTAGCTTGGAGCTTATGATATTAAGTCCTACTTAGCATTCACTCACCCAGTTTATTTCCATATTTTTCCAGGTAGTGACCATAGCGACGACGAGACCACACAAGATGGGCAAGCGCAAGAGTGATGAGTATTCCGACATCTAGACGAACCATCTAGTCTGACTATCTTGTGTCTTATGTTAAGTCTTGTCAAGTATCTCATTATAGTTTTCCTTTATTGAGTCTTTCTTTTTGTTTGGGTCCAAGTTGTAATAAACTTATATTTGGAATGAAAAGTATATTTTGTTCAATTACATCTTGTCTTACGGTTATGCTCTGATTGACTCGACTGTTTAACTGCCACGTTCCGAGTAAACGAACACGTTCCGCTGCTATCGGTTCGGGGCGTGACACCTTGTGAAAAGGAGATAGAAGAAATGAAATCAATCACACAAGAACACACCACTGCACAAGAGATTTTTAAGGTGGTTCGGTTCCAGACCCGTAACCTACATCCACCCCTCATCAAACCCGGCGAAGTTTCCTACTGACACACAGCTTGACTGCTGACTAACCGCATGACTGCTGATCCACAGCTTCGACAGAACAAATCCCTTATAACAGCTGAGCCTCACAGCTTGCTTCTGTTGAGCCTCACAGCATGCTTCTACTGAGCCTCACATCTTGCCTCTACTGATTCTCAGCTTCCACGGGGAATAAAATCAAAGATTAAAAGAAATGTATGTTCCTGTGTTTTGATGATGGCATCTTGAGTCAAGTGTGAATGTGTGTTTCATAAGGTCTGGTTTAATGATGATGACTGCATCCATGTGTTGATGATTGCACTGTTCACCCCTGTGGCTTATGGTAAGGTTTATGGTTTTGATGATGTCAAACACCATGAACACCATAAGTATGGTACTTGACGATGTTGAATACTGTGTCATATCATGAGTCTACATGTGCATAGATTTCATGCTTCAACTATTGCCTTGTGCATTAAATCTTATGCTTGAAGGATTTATTTTATGCTTAATCTCTCTACCATGTGATGAACTCTTGAAGAACAAGCTGTCAAATAAAGGCCAGGCTACACATCTAGCAGATGCCTCGATGCAGTCACACCTGAGAAGAAAATTTATAGAGCTGTGTTGCTGAAATTAAGAAATGCCTCGACACATCAAGAGTCCATATGAAGGACCGACACTTTAGTATATGCAGTCCGTTAGATAGATACAAGGAAAAGTGCGATTTGGGACGGAATTTTGCGACGGAAATTTGAGATGGAATTTCTGTCTCAAATTTGGGACGGAATATTTTCCGTCTGAAATTCCGTTTCAAATATGGAATTTGGGACGGAATTTGCGACAGAATTTGGGACGGAAACTATTCCGTCCCAAATTTGGGACAGAATTTGAGACGGATTTTTAGAACTGTCTGAAATTTATGACCAAGAAATTGTGACGGACCGACTCCGTCGGAAATCCATCTCAAAATCCGTCGCAAATGTGTTTTGCGACGGATTTTGAGACGGATTGCCGACGGAGTCGGTCCGTCACAATTTCTTGGTCATAAATTTCAGACAGTTATAAAAATCCATCGTAAATTATGTCCCAAATTCCATATTTGAGACGGAATTTCAGACGGAAAATATTCCATCCCAAATTTGAGACGGAAATTCCGTCTCAAATTTCCATCGCAAAATTTCGTCCCAAATCGTGCTTTTTCTTGTAGAGGTTAATTATAATTAATTAATTATAATTAATTATATATAATTATATGCGCGCGCGCGCGCGTACGCAACATAATGTGGCATACAGATTCAACACGTCGTTGAAGCTTCTTGCCTCGACATGCTAAGAAGATCAACTGCCAGATTACACATGAAGTCGACGCATCAAGTTGATGCACCGACGCACTTGTTCAAAACCTGATTGAAGAACACAGCAAAGTCAAAGCAGCAATCAGCAGCAGTTGTTCAGAACCAAGAAAGGTCGATGCATAAAGTTCTCGAGTGTTGATCTGGTGACATAGGTCGATGCAACTGTTTGACTATTGCTTTGATGGGTCGGTGTAGAAGCAAATCTTCTGCCTAGATAGAGACAGGTCGATGCATCTTGCATCTACACTAAAATAAGGTCGATGCTTCAAAAAAGTACCTCGATGCACCAAGCATCAGTATTCATCCAACAGCATCGACGCGATAAGGTTAACCATGCAACTCAAGTCGATGCTTCAGCATTTAGAAAAGGAACAGGTCGATGCATCTTGCATCTACACTAAAATATGGTCGATGCTTCAGAAAAGTACCTCAATGCACCAAGCATCAACATTCATCGAACATCATCGACGCGATAAGGTTAACCATGCAACTCAGGTTGATGCATCAGCATTTGGAAAAGGAACATGCAGATGCAGCTACTTCAAATCTGTTAGTGAGGTTGACGCAATAGAGTTAACCATGAATCTCAAGTCGATGCACATCAGCATTTCTTGATCAGGCTGGTCGGTGCACTTGAAAGGCATGTCAAGGTAGTAGAACAAAATCATAGCCAAGTATTATTGTCAGCAACAACACCGAGCTCATACAGTCAATAGCAGTTCAACAGAGTAGTAGTAGTAGTTCAAGATGAAAAAGGTCAACCGACCTTTAGCAGTTCGAGGATCTCAATACTTCCGAGCTTAAGCTATAACTGAAGCCTCACGCTATCAACAGTATAGCAACTTTAGATGTTCGACGAAAGATTTACGATAAAAGGACAGCCAGGGATGTAAAATTAAGGATAAAGGTGTAAAATGCTATTTGAGGCTGTCATATGGATTGGGAAGAAATATGCAGAAAGAGTGTGTTTATCACAAAAAAATAGGCGAGTGGCACGTGAACCAAGATGAGCAATGATGGGCATGTGATCTGAGGTTTGATGTCAGAGGTATATTCTCCTCTCTCCTACCACATGGTCAAATGGGAAAGAAATGGAATAAAATCATTTTATCCAAAAAGCTTTTTCAGAGCCTTGTTTTGGTATAAATAGAAACCATCTTCCTCCGAGATAGTAGCTGTAGTAGTGAAAAAGAAGTGAGGCTGTCGAAGAAGAAAGAGAGACCACCAGTGTCTAAGAAGAAAAGCCAGTGAGTGAGCAGAGAAAAAGGAAAAAGGGAAAGAGAGGGAGAAAGAGCTCGTGAGAAGAAGAAGAAGAAGATAAAGATATAAGAGAGTGAGATCCTGCTCATGAGAAATGAAGTGCAGCTCGAGAATGAATTGAAGATCTGCTTGTGTTTCAACTCATGGATCAGATCCAGAGTCATCTTGCTCTTCGAAGCTACATTATTTTTGCTTTGTTCTTTTGTTATTTTCTTCGTTACTTTCAGCAAGCTATGTTGCTCAGTGGCGAGGATTTGTTCCTCGAACAGCAAGCTATGGGGCTCAACGGTGAGGACGTGTTCCTCGGGTTAAGCAAGCTGTGAAGCTCAGTGGTCTAGGATTCGTCCCCAAAGCTGTGGATCCGTGGTCTGTAGGGATTTGTCCCCGAAGTTGTGGATTAGCGGATTTAAGCTGTAGAATCAGCAGTAAGCCTCACTCAGGGTTGAGTGAGGGGTGGACGTAGATCTGTTGAGGTAGATCGAACCACCTAAAAACCTCTTTGCATTATGGTTTGCATGTGTGTTCACTTTTCTTCATCTTTCTCCTCTGCTAAGCGTGTGAGCAACATATTTCTGTGAGTTCATTGAGGAATTGTCCTTTTACTTGGTTGCGTTGCGAGATTATTTGGCAAAGGAGTGTAACTGCTTTCTCTGTTGCTAGGCGAGTGATTATCATATTCCTTATCAAGTGTTTGTCATACTATCTCACATAGAAATCAAGTGTGTTCAGATTCACTTAAGTTTGGTTCATAGTTTTGATTTGGTATATTTTTAATTGGGGGATCTATTCACCCCCCCCTCTAGATCCTGACCTTGCACCCCTACAATTGGTATCAGAGCGAGTTTTTGATTCATTAGATCCAACGATCTGCAGAGGATCTTGTTATTTTTAGGTGCAATTTTTGGCTGTGGCTTATTGCTCTTAGTCTATTGCTTTGAATTGGTTTTGATTTGTTTCAATGGCTCATCCATCGATTTTCAATGGTTTTAATTTTGATTCTTGGTTTCGCAGAATGCACAAGTTTGTTAGATCAATTGATCCTGATTTGTGCAAGTTGATTTCACATGCTCCACACAAATTACCTAAAGATAAATCTAAGTGGACTGAAGATCATAGATCTAAAGACATTGATAATTCTAGAGCACTTCAATTAATGAAAGACGCTATTGATACTGACATACTCTTGTGTTTTTCTGCTTGCAGCTCTGTAAAGGATATATGGGATAAATGCGTAGCCATTCATGAGAAGAGGGAGGAACAAGAATGTCTGATGGCCAGCAGAAGTGATCACAGTAGTGATCAATAAGAGACATCATCTCAGGTGAGTTCTAGATCTAAAGAAATTTCTTTTGATGAATTGATGAGCATGTATGAAGAACTGTCTGACATATTTAAGAAAATAAAATCTAAAATAAAAAATTGAAAAAGAAAATGGAATAAAATAATTCAAACTCTTCATGCGAAAATTGTTTGAAATTGAAACAATCAGTTGTTGCTTGTTTGATTGATGAGGAAATAAATAAGGAGCTGATTACTTCCTTGAGAGATGAAGGTCAAGAACATTTGGCTAAGATTTCAAATCTGATAAAAGAAAATGAAGAATTAAAGTAGTTGAACTCTGCTATGTCTTAAAGGCTACTCACCTTGGAAAAAGTAAAATGTTTATCTGATAATGAACTTGAAAGAGAAAATGCATTGATGCAATAAATTGAAAGTTATAAAACTATCAATGCCATGTTGAATGATAAAGTAGCTAAATGTGAGGAAGAACTGGCTAATTCAAATTTGCACATCTCCTCACTCCAAAATGAAATTCATGATTTGAATATCTCGTTGTCTAAACTTATTAAAGGCAAAGAAACATTGGAAGATAATGTGAATGCTCAAAGAGAGGGGATAGGCTATATTTCTGGAAATAAGAATGCTATTAGGAACCAGCTATATACCACCTTTGTACGAAACTCAGAAGTGGCTGGTACCTCTAGTCAATTCCCAAAATAATTTGCTGCAACTAAAATTTAAAAAGAAAATAAAAAATAGAAAACCAAAAACAATATGCAGCAACCACAGAAAATAAAATTCAATGACATGCACTCTAAGAACTCTTATGTGAAATCCCATGCTTTGAAACAAACTGATGGTAACTGCTTTTATTGTAGTAAGCATGGAAGTTGTGTCTCCGTGACTCATAGTGTTGCCATCATCAAAAATGGGGAGATTGTTGTGTTCCAGTGTTTTGATGATGGCATCTTGAGTCTAAGTGTGAATGTGTGTTTCATGAGGTCTGGTTTAATGATGATGACTGCATCCATGTGTTGATGATTGCACTGTTCACCCCTATGGCTTATAGTAAGGTTTATGGTTTTGATGATGTCGAACACCATGAACACCATAAGTATGGTCTTGACGACGTTTAATACTGTGTCATATCATGAGTCTACATGTTCATAGACTTCATGCTTCAACTATTGCCTTGTGCATTAAATCTTATGCTTGAAGGATTTATTTTATGCTTAATCTCTATACCATGTGATGAACTCTTGAAGAATAGGATGTCAGATAAAGGCCAGGCTACACATCTAGCAGATGCCTCGACACAGTCACACCTGAGAAGAAAATTTATAGAGCTGCGCTGCTGAAATCAATAAATGCCTCGACACATCAAGAGTCCATATGAAGGACCGACACTTCAGTATATGTAGTCCGTTAGATAGGTCGATGCACCTAGTAGATACATCGATGCAATATAATGCGGCATATAGATTCAACACGTCGTTGAAGCTTCTTGCCTCGACATGCTAAGAAGATCAACTGCCAGATTACACATGAAGTTTACGCATCAAGTTGATGCACCGACACACTTGTTCAAAACCTGATTGAAGAACACAGCAAAGTCAAAGCAGCAATCAGCAGCAGTTGTTCAGAACCAAGAAAGGTCGATGCATAAAGTTTCCAAGTGTTGATATGGTGACATAGGTTGATCCAACAATTCGACCATTGCTTTGATGGGTCGGTGTAGAAGTAAATCTTCTGCCTAGACAGAGACAGGTCGATGCATCTTGCATCTACACTAAAATAAGGTTGATGCTTTAGAAAAGTACCTCGATGCACCAAGCATCAACATTCATCCAACAACATCGACGCGATAATGTTAACCATGCAACTCAGCTCGATGCATCAGCGTTTAAAAAAGGAACGGGTCAATGCAGCTACTTCAAATCTGTTAGTGAGGTTGACGCAGTAGAGTTAACCATGAATCTCAAGTCGATGCACATCAACATTAATTGATCAGGCTGGTCGGTGCACTTGAAAGGCAAATCGAGGCAGTAGAACAAAATCATTGCCAAGTATTATTGTCAGCAGCAGCAGTGAGCTCATATAGTCAATAGCAGTTAAATAGAGCAATAGCAGTGGTTCAAGATGAAAAAGGTCAACTAACCTTTAGCAGCTCGAGGATCTCAATACATGCGAGCTTAAGCTATAATTGAAGCCTCACACTATCAATAATTCAGCAACTTCAGATGTTCGACAAAAGGTTTGTGACAAAAGGACAGCCAGGAATGTAAAGTTAAGGATAAAGGTGTAAATTACTATTTTAGGCTATCATATGGACTGTAGTCACGCTATTCCTGACGTCCCCTGAGAAAATCTCATATTATTATACGACGCCCCGCAGCGGCTTTCCCATTTTGAATCGCTTAAGTGCTTCCTATTCTTGAGTCTTCTTCCGCCTTTTTGGCATCCGGAAATCGTCTCGTTACGGCATTCGGACGGCATCAACACCAATCGGACGCACCGGAAGGTTCCGAAACCAGGAAGAGTGTCTGCCAGGCGGCTGTCGACGCCTTTTCAGGGGACCCGGGGGGGTCTTCATGGAGGCGTCCAGGCTCATGTACGCCTCCATGACTTTAATATATATAATGATCAAAAACACCCCAAAAAATAATAAATTAATGGAGGCGTCCAGGCTCCTGGACGCCTCCATGAAAACAAAATATAAAAAATAAATAATATTAATAATGATAAAAAACAAAACAAAAATAATATAATATATTTATGGAGGCGTCCAGGGCCCTGGACGCCTCCATCAACTTGCCCACGGGCGCCCCCCGTCCGACGGTCGGTTTGTCGTTTGAGAAAAGATCCAAATCATGGAGACGTCCTGCCAACTGGACGCGCCCATTCATGAATCACGTGCGCCGTTCCAAACCACGCGTTGTGCCAAACCGCGTGCGGCTTTCAGCGGGGGTTCGGTGGGCCTTTATGGAGGCGTCCAGTTGCCTGGACGCCTCCATGAAAATATTTGAAATAAATAAATAAAAATAGAATAAAATATTATTTTTGCCCTGATGAAGGCGTCCATGGTCCTGGACGCCTCCATCCTCCGGAGCTCTATAAATAGAGACCCCCCCCTCAGTCCGAGGGGAGCTTCGAAGAGGTCCGATAGGCTACCGGAGGCCAGAGACTGCTGGAGTCATTTCTAACCCGTGGGGTCTTTTGTAGGAGGAGGTTCTGCCGACTTCTCGGGTGCCCACGCTCGCAAGAGGAAGGTCATCTTCGTCCACCGCGCTTCCACGTCATCCTTACGCTGCCGAAGCTCCGACGGATTTCGCCATCGGCACATCCAATAAGCCAATCCTTTCCTTTTTCTTCGTAGTTCTTTTGCATTCATCATCTTGCATCCTCTATCCCCCTTCATAAGGGCGCCTTCTCTTATATACCTCTTGCATTCATCATCGCACTTTCCTCCTACTCGAGTCCGAGAGGGGTTTGAAACCACACCAACCAGGTGTGTGTCCTGCCACGATTTCATTATTTTCATCACAAGGGATTGATACTACACTGTCATTTTCTAATTCTGTTTATCTATTGTCTGTTATTTTGCAAGGGTAACCGAAGAAAGCCCTCTCGTCGGCCGGCCGAAGGGGGAGGAAAAAGCAACCCGCCACTTCCTGCTAGTGAGGTAGGCGCGATCACTCTTTATTTTGGGGTCTTTTGGCCCCTGGCGATCACATCATATTCTCGAGGCCGCGGCGAGTCACTTCCCAATGGCCGTTTAAATTCCCGTTCTTATATTCTCTTTATATTCTGTTATATTCTTATCTGCTCATATTCTCGAGGCCGCGGCGAGTCACTTCCCTAATGGCCGTTTAAATTCCCGTTCTTTATATTCTCCTTACATTCTGTTATATTCTTATCTGCTCATATTCTCAAGGCCGCGGTGAATCACTTCCCCAATGGCGTTTAAATTCCCGTTCTTTATATTCTTCTTATATTATGTTATATTCTTATCTGCTCATATTCTCGAGGCCGCGGCGAGTCACTTCCCGCAATGGCCGTTTGAATTCTGTCCTTTCTCTTGTATATCTTGAATTGCTGCTATATCTGCTATACTCTCGAGGCCGCGGGAGTCACTTCCCGCAATGGCCGTTTCAATTCTTGCTATTTGATTTCTGCACCATTCCCGTCCCCCCGAGGCCGCGGCGCGTCACTTCCCGCTATGGCCGTTTAACCCCCATATCTTGCTATATTGCATTTGTCCCGCTTGCCCCGCCGGAGCAATCTCCCGTGGTGGCCCCTTCTCTTTTCTCTTATTTCTGTGTTGCAGCAAACAAAACGAGCCTGCGCGCTCCGCATTTCGTTTCTCAACCGCGTGACGTCGCTCACAGATTGGCGATCACGGTGGGACTTCTGTTGCTTTCTTTCAGTTACCCTTGCAATTTCTTGTGATTTGCTTTACTATCTCTTGTGTGTTGTTATATCTTGATTGTTTCATTGTTCTGTTGTGCTCCATATATCTGTCAGCATTTCATTGCATACATCCATCCCTCTTTTATATTCTTTTTCATTTTTTCTAAGGATCACACCCTCTCGGTGAAGGAAGGACTCTCCGTTCGGAAATTCCTCTCGACGGACTAGAATCTCCTCCACTGGGACCTCCGTAAGTCCCCGACATCGAAGAATCTCCTCTTCGTTCACTGGGCTGGTTGTACCATTGAAGTTCCCCGGAGTTAGTCGACCCATTCGTGGTGAGACGAGAGCCCCTAGCTGACACGGCGGTGAAACAAAAATGAACTAGGGTCCCTATTTTGTGTGAACTTCGGATCTGGTTAAAAACATAAAAAAAATCATCAAAATCAAAACACAAAAAAGGGCGTAAAGGCATCCACTTGTTTGATAATCTCTGCTATTTGCTTGCTAGTGTATGTTTTTACGTTCCGGGAAAACTGTGAGCATGGCTCACGAGTCTTTTGAGGAAAACCACCCTAGTCGTGGTGAGTCAGTCGAGCCGCGAGTCCATGCTATGGACGCAGGTCCTTCTTATGAGCCCTCGCATGAGGTGCAGGTTATTGCAGGAGACACGTCCCCACCACAGGACATCTCCTCTTTGCTGGGCGTCCTCTCCAACACGGAGCTTACCTCTGAACAGCTCCGGGCCCTGCAGGCCATTCTGAAGGGGAAATCTGTTTCCCCCGTCCCCCAGGAATCAACTCCGACCATCGCACCTCTCCAAGAATCGGTGCAGGCCATTCCATCTCCTTCACTGGCGCAAGCCATCTGATCTCCCTCGCTTCAAGGGCATGCGAGCCAACAACCACCCTCGTTCCAGTTCCCTTCGTAATCTCAAACCCCCATTGTTCCCCACATACCGCTTCAGCGGAGGCCAACTGTCGGCGGCCCGACAGCTCCCTCTCATTCGGGGTTCCCCCCTCAAGTCTCCGGGATACATTTTCCTCCCCAGTGGCAAGTGCCACCTTCACCTCCCGAGGAGCTCACCCAATCGCTCCTCAACCGGTTCAATAGAATGGACGAACAGTTTCAGAATTTGAAGAAAATGGTGGACGTGAAATCCACCCCGGAGGTTGCTTTGCCAATCCTTCCGGTCATCCATCTTCCTCCCTCCGAAATGCCCACGTACCGCAGGTACAATGGCACTGGCAACCCCTTCATTCACCTCAAGGATTTCATGTATGAGTCCTCCTATTGGCAAAATGACCAGAGATCCTTGGCATACCTCTTTCGGAGATCATTGGACGGTCCTGCGCTAGAGTGGTTCTATTCTTTGGAGCCCCGCGAGGCCGAGAATTTTGAAACAGTGCAGAGAAGGTTCTTGCAAAAGTATCGGGATAGGGTCGATCCCTCTCTCTCCATTACCGACCTAGTGGCCGAAAAGATGAAGTCCGACGAGGATTTTGTCGCTATGCTGATAGATGGAGGTCTCTGGCAGAAAGGATAAGAGATACCCTCTCGGAGCCTGAACAAGTAAGGATGATTGTATCCAATGCCACCCCACAGTTCAGGCATATCTTGGCCATGAACAAGCTCACCACCATGGAAGAGCTCTATGAAAGAGCCCGGTACATCCAGACCCAGTTAAAAGACTCCCCCATTATGAACATGTTTGAGCCGCCGAAGCCCAAGGTGGTCAGAAAGACAGGCGCTGGTGTCCCAGGCGGAGCAACAGAAGGGGTCGTAACAAATGAGCAAGTGAGTGCGGTCAACAACGCCAACTATGCAGCCAACCCAAGGCTTCCACAAATGCCCCGACTTCCCCTCCAACTAGGTCCTTTCCCCTCTCGTCCTCCACCCCAAAACGATCCACCCAGAACAACATGCCTCAACTACTTCAACCCCAGCAACAACCTCGACCCCAGCAACAACAACCACCACTTCAGTACAACCAAGTTCCACCCCCAGGAAATTACGGTCCCCCACAGCAACAAAGGAGGCCGATTGGTCCCAAGAGAGCCTATTACCCACCATTGCCAGAAACTCTGGCGGATATTTTCAACGCCCTCATGGCCTCAAACACACTCATCCTACCCAGGGAAAGGCCCGTGTGGCCCCCGAATGTTGATACCTCCAGATACTGCGTCTATCACAGGCAGCCAGGACACACAGTGGACAACTGCTTTTAGTTTAAAGATTACATCCACGATACGAATGATGAAGGCGGGATTGACTGGGATGAAATGAGGCGATACGTCGCCACTCTCAAGGCTAGGAGACCTCCTCCGAGGTCACAGTTCCAGCAACAACAACAGCAGTTACAACAGCAGCCACAGCAACAACCACAACAACAACAACAGCCTCAGCAGGCCCAACCACAACAGCCCAACATGGGCATAATCCAGAATCCATTACCGGAGCACCAACAGCCCAATCATCAGGTCAACCCCATCTCCTCCTTCCCGAAGTCGGGAGAGAGCAGGTGTGGCACCCAGAAAGTACCTCTATTCTTTTTACCGCCAACCCTATCGTCATGCAACCCCCTCGCCTTGCTCGGGTAGCACCCCTCTCTCATCAACCCACGTCAGTACCGCCCTCACCGTTTCCACTGCCATTACGCCCTCTCATTCGCACCCCAATGACTCATTACGCCCTCACACCCTCTCATCTTCTCTCACTTCCCCACTTTACCATCCACCTCTACTGCATTTGCCCCTATGCCTTCTAAGCCCCTTATCACCCGCCCACCTTACGTAACCCCGCCTGTCTCCACCATGCCACCGCCAATGCCTTCAAAACCACTCATCACCTACCATCCATCTCAAAACCATTACCCGCTTCAAACCTTACCCACTTTCACTTTGCCTCCACCTCCACCTTCCAGACCCCTTATCCTCCATAACCCGTGCGATATCCCCTCTACCTCCACCATGCCTCCACCTAACAAACCCCTCATCAGAATCCCTGCTCCCGTCATCACCCCTGCTTCATCGACCATTCCTCCACCACTACCCCCCAAACCTCTGTTAAAACCCACTGCTACCCCTATAGAGGTACAAAAGCAACAGGCAATGGTGCTTCGGAGTGGAAGGATTTTCCACAGGATTTTCCCCCAGAACAGTCAGAATCCCGAGCAGTCTCAGCCAGAGAGGGACGATGGAGAACAACCGGAAAGATCTATCCCTGGAACACAGTATGATCTGTTGAAACACTTGGACAAGACGCCTGCTCGGATCTCCATCCTGGAGCTACTTCAGAGATCCACATCCCATCAGGCAGCCTTAATGGAGTATCTTCAAAAGGTCATGGTGAATGAGGACCTCCCTGTAGAAAAGATTTCTGCCGTCCTGACCCCAACGGACACGCAACCGGCCATCATGTTCCACAACTACGAGCTCGCTCCCAAGGAAGCTCGAAATATGCATTGTGTGTTTCAATAAAAATTAATGGGGTATCCATAAACCCATGCCTTGTAGACACGGGTGCGTCCATAAATGTGATCTCCATGAGCACCCTTCAGTTGTGTGGGGTCGAACAGGAACAGATAAGACCTTCTTCAATCACAGTCACGGCTTATGACAATAGCAAAAGGCCACCGCAAGAGATGATTATTTTGAGGGCAGAGCTAGGTCCTATGTCAGTCCCCACGGAATTCCATGTCCTCGACATGGACCCCACATTCAAGGCCATACTGGGTCGCCCTTACATTGAAGCCATAGATGCTGTGCCTTCCACCAACCATCAGTGCTTGAAGTTTCCTTACAATGGAAGAATTATTAAAGTGGTCAGCACACCTGTCCTTCACACGGTGGATGCTATCAACACCTCCTTGTCCTCTGTTTGGCCGTCTCATCGGCCCATATTGTCATTGCTGGACGTGTGTGATTCATCTCACATTCCGCTAGCATCAAAGAAGCCGATCAAGGCAACAACGCCATATCTCCCTTTTCACTCCAAAGGTTGGGAGATTATGAGGAACATCGGCTATCAACAGGGCAAAGGTCTGGGCGCACAGCTGCAAGGTAGGTTGAGACCACCAAAGGAGATTAGGCCGAACCGCAGGTTTGGCCTAGGCTTCAAAGGACCATTCAAGGCGGATTGGAAGCCCCTCACATGGACCCTATCAAACCACTTCAACAAAGGGCCCGTTGTTCAGATGGGAGATTACCCGCAAGAAGCACATGGGGGACCACATGCTGTATATTCGGCTGAAAAATATCCGAGGGTCACCAAAAGAGGCAAGATCAAAGATCCAGAATGCGAATGGGACAAGTGGTTTGATATACGGGATATTTCCGTTGCACTGGAAAGGATGTTCTCGCCTCCACAGCTTGAAGGACCGCCATTGATCTGCAGAATGCCATAGAATATCACAACCGTTGCCAAGGTTCCAAACTATCCTCGTCCTCGCCAGAAGGACCCTGTCACCAGCGGATCTTCATCCGCCATCACCATCACCACCGACGACTCATTAGCCGTCATCTTCTCCATTCACTCGTCACAACCTTTGTTGCTGTCATCTTCCTGGGCCAGACGGTTGTCTGATGACCTTCCCAGATCCCCCTCTCTACTTACATACCTGCGCGGGTTTCTCAACCCGCGCCAGGTCTTCAATCATGATCTGCTCTACGAGCCTCCCAATCCTCTAGCCATAACCACTTTTCTCTCTCCTCCGATCTCTTTTCACTGTTTTGTCATCAAAAATGAAAACGAAAAAAAAACGTCAATTTCCAAACTCCTCAACAACACATCTTCGTTGAGGATACCTCCTACATCTTCTACGGGTGCGTCCCGCCCTGCAGACCACCCGTCCAAGGTCCGATGAGCGACCTTTTCTACCCCTCCTCTGAGGGGTCTTTCCCTGTACATTCTTCACCATCCTCTTCATCTTTTTCTTCTTCTGTAAATAATGTCAGTCAATCTAGGAATAATAAGTCAAAGGTAGTACCTAGGAAGAAATCCAAGGGTAGGCAGATCCCTCGTCGATTCCTTCTGGATTTAGCCGCCAGGTGTCAGGCCCTTCTTGACATCCCTCAGTTGCTAGAAAATCCCATCCAGCTACCGGAAATAGAATGTGAGGGCAACTGTGCAATTGATGAGGGGTATGGAGTCTACGAGATCACGGGTGAAGAATACCCTACTGAAGATGAGGGTGAGGAATATGAGGATGCGGCTGGCGCATATGCTAGTGGAATAAGGAGATTCGACGAGCCGTCAACCGCCGTAGAAGAGTCCACCAAAGAAGTCAACTTGGGAACTGAGGAAGACCCTAGGATCATCCTCATAAGTGATAACCTACCACCCTCTGAAGAAGAGGCATTAATTGAAGTTCTCAAGGAATATAAGGACACGTTTGCATGGAGCTACGAGGATATGCCGGGTCTGGATTCAACCCTGGTCGAACACCGTTTAACCCTAAAACTAGGGTCCGTCTCGGTAAAACAAAGGTTAAGGCGTTTCCACCCTCAGATGGCTTTGAAAATGAAAGAAGAGGTCGATAAGCTCCATAAAGCCAGGTTCATTAGAGTTGTTCTTTATCCTCAATGGGTGGCGAACATTGTCCCGGTCATGAAGAAAGACGGGAAAGTCAGGATTTGCATAGACTTCCAGGACCTTAACCGCACGTGTCCGAAGGATGATTTTCCTTTGCCTCACATTGATGTGCTGATCGATAACACGACAGGCTATGAAACCCTCTCATTCATGGATGGGTTTTCGGGATATAATCAAATTCGTTTGGCAGAAGAGGATCAAGAGAAAACATCATTCACTACACCTTGGGGAACATATTGTTACGTGGTCATGCCGTTTGGATTAAAGAATGCTGGAGCTACTTACCAAAGAGCTATGATGGCCATATTTCATAACATGATGCACATATATCTGGAGGTGTATGTGGATGATCTATTGGTGAAATCAAGGACCAGGATGGAACATCCAAGGGTTTTGGCTAAGGTCTTACAGAGATCAAGGGAGTTCCAATTGAAAATGAACCCGAAGAAGTGTGTGTTTGGTGTATCATCAGGCAAATTATTGTGCTTCATTGTGAGTAAAAGAGGGATCAAGATAGATCCTCACAAAGCTAAGGCCATCAGGGATATGCTGCCTCCTAAGAATTTGAGGGAAGTCCGAGGTTTAATCGGGAGGTTGCAGTTTATTCGTCGGTTTGTGTCTCAGCACTCACAAAGGTGTTGACCTTTCTATGAGTTGACCAAGCCGGGAGTAGAATTTCATTGGGATTCTAAATGCCAAAAATCTTTTGAAGGGTTAAAGGAATATCTGGCTAGTCCACCCGTTCTCATTCCACCCAAACCAGAAAAACCTCTGATCCTCTACAGCTCAATCTTGGACGACTCCGTGGGAGCTGTCCTCGCACAAGCTGATGAAGAAGGCAAGGAACGGGCAACCTATTTGATGTGACACGACCTTGGACTTAAGCAAGCAAGCACATTCGCAATCTAAATGGGCCAATTTGGGCCGCCGCTCTCTCGTCGCTCACCCAAGCCCGGGGTAACTTGGCGATGCCAAGTGGTGGATGTGGGGTTGGGCCCTTGCTGGTAGAGGGCCAGCAAGGCCAAGATTTGATTCCCAATGGATTTGGAAGCCCAATTCAACGGGGCCGACGAAGTGCCGAAGGCACCGGTTGCACTCTTCCCACGGTGATCACTCAAGACAACGGGACTTGAGGGTCGGGCTCTCACTCGCATAACCAGCGGAATTAAAAACTAATATTGAAAGACAAGCACTAAGTGGAGTGAGAGTTTGAGCACTTACTCGACCGGTTTGAAGAAACAGGTCCCGGTCGGAGACGAGGGCGAGCGGGAAGGCGAGTGGATCCCCACACGCCGCGGCGGTGTCGCTTGACCTGCCCAAACAAAGTACACCACTACACCTCTCGCAGGAGGGGGAACTTGGGGTGGGGGTTAATGATATTACATCAATACTACCTCCACGCAGGGAGGGGCCTTCAGCTGGCCAAGCGGGGTGGGGAAACCAAAGCAAAGAATGAGGAACAAGGGTGGACGCCGAATCTGCCTGCTGTCTACGAACCAGGACAGAGGGTCGGTGTTGCTGTTGTAGATCGTGCTCGAGAATTTTGCTGATGGCGACACAGGTAGAGAAATCTTCATAACAGGAAGGGGAATGCCTCAGAATTTTTGTAATTTCTTCTGGAGTCACTGCAGGTCAGGGCAGAAGCTTGAACAGGGCCTCTGTTTCTCGGACTAGCAGGGGCAGGTCACCAACAGTAGGATGCAGAGGCTGTCCTGGCCGCTCCCGAACTCCAAATTTGATGCCGTCAGCGCCGTTAGAACCGTGGGTGAGTCCTCTTTGCACAAAAAGAAATGGGGACGCCAGAAGAGAAATGAGACGATCTATGGAGCCAGAAGGGTGAGGAGGTGTCGATGCAGACTGGGGAAGGCAGAGCCGCGCGGCCGTGGAAGAAAATTGGTAACTTCTGTTCCCGGATGCTGAATGGGCTTCCGCTTCTTGATTCGGAAAGTAGACAGGCCGATGAAGAACTTTGAAGAAGGACTTGAGGACTGATTCCTTCGGGGCTGGTCGTGGCAGAGCTTCTAGACCGGCTCAGGTCCTCAGCCGAGGTAGAACCGCGCAGCTGTGGGAGAATGGACCTCCTGGACGACTCGGAGATCAGAAGAAGATGAAACACTTCGGTTGCGAAGGCGACTGGCAGACGCTTTCGACGATGGCTCTTGGGTCTTCCAACTCGTCCGGAGGAGGTCGTGGTGGCCGCTGCAAGTTGCTGGTCTATTGTAGATCTTCAGTTGAGAGTTGTAGGTTGATGATGTTGGGGGGGAATGGGGTATATGGGAGGGGAAATGGGGGTGGATGAGTGTGGGGAAAGCCCGGGCTGTGAGGGGGTCTAGGAGGGGGTGTTCTAAGGTGGGGGAAGGGAAGAATGGGGTCTGGAAGGGGGTCTAACAGGTGGTGGGAGGAGGAGCTACGAATTTGGGAAGGTGTGTGAGAGGAGAAGGTGAGGGGGGGAACAAGTGAGTGGAGGGAAGGGTGGATTTCAAATTTGAAATGGCATTGGAAGTTGTGGGGTTATGTGGGGAAGGGGTTGATTGTGTTGGAATGGGGAAAGTGGTGTTGGAATGGTGAGGGAGGGACTAGGGGGGTGGAGTAATGGAGGCCATGGGGAAGTGGAGGGCTTTAATGATGGTAGGTGGGGGTTGAGGTGATTGGGAAGGAAGGAGAGAGAAGAAAATTCGAAATTGGGTGATGAGGAGAGAGAAAGTGGAGTGAAAAAGAGGGATTAAGAGAGGGAAGGGTGGGGAATCTCTCCCCTCGGGTTTCTCACCCAAAAAATGTTGGAATCACTCCACTAAACTAAGCTTTGGACTCTCAAATGGCAATTTTTTCATTGATTGATTCATTAAGTTGAAATGGGGGGAATGTGGTCCTATATATAGGAAACCCACATTTCTACAAAAGTCCCTTACAAAAGACTCAATAACAAATAACCGAAGGGGTAGGGGGGGCTCATGGGCCAAGCCCGAAGAATTGGGCCCAATAGCACATTACACAATCTAATGACACTCAAACTTAGGAAAATAAATGCAAGACCTAGGAACATGACTCAAATAAAAGGGAAAATACATCAAATGACTCAAATAAAATTACATAGGACTCAAAAGTAAATGACTAAACCATGCCGGATGCAACCGGGGTGAGGAGACGAACGGTAAACGTGGGCATGGGAGGTGATGTCCCCATCATACTCCCGGGGTGCGGAGAACTCGACTCTGTCGAGTAAGTGTCCTTCCCTCTTTAGAGGGTGTAGAAGTGGTACCGCCCTCAAGTCTCCCGAACGAGACCGATCCATACACCTGTCGAGATAGCGCTCATATACCTTGCTCCGAGTGGTAGTGACTTGTTCATCCAATATTTGTTCAATTTGTTCACGCTGGGCTCTCTTGGCTGGTGGTTTATCATCATGGGTGGGTGCTCTCTCAAGGGAAGAAGTAGGCTCAATCTCCTCACTAGGTACCACCGTGGGTCCCTTATATGGCACTAGGTCGGTAACATTGAATGTGGGACTTATTCCATACTCCTCATGGAGATCTAACTCGTTGGCATTTGCACCTATGCGTCTCAAGACCTGGAAGGGACCAGCCCCATGTGGCCTCAGTTTAGAGTTGACTCCCGGGGAGAGCCTCTCCATCCTTACCATCACAAGGTCACCCACTTAGAATTCTTGGTGATGCCGATGAGAGTCGGCCAGCATTTTATAAGCCTCATTCTTTTTGCTGATGTGCTTGCAAAGGTTTTCATGCAATTTTGTGAATGCTATCCTTTTAGTGGTTATGGGTGGACCTGGACAACCATAGATGGACCTATCCTGCCATGATGCCAGATGGACCATGATGAACCTTGGTGGGCCGGTGCAACCATTTGTGGACTTATCATAAAATGTTGTCATGTAGACTTTGGTGGGCCTAGGTGGGCCGGGGCAACCGTAGGTGAACCTATCATGTAAAGTGGTTATGAATGTGGGGGGGCCCGGACATCCGTAGATGCTTTTGACATGCTTAAGATCCATGATGAATGAAGGAGGACCATGACATCCGAATGTGGCCCACTCATGCTTTCTACTTGACATGTGAGTGATATGAATGAATGGACCGAACATAGTGTTCATGCCAAGGGGTGTGGAAAGCCTAGACACATGCATACTTTTCCCAAAAGTGACTTCCATGTGTATAGGTGTGGGACAACCTTTGAACTCCCATTGGAAAGGATCGAATGGATCTAAGAAGGTGGTCATCATGGGGTGGGGCACAACCTTATTCCCTAGGGATATATGGTCCAAGGTTATGGCTCCCAAGGTGCAGCCCGGGTCATGGATGAGGTGGGTTTGGCCCAATATGGTGAGTGAGGGTAGGACAGGGTGGGTGGTTGGTAAGATGGTTGGGTCATATGAGTCCCTTGACTCCCATTGGAAGGGATCATATGGTTCGTAAATTAGGTCACTTAGGGGGAGGAACTCCATGTCCTCAAGATCCTTAAAAGGTGTTAAGTCATCCTTCCCTATGATAGTTGGGCCAATGTTCTTGACAAGTGGGTCGGCCATGAGTAGAGGGCTTGGCTTTCTACCCGAGATAAGAAGTTCTAAATTGAGGAGAAGGTTGGGCTCATCCGGTGTAGGGAGGAATATAAGGAGGTCACTAGTGTAGCAACCATTGGTGCAAACCGAGGTGATAGACCCAATGCATAGGTGTAGGAGGCTAAGGCTCCTAGGTTGTTCGGCCATAGGAGTCAACATGCTAGTGAACTCAATTTGCCATGCTAAGCCCCTAAGAAAATCCTCTAAGGTCTCCACTTGATAGGATGCTTGGATTGTGGTGTGATAGGAGAAGATGGGCACTAGGGGAAAATTTTGTTCTATGGGAGGGCAAACATGGGTCGAGGTCTCTCTAATTAGGCTCTTCCTTAGCCACCTAACAAGGGACTCTTCTAAGATGAATTCGGCCTTATCTAGAGGGGGTGGTGTAGGGTGAAGATCCTTGTGCGAGGCTTCCTCTTCAATTGGGACATGGGTGCTCTCTATGGAGGGGATAGGTTCCCGAGGGATATTTGTCTTCATGTGGCAAAGCGGGTGGACTACTTCTTCCAAAACTAATGGAGTGGGAAGGTTCTTTGATGGTGGGGTGATGATGGCCGGAGTATGGTGCACCCAGGGTGGTGAACAAGGGTGGGATTCCCGCGGATGGGAGAATAAAAGGTTGTTGAATTTAAAGGTTCCCGAAAGGTGTGGCGGATGCACTAGGCAAGCCCGACGTGTTGGGTCGATGTCGGCATTCCTTTCATCTAACCATTTCTTACCTAGGATTATACATGGACCCGCCAATGTTCCCTTTTGACACCAAGTCCCATCCAAATACTTAGTCTTCCCGAACCATTTATGGAATTCAACGAAGACTAGGTCTCCGTTGTGCATAATTTGTCCAGTCGTAGAGAGGGTGGCTACAATTTCGGGGGATACCCAATTATCTTCTTCCATGTCGATGAAGTCAATTTCTGTGGGGCTCCCATTAGGTAGGTATGCTTGGGATATGATGGGAATTGGGGCCTTTTGGTCGGTAGACTCAATGACAATGGGAGGTGGATAATGCATAGAACGATCTGATGAGAACTCTAATGCAAGCGTGCCCATGGACTTGACTTGTGAGAACAAATCAAAGACTTGCTCTGGTACCACTTGATGTGACACGACCTTGGACTTAAGCAAGCAAGCACATTCGCAATCTAAATGGGCCAATTTGGGCCGCCGCTCTCTCGTCGCTCACCCAAGCCCGGGGTAACTTGGCGATGCCAAGTGGTGGATGTGGGGTTGGGCCCTTGCTGGTAGAGGGCCAGCAAGGCCAAGATTTGATTCCCAATGGATTTGGAAGCCCAATTCAATGGGGCCGACGAAGTGCCGAAGGCACCGGTTGCACTCTGCCCACGGTGATCACTCAAGACAACGGGACTTGAGGGTCGGGCTCTCACTCGCATAACCAGCGGAATTAAGAACTAATATTGAAAGACAAGCACTAAGTGGAGTGAGAGTTTGAGCACTTACTCGACCGGTTTGAAGAAACCGGTCCCGGTCGGAGACGAGGGCGAGCGGGGAGGCGAGTGGATCCCCACACGCCGCGGCGGTGTCGCTTGACCTACCCAAACAAAGTACACCACTACACCTCTCGCAGGAGGGGGAACTTGGGTTGGGGGTTAATGATATTACATCAATACTACCTCCACGCAGGGAGGGGCCTTCAGCTAGCCAAGCGGGGTGGGGAAACCAAAGCAAAGAACGAGGAACAAGGGTGGACGCCGAATCTGCCTGCTGTCTACGAACCAGGACAGAGGGTCGGTGTTGCTGTTGTAGATCTTGCTCAAGAATTTTGCTGATGGCGACACAGGCAGAGAAATCTTCATAACAGGAAGGGGAATGCCTCAGAATTTTTGTAATTTCTTCTGGAGTCACTGCAGGTCAGGGCAGAAGCTTGAACAGGGCCTCTGTTTCTCGGACTAGCAGGGGCAGGTCACCAACAGTAGGATGCAGAGGCTTTCCTGGCCGCTCCCGAACTCCAAATTTGATGCCGTCAGCGCCGTTAGAACCGTGGGTGAGTCCTCTTTGCACAAAAAGAAACGGGGACACCAGAAGAGAAATGAGACGATCTGTGGAGCCAGAAGAGTGAGGAGGTGTCGATGCAGACTGGGGAAGGCAGAGCCGTGCGACCGTGGAAGAAAATTGGTAACTTATGTTCCCGGATGCTGAATGGGCTTTCGCTTCTTGATTCTGAAAGTAGACAGGCCGATGAAGAACTTTGAAGAAGGACTTGAGGACTGATTCCTTCGGGGCTGGTCGTGGCAGAGCTTCTAGACCGGCTCAGGTCCTCAGCCGAGGTAGAACCGCGCAGCTGTGGGAGAATGGACCTCCTGGACGACTCGGAGATCGGAAGAAGATGAAACCACTTCGGTTGCGAAGGCGACTGGCAGACGCTTCCGACGATGGCTCTTGGGTCTTCCAACTCGTCCGGAGGAGGTCATGGTGGCCGCTGCAAGTTGCTGGTCTATTGTAGATCTTCAGTTGAGAGTTGTAGGTTGATGATGATGGGGGGGAATGGGGTATATGGGAGGGGAAATGGGGGTGGATGAGTGTGGGGAAAGCCCGGGCTGTGAGGGGGTCTAGGAGGGGGTGTTCTAAGGTGGGGGAAGGGAAGAATGGGGTCTAACAGGTGGTGGGAGGAGGAGCTACGAATTTGGGAAGGTGTGTGAGAGGAGAAGGTGAGGGGGGGAACAAGTGAGTGGAGGGAAGGGTGGATTTCAAATTTGAAATGGCATTGGAAGTTGTGGGGTTATGTGGGGAAGGGGTTGATTGTGTTGGAATGGGGAAAGTGGTGTTAGAATGGTGAGGGAGGGACTAGGGGGGTGGAGTAATGGAGGCCATGGGGAAGTGGAGGGCTTTAATGATGGTAGGTGGGGGTTGAGGTGATTGGGAAGGAAGGAGAGAGAAGAAAATTCGAAATTGGGTGATGAGGAGAGAGAAAGTGGAGTGAAAAAGAGGGATTAAGAGAGGGAAGGGTGGGGAATCTCTCCCCTCGGGTTTCTCACCCAAAAAATGTTGGAATCACTCCACTAAACTAAGCTTTGGACTCTCAAATGGCAATTTTTTCATTGATTGATTCATTAAGTTGAAATGGGGGGAATGTGGTCCTATATATAGGAAACCCACATTTCTACAAAAGTCCCTTACAAAAGACTCAATAACAAATAACCGAAGGGGTAGGGGGGGCTCATGGGCCAAGCCCGAAGAATTGGGCCTAATAGCACATTACACAATCTAATGACACTCAAACTTAGGAAAATAAATGCAAGACCTAGGAACATGACTCAAATAAAAGGGAAAATATATCAAATGACTCAAATAAAATTACATAGGACTCAAAAGTAAATGACTAAACCATGCCGGATGCAACCGGGGTGAGGAGACGAACGGTAAACGTGGGCATGGGAGGTGATGTCCCCATCACTATTACTTGTCCAAACTTCTCAATCCCTGTGAGCAGAAGTACACAGTCATGGAGAAAACCTGTGCTGCCCTCGTTTGGGTAGTACAGAAATTGAAGCACTACTTCCTGGCTCATGAGGTCCATATAATCGCTCGCATGAACCCTATCAAGTTTCTTATGGAGAAATCCGTCCTTACTGATAGGCTAGCACGCTGGCAATGTTTTCTTTCCCAGTTCAACATCACATACATCCAGCAAAAGGCAATTAAAGGCTATGCCATAGCCGAGCATCTCGCCCACCATCCTCTACCCAAGTTTGACCCTGTCTAATCAGAGTTTTCAGATGAGGAACTAATGTCCATCGCCCAATCCGACAAGCCAATGTGGACATTATATTTTGATGGAGCTCTAAATTCCCAAGGGAAGGGTATCGGCATTGTCCTTCTAACGCCTGAAGGCGTTACCATCCCATAGGCATTTCAGCTCGCGTTCCCAGTCACCAACAACATCGCTGAATACGAGGCTCTTCTAGCTGGTCTAGAACTAGCCCGTTCTTTCTATATCACTGAGTTGCGAGTCGTGGGTGACAGTCAACTTGTTCTCCGCCAGGTGCTTACCAAATATCACACCCTCGATCCCAAGCTCAAACCCTATCAGGAGCTGGTCTCTGCCTATGCCAAATTGTTCATCAAGCTGATCTTTGTCCATGTTCCTCGCGAACAGAACATTCTGGCCGATGCCCTCGCCTCCTTGTCATCATCCTTCAAATTCCCTTTAGGTGCATGGTTTAGATCCATCATTCTCTACAAGCGTCTTGTCACTGCCGTGCAGGACCCTTACCTCTTAAAGATCAAGGAACGAGTCCTACAGAAGATTCAGAAGGGAGAAATTCTTGAGAAGAGGGAGATCATGCTGGCAGAAGTCGAAGAAGAGCTGACTGACGAGGAGAAACCATGGTTCTATGAAATTGTCAAATACTGTAAAGATCAGTCTTATTCTGAAGGAGCCACCACAGAAGATAAGAAAGCCATAAGAAGGGTGGCTCAGAAATACACATTGGTTGGAGGTCTACTCTATAGGAGGAGCCTTACTGGCGTTCTGTTAAGGTGTCTTGACGACAATGAGGTTTGGGAATGCGTAGAGGAAGCACACTCGGGTGTGTGCGGTGGCCACGTGAATAGCCAGATGCTCGCCAAGAAGATCATTAGGCAAGGCTTTTACTAGCCTACTATGGAAGAGGATTGTGCTGTCTATGTCCGAAGGTGTGTCAAGTGTCAACTTCACGTCGATAAAATTCATTCACCATCTTCCTCACTTCATCCAATATCCTCCCCATGGCCTTTCTCCATGTGGGCATTCGATATCATCGGTCCCCTAGGTGATCCTAATTCCCTCACCAAGTAGAAATCTTTCATCCTTACTACGACGGAATACTTCACCAAATGGGCCGAAGCCTACGCAGAAATCAAGACGTCAACAGTCTGCAAGTTCATCACGAAGAACATCCTCGCCAGGTTCGGCATCCCAAGCACAATCGTCACCGACAATGGGCCACAATTCATTTCCCAGGACCTTCAGGACCTCTGCAAAAGGTACGCAATTGCATTGCATCATTCATCACCTTATTACCCACAAGGTAATGGCCAAGCGGAGGCCACCAATAAAATATTGATCAAAATCATCAAGAAAACCTGCGAGTCTAGTAAGTTTTTAGACTGGCCAGAAAAGCTTATCGAAGCTCTATGGGCCTATCGCACTTCAATCCGTACCCCCACCGGGCAGACTCCATTTGCCCTTACTTATGATATGGAAGCGGTAGTCCCGTATGAGACTCTGATCTCTTCTCTCAGGGTACAATTGGACGAGGAATTTCCCCTCGATGATCGTCGTAATTCACTCCTCGCCCAGTTGGAACTCTTGGATAAGAAGCGGCTGGCCGCTGCCAAGCATGCGCGTGTGTATCAAAATAGACTCGCTCGCGTGTGTATCTTTTATCAAAATAGACTCAAAATCGGTGAGATGGTCGTAAAACGAATTTTTGTCAAACCTAGAGGGCCGCGTTCTAAGGTCCAACCCAATTGGGAAGGACCATTTATAATTCAAGCCGTGTACCCTGGCTGTTGTGCCTCTTAGGCACAAGCATGTGCTATGTTGCTTTGATGATAGCAATGCTATTTGGTTTTGATGATAGCAAGATAGTGAGTGCATTTGAGTGCATTTGTTATTTTATTTTGATGATAGCAACATGAATGATGATGTTTAGCATTGATGGCATTTGTTCTTTATATATATGCATTGCATTCTGTCAGATATCATGTCTCTGCATGTATCTACAGTCTGAACAGTAGTGGGTCGACCCACCCCTGCTGATGCGTCGACCCATCAGAACATTGGCTGCCGGTTGCAAAGTCTACACATCAGACTGCATTGCATTTATTCATGGCTAAGAGTCTATACACTGGACTGTGTCATTGTGCATCATGCAAGTCTATACATTGGACTCTCATTCAAGCCTATACATTGCATTGGCTAAAGTCCATTTCATTTAGAGTCTAAGGCAATGTCCATACACTGGACTTGAAGTGTATACATTGAGCATCTCAATGAGCATCTCATGTAAGTCCATACATTCATAGTGCATTGCATTGGCTAAGTATATACAACGTCAGTTCATGTATGTCTTAGGCTAAGTCTATACAACGTCTTAGGCAAAGTGTGTACAGTGTCAGTCGCTTACATTGTCTTAGGCTAAGTGTGTACATCGTCTTAGGCAAAGTCATGTTCAGCATCAACGCACTTCATTGGATGTGTATACAGCGTTAACTCGCTAAGTGTGTACACTCCTTCACTGTAGCTTTCACGTTTCCAAATCTACACATCGTGATGGTTATACATTGCCTTTAGGATTTAAAGTCTATATAGCATGCCTTCACGTTCAGAGTCTATACATCGTTCCTCAAAGGCTAAGCGTGTACATCCTTCCAAGCTTCAAGTCTACACATTGGGTTGTTAGGCTTCAACTCTATACATTCGGTTGTTAAACCTTGAGTCTATACACTCGATTGTTAGGTCTTCAACCCTATACATTCAATTGTTAGGCTCAAGTCTATACACTCGTTGTTAGAGGCCTGAACTTAACTGAAGTCTATACACTGGACTTTGTTTTACCAAGTCTGTACACTCGCTGCACTGTTCAAGTCCATACACTAGGAGCTCTGCTTAAGTATATACATTCGTCTGAACTAAGTTCATTTTCCTCTGTCTGTCTGCAGATGATTCAGGCCATCAAGACTTGGCACGTGATCCAAGAGGCTGAAATGCTGACACATGGACACAGCAGTTCAAACAATCAAGAAAGAAGCTCCTGGATTATTCTGGTGCATCAACGCATTGATCAAGTAGCGTGGACGCAGCAGTTCATGTATCCCTTATTGCAGCCTCTGGAGTACATTGGCAACATCGACGCTGCAGCTCCATGCGTCAATGCAGCAGTGAAGCAGTGTTGACGCAACAGTTAAAAAGGCTAGGCTGGTTGCTCACTGGAATGCATCAATGCGTCAACGCCACGGGTTGGAAGTGTCGACGCAGCAGTTAAAAAGGCTAGGCTGTTTGTTCACTGGAACGTATCAATGCGTCAACGCAGCAAACTGATGGAGTCAACGCAGCAGACTTGAGTTTCATAGGTTGAAGATCTCTGAAGGGTGCGTCAACTCCTTGGAGCAAGTGAGTTGACGCCATCTAATTCCAGTTGCTGAGCGTACTGATGAATGGGCACGTGACCCGAAGCTGGCACCTGACACGTGATCCGAGGTGGTGCTGAGCACGTGATCCGAGGAGGAATCTTCTGGACGAAAGGCGTGGGAAGCACACGCCCTATCTCCTCACTGCTGCTGGTATATATTGGAGCCTTTGTCTTCAGATGGAGGCTGATCGAAGAAGAAGCCTGGAGAGCAGAAAGCCCTTCGATCCAGAAAAAGAAAAGAAGAAGAAAAAGAGAAGAAGAAGAAAGAGAGTGAGAGCAGAAGAAGGAAAAGAGAGAGATAGTGCTCGTGAGAAGTGAGAAGAAAGAGAGAAGAAAGAGAAGCAGAAAGAATAGGAAGAAAAGAAGAGAGAGCTTCCACGATCCCGCAGAAGAAAAGAAAAAGAGAGAGAGAAAAGGAGAACAGAGATTGAGAGAAGAAGAGAAGTGCAGCAGAGAAGAAAGAGAGAGAGAGAGAGTGAAGAAAGAGAGTGAGATCGAGGGAGATCTGTTCCTACTGGACCGTGGATCAGATCCAGGTTAGTCAGCTCCGTTGAGAGCCACATTGTGCATTTCGTTTTTCAGCTTTCTATTTGCTGAAGTTATTTTCATTTCGTATTTTTGTTTTTCCTTTTTCATTTGGTTATCCTTGTTCTTCCGATCCTCTGGACTGAGGTTGGGTTCCTCCTGGTGGGTCAGGAGAAGGGAGATCTGATCTCCGGTTTGCAAGCAGCAGGGGGGCTGCTTGTGGGTTCCCTCCGGGCTAGGAGGAAGAGAGGCTAGGCCTCTGGTGGATTGCTGGTAGCAGAGTGCTACTGACTGGTTCACTGGTAGCGGGGCTGCTACTAGTGGGGTTCCCTCTTGGTATAGAGGAAGAGAGATGTGAGTCTCTGGTTTCTAGTGACCGTGAGTTGCTAGAGGTTCCCTCCGTGTAGGAGGAAGAGGGGAGGTTGTTCCCCTGGGTAAGCTGTGTATCAGCGTCTGTTGGCAAGCTGTGTTGCCCAGATGTTAGTGAATCCACACTCGGGTTGAGTGTGGGGTGGATGTAGGTCTGCAGGACCGAACCACCTAAAAACCCCTCTTGCATTGTGGTTTGATTGCTTATGGTTTGCTTCCGCTAGATGTTTGCATAGGGGCGCTCCAAGTGTTTGTTCACAGGTTCATTAGATGATTTGATCAGATTTTGTTCTAAGTGTTTAATCTGTTGAGTGAGCGAAATTCTAATTGAGTGAAAGTTTATATTGTGTGAAAGTTTTTATAGGATATATTCATTCACCCCCCCTCTGAATACTTGCACCGAACACAACAATTGGTATCAGAGCGGGTCTCTGATCTATCAGATCTAACAATCTGTAGAGGATCCTGCTAGTGTTTGGTGCATTTCAGAGTGTGCTTTCTGTGTTCGTTGTTTTGATTCTCCGACTTAGTGCTTTGTCTTGCTTATTTGGTTTAGGTGCTTCAGTTTTTTCTGTGTCTTCAGATTATTTGTAATGGAACCAATCGTGTTGAAGGCTGGCTCCAGCAAAGCAAATAGATCCAGCCACAGTGGATCATCAAGCGAGAAAATCTGCCTGTCGCGGTCTGAAATTGATGAAGACCACATTGGAATGGTGATTAGTGATTTCAGGAAATTTCTGAGAAAAAGAGAAGGAAAGCTTGATGGTGGCAAAAAGCAAACAAGGTATAATTCTAATCATGCCAAGATTGCTGACACTATTGTTTGCTACAAATGCAGGAAGGCTGGCCACACGAAGGATGATTGTCCAGAGTTACAGAAAATCAAAGGAAGACCATGGAAGAAAGCGCCAAAGGGAAAGGCCATGGTCAATACATGGAGTGATGAGGAAGAAGGCACGTTGAGCACTTCCTCAGATAGTAGAAAATCAGAAAAGGATATCTGCTTGATGGCCAGAAATGGAGAAGAAAAAGAAGAGTCTGATCAGGTATCATCCCTTTTCGAATAATACACTATTTCTCATTGGGAAGATGCTTATGGAGATCTATTAAATAAAGCTAATGAGACTAAGAAGGAAAACAGACACTTGAAGAAGAAAATGAATTCTCTGGTTAATGATAAAACACTTACTGATAAAGTTGCATGTTTACAATCAGAGAATGAAAAATTGAAAAATGCATGTTCTGATTTTGATGAATTAAAGCATGTTGTGATTGACTATAGGAAAGAAAATAATTTGCTGAAAAATGTTGTTGATGAATTGAAATTGAAAATTCAGAAGTCTGAAAATAAAATAAAGATTTCAAATGAAAAATATGAAGCTGTTTTGTCAGGGAATGCGGAACTAAAGAAAACTATTAAAAATCTGGAAAATGAAAATTCTGACAGAATGAAAATCATTGAAAGCATGACCCAAGGAACAGAAAATCTAAATGCCTTGCTAGGGTCAAAAGTTAATTTCAGAAAGGAGGGTCTCGGTTTTAATCCCTCAGCTAAAAAGAGCTTTGAATTGAAAACTGTTTCATTAACGGGAGAAGAGAATAAAGGACCACTCATATAAATGGTCAATGAAAAATCTGCTTTCAAAAATGCAAAATCAAAAGTGTCCAGTGCTAAGGATAAGGGAAAGCAGAAAGTTGTTGAGCCTAGAGCTGTATGCTCTTCACCCAAGGATAAGTCCAAGGCTAGGGGTCAGCCAGCTAGCACATCAAAACCCCAGCCCAAGGCTGCTAAGTCTCCATCACCATCAACTGCTCAGAAAAAGACCCAGTATAAGTCAGTAAAGAAACCTAGTGGGTCAAAGGTGGGAGGGAGACCTAGTGAAGCTAGGAACCAGTTTACTCATCCCTATTTCCCTAGAGCCCAAGTCTATCATAACTTTCATCCTAAACCACTTAATAGGTTTGGGTGGAACCCTGTATACATGAGGTCTGGGTATCAGAATTTCCCCACTTGGTATCAGCCATATAGACCTCAGCCAGCTAGGAGATGGGATAGTCATTTTAGGACATGGAGTCCTAGTCACCAAGGGTTCTTTGATCAGCCTAGGACCAATTTGGGCCACAACTTCCAGTACATTCATTGGCCAAGGCACTGGCAGAAAAATAAAAACGTTTTTAATAAAATGAATGCCAGGACTACACAACAACCATCAAAGCACCAGAAAAAGAAAACTAAACCTGTTGGTGCTGAGAAAAAGAAAAATAATAAAAAGAACTCTCAAGCTGTAGAATCCACCAAACCTTCCATCTTTACACAAATGTGGATCCCTAAACAGCTGTTATCATGTTTTCACTCTCAAGTGTCTGGTTCTGTCTTGGGGCCCAAAATATCTTGGGTTCCAAAAACTGCTCCCTAAGTGTGTTTGCAGGTATGTCTGGTAGCCGGGAACAAATTGATGAAACAGAAAAAGCTACTTCAGGCATATGACAAAAGGCAGGGCCAAAATCCTAAGAGCTGAAGAAAATTGGAGGCCTTGTCAAAAATCTGATGCAACACCAAGGGTAAAAAAAAAATAATAAATCAATCTGGTAAAGCAGGTAAGTGATTTACCTTCAGAACTGAATTGAGAAATACATGTTGATTTCTTGATGCTAAACTGAAGCTTCTGCAATATGAATTGAACAATCATGCTAATGGTAATTCTCCTCTGTCTAATTTGTATGAATCATATCCGAATGCAAATTTTGATATCATGTGATGTGATTTCAATACATTTCATGCATATAGACGGGGGGAGCTTGTATGATGTCGCTTGGTCATCATTATCAGATTTGCTGCATAGTCTGCATGTAGAACAGTGTATTGCATATCATATCTTTTGCATCTTGGTGTCAGGAGGAGCTGAGAGTTCTGTTCAACTCATTGAATCCTTGCTACTTCTCACAGTCCCCATCTAGTTCCTTCATATCCTTTGACATCAGATGCTCCAGGAACTCAATGCCTATTGCTATCATTTCTCTAACCTTCACTGAACAACAGTTCTGTTTCTGGTTTAGTACATTGAGTTGTGATTATTTCAATTGTTCTTTTATAAGAATCACTCTCACAAATTGAAAGGAACTAAATGTTTAACATTTATAAATTGGAGAGTTAAGTGTCTTCACTTCAGAATTTGAGATAAAAGAAACTTTTATAGCTCTTAATCTTTGTCTCATGGCTAAAATAGAAAAAGCTTTTGTAATGTCTAAATGTGTTGAACTGGATATGTCTAGAACAGGCTAATAAGAGTGTGTACTGATTTTTTAAACAATCACTCTAAAAGAATTAAGGGCAGCAGTAAATAAGATCATAAATGCTATGAACTGAACATAGTGACAGAGCAATGGCTGAATTGCACTGAGAAATTGTGATCTCCTCCAATGAAGCAGGAGAACTCATAGTCATGAAGTGCTTCAGAATATCTCTGTTCAAAGGGTCAAATCTATAGGGGGAGTTCTCACCAAGTAATTGGGGGTACTGGCCTCTAATCAAGGTGTACCCTTAATGTCAAAAGTGAAGACTATTCTTTGTGGGTTTTGATCTGAAATAGGTCTAGTAGTTTATGCCTAGTAACTAGGGGTACCTGCCTCTGATCAAGGTGTACACCTAATGTCAACAGCATAAATGCCACTGATCTATTTACTTAGTTCAGGTTCTGAAAAATTCAAAAGTGAAAATCAAACTACTGTAACCTTTCGAAAAATCAAAAGTCAATGAGTGAAAATTATTTTTATGAATACATGTTCAAGTTGCCTCTCTTGAATTTCCTTGTTTAATCACAAAAGTGTATTATTTCTGACTTATCTATTAATACCATGTGCCCTAGATTCATTGCTATAAATGGAATCTATAAACTCTTGTTCAGGGGTCAAATGTTTTACTCTAGATTTATCAATGTTAAACCTGAATTTTTGTCAAAATTGTATGTTGCTGATTCTTATACTTTAACAGTTGTTTATAATCATGCTTCCCTTCTGAACCTATGATTCAGCTGTTGTCAAGTCACCCTCCTACCTTCTCTTCCTTGTTTATCTGTTCATATTCCTTCTCAAAGGGGGAGCTATTATTTAGGGGGAGAAATAATTCAGGGGAGTCTTACATTCAGGGGGAGAATGTTCTAGAGGAATTTGTATGCATAATGCACTTTGCACTCTTATTTTTTACTATTTTTCTCTTTTTGATTATGTCAAAGGGAGAGAAAATCTTGTGTGTGACTCACTGTCACATTGTATTGCCATCATCAAAAAGGGGGAGAATATTGTGCCTCTTAGGCACAAGCATGTGCTATGTTGCTTTGATGATAGCAATGCTATTTGGTTTTGATGATAGCAAGACAGTGAGTGCATTTGAGTGCATTTGTTATTGTATTTTGATGATAGCAACATGAATGATGATGTTTAGCATTGATGGCATTTGTTCTTTATATATATGCATTGCATTCTGTCAGATATCATGTCTCTGCATGTATCTACAGTCTGAACAGTAGTGGGTCGACCCACCCCTGCTGATGCGTCGACCCATCAGAACATTGGCTGCCGGTTGCAAAGTCTACACATCAAACTGCATTGCATTTATTCATGGCTAAGAGTCTATAGACTGGACTGTGTCATTGTGCATCATGCAAGTCTATACATTGGACTCTCATTCAAGCCTATACATTGCATTGGCTAAAGTCCGTTTCATTTAGAGTCTAAGGTAATGTCCATACACTGGACTTGAAGTGTATACATTGAGCGTCTCAATGAGCATCTCATGTAAGTCCATACATTCATAGTGCATTGCATTGGCTAAGTATATACAACGTCAGTTCATGCATGTCTTAGGATAAGTCTATACAGCGTCTTAGGCTAAGTGTGTACAGTGTCAGTCGCTTACATTGTCTTAGCTAAGTGTGTACAGCGTCTTAGGCAAAGTCATGTTCAGCGTCAACGCACTTCATTGGATGTGTATACAGCGTTAACTCGCTAAGTGTGTACACTCCTTCACTGTAGCTTTCACGTTTCCAAGTCTACACATCGTGATGGTTATACACTGCCTTTAGGATTTAAAGTCTATACAACCTACCTTTACGTTCAGAGTCTATACATCGTTCCTCAAAGGCTGAGTGTGTACATCCTTCCAAGCTTCAAGACTACACATTGGGTTGTCAGGCTTCAACTCTATACATTTAGTTCTTAAACCTTGAGTCTATACACTCGATTGTTAGGTCTTCAACCCTATACATTCAATTGTTGGGCTCAAGTCTATACACTCGTTGTTAGAGGCCTGAACTTAACTGAAGTCTATACACTGGACTTTGTTTTACCAAGTCTGTACACTCACTGCACTGTTCAAGTCCATACACTGGCAGCTCTGCTTAAGTATATACATTCGTCTGAACTAAATTCATTTTCCTCTGTCCGTCTGCAGATGATTCAGGCCATCAAGACTTGGCACGTGATCCAAGAGGCTGAAATGCTGACACGTGGACACAGCAGTTCAAACAATCAAGAAAGAAGCTCCTGGATTATTCTGGTGCATCAACGCATTGATCAAGTAGCGTGGACGCAGCAGTTCAAGTATCCCTTATTGCAGCCTCTAGAGTACATTGGCAACATCGATGCTGCAGCTCCATGCGTCAACGCAGCAGTGAAGCAGCGTCGACGCAACAGTTAAAAAGGCTAGGATGGTTGCTCACTGGAACACATCAATGCGTCAATGCCACGGGTTGGAAGCGTCGACGCAGTAGTTAAAAAGGCTAGGCTGTTTGTTCACTGGAACGTATCAATGCGTCAACGCAGCAAACTGATGGAGTCAACGCAGCAGACTTGAGTTTCATAGGTTGAAGATCTCTGAAGGGTGCGTCAACTCCTTGGAGCAAGTGAGTTGACGCCATCTAATTCCAGTTGCTGAGCGTACTGATGAATGGGCACGTGACCCGAAGCTGGCACCTGACACGTGATCCGAGGTGGTGCTGAGCATGTGATCCGAGGAGGAATCTTCTGGACGAAAGGTGTGGGAAGCACACGCCTTATCTCCTCACTATTGCTGGTATATATTGGAGCCTTCATCTTCAGATGGAGGCTGATCGAAGAAGAAGCCTGGAGAGCAGAAAGCCCTTCGATCCAGAAAAAGAAAAGAAGAAGAAAAAGATAAGAAGAAGAAAGAGAGTGAGAGCAGAAGAAGGAAAAGAGAGAGATAGTGCTCGTGAGAAGTGAGAAGAAAGAGAGAAGAAAGAGAAGCAGAAAGAAGAGGAAGAAAAGAAGAGAGAGCTTCCACGATCCAGCAGAAGAAAAGAAAAAAAGAAAGAGAGAAAAGGAGAACAGGGATCGAGAGAAGAAGAGAAGTGCAGCAGAGAAGAAAGAGAGAGAGAGAGAGTGAAGAAAGAGAGTGAGATCGAGGGAGATCTGTTCCTACTGGACCGTGGATCAGATCCAGGCTAGTCAGCTCCGTTGAGAGCCATATTGTGCATTTCATTTTTCAGCTTTCTATTTGCTGAAGTTATTTTCATTTCATATTTTTGTTTTTCCTTTTTCATTTGGTTATCCTTGTTCTTCCGATCCTCTGGACTGAGGTCGGGTTCCTCCTGGTGGGTCAGGAGAAGGGAGATCTGATCTCCGGTTTGCAAGCATCAGGGGGGCTGCTTGTGGGTTCCCTCCGGGCTAGGAGGAAGAGAGGCTAGGCCTCTGGTGGATTGCTAGTAGCAGAGTGCTACTGGCTGGTTCACTGGTAGCGGGGCTGCTACTAGTGGGGTTCCCTCTTAGTATAGAGGAAGAGAGACGTGAGTCTCTGGTTTCTAGTGACCGTGAGTTGCTAGAGGTTCCCTCCGTGTAGGAGGAAGAGGGGAGGTTGTTCCCCTGGGTAAGCTGTGTATCAGCGTCTGTTTGCAAGCTGTGTTGCCCAGCTGTTAGTGAAGCCACACTCGGGTTGAGTGTGGGGTGGATGTAGGTCTGCATGATCGAACCACCTAAAAACCCCTCTTGCATTGTGGTTTGATTGCTTATGGTTTGCTTCCGCTAGATGTTTGCATAGGGGCGCTCCAAGTGTTTGTTCGCAGGTTCATTAGATGATTTGATCAGATTTTGTTCTAAGTGTTTAATCTGTTGAGTGAGCGAAATTCTAATTGAGCGAAAGTTTATATTGTGTGAAAGTTTTTATAGGATATATTCATTCACCCCCCCCTCTGAATACTTGCACCGAACACAACACTGGCAACGCCTACAAGCTAGTCAACGCCGAAGGGACCGAGTTATCCCACCCTTGGAATGGGCTTTATCTTAAAAAGTACTACCCTTAGCATAGTGCCAAAACGTCAAAAAAAATAAAAAAATGATGAAAAGATGGAAAACATCAAAAACAACAAAAAAATATGGAAAATTCAAAATGCCGATGCCTGGTGGTCACCATGTAGTTAAGTCCCTGCATCCAACCTTCATGTTAGGATAGGGCCCATTAAGGCTTGGTAGGCACCGGGTCTTGGTTTGCCAGAACCGTGGAGATCCCTGTCTGGCCACATCAGCCCATGCTCGCTCAAAGGAAGCCAACATGTACTCACTTACGTTTTTTTTTCCAAAAAAAAAAAAAGTTGGTAGCATCACCTACGGTGGGGCCTCACCCAGAAGATCTCCAGAAGCTGTAATCTTTATTCTTTTCTCTTCGACCAAATGAGACAGTCGGCGCCCTTAAAACGCTGAGCATGAGAAACCAAAACTCAAACCCCTTAAGGCAAGAGTAGGATCCATTTCCTCGAGCATCGATGAGAGCACGGGAAGAGGGCAGTGTCCCCGCAGGCATACAAAAGGGAGCCCACAACGTCAAACGACTATATCTCCCTCGCAAAAAAAAAAAAAGAAGAAACACAAAATCAAAATCAAGAGAAAAGCCTGGTCGTGACCGTGCCTGATGCGATAAATGGAACCCCTCAAAGCAAAAGTCTGAATCCACAAAAGGGGCCATGGAATGTAAATGCTCGAGATTTGGTCCGAAGCTGTCCGAAAGAGGAGAGTTAATGGGCCCTTATTGGCTCGTCGGGTTAACGGTTTTACCGGTCCTCTCAAGTGGTTTACCCCATGCACTCTTCCTTCCTCCTCTAAAGATGAAAGCTAGATGGAGTTTCTGAAGGGCAAAACCTGCCAAGGTTTGTGACCTTATTTTAATATACACATATGGTTGCCTACTTTGAAAAGCAAAAGCTATCGCTGCGAAGGAGTCTCTGTGTTTCTGGCTGTTCAAGACCCCTGTTTACCATCTTGATGTCTTCTTGTTTAACCTTGGGCTTAGGCCAATGCAAGCGCGTCACCTATGGGTGCGACGGCGTCTGATTCCGGGTCAGCGTCGCGCGGTTGGTCGTTAGGGTTCCAGGGTGTTCCATCATATACCATCTAGAGTTGTGAGGAAATAGACCCGGGTCGGGCAAATCATTTATCTCGAAAACCTTTTGGGTGAATCCATGTGGTCGAAAGCGACTGGGAGCCTAAGCATGGCATGACGGTATTGTCATCAGGGTAAGTCTTAGCCAGCGGGATCATCATTCGAGGGGTCTAGAGGCCCAAATCAACCTAGATGTGCACTTAGGATACCTGGGAGGTTAGTAAGAAACCCCTATTCTCACGTGGATTAGGTGCCATTTGGGTGCTTGCCAGGTGTTAACAATAAAAAAAAAAAAGAAAAAATGTACATATTTGCAAAGAAATTTTTTTTGAATATAACAAAACAACAAAAAAATGTCAAATATAAAAAGAAAAACAAATCAATTTCGCATGATTGCATTTGTATGCAGCATTTCACTTTTTAATATCGCTTGCATTCGTGTGCTTGTCTGTCGCATCCATCATCACCGCATCTTTCCCTTACCTTCGTTAATAAAGGCTTGGCCCCTTGACCCGTTATCAAGGACAGTCAAAGTGACCATCTGCTTATTGAGCAAGGGGCCAAGTCAGAGCAGAAATTCTGATTTATTTGTTTCAGTGATGTGTGCAGGGATTCGAGGCAACAAGAGAAAAGGTGAAAACCAAACAAACCAAACCTTTTATTCTCTTCCAAAAATAAAAAAAATTACATCAAGTTCCACCCTCTCTCTCTCCATTACTTGTCCCGCTACTCTCCGGGCAAAACGCTCTCAAGGGTGCTACCCAACTACGAAAAGCGGTACTCCTACCGCTCTGTACTCCTATTCCTATTCCCACACCCCGGCGTTGATCCATGGGAGCAGCCCAAAAGCTACTAACACGAAAGCCACGCTCTCATGCTCTTCGGTAGCGCTCCTCATCATCACTCAGCCACTGTTCAGCAAGACCAAGGCTGGTTCAGAGTTCGAACAGCTGGGCCTCCATGGCCCTTCGTTCCTCCCTTTCAACCAATCTGTCGGCTCTTTCTCTCTCTGTGTCTCTTTCTCTCTCTGCCCATTCTCTCTCACGGTCTTCCCTCTCCAACTGGAGAGTGATCCTCAGCTTTATGGCATCCCTAGAAGAGTCGTCATCTGGACGACGCCGCAGTTCCTCCTCCAGCTCTGCTATTCTAGCCTCCCTCTGCACAGCTTGGGCAAGTGACTCCTGCGTCTCCTTTTCCTGCCAGATGTACCATCTCAGATATGTGGCAAGACATGAGCAGGAGAATTCGACACTGAGACTCTTACCTGTATAGAGAGCATTCCTTCTGCCTCCGCGGCACGCTGCGTGGCATGAGCAAGTTGCTCGTGAAGCAAGTCAAGTTCTGAGGTAGGGATCCATAGGCTGGAAGAGACTCCACCGGCCCCCATCGCCGATGAGACCGCGTCAATCTGGGCGCGCTGTAATCATGAGATGATAATTAATGGCCGAACACCATGAATCTAGGGGCGTGATTCGGAGCGTGCACTGTATACACCTAGGCACTCAAGGCTTCACGCGTGTCGCCCAATTGTTGCTCCGTCTCTGCCAGGCGAGATCGCAAATTCGCTATCATGGTATCACGGACATCCTGCAGCCATGAGAGTCAGCATTTCCACAACAAAAGCCAAAAGAGAGAGAAAGAAAAGAGGAAAAGGGGACCTACCTCCACAAGTCTCCGGAGTTAGAGCCGCTCTGCATACATTGTCTTATACAGACGCATATAGTCTTCACTATCCTGCGCATGTGATTCCACAATTGTGCCACCCCGTTGCCAATCTTCATACTATTCGGGGAACCGCACACGCCAGTCAATGCAGGTTGCCGGTCCCCGTGTCTTTCTCCCAACGCGAGGTGGCACAGCCGTGTCCACCCATTCCTGAGCCAGTCCTAAAGTCCTCATAACTAATCGTAGCCGAAGCGGCTCGATTTAATTCAGGCAGTGCATCCACAGTTCCCGTCCGAACCGGGCATGACTTGTTAGAACCCATGGTTGGTCGGAATCGACCATGCCTGAGTAGGGTCTCCAGTTTACCTAGGTTAGGTTGTACATACCCGTTTAGCCGGTCAAAACCAAAACCAAAAAAAAAAACAAAATGAAAATAATTCCAAAAAAAATCCACCATTGCTGCAGGGAACTCCTGTATCTCCCGCCTCAGCACCATCAGTTGGTAGGTTAGGAGTGCCGCACTCATGATAGGTTGCCACCGCCTGGCTAGCGGCACCATCACTGGTCGCCAATGTCGAGCTCTCCCCATCGGGAGGTAATAATAGCTCCACATAGCACATGTCATCAGTACCTTAAGTGGGTTATCGCAAAACAAAAAAATATAACAAAATACAAAACAAAATCAAACAATACCTGGATAAGTGGTGTGAAACCAGTCACAATCATCTCACGGTCTACCTCTTGGGACAGACCTATAAACAGTTGCGCCAGCATGGCAGCTCCCCAGGCGTAGTGCCCTACTCTTTCGAGGTCTGATAGAAGCTCCAGGAAACGACAATGGATACCGTCTCCTTTCAAGCTCAGTATCAATCTTTCCAGCAAGAAGAGGAGAAATCTCCGCAAATCCATATTGGATCTTTCCCAATTGCCAAAATCCACGCAGTACACAGCACGACATCCTCTTTCCATCTTTCCCATGAATTCTTCCGAGGACTCATCGTCCCGTCGACGAGTATCAGTGAGCCCTAATGCCTCCATGATATATATCCTGGCTACTGACCTGTTCTTCCATCCATCTAGGTCCAAACCCAGTAGCTTATGGGCACCTTCTCGGTAGTCCGCGTAAGTGACTCCGGTCACTGCCTCACCATCTACCTTGAGGCTCGTGATTCGGGCCACATCTTCCAGACTGGGCACCATGTGCCCCCAGGGCATCAAGAATGCCCGACTCACTGGGTCCCATCTTTCACGCAAGGCTTGGATGAGGACCAGGTCGAGCTTGATCGGCTCAATCTGGAGGAAGACGCCAAATCCCATCACGTCTAGCCTGGCCTTCTGAAAATCCGGGAGACCTCTATATGCTGCCGCTACTAACTCCCATGAAATGTGCGATTTCATCACGCTCTGCGCGTGCATAAGGAATGGAGAAGGGTGTTGTCAAAAGAAAGGAAGAAAGGAAGGAAGGAAGAAAAAAGGAGAAAGAGGGCAGGAGAGCTCAGCTTACGAGTGGCGATTGGGTCCTTTCACTGAAGTGCCCTTCGAGGTCCGAGAGCTTCCTGGAACTGCTACCGCTGGACCTGCTTCTCTTCAAGGAGTGGGAAGATTCACCCTCCATCCAGACCTCAGAATTCTGAGCTCCTCCTCTCCCGTGGGAACTTGTACTCCTCGAGTTAGCTCTTGATATCCCTTGGAGAGTAAAAGAGGTAGACATTTATAGAAATGGGAGAAGTGTAGGCCAAGATTGCCTCCATCACCTGTAACGATAGCCCTCGCGACGGGGCACCTGCCCTGCGGTCCCATGTGTCACTTCACCGCTCGCGCAAGGTGATTGATTGGACGATGTAATGTGACGACACGCCCCCTATGTTGTCTAGGGATGCCCTATCATGTTTTAGGAGGACGTCCGCAAATTTGAAATATCATCCAGGAGAAGGGGCCAGGGCCGTCATTATTGGCCTTGACGGCAGATTCCCGTGGAAAATAGTCACAGCAAGACGCGATTCTCCATTTAGGGCGGAGTCTCGGCAAACGTATCACATGGGAATAGTGTAAAGGAGAAGAAGTGTAGGGAAGAAGGAACGCACAAGAGAATAAATAAGCAGCAGAAAATCAAAACACTCCATTCATAAGTCTATATAAGCTGTCATAAACACTACAATCATAGAGAGGAGGTGGGTCCACTGGCCCGTCAACTCTCGCCATTATCCTCATCCTCGTCCCTCTAGGCATCCCTCTCCTCTCCCCTGAGGTGAGGGCCCCTCAGAAGCCGTCTGGATCCCCGTGCAGAACCCGCCTCGCCTCGTGGCGCCTGCTCCACAGTAGTGGCCCGCTGCTCCTCCCCTGGCGTGGCGAAGAAGTCACCAACAGAAAAGTGGCCAGACTGGCGGAGTCGCGTCCCGAACTCTAGCTGTCACGCCCCGAACCGATAGCAGCGGAATGTGTCGTTTGCTCGGAACGTGGCAGTTAAACAATCATGTCAATCAGAGCATAGTCATTTCCAAAAAACACAATTTGGACAAATAACAAATTTCATTTCAAATATAAGTTCTTTAACATATTCGGGCCCATAAATAACGAAAAGACTCAATAAAAGAAATTACAAGGAGACTCTTGACTCGACTTAACATAAGACACAGGATAGTAAAACTAGGTGGTTCGTCTAGATGTCAACGTTCTCTTCACTCTTGCCCTTGCCCATCTTGTTCGGTCTCGCCATCACTAAGGTCATTACCTGAAAATATTGGAAAACGCAGGGTGAGCGAACGCTCAGTAGGACTTAATATCTCATGATTCCAAGCTAGCTTTAAATCAATTACAGTTTAACATGCTCATGCAGGTCATGCAAGATATAGAAATCGAGAACTGTAATAACACGAGATAAATTCAAGCACTATAATAAACAAACGAGTAAGCAAGATGCTAGATAAACTCATGTAGAGTAGGGACAATGATAATGAAGAGAGTATAGCGAGATCTTAACAAGTACTTTCTCAAGCTAGCATTCGCGAGGAAATATAACATTCATCTATCTATGACGAACACTATCACGAGAGCTTCAATGTATCCATTATTATGAAGGATCTTTGTGACAAGATAATGAGTACTATCAATGAGATAATTCCAAGAACTTTTAGGATGATCGATATAGAAGTAGAACAATTACTTCTACAAGCACTATATAGCAGTTGCCAAGACACTAAGGGAATATCACGACGATATGATAACCCCTCCAATAAGGCAAATCAAGATCTTTTCATGACGAACAATAAGTTGTAGAAAGATGTACTCTGATGGCAATTACTCCCGATCATCACTATCACGAGAGCGTTGCACATCTAGCACTATATAGGATTGGCCAATGCACTAAGGGGAAAATCACGACGATATGACCACCCCTCATGGAAATAGCACTAGTTAGTATTTGGTCGTACACTTAGGAGTTCTCACGACTATATGATTGCTCCTAAATGCCAATAACCGAGTTGGTGAATGCCTGCACCCGATCATCGTATACCGGTAACGTTTGGACTTTGCCTCGCCCAATAGGGTCAGATCAGGACCCGTAGCATTTAGAATGTCATTTTTGTGAGACCCATAGCCCCTGACATTTAGTCTAGACTAATTCCATATTAATGGCCAAGAATTTCAAGGATCTATCATGTAGGAACATTAAGATAGATTTCAAGGAACATAGAGTTCAAGGACAGAACTTGTAATAAGGATGATATATCAATAAACCAGATGAAAACCATGACATTCTGGAAATCTGGGTGATTAGATACAACCAGCTCAGTCGGCCTTGAGGGAATCCAAGGCTACGAGGAGACTTACGGAGGTCCCAATGACTAACTTGCCAGTCCGAAAGAACGGAATGTCCAACGGAGGGCTCGTATGTCACTGAGAGTTGAGTGTATAACGTGAACCATTCATGAAACGGAGACTCCATCTATGGACGTGAGATAAGAGTGCCAAAAGACACGCGGTATGGGTCAAAAACGGAAGAAAACGGTGAGAACATGAATGCGTTAATTATAGAATTCATGTCCATTCAACTTTATAATTGACTATAATTAAATAAACTTACATTATTTTTAAGGCCCGTGGGTGCTGTCATTTATTAATTGGCATCCTCTTGGGGAACGTTAATTTTCATGATTTTTAAATAAATTTATTTAACAAGAATTCACATTTATATCTATTTATTTGAACAAACTCAAAAACATACATTAAAAGGCACATTGATTTATTTAAAATAATTTAAAGAAAAAGAATATATGATAATTAGGAGAAAAATACAAGAATTCCAAATATATTTTTTTCATAATTTTTGGTTACATATTTTAATAAATATAGATTTTCAAAGACATATATACATGATATATATATATATATATATATATATATATATATATATATATATATATATATATATATATATATATATATATATATATATATATATATATATAGTTAAATTGACGCCTATATACCCAAGCGTCAAAACTGAATCTCACGACCTCACTTTGGTCGTTATTTTAAAAATTCAATTTTTTTGGAACATTTCGTTTCTGTACTTAACAATGTAGGAATCTAGCTTATAATATACCGAAATGACCGGCTCGAAAAACTCTACCCAACCATATGTTCAAAATAATTTTTCGACGAGAGACGGGGGATCTTGCGATAGAGGGCATGAAAAACGGTGCAACCACTTTCAGTACCTCAGTCTCTACCCCAATAGTATGCCAGTAAATTTTCATAGCCAAAGGATACTTCTATAACCATTAACGACTATAAATGCGAAAAGCTCATAACCCACATATAAATAATTGACGACTGTCACAGATCAGTTCTTTTTAGAATTTGTTAATTGACGCCCTCGTGACTGTCACGTTTTACATTTTTAACGTCCTTAACAGTGGCGTCAATTGCATAAAACACGACATATGCAACGTCGTCAATTCCAAATGGAATTTGACGACCGTTTTGATGGGCGTCAAAATGAAATAACGCCCTAGAAAGGGGCGTTAATTACTGTAAAAATTTCGAGCACACCGATAATCATGTGTATGATAAAAATGCATGATATAAGATGATTTCATCTATCATGTTGGCCTTAAATCATGGTTTAACTTCGTTTGGGCTACGAAACTTGAGAAAACCTACAATATGATCATGATTTATGCTTGTTTGGGCTAAGAGACTTGCGATAAATCATGAATTATCTTTGTTTGGGCTACGTATACATCTAGCATGCTAGCTTTATAATTTTGCTTGGGAGATTGCCTACCTTCTGACGTTTATATAGATAGAGAAATTGTAGAAGATGAAGAATAGAACAACGGCAACAGCAACAGCAGCTGCAGCGACCTTCACGTAGTCAGGGAAGAAGAAAGAGCAAGGAGGAAGCCTTGTGCTTCACCCCACTGGGCACCACGGTAGCACGTAGCAGAGGAGGAGGGAAAAAAAAGGCATGTTCGCCCTTCGTGTGGCAGCAGGTGGTCGAACGATGGTCGAAGGGGGAGACGAACGAGCAGCAGTAACAAGCCTTTGCACGTTCGATGGAGGGGGTTATTTGTAGAGGAAAAGTGTGACGACCCAGAGTTCAGGATACCGATATACCGATAACATCGATAAACCGACACCAAGAACTGGGGAGGCCACCCAAGAGGCTGATGAGGCCCCTGAAGGGTTGGTGGGGTTAGCTGAGGAATCTGCATAATTAATTGCGAATTGGGGCACGCAATACAATTAAGTATTTAGATTAAAACACAAGTGCGGAAGCAAATTAAAAATAACCAGAGTGATATATATATAACTAGTCCAGAGTCACAAACACTAGTCCTCAAAGTACAACTACGTGGGGTATACCCCGGCAAAAGTACAACACAAGCCTCAAAAAGGCAGCTCGTGCTCAGCTGGCAGCTAGGGACGGTCCCGAAACAGCACGCTAAACTCCGGGAGACGTCGGGCGGAGCTCACCTGAAAGGAGAAGGGTGAGTCACAGCCAGACTCAGTAGGGGTCACGCGGATCCCTACCTCGCACTAAACAAGCAGACATGCATAAATAACAGCAATTAAAGCATGCATTTAAATAAATAACAGGTGATGGCATGGATAACTGATCACAAGAAAGCTGTAAACTCTATCTAAGCAAGTATAACGGCTAACACGTGCCACTACTAAATTAAATGCAAGCGACTGAAACTAAAACTACCAAATAGAATAAGCCGCGACTAATCCAGGCAACAAGGACGGACAACCACTGGAGCAGAAACCAGAAGCGTCCACTGACGGCTTACACTGCGTCTCAAGCACTCGCAGTCGACGAAGCGACAAGCTAAGCGCGTAAACAGTACCAAACCAAGTGACCAGTCGGAGTGGCACCCGTCGGTGTCAGTCCACAGTCTCCGACCACGTGTGCACACACTGACTCTAGCCTGAGCCAGGCCCTCTAACTAGTTTTCTCCCTTGGCAGGATGCTACCATTGGCTGAGAGCCCACGGAACTAGCTTACAAACCGTGAATGGGAAACATACCCCTCCGCCATCCTCAAGCGGGTCGGTACTCAACAGACCTTAGGGCAACAACAGTGGCTCCATTGCATGGAAAGAAAAGCTACTCCATTGGCATATAAAACACGCCATTAAACACTTAAAACAATGCGAATATGGCATGAGTATAGAACGGAACGCATAAGCAATGGGCTGGGAACATAAGCAAACTGACGGGCAAGCGGCGGTCAGAGGGCCACGCGCTACTTGGAAGTGATGGTCGGGGACTGGTGCGTTACATTAAGAGTGACGCGTTGGTCTCCAGCCGTTACTCCCTCCCGAGTTCCAACTCACAGGTGCAGGGGGGAATGTGACGGTAGGGGCCCTGCGCGTCGCTTCCAAGTGGCGCGGTAGGTCACCGCCGTTACATCCTCCCGAGTACCAAACCCAAAGGCCATGAAGGGGAGAGTGACGGTGGGGGTCCTATGCGTTGCTTCTAAGCGACGCACGGGAACTCCGCCGTTACTTTCACCCGAGGCTCAAATCAACTAACAGCGTTCTAAAAATGATAGCAGACGAAGCGACGCCCCGGTCTCGGCGCGCCGCTCGGAAGCGACGGCCGGTCGACAGACCGCTGGGCTCACCGCCTCACCGGGCTAACCGGAAACCACGAACGAGTAACGGATGGGGTTCCCACCGTTACTCTCCAAACGACGCCCCTCGATAGGCCGTTATTTGGGAAGTGACGCGTCCTTCCTGGACCGTGAGGCAAGTGACGGTTCCTGGCAGGACCGTCACTCCACCTGGGTTACGGGCAGGTACGGTTTGTAAACCGAAGCCCCCCCGGACGGCTGAAAACGCCGGGTATCAACGAAAAACCTGTTACCTGACAAACCACACCTGATAAACAATGCTATAAAGCCAAAAACACCCGCATGCATCAACCCGAACCCATTATACGGCTAAAATCACATATTTACCCTAAAAATGGGAAAATGGCCGCATGCATACAACGGGAGGCCTAAGCAACAGAATGAGATACAGGAAATGCTCCTAGCGAGCTCAGGATTCCATCCCCCTACCTCTTGCAAGCCGAAACGCGCGAAAAGCCCCCATGCACCGAGGTAGGCTCGCCGAGCCTTCAAGCTCCAACACGCTCCCACGTCCGCCGATCCTTGCCAAGAAGGGTACCCACGCGTTCGCCTCGACGCGAGGAATCCAACGGCGCCAACCTCATCTCGATCCGTCCTCATCTCGGCCGCGATCCCTACAAGGGGGAGAGAGGCGATCGCGCGAGAGAAAGAGAGAGAGAGAGAGAAAGAGAGAGTGATCGACGGGGAAAAGAGAGTGAGGGTGAGGGATTAAAAGAAAAAAAAGATTAAAATATATATAATATAATTATTATATATATATATAAATCTCATTAATTCTAATAACCCTCAATAAGCTCCGAATAAATCCGGAAAAATACCAGACAAATTCCTAAAAATCTAGGAAAAAAGCCAGAAATTCCAGAACAATTAATAGAGCAAATACCACGAAGGATCCATTAAGGCACGGGCCTTACAATCCCTCCCTCCTCACAGAAATTTCGCCCTCGAAATTTACGACAACCGAAAAGGAGGAAACGGAGAAAGGACTTATACCTCACTGGAACAAGAAAGGAAAAAGCTGACGCATCTCATCTTCACGCTCCCAAGTAGACTCGTTACCAGAGTGACGCTGCCAAGCAACCCTTACCAGAGGAATAACCTTATTTCTCAACCGCTGCTCACGACGGTCTTCAATTCGGATAGGAAACTCTGGTGTGGACAAATCAGCAGTCACCTCGGGCCACACTGAATCATCGAGAACATGAGAAGCATCAGGCACGTATTTCCTCAACTAAGACACGTGGAACACATCATGAATAGCTTGCATGGCCGCAGGAAGTTGCAAACGATAAGCCACTGAACCAATAGCTTCAACAATCGGAAAAGGGCCAACATACCGCGGACTAAGCTTTCCACGCTTCCCAAACCTGGAAACACCCTTCATTGGAGATATTTTAACAAACACCATATCTCCAGGCTCAAATTGTAGTGGACGTCTGCGTTGATCTGCATAACTTTTCTGTCGACTCTGAGCCGTCAACAATCTCGGCCTGATCAGACGAACCACATCAGAACACTGCTGTACCATGTCCGGTCCCGTCAACAGTCGGTCCCCGACATCAAACCAGTTCAGAGGAGTACGACAAGGACGACCATACAGCGCTTCATAAGGAGCCATGCCAATACTGGAGTGAAAACTGTTATTATAAGCAAACTCAACAAGTGGCAAATGCTGACCCCCCGAACCTTGCCAATCAAGGCAACACGATCTCAGCATGTCCTCCAGAGTCTGAATAGTTCTCTCTGACTGTCCATCTGACTGTAGGTGATACGCTGAACTGAAAGCTAACTCAGTGCCCAAAGCTTTCTGGAAACTACGCCAGAAGCCAGAGGTAAAACGTGGGTCACGATCTGACACAAGTGAAACAGGAATTCCATGCAGCGGCACGATCTTCTGCACATAGAGCTCGGTCAATCTCTGCACACTCCAAGTAACTTTAATCGGCAACAATCTGGCGGTTTTCGTCAATCTGTCGACAAGCAGCCAGATCCCATCAAAACCTTGAGAAGTTCGAGGCAAACCCACCACAAAATCTGTAGTGACATGGTCCCATTTCCACATCGGAATCTCTAATGGCTGAAGCAGACCACCTGGCTTTTGATGTTCGGCTTTAACTAACTGACAAGTCAAGCACTTAGAAACAAAAATAGCCACGTCCTTCTTCATGCCGGGCCACCAGAACCGCTTCTTCAAATTCTGATACATCTTAGTGACACCAGGGTGAATAGCAAAACGGGAACCATGGGCTTCACTCAGAATCTCATTCCTCAAATCATTATCAACGGGAATATACAATCTGCCCTGGAAACTGACAACCAGCTCGTCATCAAGTTCCACATCATATCTTGATATGGGCCAAATCAGAATCAGCTTGCTGGGCTTCTAAAATCTGCTGATACAAAGCTGAACCCAAAACTAAGCTAGCACAAACTGTCATCTTCGGATCGGCAGGAATCTCTACACACAATGCCTCACTTGGAAGCTGTTCCCACAATTTCCATTCATGAAGCAACAAATGGCTGACCTGTACTTTCCTGCTCAGAGCATCAGCCACAACATTCATTTTACCTGGCTGATAGGAGAGTGTAAAGTCATAATCCTTCATGTATTCCATCCATCGCCTCTGCCTGAGGTTCAGATCTTTCTGGGAGAAAATATACTGTAAACTCTGATGATCAGTAAGAATCTGAAATTTCTCACCATACAGATAATGTCTCCAGATCTTCAAGGCAAAAATAACTGCAGCTAGCTCCAGATCATGAGTGGGATAATTCCCTTCGTGCTGTTTCAATTGCCGAGATGCATATGCGATAACCTTACCATGTTGCATCAGCACTGCACCCAAACCCACTCGAGACGCATCTGTACAAACAAGAAAATCACCCGAGTCGGAAGGCAAAGTCAACACTGGAGAAGAAGTCAATAGCCTTTTCAATTCAACAAAGCTAGCCTCACACTGATCCGACCAGACAAATGGCACATCCTTCCGTGTCAATTCAGTCATTGGTGCTGCAATCTTCGCAAAATCCTGAATGAATCTGCGGTAATACCCAGCTAATCCTAAAAAACTTCGTATCTCAGTGATGGTCCTCGGTCTCTGCCAACTCAAAACGGCATCAATCTTTGCAGGGTCTACTGCCACTCCATCACCAGAAATCACATGGCCCAGAAAATGAATCTCCCGAAGCCAGAATTCACATTTACTGAGCTTCGCATAAAGCTCGTGATTTCTTAGAGTCTGCAGAACGATCCTCAAATGCTGCACATGATCATCAACAGAGGCAGAATAGATCAAGATGTCATCAACAAAGATCACCACAAACTGGTCCAGAAACGGACGAAAGATACGCTGCATTAGGTCCATAAAAGCTGCTGGGGCATTAGTCAAACCAAACGGCATGACTAAAAATTCAAAGTGACCATATCGAGTGCTGAAAGCAGTCTTCTCCACATCAGATTCCCGGATCCGTAACTGAAAATAGCCAGACCGGATATCAATCCGTGAAAAGACAGTAGTTGACTGTAACTGGTCAAACAAATCATCAATCCTGGGGAGCGGATACTTATTCTTGATAGTCGCCTGATTCAGCTACCTGTAATCAATACAAAGCCTCAGGCTTCCGTCTTTCTTTTTCACAAACAACACTGGAGCACTCCACGGAGAAAAACTGGGACGAATATAACCTTTCTCCAGTAACTCTAGTAGCTGTGCACACAGTACTTTCAATTCAGCTGGAGCCATACGGTACGGCGGCTTTGCTAAGGGGCCAGTACTTGGAATCAGTTCAATCACCATCTCAATCTCTCGCTCTGGGGGCAAGCCTGGCAACTCGTCAGGAAACACATCAGGGAACTCACAGACAACAGGAATATCACAAACATCCCGTCGTGGTTTTTCAACAGCCACCACTGAAGCAAGGAATCCCTGACAACCTGCACTAAGCAACCTATAGGCTCGAATAGCAGAAATAATCGTACGAGAAGAACGGGATCGAATACCTTGAAAATAAAAGGCTGATTTTCCCTGGGGCTGAAAATAGACTTTCTTCGATCTGCAGTCAACTACAGCTCCATAATGCTCCAACCAATCCATTCCCAGAATAACATCATAATCTACCAGCTGCAACGCAAACAATCTTGCCGGCAACTGATGATTATCAATCAAAACAGGAGATTCTTCCAAACACAGAGGAGCAACCATGAAATCTCCAGAAGGCAATTCCACAAACAACTCACAAGACAGCTCAGAAGTCGGTTCCTCAATACAAGCCATGAATTCCTCAGAAATAAAAGAGTGAGAAGCACCAGAATCAAATAAGACATGAGCTGAATGACCATAAAGCATAATCGTACCTTCCACAAGATGGGACGCAGCAGCATCAGCTCTTGTCAAATGAGAAACTTTGCCTTTCTGCTTCTTGGAACCAGCTGAAGATTGCTGAGAAGACGCCGATGCCTGAGAGAAAAATTGTTGTGGAGCTTGAGGTGCAGGAGGTCTAAACTGCGGCTGAGGTTGAGACAACTGAGGAGCTTGCAATTGAGTCGGCCTCAGCGGGCAATCCCGAACCACATGACCTGGCTGGTCACACCTAAAGCAAACAATAGGAAGAGAACACAGCTGGCCCTTGTGATGACCACCGCATCTCCGACACGTCCACGGCTGACTAGCAGCTGAGCTCTGTCGAGTCTGAGAAGAAGGTGCTGTCGGCTGCTGAACAGAATCTGTACCGGACGGCTGCTGAAAAAACTTCTTCTTCTTCTTGAACCTTTTGAACTTGGGCTTAGAAGGAGAGGAAGCACTGGAAACCTCTGACTGGACCGAAGGAACACCAGGCACGGGCTGTCGGTAAGTCTGCTGAACCTGAGCTACCGGCTGCACTGACCCTGCTTGGGGATATCCACCCGGTCTCGCCATCTCCAGCTCTAAAGCTACAGCTGTCTGACACGCAGTATCGAGATCCGTAACACGACTCGCTATCAGCGGCATCTTCAACTCTGGCCTCAACCCACGCAAGAATTGCTGGGTCTTCAAAGCTTCACTGGCCAGCACATGGGGCGCATACTGACCTAATTCCAAGAACTTATTCCTGTACTGAAGCACGGTCATATTGCCCTGAGTCAATTCCATAAACTGATACATCTTATCCATCTGCAAGCAGGTAGGAGTATAGGCACGCTCAAAAGCAGCAACAAACTCTGCCCAAGTGATTTGCCGAAGAGGTCTGGATCGAAAGGAAATCTGCCACTCGGCTTTCCACCACGCAATGGATGTACCCTGGAGTTGAAAGGCAGCGAGCATGACTTTTTCATCTTCAGCACACTCCATCGAGACAAACACACGCACTATCGCATCCAGCCATTGCCTCGCGACTTCTGGATCAGCTTGGCCATCGAAAGCAGGCGGATTGAACATCAGAAATTCCTTCAAAGCCTTGCCTCGACTGCCAGGCACTTCAGCTTGAACGATCGGCACTGGAGGAGCAACTGGAACGACAGGAACAGCGGGAACTGCAGGAGGATGTGCAGAACCGCTACCTTCCCTGGGCGCATCTCGAGGAACACGCGGAGCTCGAGGAGGTCTCCCTCGACGAGGCGGCATAATTATGCTGCCAAAACACAATCAACAATAAAATCCATCAATCATACAGAAAACATCCTATGCCAGCAAGAGACGACAACAGGACTAGCTCTGGACAAGCGTCAATTCCAATTCCTTACGCAAATCCTCAACTTACGCTCTGATACCAGCTGTGACGACCCAGAGTTCAGGATACCGATATACCGATAACATCGATAAACCGACACCAAGAACTGGGGAGGCCACCCAAGAGGCTGATGAGGCCCCTGAAGGGTTGGTGGGGTTAGCTGAGGAATCTACATAATTAATTACGAATTGGGGCGCGCAATACAATTAAGTATTTAGATTAAAACACAAGTGCGGAAGCAAATTAAAAATAACCAGAGTGATATATATATAACTAGTCCAGAGTCACAAACACTAGTCCTCAAAGTACAACTACGCGGGGTATACCCCGGCAAAAGTACAACACAAGCCTCAAAAAGGCAGCTCGTGCTCAGCTGGCAGCTAGGGACGGTCCCGAAACAGCACGCTAAACTCCGGGAGACGTCGGGCGGAGCTCACCTGAAAGGAGAAGGGTGAGTCACAGCCAGACTCAGTAGGGGTCACGCGGATCCCTACCTCGCACTAAACAAGCAGACATGCATAAATAACAGCAATTAAAGCATGCATTTAAATAAATAACAGGCGATGGCATGGATAACTGATCACAAGAAAGCTGTAAACTCTATCTAACCAAATATAACAGCTAACATGTGCCACTACTAAATTAAATGCAAGTGACTGAAACTAAAACTACCAAATAGAATAAGCCGCGACTAATCCAGGCAACAAGGACGGACAACCACTAGAGCAGAAACCAGAAGCGTCCACTGACGGCTTACACTGCGTCTCAAGCACTCGCAGTCGACGAAGCGACAAGCTAAGCGCGTAAACAGTACCAAACCAAGTGACCAGTCGGAGTGGCACCCGTCGGTGTCAGTCCACAGTCTCCGACCACGTGTGCACACACTGACTCTAGCCTGAGCCAGGCCCTCTAACTAGTTTTCTCCCTTGGCAGGACGCTACCATTGGCTGGGAGCCCACGGAACTAGCTTACAAACCGTGAATGGGAAACATACCACTCCGCCATCCTCAAGCGGGTCGGTACTCAACAGACCTTAGGGCAACAACAGTGGCTCCATTGCATGGAAAGAAAAGCTACTCCATTGGCATATAAAACACACCATTAAACACTTAAAACAATGCGAATATGGCATGAGTATAGAACGGAACGCATAAGCAATGGGCTGGGAACATAAGCAAACTGACGGGCAAGCGGCGGTCAGAGGGCCACGCGCTACTTGGAAGTGACGGTCGGGGACTGGTGCGTTACATCAAGAGTGACGCGCTGGTCTCCAGCCGTTACTCCCTCCCGAGTTCCAACTCACAGGTGCAGGGGGGAATGTGACGGTAGGGGCCCTGCGCGTCGCTTCCAAGTGGCGCGGTAGGTCACCGCCGTTACATCCTCCCGAGTACCAAACCCAAAGGCCATGAAGGGGAGAGTGACGGTGGGGGTCCTATGCGTTGCTTCTAAGCGACGCGCGGGAACTCCGCTGTTACTTTCACCCGAGGCTCAAATCAACTAACAGCGTTCTAAAAACGATAGCAGACGAAGCGACGCCCCGGTCTCGGCGCGCCGCTCGGAAGCGACGGCCGGTCGACAGACCGTCGGGCTCACCGCCTCACCGGGCTAACCGAAAACCACGAACGAGTAACGGATGGGGTTCCCACCGTTACTCTCCAAACGACGCCCCTCGATAGGCCGTTATTTGGGAAGTGACGCGTCCTTCCTGGACCGTCAGGCAAGTGACGGTTCCTGGCAGGACCGTCACTCCACCTGGGTTACGGGCGGGTACGGTTTGTAAACCGAAGCCCCCCCGGACGGCTGAAAACGCCGGGTATCGACGAAAAACCTGTTACCTGACAAACCACACCTGATAAACAATGCTATAAAGCCAAAAACACCCGCATGCATCAACCCGAACCCATTATACGGCTAAAATCACATATTTACCCTAAAAATGGGAAAATGGCCGCATGCATACAACGGGGGCCTAAGCAACAGATGAGCTATAGGAAATGCTCCTAGCAAGCTAAGGATTCCATCCCCCTACCTCTTGCAAGCCGAAACGCGCGAAAAGCCCGCATGCACCAAGGTAGGCTCGCCGAGCCTTCAAGCTCCAACACGCTCCCACGTCCACCGATCCACGCCGAGATGGGTACCCACGCGTTCGCCTCGACGCAAGGAATCAACGGCGTCAACCTTGCTTCAATCCGACCTCGTCTCGGCCGCTATCCCTAGGAAGAGGGGAGACGGTCGCGTAGAGGAGAGAGAGAGAGCGAGGGTGAGAAAGAGATCGACGAGGAAGAGAGAGAGAGAGAGGGTGAGGGATTAATAAAATAAAAATAAAATTAATATATATATAATTTAATCATTATATATATAAAATCTTAGTAATTCCAATAACCCTCAAACAGCTCCGAATAAATCCGGAAAAATACCAGACAAATTCCTAAAAATCTAGGGAAAAAGCCAGAAATTCCAGAACAATTAATAGAGCAAATACCACGAAGGATCCATTAAGGCACGGGCCTTACAAAAAGGGGTCTTAGTGGGGTTAGAACTCCATCGGAAGCAATGCTTCCATGTTTTGTTCTGGTTAACCTCGCAATTGCCAAAACCTTAGCCGCCTGCCCACTATTAATTTGAAACCCTAAACTTCATGCAAAGGCTTCGAACGTGAGAGGTTTAAACTTAAGAAGGTTTGTTAATAAAAACCCATGCATATATATATTTATCTATGTACCCGATTAGTGTCTTACGTACATAGCTTAAGCTCATTACTAAGGCCCTTTAAACCTTTATCTTATATACCTATTTTCCCAAAGTCCATTATATATATATTATATTCGTGTGTATATATTTTGGCTCATTTACCACCCACCCTGTTAAGGCCCATTAGCTGAGGGATATACTTGGGTTTTAATATAAAGAATATCATATATATATTATTAAGGCCCATACATGCCAAAAATTTAATAAGTTATAACTTATTTATTTATCTTTCTTGTTAATTTCCATTGATGCCTCAGGTATCAGAGTCGGGTTCGATCCTATAACTCTTTATGTGCATATATGTGTATAAATAAACAAATAAATAAATATATATATATATATATATATATATATTTGGGAATGATATTCCTTTTAAATACTTAAAAGGTACTGCTCATAGATAAAGGAGAATATTAATTTATATTCTTTATTTATTTATTAACATTGAAGCCCATTTACTATTTTAACTAATTATCACTTTTCCTTTATCAAAATTTTAATTTTTCATGATGAATATTTATAGTTATTCTATTATTCTAGATTTAAATTCTCGGGGTGCTACACCCTCCCCCACTTAAAAGAATTTGGTCCCCAAATTCACATAGTTTCTTTTCCAAAATTTGTGAGGTAAGATCACCATATCTAAAACATGTATTCTGGCTATATCATTCCCATATCATGCTAAGTACTTTAGGTCATATCCGATTCATGCAAGTTTTTAGATGAGATAGGTTTATAGGCTTACCTTCCATTGCTTGCGGTGCTTCTTCCTTTAAGAGTGGACATCGAGCAATTTTGTGATCTCTGCTTCCACAATGGATGCATTTGCCAAGTTTATACCAACACTCGTCTGGATTATGCCTTCCCTTCTTGCAATGCTTGCATTTTCCCTTGGTCAGAACAATTTGTCGATCTTTATTCCGGGGTTTCTTGTTTTCATAGATTTTGTTGCCTTCATTAAATCTCTTCTTGTCGTTCATGTTTTCCTTGTTCTTGGGTCCATTTGGTAAGTCCTTCTTGGCAACCTTTCCTTTGATTCTTTCCATCATATCTATAGCATCTTCCAAGAGTTGAGCTTTTCTAACCATCTCCGTATATGTTTAAATTTCTAGTGGAGCTAGTTGAGGTATAAGTTCCACCTTCAAGCTATTCATAAATCTCTTTGCTCTCATTTTCTCCGTGCAAACCAAGTGTGGTGCATATCGGGCCAATCTAGAAAACCTCGCTTCATACTCGGCGACTGACAGACGACGTTGCTTCAAAGCCGCAAATTCCATAGCTTTCTTCTCGCGAATTCTTTCCGAGAAATACTTTTCATTAAAGTGTTCTAAGAATTCGTCCCATGTAACTTGCTCATTAGGCAAGATTGCTTCCACGGATCCCCACCATACTCGGGCATCCTTCTCTAATTGATAAGTTCCTAATAGTACCTTCTCTTCGTCGGTGCATTGCATCACCTTAAAGGTCCTCTCTATTTCTTGCACCCAATTCTCTGCTTCATCCGGGTCAGTCGACCCACTAAACTTAGGGGGATTTATCTTTTGGAACTTCCGATGCAAATCCCCGGTTCCATGTCATGCTCCACCTTGTGCAACTTGTTGCAAGGCTTGCGTTAATCCCTGGATAGTGCGTTGCATCTCTCTCCATTGAGCTCTCTCAGCGGCCATTCTAGCCTACAAGAATAAGGTTTAGATTAATGATATTCATATCTCGACAGGTATCTAACGCGAATGTAACATATTTTATCATTTAACCCCAAAGCCCTACCCAAATCTCACAGGGTTCCTATAGGATAACTGAAAAGGACGACTCAATCTAGGACTTGAACCTGATGACCTAGGGATTTAGAAAGCCTAGGCTTTGATACCACCTTCTGTCACGCCCCGAACCGATAGCAGCGGAACGTGTCATTTGCTCGGAACGTGGCAGTTAAACAGTCATGTCAATCAGAGCATAGTCATTTCCACAAAACACAATTTGGACAAATAATAAATTTCATTTCAAATATAAGTTCTTTAACATATTCGGGCCCATAAATAACGAAAAGACTCAATAAAAGAAATTACAAGGAGACTCTTGACTCGACTTAACATAAGACACAGGATAGCAAAATTAGGTGGTTCGTCTAGATGTCAGCGTTCTCTTCACTCTTGCCCTTGCCCATCTTGTTCGGTCTCGCCATCACTAAGTTCATTACCTAAAAATATTGGAAAACGCAGGGTGAGCGAACGCTCAGTAGTACTTAATATCTCATGATTCCAAGCTGGCTTTAAATCAATTACAGTTTAACATGCTCATGCAGGTCATGCAAGATATAGAAATCGAGAACTGTAATAACACGAGATAAATTCAAGCACTATAATAAACAAACGAGTAAGCAAGATGCTAGATAAACTCATGTAGAGTAGGGACAATGATAATCAAGAGAGTATAGCGAGATCTTAACAAGTACTTTCTCAAGCTAGCATTCACGAGGAAATATAACATTCATCTCTCTATGACGAACACTATCACGAGAGCTTCAATGTATCCATTATTATGAAGGATCTTTGTGACAAGATAACGAGTACTATCAATGAGATAATTTCAAGAACTTTTAGGATGATCGATATAGAAGTAGAATAATTACTTCTACAAGCACTATGTAGCAGTTGCCAAGACACTAAGGGAATATCACGACGATATGATAACCCCTCCAATAAGGCAAATCAAGATCTTTTCATGACGAACAATAAGTTGTAGAAAGATGTACTCTGATGGCAATTACTCCCGATCATCACTATCACGAGAGCGTTGCACATCTAGCACTATATAGGATTGGCCAATGCACTAAGGGGAAAATCACGACGATATGACCACCCCTCATGGAAATAGCACTAGTTAGTATTTGGTCGTACACTTAGGAGTTCTCACGACTATATGATTGCTCCTAAATGTCAATAACCGAGTTGGTGAATGCCTGCACCCGATCATCGTATACCGGTAACGTTTGGACTTTGCCTCGCCCAATAGGGTCAGATCAGGACCCGTAGCATTTAGAATGTCATTTTTGTGGGACCCATAGCCCCTGACATTTAGTCTAGACTAATTCCATATTAATGGCCAAGAATTTCAAGGATCCAGCATGTAGGAACATTAAGATAGATTTCATGGAACATAGAGTTCAAGGACAGAACTTGTAATAAGGATAATATATCAATAAACCAGATGAAAACCATGACATTCTGGAAATCTGGGTGATTAGGTACAACCAGCTCAGTCGGCCTTGAGGGAATCCAAGGCTACGAGGAGACTTACGGAGGTCCCAATGACTAACTTGCCAGTCCGAAAGAACGGAATGTCCAACGGAGGGCTCGTATGTCACCGAGAGTTGAGTGTATAACGTGAACCAATCATGAAACGGAGACTCCATCTACGGACGTGAGATGAGAGTGCCAAAAGACCTGCGGTATGGGTCAAAAACGGAAGAAAACGGTGAGAACATGAATGCGTTAATTATAGAATTCATGTCCATTCAACTTTATAATTGACTATAATTAAATAAACTTACATTATTTTTAAGGCTCGTGGGTGCTGTCATTTATTAATTGGCATCCTCTTGGGGAACGTTAATTTTCATGATTTTTAAATAAATTTATTTAACAAGAATTCACATTAATATCTATTTATTTGAACAAACTCAAAAACATACATTAAAAGGCACATTGATTTATTTAAAATAATTTAAAGAAAAATAATATATGATAATTAGGAGAAAAATACAAGAATTCCAAATATATTTTTTTCATAATTTTTGGTTACATATTTTAATAAATATAGATTTTCAAAGACATATATACATGATATATATATATATATATATATATATATATAGTTAAATTGACGCCTATATACCCAAGCGTCAAAACTGAATCTCACGACCTCACTTTGGTCGTTATTTTAAAAATTCAATTTTTTTGGAACCTTTCGTTTCTGTACTTAACAATGTAGGAATCTAGCTTATAATATACCGAAATGACCGGCTCGAAAAACTCTACCTAACCATATGTTCAAAATAATTTTTCGACGAGAGACAGGGGATCTTGCGATAGAGGGCATGAAAAATGGTGCAACCACTTTCAGTACCTCAGTCTCTACCCCAATAGTATGCCAGTAAATTTTCATGGCCAAAGGATACTTCTATAACCATTAATGACTATAAATGCGAAAAGCTCATAACCCATATATAAATAATTGACGACTGTCACAGATCCGTTCTTTTTAGAATTTGTTAATTGACGCCCTCGTGACTGTCACGTTTTACATTTTTAACGTCCTTAACAGTGGCGTCAATTGCATAAAACACGACATATGCAACGTCGTCAATTCCAAATGGAATTTGACGACCGTTTTGATGGGCGTCAAAATGAAATAACGCCCTAGAAAGGGGCGTTAATTACTGTAAAAATTCCGAGCACACCGATAATCATGTGTATGATAAAAATGCATGATATAAGATGATTTCATCTATCATGTTGGCCTTAAATCATGGTTTAACTTCGTTTGGGCTACGAAACTTGAGAAAACCTACAATATGATCATGATTTATGCTTGTTTGGGCTAAGAGACTTGCGATAAATCATGAATTATCTTTGTTTGGGCTACGTATACATCTAGCATGCTCGCTTTATAATTTTGCTTGGGAGATTGCCTACCTTCTGACGTTTATATAGATAGAGAAATTATAGAAGATGAAGAATAGAACAACGGCAACAGCAACAGCAGCTGCAGCGACCTTCACGTAATCAGGGAAGAAGAAAGAGCAAGGAGGAAGCCTTGTGCTTCACCCCACTGGGCACCACGGTAGCACGTAGCAGAGGAGGAGGGAAAAAAAAGGCATGTTCGCCCTTCGTGTGGCAGCAGGTGGTCGAACGATGGTCGAAGGGGGAGACGAACGAGCAGCAGTAACAAGCCTTTGCACGTTCGATGGAGGGGGTTATTTGTAGAGGAAAAGGGGTCTTAGTGGGGTTAGAACTCCATCGGAAGCAATGCTTCCATGTTTTGTTCTGGTTAACCTCGCAATTGCCAAAACCTTAGCCGCCTGCCCACTATTAATTTGAAACCCTAAACTTCATGCAAAGGCTTCGAACGTGAGAGGTTTAAACTTAAGAAGGTTTGTTAATAAAAACCCATGCATATATATATTTATCTGTGTACCCTGTTAGTGTCTTACGTACATAGCTTAAGCTCATTACTAAGGCCCTTTAAACCTTTATCTTATATACCTATTTTCCCAAAGTCCATTATATATATATTATATTCGTGTGTATATATTTTGGCTCATTTACCACCCACCCTGTTAAGACCCATTAGCTGAGGGATATACTTGGGTTTTAATATAAACAATATCATATATATATTATTAAGGCCCATACATGCCAAAAATTTAATAAGTTATAACTTATGTATTTATCTTTCTTGTTAATTTCCATTGATGCCTCAGGTATCAGAGTCGGGTTCGATCCTATAACTCTTTATGTGCATATATGTGTATAAATAAAAATATATATATATATATATATATATATTTGGGAATGATATTCCTTCTAAATACTTAAAAGGTACTGCTCATAGATAAAGGAGAATATTAATTTCTATTCTTTATTTATTTATTAACATTGAAGCCCATTTACTATTTTAACTAATTATCACTTTTCCTTTATCAAAATTTTAATTTTTCATGATGAATATTTATAGTTATTCTATTATTCTAGATTTAAATTCCCGGGGTGCTACACCCTCCCCCACTTAAAAGAATTTGGTCCCCAAATTCACATAGTTTCTTTTCCAAAATTTGTGAGGTAAGATCACCATATCTAAAACATGTATTCTGGCTATATCATTCCCATATCATGCTAAGTACTTTAGGTCATATCCGATTCATGCAAGTTTTTAGATGAGATAGGTTTATAGGCTTACCTTCCATTGCTTGCGGTGCTTCTTCCTTTAAGAGTGGACATCGAGCAATTTTGTGATCTCTGCTTCCACAACGGATGCATTTGCCAAGTTTATACCAACACTCGTCTGGATTATGCCTTCCCTTCTTGCAATGCTTGCATTTCCCCTTGGTCGGAACAATTTGTCGATCTTTATTCCGGGGTTTCTTATTTTCATAGATTTTGTTGCCTTCATTAAATCTCTTCTTGTCGTTCATGTTTTCCTTGTTCTTGGGTCCATTTGGTAAGTCCTTCTTGGCAACCTTTCCTTTGATTCTTTTCATCATATCTATAGCATCTTCCAAGAGTTGAGCTTTTCTAACCATCTCCGTATATGTTTGAATTTCTAGTGGAGCTAGTTGAGGTATAAGTTCCACCTTCAAGCTATTCATAAATCTCTTTGCTCTCATTTTCTCCGTGCAAACCAAGTGTGGTGCATATCGGGCCAATCTAGAAAACCTCGCTTCATACTCGGCGACTGACAGACGACGTTGCTTCAAAGCCGCAAATTCCATACCTTTCTTCTCGCGAATTCTTTCCGAGAAATACTTTTCATTAAAGTGTTCTAAGAATTCGTCCCATGTAACTTGCTCATTAGGCAAGATTGCTTCCACGGATCCCCACCATACTCGGGCATCCTTCTCTAATTGATAAGTTCCTAATAGTACCTTCTCTTCGTCGGTGCATTGCATCACCTTAAAGGTCCTCTCTATTTCTTGCACCCAATTCTCTGCTTCATCCGGGTCAGTCGACCCACTAAACTTAGGGGGATTTATCTTTTGGAACTTCCGATGCAAATCCCCGGTTCCATGCCGTGCTCCACCTTGTGCAACTTGTTGCAAGGCTTGCGTTAATCCCTGGATAGTGCGTTGCATCTCTCTCCATTGAGCTCTCTCAGCGGCCATTCTAGCCTACAAGAATAAGGTTTGGATTAATGATATTCATATCTCGACAGGTATCTAACGCGAATGTAACATATTTTATCATTTAACCCCAAAGCCCTACCCAAATCTCACAGGGTTCCTATAGGATAACTGACAAGGACGACTCAATCTAGGACTTGAACCTGATGACCTAGGGATTTAGAAAGCCTAGGCTCTGATACCACCTTCTGTCACGCCCCGAACCGATAGCAGCGGAACGTGTCGTTTGCTCGGAACGTGGCAGTTAAACAGTCATGTCAATCAGAGCATAGTCATTTCCACAAAACACAATTTGGACAAATAACAAATTTCATTTCAAATATAAGTTCTTTAACATATTCGGGCCCATAAATAACGAAAAGACTCAATAAAAGAAATTACAAGGAGACTCTTGACTCGACTTAACATAAGACACAGGATAGCAAAATTAGGTGGTTCGTCTAGATGTCAGCGTTCTCTTCACTCTTGCCCTTGCCCATCTTGTTCGGTCTCGCCATCACTAAGGTCATTACCTGAAAATATTAGAAAACGCAGGGTGAGCGAACGCTCAGTAGGACTTAATATCTCATGATTCCAAGCTAGCTTTAAATCAATTACAGTTTAACATGCTCATGCAGGTCATGCAAGATATAGAAATCGAGAACTGTAATAACACGAGATAAATTCAAGCACTATAATAAACAAACGAGTAAGCAAGATGCTAGATAAACTCATGTAGAGTAGGGACAATGATAATCAAGAGAGTATAGCGAGATCTTAACAAGTACTTTCTCAAGCTAGCATTCACGAGGAAATATAACATTCATCTCTCTATGACGAACACTATCACGAGAGCTTCAATGTATCCATTATTATGAAGGATCTTTGTGACAAGATAACGAGTACTATCAATGAGATAATTCCAAGAACTTTTAGGATGATCGATATAGAAGTAGAACAATTACTTCTACAAGCACTATATAGCAGTTGCCAAGACACTAAGGGAATATCACGACGATATGATAACCCCTCCAATAAGGCAAATCAAGATCTTTTCATGACGAACAATAAGTTGTAGAAAGATGTACTCTGATGGCAATTACTCCCGATCATCACTATCACGAGAGCGTTGCACATCTAGCACTATATAGGATTGGCCAATGCACTAAGGGGAAAATCACGACGATATGACCACCCCTCATGGAAATAGCACTAGTTAGTATTTGGTCGTACACTTAGGAGTTCTCACGACTATATGATTGCTCCTAAATGCCAATAACCGAGTTGGTGAATGCCTGCACCCGATCATCGTATACCGGTAACGTTTGGACTTTGCCTCGCCCAATAGGGTCAGATCAGGACCCGTAGCATTTAGAATATCATTTTTGTGGGACCCATAGCCCCTGACATTTAGTCTAGACTAATTCCATATTAATGGCCAAGAATTTCAAGGATCCAGCATGTAGGAACATTAAGATAGATTTCATGGAACATAGAGTTCAAGGACAGAACTTGTAATAAGGATGATATATCAATAAACCAGATGAAAACCATGACATTCTAGAAATCTGGGTGATTAGGTACAACCAGCTCAGTCGGCCTTGAGGGAATCCAAGGCTACGAGGAGACTTACGGAGGTCCCAATGACTAACTTGCCAGTCCGAAAGAACAGAATGTCCAACGGAGGACTCGTATGTCACCGAGAGTTGAGTGTATAACGTGAACCAATCATGAAATGGAGACTCCATCTACGGACGTGAGATGAGAGTGCCAAAAGACCCGCGGTATGGGTCAAAAACGGAAGAAAACGGTGAGAACATGAATGCGTTAATTATAGAATTCATGTCCATTCAACTTTATAATTGACTATAATTAAATAAACTTACATTATTTTTAAGGCTCGTGGGTGCTGTCATTTATTAATTGGCATCCTCTTGGGGAACGTTAATTTTCATGATTTTTAAATAAATTTATTTAACAAGAATTCACATTTATATCTATTTATTTGAACAAACTCAAAAACATACATTAAAAGGCACATTGATTTATTTAAAATAATTTAAAGAAAAAGAATATATGATAATTAGGAGAAAAATACAAGAATTCCAAATATATTTTTTTCATAATTTTTGGTTACATATTTTAATAAATATAGATTTTCAAAGACATATATACATGATATATATATATATATATATATATATAAAGTTAAATTGACGCCTATATACCCAAGCGTCAAAACTGAATCTCACGACCTCACTTTGGTCGTTATTTTAAAAATTCAATTTTTTTGGAACCTTTCATTTCTGTACTTAACTATGTAGGAATCTAGCTTATAATATACCGAAATGACCGGCTCGAAAAACTCTACCTAACCATATGTTCAAAATAATTTTTCGACGAGAGATGGGGGATCTTGCGATAGAGGGTATGAAAAATGGTGCAACCACTTTCAGTACCTCAGTCTCTACCCCAATAGTATGCCAGTAAATTTTCATGGCCAAAGGATACTTCTATAACCATTAACGATTATAAATGCGAAAAGCTCATAACCCACATATAAATAATTGACGACTGTCACAGATCACTTCTTTTTAGAATTTGTTAATTGACGCCCTCGTGACTGTCACGTTTTACATTTTTAACGTCCTTAACAGTGGCGTCAATTGCATAAAACACGACATATGCAACGTCGTCAATTCCAAATGGAATTTGACGACCGTTTTGATGGGCGTCAAAATGAAATAACGCCCTAGAAAAGGGCGTTAATTACTGTAAAAATTCCAAGCACACCGATAATCATGTGTATGATAAAAATGCATGATATAAGATGATTTCATCTATCATGTTGGCCTTAAATCATGGTTTAACTTTGTTTGGGCTACGAAACTAGAGAAAACCTACAATATGATCATGATTTATGCTTGTTTGGGCTAAGAGACTTGCGATAAATCATGAATTATCTTTGTTTGGGCTACGTATACATCTAGCATGTTAGCTTTGTAATTTTGCTTGGTAGATTGCCTACCTTCTGACGTTTATACAGATAGAGAAATTGCAGAAGATGAAGAATAGAACAACGGCAACAGCAACAGCAGCTGCAGCGACCTTCACGTAATCAGGAAGAAGAAAGAGCAAGGAGGAAGCCTTGTGCTTCACCCCACTCGGCACCACGGTAGCACGTAGCAGAGGAGGAGGGGAAAAAAAGGCCTTTTCGCCCTTCGTGTGGCAGTAGGTGGTCGAACGATGGTCGAAGGGGGAGACGAACGAGCAGCAGTAACAAGCCTTTGCACGTTCGATGGAGGGGGTTATTTGTAGAGGAAAAGGGGACTTAGTGGGGTTAGAACTCCATCGGAAGCAATGCTTCCATGTTTTGTTCTGGTTAACCTCGCAATTGCCAAAACCTTAGCCGCTTGCCCACTATTAATTTGAAACCCTAAACTTCATGCAAAGGCTTCGAACGTAAGAGGTTTAAACTTAAGAAGGTTTGTTAATAAAAACCCATGCATATATATATTTATCTGTGTACCCTGTTAGTGTCTTACGTACATAGCTTAAGCTCATTACTAAGGCCCTTTAAACCTTTATCTTATATACCTATTTTCCCAAAGTCCATTATATATATATTATATTCGTGTGTATATATTTTGGCTCATTTACCACCCACCCTGTTAAGGCCCATTAGCTGAGGGGTATACTTGGGTTTTAATATAAAGAATATCATATAGATATTATTAAGGCCCATACATGCCAAAAATTTAATAAGTTATAACTTATTTATTTATCTTTCTTGTTAATTTCCATTGATGCCTCAGGTATCAGAGTCGGGTTCAATCCTATAACTCTTTATGTGCATATATGTGTATAAATAAATAAACAAATATATATATATATATATTTAGGAATTATATTCCTTCTAAATACTTAAAAGGTACTGCTCATAGATAAAGGAGAATATTAATTTCTATTCTTTATTTATTTATTAACATTGAAGCCCATTTACTATTTTAACTAATTATCACTTTTCCTTTATCAAAATTTTAATTTTTCATGATGAATATTTATAGTTATTCTATTATTCTAGATTTAAATTCTCGGGGTGCTACACTCGCGCTCTCTCGTAGCGCGTCTCCATCGCTCCTAGCCTCTGCACCACGATCTAAAGGCCTAGCTGGAGCTCCCTCACTCGGGCCTCCAAGGCCTTCCTCTCGGCCTGATCTCGTTGTCGCTCTGCCCTTCTCTCCTCTCTCCTCTCTCTCTGCCTCTCTCCTCGTCACCTGGAGAAGGACCCTCAACTCCAGGAGGACTGGAGAAGGCCTCTCCTCATCCTGACGCCGCAGTTCCGCCACCGCTGCCGCCCAAGCATCTCGCTCCTCTTCGGCACGGACCGCGCGAGCCGCCGCGCTAGCAAGTTGCTCTTGGAGGGAGGCGGTCTCCAAAAAAAGAGCCGGAGAACTGGAAGACGATCCGCCAACCATCCCTGCCATCATTTCCTGCTGGGCACATTGGAACAGATAAATAACAACCATCTGCTAAACTCCAGGATTTCATGATAAAAAAAAATAATAATAATATAAAAGAAAAAAGAAAAAAATTGGGGCCTTACCGCCACCTCTGTCCGTATCCCAAGCTGAAGAGCCCCCACTCGGTCCTCCCTTTGCTGCCGCAGGAAGTCAGCGCTGTCCTGCACCTGTACGCTCCCTTGCTGTCCAGGGAGACGTATGCACCAATCCTCGAGCTTCGCCTTGCCGCGACTCTCCTTCCTAACACGGCTTGGCTCATCTGCGCTCGCCCACTCGTCGGCCAAGCCCGGGACCTTGGCCGTACCCTGCATAAAAAGGGAGGTCCCACATCAATTAAAGAGAACGCGTCTCCTGTCAAGGACGCGTCCATCATTTGAGTGCCACAGTCACCGAGCCCCCTTCCACTCCCATGCAAACTCAGAAGCAAATCAAAGAGGAGGAGATCGAAGGACCTACCAGACCATGTTCACCTCCCTCTGCGCCATCGGGTCCCTCGGGTGCCCGAAGCGGCCCTTCCTCTTCCATGGACGCCTCTCTGTGCTCTTGCGCGTCCCTCCTCGGGCGAGGAGTCCCTCGTCCCTCTCCACCTTCACCATGGTCCGGCCCACCAAGCTCCATCAATCGAGAGTGGAAGGAGACGAAGATGGGCGAGCGAATCTTGACGGGAGGCGGGCTCGTCTGCGCGCAAGGCACTGAAGAAGAAGGGCTGCCTGACGTTTTAAATTTGAATTTGAAGGTTAAGACGCGTCCCTGCGCCTGGACGCACCCAAAAGGAGAAAAGAAGAAAAAAGAAAAAAAAAGAGGATCCCTCCGTGCAAGGCGTAGTTCCCTACTTTTCAGGGCAAGGTCTCGGAAGCGTGCCTCGAAACAACTCGGTGCAAGAGAAGAAGCGTAAAAAGGGAAAGTGCATACGACAAAAGGAACCATTTCATTGCACATAAGCAAATAGTCAATTATACATCATAAAGTGAGGAAGGCGGGGTGTACAAGCAACTCTCTAACTCTCGCTACCACCCTCCTGATCATCTCTCTCCTCCCTCCTCTGACGGAGATCCCTAGGGGGCCTCCGTGAACTCTGAGAGGCGGTGCTCGCCTCGCCCTGTGGTGGCACGCTAGCCTCGAAGGCGCGGCGACGCTCCTCGGCCGAAGAAACTAGAAAGCTACCCATGGAGAAAGAACCAGACTGACGAAGTGGCGCCCCGTGCTCCTTCGCCCTCTGATACCGCTCCTCGCTCTCCCAAAGCCTCCCCCCCGCCGTGCCGAGACTCAATCGAAGCTCCATCAGCTGGGCCTCCAGAGCCCTCCTCTCGTCCCAGTCTCGCAGTCGCTCCGCCCTCCTGTCCTCCATCTCTCTCTCTCTCTCTCTCTCCCTCTCCATGTCCACTCTCTCTCTCTGCTTTCCCTCTCCCTCTCCCTCTCCTCTCTCTCTCTCATCGCCTCTCTCCTCGATAGCTCGAGGGTGATCCGCAGATCCAGCACGTCGCGAGGGAGCTCCTCGGCCTCCCGTCGCCACTCCTCCTCCAGCTCTGCAATCTAGGTGTCATGCTCTGCTGCCCAGGCGTCGCGCTCCTGCTTAGCACGAACAGCACGGGCCAGGGCCTCCCGAATCTTGGCCACCTGTCAAAGCACGCATGACCCATAAGAGATCAAGAAAAGCAGTTGGAAGGAGAGTCGGGGTCAAGCAAACACTCACTCGAGCCTCGCAGTCACGCTCGGCCTCCTCATCCTGGGCCACCTCGTACGCCAGCTGCTCCTGAAGGGTAGAAACCTCCGGAGGAGGGCCCCACGAACTGGAACCCGCTCCACCAGCCATCCCGGCTGCCGCTGCCTGGTGGGCCCGCTGAAACATAGAGCAAACGGTAGTCAGAGGCTAAGTATCAAAAAACCAGGTCACAAAAAAAAATGCATTGCATAGACTCACCAGGATCTCCAACTCCTGTCGGATGGCCGCCAACTGTCGCCTGGCGTCTGCCAGCTGGGCCCGCAGGTCGACAATCATGTCATCACGAGCATCCTACATTGCATATAAGTTAGTGTCACATGCATATACATATAGAAAAGGGAAACATTTTTTTCGCTTACCCCTGCCGCACCACCAAGGAAGAGACGCTCCCCGTACGTGGCTCGATACCGTCTCAGGTAGTCGGTGCTGTCAGGCACATGGGACACCACTGGGACCCCGCCCTACTGCCAGTCCTGGTATTGTGCAGGGAAGCGCGTACGCCAGTCCACGATCTTTGCCTTCCCCTTGGTCTTCCGCCCGACGCGGACCGGCTCGTCTACGTCGACCCACTCCTGGGCTAACCCCAACGTCCTCATAACCAGCCTGAGCCGCAGCGGCTCGATCTCATTCAGGCAATGGACCCACACGTCCCGCCCGAAACGAGGATGACCCGCTACCACCCAAGGCTGGCCGGCATCGGCCATGCCCAGGTAGGGCCTCCACACCACCTGCATCACCATACATACGTCATGTTAGTTGTCATTTTATTCAATTAAGTCACATGCATAAAAAACAAAAAAATCATACGCATCATACCATAGCCTCGGGGTACTCGCTCAGCTCCCGACGAAGCGACGCCAGCTGGTAGCCGTGGGGTGCCGCGACCATGACCGGCCTCCACCGTCGCGATAGAGGCACGGCTCTCCTGTTCCCCTGTCTGGCTCTTCCCATCGGGAAGTAGTAGTAGCTCCACACCTACATCCATCATACATCATTAGCACGAATAATTGCATATTTAATTACGATAAAATACATAAATAAAATGTTTACCTGAAGGAAAGGTGCGAAACCGCTGACTGTCGTCTCCCTCTCTAAAGTCTGGGAGAGATCGGTGATCAAATGGGCAAGTAGAGCCGCTCCCCACGCATAGTTCCCCACTCTGTCCAGGTCCGCCAGGATCCCGAGGAAGCGGCAGTGGATGCCGTCCCCTTCGTCCCCAACAGAAGGTGGCCCAGGAGGAAGAAAAGGAACCTCCGGAGGTCTAGATCCACCAGCTCCAGCTCGCTCGGGTCCTGGGTGAAAGCTGCACGGGCGTCCCCTCCAGTCGTGCCAGAAACTCCGCTCCAGTCTCGCTAACCCGCTGGCACGGGTCAACAAATCCGAACGCCTCCATAATCTCCACTCGGCCGACTACCCTGCTGTCTCTGTCAGTCGCGCTCGTCTCTAGCCACAGCAGGTCCAAGGCACTCTCTCGGTAATCGGGGTAAGTGACCCCGCTGAGTGCCTCTCCGTCAACTCGTAGCCCGGTGATCCGAGCTACGTCATCCAGTGTCGGCATCATGTGCCCCTAGGGCATCAAAAACGCCTGGCTCGACGCGTGCCACCGCTCCCTCAACGCCTGAATGAGAGGAAGGTCAAGCCAAAAGGGCTCAATCCTGAGGAAAGCCCCAAAACCCATGGCGTCCACCCGCGCCCTCTGAAAGTCCGGCAGCCCACGATACGCTGCCACCACCAGGGACCAGCTGATCCAGCTCTTCATCACGCCCTGCACACCACAAAAATAAACAAAAAAGGAACACATCAGCATCATGGATAATAATAAACAATAACACTGTACATAATATTTATTTATTTTTTGTTTATTTACTCTCTCTCTCTCTCTCTCTCTCTCTATATATATATATATATATATATATATATATATATATACTTAAAGGCGTCCACCCACCTGGACGCTTTCTTTTTATTTTCTTTTGTTTTAACAAAACCAAAAAAACAAATAAAAAAATAAAATAAAAATAATATATATTATCATGAAGGCGTCCACTTCTGTGGACGCCTCCTTATTTTTTATTTTATTTAATTAACTACGTAATAACCCAAAAAAATAATATAAAAAAACAAAATAAAATAAAAAAGGAAGGATGCCTGGACGCCTCCTTCCCCTCACTCCCGGCCTTCTCGCACCTTCCCTCACTCCCTATTTAGCCTAATAAACCAACAGAATGGAAGTCTAAGGGGCTTACCGGGTCGTGCTCATCCTCTCCCGCGTCGCCAAATCCAGCAGGACCCTACACGGCCAAGGGAGGTGCCTCCTCTCCCGCGGCAATCTCCTCTTCCGCGGCAATCTCCTCTCCCACGGTAGCCTCCTCGGCATGATCCCTCGACCTCCTCGGACGACGAGCCCGTCTTTTCCGCTTCTCTCCACCCTGGCTCGGGCCTCCTTGCTCCATCGGGAACTGAGAATGGGTCGTCAGAATGAACAGTAGAAGAGAACAGGGGGTGAGGCCCCCTTTATATATAAAACCACCAAGATTTGGGGCGTCCAGGCGCCTGGACGCCCCTACATTCTATTTTTTTAAAAATTTAAAAAAGTATAGGGGCGTCTAGGCCCCTGGACGCCCCCATAACTAAAAAAAACTAAAGAAATAAAAAAGAAAACATAGGGGCGTCCAGGACCCTGGACGCCCCCATAACTAAAAAAACTAAAAAAATCAAAAAAGAAAATGTAGGGGCGTCCAGGCCCATGGACGCCCCCACAACAAAAATTTAATTAAAAAATTTTCAAAAAATATGGAGGCGTCCAAACTCCTGGACGCCCCCATGGAAAAGAAAAAAGAATGTATATATATATATATATATATTACCATAATATGAATAAACAAGAACACAAAAAGAGAGAAAACACAAAAATAAAAAAATAAAAATAAAAATCATAAAAATTAATAATTAGGGGAATAGTTGTCCAAAATGTCAAATGCCAGATTTTATTCCATCAGAAAGCAAAGTGAGCTACATCAGGGGCTTAGGCGCCTTAGGCCTTAACTTCCCCAGTTCGGTTACATAAGCTCTCCACAGCTCACATTCTTCCCACACATGCGCTAAGACCTTTCTCGCAACACTTGTCTTCCAGGGTGCTTTAACGGCCTTCGCTTCCTTCGCATCTGCCTCCGTGCCCAACTCCCTCTTCTTCACAGGGACGATGCCAGTCAGTAGTGGGAACGAATGGCGTGGAATGCCGATCTGGAGGCAGCACCGATGCGCGTTGTAAAGGATGAACTCAGTCGCGCCGATCAGTCGGAGTTCAACTCTGGGAGAAGGCCTCATAAGGAGCTCAAGCGAGAGTAGACATGTCGGTGCACAAGTGAAGAAGCTTTGTGTCATGGTTCGAAAGTGAGACCGCCAGTCTTCACGCCTCTTCAGCCACGGGACACGGTTCGCCACGGTGCCACCGAAGCCTAACACATCGGCTATGTGATGAAGGGGACTTTGTTGGAAGAGCTTCGAAGCAGTCGGCATCCCCTCACGGTGGTCAAATTTGAAGTGCAAATCAACCCAGCAATTCAGAACGAGTGTGCAACCAAAAGGAGACTTACCCTTGCTCGAGGCAGTAAGGCCACTATAGAGGTAGGCAAGGACGGCGGGTCCCACCCTCTTTCCACTCCAAATCCCGCGGATGGCACTCAGTTGGTCCTCCTCCACTATGTTGTCGGTATAAGGAAACAAGAGATCACCCGCCAGACAAATAGTGAACACTTTCATGATTCCTTCCAAATGGTCATCGTCTGGTGACCCTCTCAGGGCATCCATGACCCATTCCGCGAGCCTTTGCAAATCAATTCCCTTTTGAGTGCGAACCTTTCTGGCTGCGTCGGGCGGCATGAAGCTTCCAAGGACACTCTCGGAAGTTCCCCTTGTCAGCATCCGCATAGCCTTTACCTTCCCGTCACTCTTGAATTTCTTCAATCCGAGCAGAAGTTCCACCTCCTCGAGGAGGATGGTCGCCTCGAAGGTCGGGAAGATGAAAGTGTGGGTCTGGGGATGGCAGACCTCCACTAGTGCGCCCATAGCCGCCCAGTCCATGCGAATCTTCTCATAGTGCTTGGCATGAATAAGAGCCCCTGAATATGCCACCTCGAGAGTATGGCCCTCATGCCAATGGAGATGTTGGAAGTTAACTTTGAAAGCCATGGCAGTTTGGAAAACTTCCTCGGGCCTGGGAAGAGTGGATACGGCTGGAAAGAAGAAGAGAAAGAAGAGAGTTCACGCAGAGAATTTGAAATAAGTCAGCTTCCCATATACGACTGGATCGTCCCACTCAGATGACCCTCGAGGTCGGAGAGTCGCCTGATCTCGCTGTTAGGCCTGCTCCGCTTCATAAGACGGGAAGACTCTCCTTCCATCCTGAAATCCTAGATCCTCCTCTCCTTCTCCTCCTGAGCTTTCAAAACTCTCCTTGGTGCATTTGATTGAACTAGCCTAAGGGAGGTACTTATAGGAAAGGAGAGGCGCTACAGGACGAAATGCGTCACATCAGTGGTCAGTCGTCAGAGTTTTGCCTGGATCTCCTTGTACTGTGGTGCGATTCTGCTGTAATTCTACTACTTTCTGATGTATTTAATCTATGTTGGTCTGTGCAGGTTTTACTAACGGACGTCTTTGTCCCATCTTGTGTACCGTCCTCGGTGTTTGGTCCCCCCCGTGTCATGCATCGTACTATATGGTATTTACGCTATTAGAACACGTCAAGGACCTTGCGACCCGAACGAATCTGGGATTTGAGTTCCCCTTCAACAAAAACGGTGATGATTCTAGAAGAATTTAGGTTGTACGGATAGGCCATTACGCTACTCTTCTAAAGGAGACACTTGTTTGGAGAGACCCTCACTTTTTACCTTGTTTGGCCCACCTTGGCCGCAGCACTTCCACATTGGCTGGTAACCACTCCCCAAAGGTGAAACCTGCCGGTTTATGACCTAGGTACTTCCACATCGAGAAGTTGGTCTCCTTTATTTTCGTGCCTGAGCGCACATCTCACCCTCCCTTATTTGATCTCCGTCCAAGCAATCGTCAAAATTTGAAAGACCTTCTTCAAGGTCGCCTCATTGAAACTACACGAAAGATTCCAAATGTCAAAAGCGTGTCTCATCACACCTTGGCATCAACTTATCAGTCCATTCTCACTCCATTTCACTCCACTTCGATACCATTCCATTACGCGTCACTCCCTTGCAAAGCAGACGCCAAGGCGGGGCAGCTGTAGTGTAATGCCCCGGGATTTTAGGATCCTTCTTCGTGGGTCCCGGATCTGGTTTCTCGGAGTGTCCGAATCCGTTGTGTCCAAAATTTCGTTTCGGACATCTTTCGTGTTCGGATCGGCGCGATCCGGAGTTGTTTCGGAGGCCCGGAAGCGTTCCGCGGCTTTTCCGCGTGTGTTTTCCGATTCCCGGTGTGTGTTTCGGTAATTCCTTCGGAACCTCGTTGCGGGTGAACCGGGCCGTTCACCTGGGCGCGAGTGGTACCGTTGCGATCGGTGCGTTCCGAGGATCGCGAGGGTGTGATTTTCTATTTTTTGGGATTTTTTTGATTTTTCGGATTTTCCTATATAAACCCCCCACCCTCTCTCTTCCTCTCATTTCTCACTCTCACCCTCTCTCTCTTCTCCCACTCTCTCCTCTCACTCTCTCCTCTCCGGCGGCTGACGGACCGGGGCAGGGGCGAGGCGGGGCGATGAGGGATGGGAGGATGGCGAGGATGGGTCGAGGATCGAGGCTCGAGGGCACGGTGAAGCCAGTTCGCGTGCGTGGAGGCACCGGCGGGGTTTCGGAGGCATTTCTTCGTGGATCGGCGTCCACGGTGCGCAAAATCTTCGGTGGAGGTAGGGTGATGGACCCCCAGCTCGTGCGCTTCATTTCCCGCGAGTTTCGTAGGCCGTGGTGAGCCGAGCGGGTCGTTTGGGGCGTTTTAGGGGAAAACCATGTTTTGGGAAGTGATCGCCTGATCTGGCGTTTCTTTACGTTTTAGGCCGATCCGAGGCCATAGATGCATGCTAGGGGCTACTGGGGAGCTTCCCCTTTGTTTTCCCCCTCATCCGTGGATGTTTGGGGGCGTGGCGTGGATTTTTGGGCATTTTTCCGCCGTTCTCGATTTTCTAAAATGATCGCGGTCCACCAGTAACCGCTTTCACTGGTCGCGGTCTTAGGAGAACCGCCTTCACCCTTGTGTTTTGGTCGAAAGGTCGGCAGCGTCGCAGACGTGCGATAGACCATTTTTGGCTAGTCGCGGTCGTGACCCGACCGTGACTGTCTGGTCGCGGTCTTAGGGCGACCGCTACCACCGGGCTGCGTCTGGCTAGTTGCGGTCGTGACCCGACCGTGACTGCTTAGTCGCGGTCCCCGGTCGACCGTTTCTAGGTGGTCGCGGTCCTCAGGTGATCGTGACTACGTGGTGGTTCCCGTCTGTGTGGTTTTGACCCTCGGTCGACCCGGTTGTGACCCAGTGGTTGACTTTAGGTCTCGTGAGTGTCCCAGACACCCCGTGGGTTTCGTGTCCATGTTTTTGGGGTGTTGGGAGGCACCGTGTTACCTCGATTAGCGTGCCCGTAGCTGTGGTGGGTCCGGGTGACCTCATGTGTTCCGGGCTTTCGTGTTACGCTCGATCGAGTCACCGTGTATCGGTGTGTGTGCGGTGGGGTCTCCCCCGCATGTCGTGGGTTTCTTTGGAAGGTGATTCTCGTGTGGGCACGTGTTTGGCCTTGGACTGCAAGTCCAGTTATCCGGCCTGGGGTTGGAGGTTTCCCGCTTGCCCTGAGAGGGGAAATCGACATGGCGGCTTGCGTGCTGCCCTGGGAATCGTGCTTCTGTGTTTTCCGTGTGACCCGTGTGGGTGGCTTTAGTCCCTTGCGTTCCCTCCCGAGGGAGTGGTCTTGGCGGCTCGTGAGTTGTCTCGGTATTCGTGCTACTGTGGTTTTAGACCTAGAGATTGGACTAGATTGACGGCCTTGTGCTGTTGCGTACAACGGTCTTGACCCGAGTCTTGTGACTCAAGGACCGTTGGGTGTAGTGCGTCTAGAGGACTGCCCAGAGTCCAGTGGTTTAGCGCCACTTGAGTTTTCTCGACTCTCGCGCAGGGTGCGTGCGTGGCCGTGGACTGCGAGTCCTGTTTCTTCTTCGACTGTGGTCACCGTGCGATGGGGCCGGTACGTGGGGTGGTCCCTGTACGTCATCGGATGCGGACGTTGTTTTCCATTGGTTTGAGAGTCTACTCCTTTAGTGACTCTCCACTAGTCGTAGCCTACCAGTACGCGGTACCGGTCGCACCAGGGAGTGGTGTACGGGCTTACCGTTAGAGGCGGTTTGTAGACCGGTTACCGTCGGGCCCCACGTCTTGCAGCCAGAGTCCAGCTGAGGGGAAAACTGGTCAGAGGGCCAGACCTAGGACGCGTGGTCTGTGTGTGCACACGTGGTTGGGGGCGGTTGGACCCACGTCGACAGGCGTGACCCCAGCTAGTCACTTGTTTGTGGTTACTTGTACGGTGTTCGTGCCTTTGGTAGGCGCTACCACGTCAGGCAGTTCACCTGCGGTACGGTGTGAGTCGTCAGGGGACGCTATCGACTGTGCTTCTAGTGGGAGGTACTCCTGTCGAGTTGGGAGTGACAGACTGTCAGTTTCCGTGACTTTGATCTTCGGGTTTCGGTCATGTCGACCGTTGAGTTTCGGTTGTTTCACCGTGGCGCGTGTGTTGGTTTTCGCGCCGTCGGACTAGTGCTAGTGGCTTGCGTCTTATTGTGCGGTACCCACGATCGGATGGTCGGGGTTGCACCTTGGACAACGTGTTCAGGTCGGTTGTGTCCGGGGGACAGGCCTCTACGGCGTGGTTGTCTTGTGTTTTTACTTCGGTAAGCGGTGCTAGTGTAGTTTGATAGCCTCGACCGTGAGGTCAGGGTGTGTTTCTGGTACAGTAGGAGTAGTTGTAGTGCCGTGTTTTCGACCGGCCACCAGGTTTACTGTTCCTACTGTTGCGGTTACTCTCGTAGCCCTCCTTTTCGCTACCGCCGTTGTTTCCGGTTGGGGTTTCGCGGGATCCCTGCTGAGTCTCTGTTTTGGAGACTCATTCCCTGCTTTTCAGGTGTAGCGGTTCTTCCTCGAGGTTCGAGGGCGCGGAGCGGAGGTTCTCAGTTGCCAGCTCACCGGGCCGAGTGTTCACTTGGCATGTGGTACGCTTTACTACTTTAGACTATACTTTCTGTTGGACTGGACTCTATTGTAGCTGTTGTTGTTCTTTCTTTCAGCTTGTTGTTGTTGGTTGTCCTGCTTTATTTCCTATTTCTTTGTGCCTCCACACTCCTTTTAGCCCTTCCGAGCCCTCTGGCTCGTGGGCGATGGTGCGAGTCTCGGGTTATCGGGCCTTCCCGGTAATTGGATTCTCGGGTCGTTACAGTTGGTATCAGAGCGGTGGTTGTGGACGTACATAGGAATTTGAGATATTGCAGTGATCAGAGTCCATAAGGTCCAGTACAGTCGGCAGCTGGCTTAGGGTTTTGTGCTTGTTTTCGCTTAGTTTCTCGCTTGAGAGCTTGAGTGCGCTGTGCGGCGCTGTGAAGGTGGTTGCTGTCCGCGGCTTTCGTGCCAGCATGGGGTCTAAGGATCGAGGTTGAGAGCCTTCTCCCTCATCGGTGGTGGCCCTGGTTATGCTGCGTTGGGCAGAGGTTGCTGGCAGGCGCGAGCTCGCGGTGCTGCGTTCGAGGCATCTGCAGCGTGGTCAGGTGGCTGGAGAGGACTGTTCGTGGTTAAGTGGCCGTGAGCGTGCTCTGAGGGAGCTGCTATCAATTTTGGCCACTCCAGCTTGAGGTTTGTCCAGCTCCTGAGGTGTTCTGATCGAGAAGTGTGCTTGGGAGAGCGGAATATCTTCTCGGTGAGCTGCTGTTTCGTCGAGCCTGATGTCCTTGTCGTGCTCTGTGGCGTCAGAAATGACGCGTCGGTCCCGGTTGTTTTGTGGATTTCGAGGCAGGATTGTGCTGTGGTGTCCCAGTAAGTCTTGCTCCTGTGCTCTTGTGTGTGAATGGGTTGTGTTCGCCTTGGAGTTGGCTTGAGATGTGAAGGCTCCACGGCGAGTTCGGGACTCGAGGATGAGCATCGGCGGTTGTCGTTATGGCTCGTGTTGCGGCTCTTGGCGTGGTGTGTTGCAGTTCGAGGAATTGCAGCAGTGGTGCATCGAGAGATGCTGTGATTGTGGTCCGATGTGACACTCGCCGAGTGTGTCGGAGGCGCTGACCTGATGGAAGCGATGGCTTTCCTTGGTGCTGGATGGTGCTGTTTCCAGCATGCGCGGGGTTCGAGGTCAGGTCGAGCGTGGAGTTCTTCCGTTGGTCGGAAGTGCATTTGGTCTCCCCTTTGGTTGGAGAGATTGTGTTGGGCTAAGGTTCGTTGTCTTGCATTGCGTGTTCGGATTGGTTGGCCTCGTGTGCCATGAAGTCTGTGCGAGACGTGCTCCTTGTCTTGGCAAGGCGGTTGCCTATGAGAAGTCGTGCCCATTCCCTTGTCGTGTGAGGGTGCTGGCGCTGTTCCGGAAGGACGAGTGCTGGTTGGGCGGTGTTCGCTTTCTCGACTGTGCGCGTGGATCGGAGTGCGCAGCGGAAGCGTGGTGGGCTTGTGACCCACTGGTTCAGGATCGTAGCGTTGGTTGCTGCGAGCGGATTCCTGAGTTTGCATTGAGCACGAGAGGATTGGTTCCTCTGTGCGAAACGTGTTGTTGCCGTGCCGTTGCCCGAGATATCGTGGTTGTTGGCACTGGCAGGATGGAGTGTTGGGGAATGTGCTGGCTAGTGCACCGCATGAGTACCATGTTCCTGTGATGGAAGCCGTGTCAGGCGTCGGTGTTGGACCTAGATGGTGTTGTTGAGGATGTCGCCTGACGATGGTCGAGGACGTGTTGGTCAGAGTCGGTGGCCTGGTGCCCGACTTGTGTTCTCAGTCGTGTCCTCGGATGAGATCATTCTTGGAGAAGTGATCTCTGGCAGACTGTGGGTTCCTGTTGGTAGCTGCGAGTGACTGGTAAGGCTAGTCTCGTAGCCAACCGCGGTGAGATGTTTGTTGCTTTGAGGACCTGTGAGCATTGTTCAGGTGGTGTCCCGTGGCTCTATAGTAAGGGCGGAATCGGGATTGGCAGGTGTCCACTTGGATTGATCGAAGGATTTGATGAGACCAGATGGAAGAGTGACGCCTGTGGGCGGAGGCCTTTTGTGAGATTGGCGTCGGATTGGTGGTCCTTGATAGGACGTTGGTGTCGCAATGGTTATCCCTGGTTTGGTGATCAGCATGGGATGGTTCCCCTGTAAGTCTGAGTCCAGTGAGGTGATGACTAAAGACACTAGGATCTTGTCATTTGGTTTCATCGTGCTCCCCGAGAGGGTCGAGTTGGTGCGTTGTTCGAGCTCAGATGCGGAGTCCGAGAGGAGTGTAGCTCGAGATGTGGCATTGGTCTGTGTGTGAGTCAGCGGATGACCTGCTGTGACTTGGATCGTGCCTATTGGGCCAGTGGAGGTTTCCCGTTGACGAGCAGTTGGTGATCGTCGACGCATGGTCTTTTCTCAGGCAGAAGGTGCTGGTTGTTGGGGCTCGAGCGTGGCGAGAGCCGTGTACCAGCGAGACCTTTGGTGGTCGTTTCTGTGATGTGCCTTCCCGATGGGATCTGGGCTTTGTCGAAGTTTGTCTTCTGACAAGAGTTGGCACAGTGTTATATCCAGCTTTCGGCTTGCCATGTGTGAGGTGTTTCTTGGTGCTGAGCCGATGAGCTGGTTGCGGTCTGTTGAGATGGCTGCTTGAGCTGGCTACTTGAGCTGGTGGAGGCTCTATTTTGGTTGCTCCCTTGAGGAGGGTGCGCGACCTGTCAGCTGGTTGTGAAGCTGATGTGTGTTTTGCCTGCCGACCATAGGATGGATCGGTAGCTGTTTCTCGTGTCGAGGGTTGTGATTCCTCGGTGAGCAAGATTGTGGCTGCGGCGCCATGGTGGATTCTCACGTCATCTGAGGTGATGCCGGACTGTGCCCTTTGGTATATGCCTGCTCTGCGCGAGGAGCGAGCTGTTGTTTGTGATCGTAAGTCTGGCTGTGTCCCTCAGGATTGGTGTTTTCGTGAGGATCGAGGATTTCTGTACTGGGGCTCTGACAGCGTGTCAGTTGATTCAGTGTTCTTCCCCTGTGACTTTGTGCTAGGTCCTGAATTTCAAGGATGAAATTCCTTTAAGGGGGGAGGGCTGTAATGCCCCGGGTTTTTCAGATCCTTCTTCGTGGGTCCTGGATCTGGTTTCTCGGAGTGTCCGACTCCGTTGTGTCTGAAATTTTGTTTCGGACATCTTTCGTGTTCGGATCGGCGCGATCCAGAGTTGTTTCGGAGGCCCGGAAGCGTTCCGCGGCTTTTCCGCGTGTGTTTTCTAATTCCCGGTGTGTGTTTCGGTAATTCCTTCGAAACCTCGTTGTGGGTGAACCGGGCCGTTCACCTAGGCGCGAGTGGTACCGTTGCAATCGGTGCGTTCCGAGGATCACGAGGGTGTGATTTTCTATTTTTTGGGATTTTTTTGATTTTCTGGATTTTCCTATATAAACCCCCCACCCTCTCTCTTCCTCTCATTTCTCACTCTCACCCTCTCTCTCTTCTCCCACTCTCTCCTCTCACTCTCTCCTCTCCGGCGGCCGACGGACCGGGGCGGGGGCGAGGCGGGGCGATGCGGGCTAGGAGGACGGCGAGGATGGGTCGAGGATCGAGGCTCGAGGGCGCGGTGAAGCCGGTTCACGGGCGTGGAGGCACCGGCAGGGTTTCGGAGGCATTTCTTCGTGGATCGGCGTCCACGGTGCGCGAAATCTTCGGTGGAGGTAGGGTGATGGACCCCCAGCCCGTGCGCTTCATTTCCCGCGAGTTTCGTAGGCCGTGGTGAGCCGAGCGGGTCGTTTGGGGCGTTTTTGGGGAAAACCATGTTTTGGGAAGTGATCGCCCGATCTGGCGTTTCTTTGCATTTTAGGCCGATCCGAGGCCATAGATGCATGCTAGGGGCTACTGGGGAGCTTCCCATTTGTTTTCCCCCTCATCCGTGGATGTTTGGGGGCGTGGCGTGGATTTTTGGGCGTTTTCCCGCCGTTCTCGATTTTCTGAAATGATCGCGGTCCACCAGTAACCGCTTTCACTGGTCGCGGTCTTAGGAGAACCGCCTTCACCCTTGTGTTTTGGTCGAAAGGTCGGCAGCGTCGCGGACGTACGATAGACCATTTTTGGCTAGTCGCAGGTCGTGACCTTACCGTGACTGTCTGGTCGCGGTCTTAGGGCGACCGCTACCACCGGGCTGCGTCTGGCTAGTCACGGTCGTGACCCGACCGTGACTGCTTAGTCGCGGTCCCCGGTCGACCGTTTCTAGGTGGTCGCGGTCCTCAGGTGACCGTGACTACGTGGCGGTTCCCGTCTGTGTGGTTTTGACCCTCGGTCGACCCGGTTGTGACCCAGTGGTTGACTTTAGGTCTCGTGAGTGTCCCGGGCACCCCGTGGGTTCCGTGTCCGTGTTTCTGGGGTGTTGGGAGGTACCGTGTTACCTCGATTAGCGTGCCTATAGGTGTGGTGGGTCCAGGTGACCTCATGTGTTCTGGGCTTTCGTGTTACGCTCGATCGAGTCACCGTGTATCGGTGTGTGTGTGGTGGGTCTCCCCCGCATGTCGTGGGTTTCTTTGGAAGGCGATTCCCATGTGGGCCACGTGTTTGGCCTTGGACTGCGAGTCCAGTTATCCGACCTGGGGTTGGAGGTTTCCCGCTTGCGCTGAGAGGGGAAACCGACATGGCGGCTTGCGTGCTATCCTGGGAATCGTGCTTCTGTGTTTTCCGTGTGGCCCGTGTGGGTGGCTTTAGTCCCTTGCGTTCCCTTCCCAAGGGAGTGGTCTTGGCGGCCCGTGAGTTGCCTCGGTATTCGTGCTACCGTGATTTTAGACCTCGAGATTGGACTAGATTGACGGCCTTGTGCTGTTGCGTACAACGGTCTTGACCCCGAGTCTTGTGACTCAAGGACCGTTGGGTGTAGTGCATCTAGAGGACTGCCCAGAGTCCAGTGGTTTAGCGCCACTTGAGTTTTCTCGACTCTCGCGCAGGGTGCGTGCGTGGCCATGGACTACGAGTCCTGTTTCTTCTCCGACTGTGGTCACCGTGCGATGGGGCCGGTACGTGGGGTGGTCCCCGTACGTCGTCGGATGTGGACGTTGTTTTCCGTTGGTTTGAGAGTCTACTCCTTTAGTGACCCTCCACTTGTCGTAGCCTACCAGTACGTGGTACCGGTCGCACTAGGGAGTGGTGTACGGGCTTACCCTTAGAGGCGCTTTGTGGATCGGTTACCGTCGGGCCCCACATCTTGCAGCCAGAGTCCGGATGAGGGGAAAACTAGTCAGAGGGCCAGACCTAGGACGCGTGGTCTGTGTGTGCACACGTGGTTGGGGGCGGTTGGACCCACGTCGACGGGCATGACCCCAGCTAGTCACTTGTTTGTGGTTACTTGTACGGTGTTCGTGCCTTTGGTAGGTGCTACCACGTCAGGCAGTTCACCTGCGGTGCGGTGTGAGTCGTCAGGGGACGCTACCGACTGTGCTTCTAGTGGGAGGTACTCCTGTCGAGTTGGGAGTGACAGACTGTCAGTTTCCGTGACTTTGACCTTCGGGTTTCGGTCGTGTCGACCGTTGAGTTTCGGTTGTTTCGCCGTGGCGTGTGTGTTGGTTTCGCGCCGTCGGACTAGTCCTAGTGGCTTTGCCAAGGTTGCGTCTTGTTGTGCGGTACCCGCGATCGGATAGTCGGGGTTGCACCTTGGACAACGTGTCTAGGTCGGCTGTGTCCGGGGGATAGGCCTCTACGGCGTGGTTGCCGTGTGTTTTTACTTCGGTAAGCGGTGCTAGTGTAGTTTGATAGCCTCGACCGCGAGGTCATGGTGTGTTTCTGGTACAGTAGGAGTAGTTGTAGTGCCGTGTTTTCGACCGGCCACCGGGTTTACTGTTCCTATTGTTGCGGTTGCTCTCGTAGCCCTCCTTTCCGCTACCGCCGTTGTTTCCGGTTGGGGTTCCGCGGGATCCCTACTGAGTCTCTGTTTTGGTGACTCATTCCCTGCTTTTCAGGTGTAGCGGTTCTTCCTCGAGGTTCGAGGGCGCGGAGCGGAGGTTCTCAGTTGCCAGCTCGCCGGGCCGAGTGTTCACTTGGCATGTGGTACGCTTTACTGCTTTAGACTATACTTTCTGTTGGACTGGACTCTGTTGTAGCTGTTGTTGTTCTTTCTTTCAGCTTGTTGTCGTTGGTTGTCCAGCTTTATTTCCTATTTCTTTGTGCCTCCACACTCCTTTTAGCCCTTCTGAGCCCTCTGGCTCGTGGGCAGCGGTGCGAGTCTCGGGTTATCGGGCCTTCCCGGTAATCGGATTCTCAGGTCGTTACATGTAGACACACTATTCCTGACGTCCCCTGAGAAAATCTCATATTACTATACGACGTCCCGCAGCGGCTTTCGCATTTTGAATCGCTTAAGTGCTTCCTATTCTTGAGTCTTCTTCCACTTTTTCGGCATCCGGAAATCGTCTCGTTACGGCATTCGGATGGCATCAACACCAATCGGACGCACCGGAAGGTTCCGAAACTAGGAAGAGTGTCTGCCAGGCGGCTGCCGACGCCTTTTCAAGGGACTCGGGGGGTCTTCATGGAGGCATCCAGGCTCATGGACGCCTCCATGACTTTAATATATATATAATGATAAAAAACACCCAAAATATAATAAATTAATGGAGGCGTCCAGGCTCCTAGACGCCTCCATGAAAACAAAATATAAAAAATAAATAATATTAATAATGATAAAAAACAAAACAAAAATAATATAATATATTTATGGAGGCATCCGACGGTCGGTTTGTCGTTTGAGAAAAGATCCAAATCATGGAGATGTCCTGCCAACTGGATGCGCCCATTCATGAATCACGGGCGCCGTTCCAAACCACGCGTTGTGCCAAACCGCGTGCGGCTTTCGGCGGGGGTTCGGTGGGCCTTTATGGAGGCGTCCAGTTGCCTGGACGCCTCCATGAAAATATTTGAAATAAATAAATAAAAATAGAATAAAATATTATTTTTGCCCTGATGAAGGCGTCCATGGTCCTGGACGCCTCCATCTTCGGAGCTCTATAAATAGAGACCCCCCCCCTCAGTCCGAGGGGAGCTTCGAAGAGGTCCGATAGGCTGCCGGAGCCCAGAGGCTGCCGGAGTCATTTCTAACCCGTGGGGTCTTTTGTAGGAGGAGGTTCTGTCGACTTCTCGGGTGCCCACGCTCACGAGAGGAAGGTCATCTTCGTCCATCACGCTTCCACGTCATCCTTACGCTACCGAAGCTCCGTCGGATTACGCCATCGGCACATCCAATAAGTCAATCATTTCCTTTTTCTTCGTAGTTCTTTTGCATTCATCATCTCGCATCCTTTATCCCCCTTCATAAGGGCGCCTTCTCTTATATACCTCTTACATTCATCATCGCATTTTCTTCCTACTCGAGTCCGAGAGGGGTTTGTAACCACACCAACCAGGTGTGTGTCCTGCCACGATTTCATTATTTTCATCACAAGGGATTGATACTACACTGCCATTTTCTAATTCTATTTATCTATTGTCTGTTATTTTGCAAGGGTAACCGAAGAAAGCCATCTCCGTCGATTGGCCGAAGGGGGAGGAAGAAGCAACCCGCCACTTCCTGCTAGTGAGGTAGGCGCGATCACTCTTTATTTTGCGGTCTTTTGGCCCCTGGCGATCACATCATATTCTCGAGGCCGCGGCGAGTCACTTCCCCAATGGCCGTTTAAATTCCCGTTCTTTATATTCTCCTTACATTCTGTTATATTCTTATCTGCTCATATTCTCGAGGCCGCGGCGAGTCACTTCCCCAATGGCCGTTTAAATTCCTGTTCTTTATATTCTCTTTATATTCTTATCTGCTCATATTCTCGAGGCCGCGGCGAGTCACTTCCCGTAATGGCCGTTTGAATTCTATCCTTTCTCTTGTATATCTTGAATTGCTGCTATATCTGCTATACTCTCGAGGCCGCGGCAAGTCACTTCCCGCAATGGCCGTTTCAATTCTTGCTATTTGATTTCTGCACCATTCCCGCCCCCCCGAGGCTGCGGCGAGTCACTTACCGCTATGGCCGTTTAACCCCCATATCTTGCTATATTGCATTTGTCCCGCTCGCCCCGCCGGAGCAATCTCCCGTGGTGGCCCCTTCTCTTTTCTCTTATTTCTGTGTTGCAGCAAACAAAATGAGCCCGCGCGCTCCGCATTTCATTCCTCGACCGCGTGACGTCGCTCACATGGACTAGGAAGAAATATGCATAAAGAGTGTGTCTATCACACGAAAAGTAGGCGAGTGGCACGTGAACCAAGATGAGCAATGATGGGCACGTGATCCATGGTTCGATGTTAGAGGTATATTCTCCTCTCTCCTGCCACGTGGTCAAATGGCAAAGAAATGGAATAAAATAATTTTATCCAAAAAGCTTTTCCGGAGCCCCTATTTTGGTATAAATAGAAACCATCTTCCTTTGAGATAGTAGCTGCAGTAGTGAAAAGGAAGTGAGGTTGTCGAAGAAGAAAGAGAGACCACTAGTGTCTAAGAAGAAAAGCCAGTGAGTGAGCAAATAAAAAGGAAAAGAGAGGGAGAAAGAGCTCATGAGAAGAAGAAGAAGAAGATAAAGATCGAGAGAGTGAGAGCCTGCTCATGAGAAATGAAGTGCAGCCAGAGAACGAATTGAAGATCTACTTGTGTTTTGACTCGTGGATCAGATCCAGAGTCATCTTGCTTATCGGAGCTGCATTATTTTTGCTTTGTTCTTTTGTTACTTTCTTCGTTACTTTCAGCAAGTTGTGTTGCTCAGCGGCAAGGATTTGTTCCTTGGATAGCAAGCTGTGTGGCTCCGCGGTGAGGACGTGTTCCTTGAGTTAAGCAAGCTGTGAAGCTAAGCAGTATGGGATTCATCCCTAAAGCTGTGGATCAGCGGTCTGTGGGGATTTTTTCCCGAAGCTGTGGATTAGCGGATTTAAGCTGTGGAATCAATAGTAAGCCACACTCAGGGTTGAGTGAGGGGTGGACGTAGACATGTTGAGGTCGATCGAACCACCTAAAAACCTCTTTGCATTGTGGTTTGCATGTGTGTTCACTTTTCTTCATCTTTCTCCTCTACTAAGCGTGTGAGCAACATATTTCTGTGAGTTCATTGAGGAATTGTCCTTTTACTAGGTTGCGTTGTGAGATTATTTGGCAAAGGAGTGTAACTGCTTCCTCTGCTGCTAGGCGAGTGATTATCGTATTCCTTATCAAGTGTTTGTCATACTATATGACACAGAAATCAAGTGTGTTCAGATTCACTTAAGTTTGGTTCATAGTTTTGATTGGATATATTTTTAATTGGGGATCTATTCACCCCTCCTCTAGATCTCGGCCTTGCACCCCAACTAGAAACATGCTGCAAGTGCATCAAAAATAATTCCGATCTCCAAAACAGATCACCGGGCAATGCTATAAACACAGCACATGCACATATACAGATATGACGATGAAAACCAGAGGAAGGAGGCAAATATAAACGCAAAGCATAATGTAGCTTCGAAGGAAGCACTTGACTATTTTCTTTTAGATGCTTTGGACGTTCCTCTTCGTCTTCCTTCTTGCTCACTGTGGGCTGCCCATTTCTCTCTTTCTCTCTTCTTATTCTTCTCAGATTTTTCTTATAAAGCTCAGGGCCGCTCTCTCTCTTTTCTCCCTCTCTTCTCTTTTCCTCCTTTTCTTTGGGACGAGCTAAAGGATGATACCTTAATGCAATGCTCGGCCAACTCTTCCCAGGTGGAAGGGCCGTTCTATTTATAGAGGGAGAAGGTAGCAAGTTTCCCTCCAAGGGAGCTGCATCTGAATTTGAAATGTTGGAATGATATAAGTGAGGTTTGACCAGAGGTGCCTAGAACATCTTAATTTTCATGGGCTGGCTTACAGAGAGGGACGTCCTTCTATCATGGAAGATTTTTCTTTTTCAGACTCAAATCTTTGTTGGCTGACTCTAGGAGAAGGGACAACATAGAAGGAGTCTTTTCCTTGACTTATACTTTGTACTAAAGGTTGCTCTTATTTACTTATGATGACAGGGACAGTGGTCAATCCTAGGAGCCACCTCCAGACCTCAAAAATCATGTTTTCAGATGTTTACAGTTCATATTTTAATCTCCTTGCTGATCTTCAGAAGTTGCAGAAGCTTGGACAGGTGCTTTCTTCATTTGATTCCCCAACGAGCTATTTGTCAGCTTTATTCCCCATTTGTCACCCTTGCTGGTCTATTTGTCTGCCTTGCAACTTATTTTTCACCCTTAACAGCATGACCCATCGCCTTTGTATATTTGCGAGCTTCAACAGAGCTGGAGTCGACTCCAAAGCCTTGTAGAGTCGACGCTTGTACAGTTTTCACTCTTTCAGTCTAGCCCGTCCATTTTTCACCCTTGTCAACCTATTATTCACCCTTAACGAACATTTGTTAGTGCTACGGCCTATTTGTCACTCTTACCGCTGGGAGCCGTCGCCTTAGCCCTTTCCAGTTAGCCTTGAGCCGTCACGTTAAGCCATTTGTCACCCTTAGGTGTATATTATACACCATTGAAGCTTCATTTGTCACCGCCAAGGCTCTATTTGTTACCCACAAGAGCTCTCTTCATTCCTGCTGAATATTCTTCACTGTTGTTGACTTTTGTCAACTCTGTTGCCCCATATGTTACCCTCATGAGACATTTCTCACAGATGTTGCCCATTTGTCACCCTTAAGTGCATATTTTTTACCCTTGAAGACTTGAGTCTCTTGAGCATGCCTGGAGTTGAGTTTGGCTGTTGACATCTTGATTGGAACACTATAGCTGACTTGAGTTGACTTTGACTAGAGTCATCATGATCGGGTCAACTTGAAGTTCATCTTGGCTGAAGTTACTTTGATTGGACTTGACTTTGACTAAAGTCAACTTGACTGACGTTGCATTGACTAGACTCCCTTGCCAATAGAGTCAACTTTCTTCTTCTTCTTCATGCTCTTCAGCCTTGTCATCCATTTGTCAACGTTATAAGTCATTTGTCACCTCTACGACCCATTTATCACCCTTGTGTAATATGGGCTATTTCTGCTTGATTGCGTTGACGCATAGGGACATTGTGTCGACGCAACTGTGTTGATTTTGCTGACTTCAGCTTCGCAAGCCATTTTTCACCCTTGTATATGTATTTGTCACTGCTATTGGCTATTTGTCACCCAAGATGAGCTATTTGTCACCCTTATTGCTCGATAGCCGTCGCCTTAGTTCTTCATTGTTTCTCAACTTCTCTTGATTGTGTCCATACAATGAGGCGATGGAGTCGACACAGCCTAACCCCCCTTTGGGCTTTTCTTCCTTTACAAGCCAGGGTGCCGACGCAGTGAGGATTTGGGGTCGGCGTAGCTTCATACACGTTTGGGTTTCTCTTCCTTTACAAGCCAAGACGTTGACGCAGTGAGGGCTTGGGGTCGACATAGCTTATGGTTCTTTTGATTGTCAAAATGGAGAGAGCCCTTTTTACATTTGATTGAGCACGTACAATGCTTCTCATTGGCACTGCCATTTCGGCTGCTGTTGCAAGCTTGATCTTGCTGGCTTGCTGCTGCTGTTGGCTTTGTTGTTTGCTTGATGCTCATAGCCTATCTTCTATCTTCACATGGCTCAACTTCAATGCACCATATCATATGGCACCATGCGCTGACTTTGACCTGAAACTTTTACATGTTGGCATCATTAAATCTATATAAGACTCATCAATGACTCATGGTCAAACATCATCAAAACAATAGAATCAAGCATGTTCCACACATGCCCAACAATACCTTGTGAAGTGGGGTGTGATTGTGGATTTCACTTCCTCCTTCTATCGGCCGGCCGATGAAGGGGGTCTCTTTTTTAATTACCCTTAAACAAGCAAAGACAAGCAAAGAGAGATGGATTAGAAAACCAAATAGTGTAGTATCAACGCTCAAGAGAAATATAACTATGTAATAAGGGCATGAACACACCTTGTGTGTTTTGGTTTAAACCCCTTAAGGATTAAAGGGTGGGAGATAGATGGTATTGCAAATAATAACTAAAATCTAGCAAAGGATGCTAGATAGAATGGAGTATGCAGAATTGAACTGAAGAGAATGAAAGAAACAAAGGTGAGAGGGATTGAGAACGGAGGTTGGCCCTCCAACACTGGCCATGCAAAAGAAGAGGGATGGCCTCTTCTTGGAACAGAGAAACAGGGAAAGCAAGAGGGAGAGAGAGCCACGAGCCTCTCTACAAGACAAATCTTGATGGGAATCAACACCGGACATTAACATTTTTATCTTGCATTTGTGTCCTTTTATTTGTATTTATACCCTTAGCTAATTGGGTTTGCAATTGTAAGACATTATAAGCCAAAGGGTTAGTCTTTAGAGTCTTTGGGTTTATTTGTAAAAGTCCAGTAGGTCCAGCAGGGGCCCCCACCCTCTTTCCCATTGGTCCACCTAGGATCTAGGGCCCATGTGGGGCTAATTCAAAGTCCAAAGTTAGACTTGGATCAAGGGGGGACAAGGTAGGAAGAAAGTCCAAGTTGGACTTCCTAAAGTCAAGGGGGAGCCCCCTTATATACTTGTTTATTCCATGTTGTATATTTATTTATTTTGGGTTTTGACCACATGGGGATTAAATATAATATCCCTAGTTTACCCCTCCCTAATCCTAGATCTGAGGGTAGGTTTGGCCTTTTTTACATTTCTATATATCCCTTGTAATTTGGTATTTTCCTAGAATTAATGAAAAGAAATTTAGAAAATTACTCCAAGAGCAGAAGGGCGCCCCTTTCTCTCTCCCACCCCCTTGTAGATGGAGTTCTGCAAATTTCTTGAGGTGTGAAGCCTCCTCCCCTCCCCCTCTCTGAGTGAGAAGCCCAGCACCGCCGCGGCCGTCGCCATCCAGCTACCATCGCACCACCACCGCCACCTCGTCGGAATTCTGTCCACATCAGGATAGAAGGTTGAAGCCCAAATTTTATCTCCAAATCAAGAGATCTAATCGATCTTCAACTTTGAGTGTTTGTTCCTCTTGTTATCCCTTATCTCCATTTTAAATTTTGTGCCAATCAGAGGTCATTTGATATTTTTCCCAAATTTTTTGTTCCACCCCTGACTATCTGCCAGTCAGCAGATCTGCAGGATAGGAGTCTGTTCTTCTATTTTTCCCGCCCCTTTATACATCTCCAAAAATTCCCAACAAATTCATGCGTGTTCCTCACTTTCCCCTCTTCCACATATAATTTTCCTGGAGTCTAGATCTATTGTTTTCCTATCGGTCAAAATTCATCATCAGGAAGATCTCAGTCTGTCTGTGTGTCTGTCAGTCCGAACCAACAGAAACCTTTGAGAGACAGTCATTTTCATTTTCAATCCATTCACTTGATGGATCTGGAATAATTATATGTTGTATCCCTCTGAGTCCTCTATCCATCGACACCAAGTTTGCGTCGATCCGACACCGAATCTGGCCGCAAGTAATCTTTTCGTGAAGACACGCAGAGCAGATCCGAGCCCAGCTAGCACAATCAGTTCGGGAATTAATTCCTCGAAAAATATGCCGGCACACCTTCAGTCTCCGCCACTCCCGGGGACCGATCAGCAGCCCCCCAACAGCGCCCCAACAGGCCGTAGTAGTCAGGAGACCCCCGGGCACTGCCATCCCGTAGCCGGACCCACCTGCTGTCCCGTGGGCCCCGCAGAACCGTGCCGAGCAGCAGCCCATCTCCGGCCCGAGAACCGTCAAATTGCTACCCGTCAACCCGAGTTTGCTACTCCCGGGTGTCACATTGTAGCCCTTTACCTCTCTGTGTGGAGTGGGCCTTAAAATCATTTCTGTAATTATTGTTGATATTTGTACACCGGGAGTACGAGCTTCGGCCGGGATCATCTTCCCCATGCCCAAAGCGTGGAGGTAAACTCGCCTCCCTCTTTATCGCATTTGCTCAATTCGTATATTTTTGAATGCCGCTGCTAGAGTGATAGGATTATTAGCTCGATATATATATATTATCACTGCTGCGAGAGTGAGTGAGTGAACCCGTCCCGTGACTCAATCCGAGTACACGCGGAAAAGCCGATACCCGAGACTCATTGCCAGTTTCTCAACCGCGCACGGTCCCACGTTTCCCTTGCTAGCGACGAGTTGCGAGCTAGAGTCCCAAGTTCGCATCTCTGTCCCGCATCAAATAGGTATCAGAGCCGGAAGGTTGAGTCTAGGGTAGTATTTGTTTAAAAACAAAAAAAAAGGGTCATTTAAGTCGGTCCGCGGTTGCATTTGCATACCTTTATTCGGTATATCAAAAGGTGTTGCCCGAATGATAGGTTACGCCTATCGGGAAGGTAGCACACTTGCATGAGTTCGGTCTTCGGATCATACCTCCGTCAGGTACCGGATATGGGTTGAGTCTAGGTTTATAGTCGAGTTCGCATTTTACCCTTTTCACCATTTAGAGTCGTGTCTAGGTGTTTGCATTAGTTCTCATAAACTTTTGCATATAACAACAAAAAAAGAAAGAAAAGAAAAAAATGCCATTGCATGCCCAATCCTAGGGGATCCAACCCGATCTTTTGCCACTATGGCCAACCCATGCCGACCCGTCCAAGGCAACACGTCCATGTTGGAGTATATTCGGGACTATGATAAGTACCGGTTGGAATATGGAGTTGGAGAGGAGAGCACCACGACCGCATTTCAGTTCCGGACAGGTTTGCGGCTTCACTTCCAGTTTGAATATCTTTGCCGTGATGCGTTCACTCTGGCACAGTCTTATCTGGTCGCTCTAGAGGTTGAGCCTTTCGAGGCATGGTTTGATGCCGCCCTTCGGCGAGCATCTACCTCTCAGCCGAGTCCCGAGCCGGTCGGACAGCCTACCCCACGGCCTTCCCCACCCTAGCTGGGGAACCCTTCCCCTAGAGCTCTGTTGCCACCCACGTCCGATCATCATCCGGAGCCACCTCATTCGGAGTTACCGCCTTTGGAGCCAACCGTGTTTCTAACGGGAAAGCTTTTCATCGTCGAGCCACTACTTAGTTGGCTCAAGATTGGCTTGGTCCACAGAGCATCTTGCTATCCATCCATGAACCCCACACAACCTTTAGTGCCAGTCAACTAATTCCATACCACATTCTGGTCTAGTCACCATGTGGATACATTGGATGACCTTCTTACGGGATTAGACCGACAGTTGTAGTTGACACACTGATTGGCCTCAGGCTTCGACCGACCCACAGGTCGTAGCTTCACCCACCCACTTGGGGGTCCATTATCTCCGTGCACACCGTGGGTCATGTCACCACGAAGGTTCTTTTGTTCCTAACCATGTCGGCCGAGCCTAACTACATTCCCTTTATCCCGAGGGAGGAACCAAATCTTCTATACACTGTCCTATCTACCACGATGGATGAAGGTGACCATTTACACCTTCATGAATTTCAAACATCGGGCTATGAAATGGATGAGCCTGCCACGAGGGGTCACACATTCTTTGACCCATTAAACCCCTTCCCTAGTGGGCCTCGTGACCCATCACTTCCTTTATACCTTGTCAGGGAAGTCCCCTACCACACCCCTCTCACTCAGGCCAGTCAACCTACACTCAGCTAGGAGCCCGTCCACTGGCGAGAGATCCATACATATAGGGGTGATGAAGAAGGTAGTTTTGACTCTCCTGGCTCTCCCACACCCAAGTCTAATAGGAAGTCATTGCCAGACTGGTTCATACTTGGGTGTCTAGGTGTCCCCTATGTCGCAAACCTCCGATTACGTCAAATGCATGCGAGTCACACATTTGGATGTCCTGGTGTGGGGACAGATTTTTTTTATCTATCCTTTTGTTTGTTTATGTTTATTTAATTTACTTGTTTATTTGGTTTATTAATTTGGCGTGCCAGTCACTAGCGTGACAATTTATTGTGCGCTCGATTTCACTCGGTCAGTCGATTGTGATATTCGTGTCGAGACCCGGAGTTCGTCATACCATAAAGGTTATGACGTTAATTACGTCCTCTAAGAAAGAGGACAACCCTTGATTAATTGCCAAGAAAGGACGTCTCGAGGGCAAAACAAGATAAGACTACGATGTCGGCTTCATTAGCAGGACATGAAATGCGCGTGGATAATCATGCGATACAAGATGTGATAATGATGTGCGGAATAAATCCGACAGCATATCCCTTATCTTGGTCTATGCCAAGTGGGAATATAGGTCATCCACCCACGGAATGCCGGGATGGAAGCCAAAGGAAAGATTGGCGTAGCCCGGGATCCAAAAGGATCACAATATGATGGGACAATGTCCACCATCATGGTACTTGTTGATTTCCCCTTTAGAAGCCATTGGTGACGTGCAGTGGCAGAACTCCAAAGGCCAGCGGGGTTAGCAGAAAACATTACAGTCGAATGGCATGGTGTGGGGTAAGACCCTGTTAATTTAACTCCTTTAGACTTGGATGAAGAACCATGATTTCCCCCCCCCCCATGATATGATGAAAACTGGCATGATGGTCCACGGAGGTTAGAGTACCAGGTCTAGACTGGTTTTAGGCTCAGTAATGTTGCTGGGAAGTGGGATGTTTGAGTGGTAGCTATTGTTAAGATGGAGCGGCATGGATGAGAGCCGGCGTGAAGACCAACCGGCGCGGTGGGGTCTCGGCACGATCATGAACTCCCGGGTTGTCGACACGGTAAGTGGCCGGCGTGACCAGCGTCTCGGCGCGCCCGTCATCCGGCGCGAAACCCGCGCCGGGAGAGGGCTACGCTGAGAGGCTATATGGCGCCGAGAAGAGGCGTTTCTTCAGGTTTCAAGGCTTTGAAGGCTTTGTGAGATTGAGGGGGGGAAACCCTCTCATGTTCGGTGAGAATTTCATAGGTTTGTCCATGGTGGTAGTTGGGAAGGTGGAAAGTGAGGGTGGACTCATCCATGGAGGGTCTAGGGAGACCGTATGACTGTAATGGTTATATTCCCCTGTTACAGTGGGCAAAGGATCATGAGATGGTCTGCCTCAGATTTCTGCCACCCACCTGGGGGTAGATTCATAATTTCAGTGAAGGCGTCACACGATGCGATGGAGTAAATATCGTGGATGAATTTTGGCAGCATCTCCCCTTATTTTGGACTGTGCCAAGAGGGGAGTATAGGTCATCCACCCACAGAACGTCGGGATGGAAGCCAAAGGAGAGCCGGGCGTAGCCCTGGATCCAAAAGGATCTCAATTCTATAGGACAGTGTCCACTTGTAGTGGGATTTATTAATATCCCCTAGATAGCCAACGGAGAACATGAAGCAGCAGAACTCCATGACTTGACGGGGTGGCAGAATGTAGGGGGGGTTTAACCCCATGAATTTGGCTCCCACAAGGGTCGAGTGAAGAATACTATTTCCCCTCAAAGTGATGGGGTCTTGTGGCCATGGGTCGTCGGGCTCAGAACTATTGATGGCATCGGCACTAGGCTATCGGCCTGGATGGGGGTGGGCACGAGAGAGAAGAAGGATCATGGCGCGTCGGAAAGAGCTCAACCTGGCGCGGGCAGCACCCAACGCGAGACTCGCGCCGAGGGAGGGTCGCGCCGGGGGGCTTTGGGATCAGGGTTTTCAAAGGTCAGGAGCCGAGGGTTTCAGAGGGCTCTTCGAGGGTTTTAAAGGGGGGTTTATTCAAAGGATCTTGAGATGGTCCTAGGGGGAACGGGGCCATCTCTGAGAGAAGGGAGGTCTTCACTTGGGGGACCTCACGGGGAGTCGGGCCATGGGCTGATTCGTACAAACCTTGGTAAGAACATATTCCCAGCTACCTCTACGAGGGAGAAGCCATGAGATGGGCTGTCTCAGGCTCTCACTACTATCGCGGGGATAAAACTGCGGAGACGATTCGATGGAAATAACTCGGACAATCTGAAGGATATGCACTCAGTGAAGCATAATCTATTCATAGCAACTACCAAATACATTAGGCTCCGAAAGAACATAGAGGGAGAAGATGACTTCACCCTTGATATTTTATTTCACTGCAAGTGACTCATACATTCAATAGAGCAGAAAATAAAGATAGAAGCAGACTACGAAGGTCTGAATACAGACGGCGCCCCTCTACGACCGGCTATGCCAGCATTCGAGATCATCGAAAACACATCGCTCAGGCATAGAGCGGAAGAACAGAAACGAAATGAAAAGAAAAGCTAGACTCAAATGAAAGACGGGGATGGGGAAGAATATAGCCCCTCAAGGCATCTTGGAACCGATCCCACCTTGACTCTCTCCTCCGAGCTTCTGAGACTCTTTTCTCTCTTCAGCTCCTATAGAGGGCTCTCGGCTCTCTCTTTTTTTTCAGTGGCACCCTCTATCTATTCTCTCTTCTCCCCTTCTTCTCTTCTCTATTCTGGTGTGTTCCTATCTTCTATCCCCCTTCTGATGCGGGACGGAAAGTCCCGCATCACCTTCTTTTTCTTGTTCGAAGGCAGCAGCCTTTATAGAAGGATGGCCTTCCGTTCTCGGCGTGAGCTCCCCGGCGTGCCTCAGCACGCAACATCACGGCACGCCTGGGTTCGTATTGGGCTTGGCCCATTTGTTCAGAACTCGACGCCGGAGGAGGCTCGTCTAATGGGCTTCTTTTCATTATTTTGGTGGGCTTCTCGGTATATTCTTCTTGAGGCTTGTCTAACACCTTGCGTTCACGCCCATATGTGAGGCAGTGTGAACCCCTTTTCATGAGAATCAGAATTATCTTAGGCTTCTCTTCAGCAGGCAGATGATTGCCTGGAATTTGTCATAGTTTTATCAGCCTGACTATTTGAATGATAGTCATGCTGGGCAGCGGCCTAGCCAGAGATGGCTTCAATCGAACAGAGTGTTTGGGGGTAGTGAACCTCGTCTATTATTATTCTCAGAACCTCCGGGAATGGCACAGGAGCCGCACCCTTGATTGGTCTTCAAAGCCCTGAATTTGCTTTTGGCTTCTTCTTGTACATTTTAGGTGTCAATAAATGCCCCCCACCCGCAGGTGGCGTAAGCGAAGGATGAGTGACACGGGACATGCGGGTGTACATTGCACCGCACTTTGTAATTTCTTCATGCTTGCTCCTGTTCATTGTTCATCCTTGTGACTCTGAGTGTTCATTCTACTTGTATAATCCTAGTACTTTGTGAACGTACTCGAACAGACACCAGCATTTTGGGTTTAATCTCCTGATTGCAGCTTCCCAGAGTGAGCCAAGTGACTGCTATCTTTCTGACTTTTCTTTTCTCAATGATCTTCTTGCTCTGCCTTATGTATATCTTTGGGTTGTAGTGGCAGGAGTGGTCAGTACTGTGGTCGAGACGCCTGCTGTAACGCCCGGTAATTTTTGGAACAGGAATAAAAATATACATAATGATATACCTACTCTTATAAGTATATAATGTTAATTAAAAATTTATTCAAATAAATAAATGGTCAAGCGATATTCCTATATGGTTGCTCAGATCGAACCTGCCTCTGATACCTAGGACAAAGACTAATAAAAGTTAAACAAATTATGAGGAATAAAATCCCTATATACATACAAATTATTAATAGGTATATGAGGGTTAGAAAGTAACAAATATGTTTATGAATATATAATGCAATATAAATAAATATAATACAACGTAAATAATCAAGGCCAGACTCGGTACACGACCCCCTGACATCCTGAGAAATCTCACAAAAAGAACTCATGAACCCTACCATTGTATTATCATAATTTTAAGAATAACATGTTATTTTTAAGTAAGGCATTTAATGCATAATACCATTTTATTTGAATTAAGAATCATTAAATCTTGAAGAAAACATCAATTAGTATTTTATTAATAATTTAAAAAAATTAATATTCACATTTATTACATTATACTTTTATTAGAAGGAAGAAATATAGCAACCCTGATAAAATATTAATAAAAATAAAGATTTTAAATAAATCAAATAAATAGATAAACAAAACAAAATGAAATAACGCCTCTGATAAAGGCGCTATTTAAATTAGACACGCCCTTAAACAAGGCGTGATTCAAGAAAGGACGCCCTCACCACATGGCGTCAAATTCCACACCAAATAGGGCAAGTAAGATAAACGCCCCTTTCATGGGCGTGTTTTAAACAAGAAACGCCTCTCCACTGGGCGTGTCTTTAAGAAACGCCCTATGACAAGGCGTCAATTTCATTTCCACTTCCGTTCGACCCAGGAACTTATCCAGGGAAGGATTATGCTAATCTAGTAAGTGTCTACTAAGGTAAGGACTCTATATTGGAAGCATTACTTCCAATCAAACTCTAACCCTAATAGGACCCTCAAAAATCCTATAAATACCCTTGATTACCCAAGCCCTAAAACTATTTGATTCGCTCGTCTGCTACGGTACGTGAAGAACAAACAGTTCTTCTTATTCCCCTTTATTCTCTGCTTCGATTGCATAAAGAATTAACGTTCCTTCATCTCTTTCTCTTCTATATAGGTTGAGAAGATCTGCATACGAGAAAGAACAAGGTAATGTTCTTTCTTGTTTCTATCATGCTTTCGGTTGAAGCATATTAAAGGTTCTTCATCCTTTTATTTCTTCAACCAGCAGTTGCCTACAACCTGAAGGAGTCTTTTATCTTCCTCTGCATACAGCGAAGGAGGTCTTATTCCTGTGATCGTTTTTCTTCACCACCACATCCTCCAGAAGCAGCATCATCTTCTCTTTCTTCGAAGAAAAACTCTGTTTTAAACAGAGTACTATCCTCTTATCAGAGCCCTACGCGAGGCTTCATTCATCCAAAATCATAAGGTAGGTTTTCTCAAGGCACTGTAGCCCAAACAAGTTAATTCAATGAATATACATCATCACATGCATGAATATAAGTTTTAATATAGCTTCTACGCATTTTCTGGAATATTTTTGAAAGAGACGCCCCTGTCAAGGGCGCTATTTTACAAGACACGACCCTGACCAGGTCGTCAATTCCTAAATTCGACGCCCTGTACAAAGGCGTTAATTCCATGAAATTACATGCAATTAATAATTGTTCACGTTTAAAATTTAATAGCTATGAAATCTTGAAACTAATGTAATGCATGAGTATACCGTGAAATCCTACTATTTTTCTTGTCATGACTATATATCTTGTCTCCTGAAATTTATCCTGAAATTATAAAATTCTTGAAAAGCATGAATTCACGACCTGAACCAAGTCGTTTCTTGTGAAACCCACGCCACGATCGAGGGCGTGAATTTGAAAATAACGCCCCCGTTCAGGGCGTGTCTTTGATAAATCCCAGAATATGTATATCCTGCAAAAAAATAGATTAAAGAATGGACGACCATTGTGCATGTCGTCACATTGAAATAAAACGCCCCTGTAAAGGGCGTGTTTTTGATAAAACACAGAATTATGGAAATTTCTGCAAAATTGGAAATGCATGTAAACGCCCTTATTTAAGGCGTTATTTACTTAAGTAGTGACTTAATCAAAGTCGTTATTTTCTGTAAAAATGTTTTTACCTGTTACTGCTAACCGAGGGTTTGCATTATATTTATATATATGTATATCGGCACTATATCTCCACTCCGTGAGTATAGTCCCACGTTTTCATGTTGTTCTATCGATCACCCTCAACTCTCATTGACATACAAGCTCTCCATTGGACATTCCGTTCCTTTGGACTAGCGAGTTAGTCATAGAGACCTCCGTAAGACTCCTCGTACCTTGGATTCCCTCAAGGTCGACTGAGCTGGTTGTACCCTAAAAACCCATTACACAATCTTTACCATGTCACTCTAATGAAACATGGTATACCGGCCCTCATGTTATACTATATGTATGATATGAGAACTATCTTAAGGAATGGGGGAAAACATGCCATCAATGAGATGTTATTGTAGACCCCAATTCTATATCAATTTTGTTATGATGATTCTTGTGGACCTCATGTTATTAACATGCTGTTCTTGTAGATCACAATTCTATATAAAGGAGTGACCATCTACATATGGGCACTTATTTGTCATGGTACCCGGTTAGGGAACCAATTCCACCCAGTTTATCGACATGTCATGATTTATATGCTTTGCGTGGATTTTATCGCCAGTATGATCTTACTCAAGGGTCTTGCCCTTGAATTCCATAAAAATCTTATCTTATCATCCTAATTAAAGCCTGTTCTTGGAACTCCTTATTGGCTATAAACTATCGTGGATGTCTAGATCTATCATGAATGCTGTGCATATAGGGCCCGATCTGGTCCTGGGAGGAGCGCCCGAAAGTACTAGTGCCCATGGGAGTTTTAATGATAACGGTGTCTAGCATTGCACCGGAGTACTCTTTATCTTGATCTTTGGCATTCCACGATCTCTCTTTTCTTGCGTGCGTGACTTGACTTGCGTGACTTTACTAGCGTGGCCCGACACGGGCAATGTACTTGCGTGAAATAGCCAATAATCTATAAAGTCTCTCATGAATACTTCTTGATTAATACTCGCTTGGATGTTTTGCACGACGTGTTATTCTATTGATCAGTTTATTTCACTTGCTCAGTTATTTATACATGCATAGCCCTATTGCATAAACATGTGAAAACTTGTAATTACTTAAACCCATTGCTAGTTCTTGAGATATAATTTCCTACTGAGCGTTCGCTCACTCCGTTTTATTCCAACATTTTCAGGTAAGCAGGTAGCTAGCAAGACCGAGACCCACACGGGCGGGACAAGTGTGCAAGCGAGCTTCGGAAACTAGTGAACCCGAGTCTTTTGTCTTTCTTGAGTCTAGATAGTATTTTCTAGCTAAGTTAGCTTATCGTCTCTTATTCAGTTATCTTGTCTAACGTCTGTTAGTATGTCGTTATCTTCCTTTCCATTGTGTTGAAGTCTCCAAGTTGGAAAACAAGTTCTTGTAAGAGATTTATAGTAGAAATATAAATTTCTATTGTTGTTCAAAATTATCTTGGTCTTATGCGATTGCTCTTGATCATTCACGACTGTTTAACTGCCACGTTCCGAGCAAACGACACGTTCCGCTGCTATCGGCCCGGGGCGTGACAGAGGTGGTATCAGAGCTTCGGCTTTCATATCCTCCAGGTTAAGTATCCTTGTCTGTCATATCAGAGCTTCGGCTTTCATATCCTCCAGGTTAAGTATCCTTGTCTGTCATATCAGAGCTTCGGCTTTCATATCCTCCAGGTTAAGTATCCTTGTCTGTCATATCAGAGCTTCAGCTTTCATATCCTCCAGTAATTTGGTCCTAAGGATAGGTTATCCTTGTGGGTCATATCATAGCTTCAACTTTCACAATCATTAAAGTTTCAATGATAGGTCAAGTATCATTGTCAGTTATATTAGAGTTCCCGCTTTCAAAATCCTTAGATTGTTAAATCCAGGTTATAGGTTGAGTATCCTTGTCAATCTTCCTATAGGAATTCCGTGAGAGATGGGTAGAACTTGGGGTTAAAGTTATAAAAGAAAGATAAAGTAATTACATTTCATTAACACTAAATCTTGAGTCAATAAATTATCCCTCCACTCATCCTTGCAGGAACCTAGATAAAATGGAAGCCTCTAAGCCGAGCCTTGTTCATGAAATGATCTTGGTGGATGTCCAAGTTTACGCGAGCCTTGTCAGGAGAGTTCAAGAACTAGAGAAAGTAGTGGAAGAAAAAGAAAGAGTTGAAGGGAAAGATCAAACAAATAACTCCGAAAGTTTCGCCGTTACCAAGAAAAGAATAAATGAGGAAGATATTTCACAAAGGTGTGAGAAATGCCAGAAATGTAAGAAGTGTAATAAGAGAAAAACTCAGGCGGATCAATCGCAAGATAAGTGTAAATCTTGTGGAAGATATGGTCACAAATCGAAGGAGTGTTGGTGGAGTTCGGGAGCATGTCTGCGTTGCGGGAAGTTAGATCACAAGATAGCGGAATGCCCCAAGAAGCCTCCAAAAGGAGTTCAAGATTTAACCAAACTTGCCAAAGGGAAAGATGCGGAAGGTATCCCTCAACCGTAATCCTAAACTAGCCCTTTTTCATTCTGAAGATTTCTTCTGCTCGTAATAAGTTATAGCTAGTTCTCTATTAGGAATGGAAGTTGATGTGAATTTGGGGACCAAATTCTCTTAAGTGGGGGAGGGTGTAACGCCCGGTAATTTTTGGAACAGGAATAAAAATATACATAATGATATACCTACTCTTATAAGTATATAATGTTAATTAAAAATTTATTCAAATAAATAAATGGTCAAGCGATATTCCTATATGGTTGCTCAGATCGAACCTGCCTCTGATACCTAGGACAAAGACTAATAAAAGTTAAACAAATTATGAGGAATAAAATCCCTATATACATACAAATTATTAATAGGTATATGAGGGTTAGAAAGTAACAAATATGTTTATGAATATATAATGCAATATAAATAAATATAATACAACGTAAATAATCAAGGCCAGACTCGGTACACGACCCCCTGACATCCTGAGAAATCTCACAAAAAGAACTCATGAACCCTACCATTGTATTATCATAATTTTAAGAATAACATGTTATTTTTAAGTAAGGCATTTAATGCATAATACCATTTTATTTGAATTGAGAATCATTAAATCTTGAAGAAAACATCAATTAGTATTTTATTAATAATTTAAAAAAAATTAATATTCACATTTATTACATTATACTTTTATTAGAAGGAAGAAATATAGCAACCCTGATAAAATATTAATAAAAATAAAGATTTTAAATAAATCAAATAAATAGATAAATAAAACAAAATGAAATAACGCCTCTGATAAAGGCGCTATTTAAATTAGACACGCCCTTAAACAAGGCGTGATTCAAGAAAGGACGCCCTCACCACATGGCGTCAAATTCCACACCAAATAGGGCAAGTAAGATAAACGCCCCTTTCATGGGCGTGTTTTAAACAAGAAACGCCTCTCCACTGGGCGTGTCTTTAAGAAACGCCCTATGACAAGGCGTCAATTTCATTTCCACTTCCGTTCGACCCAGGAACTTATCCAGGGAAGGATTATGCTAATCTAGTAAGTGTCTACTAGGGTAAGGACTCTATATTGGAAGCATTACTTCCAATCAAACTCTAACCCTAATAGGACCCTCAAAAATCCTATAAATACCCTTGATTACCCAAGCCCTAAAACTATTTGATTCGCTCGTCTGCTACGGTACGTGAAGAACAAACAGTTCTTCTTATTCCCCTTTGTTCTCTGCTTCGATTGCATAAAGAATTAACGTTCCTTCATCTCTTTCTCTTCTATATAGGTTGAGAAGATCTGCATACGAGAAAGAACAAGGTAATGTTCTTTCTTGTTTCTATCATGCTTTCGGTTGAAGCATATTAAAGGTTCTTCATCCTTTTATTTCTTCAACCAGCAGTTGCCTACAACCTGAAGGAGTCTTTTATCTTCCTCTGCATACAGCGAAGGAGGTCTTATTCCTGTGATCGTTTTTCTTCACCACCACATCCTCCAGAAGCAGCATCATCTTCCTCTTTCTTCGAAGAAAAACTCTGTTTTAAACAGAGTACTATCCTCTTATCAGAGCCCTACACGAGGCTTCATTCATCCAAAATCATAAGGTAGGTTTTCTCAAGGCACTGTAGCCCAAACAAGTTAATTCAATGAATATACATCATCACATGCATGAATATAAGTTTTAATATAGCTTCTACGCGTTTTCTGGAATATTTTTGAAAGAGACGCCCCTGTCAAGGGCGCTATTTTGCAAGACACGACCCTGACCAGGTCGTCAATTCCTAAATTCGACGCCCTGTACAAAGGCGTTAATTCCATGAAATTACATGCAATTAATAATTGTTCACGTTTAAAATTTAATAGCTATGAAATCTTGAAACTAATGTAATGCATGAGTATACCGTGAAATCCTACTATTTTTCTTGTCACGACTATATATCTTGTCTCCTGAATTTATTATCCTGAAATTTATAAAAATTCTTGAAAAGCATGAATTCACGACCTGAACCAAGTCGTTTCTTGTGAAACCCACGCCACGATCGAGGGCGTGAATTTGAAAATAACGCCCCCGTTCAGGGCGTGTCTTTGATAAATCCCAGAATATGTATATCCTGCAAAAAAATAGGATTAAAGAATGGACGACCATTGTGCATGTCGTCACATTGAAATAAAACGCCCCTGTAAAGGGCGTGTTTTTGATAAAACATAGAATTATGGAAATTTCTGCAAAATTGGAAATGCATGTAAACGCCCTTATTTAAGGCGTTATTTACTTAAGTAGTGACTTAATCAAAGTCGTTATTTTCTGTAAAAATGTTTTTACCTGTTACTGCTAACCGAGGGTTTGCATTATATTTATATATATGTATATCGGCACTATATCTCCACTCCGTGAGTATAGTCCCACGTTTTCATGTTGTTCTATCGATCACCCTCAACTCTCATTGACATACAAGCTCTCCATTGGACATTCCGTTCCTTTGGACTAGCGAGTTAGTCATAGAGACCTCCGTAAGACTCCTCGTACCTTGGATTCCCTCAAGGTCGACTGAGCTGGTTGTACCCTAAAAACCCATTACACAATCTTTACCATGTCACTCTAATGAAACATGGTATACCGGCCCTCATGTTATACTATATGTATGATATGAGAACTATCTTAAGGAATGGGGGAAAACATGCCATCAATGAGATGTTATTGTAGACCCCAATTCTATATCAATTTTGTTATGATGATTCTTGTGGACCTCATGTTATTAACATGCTGTTCTTGTAGATCACAATTCTATATAAAGGAGTGACCATCTACATATGGGCACTTATTTGTCATGGTACCCGGTTAGGGAACCAATTCCACCCAGTTTATCGACATGTCATGATTTATATGCTTTGCGTGGATTTTATCGCCAGTATGATCTTACTCAAGGGTCTTGCCCTTGAATTCCATAAAATCTTATCTTATCATCCTAATTAAAGCTGTTCTTGGAACTCCTTATTGGCTATAAACTATCGTGGATGTCTAGATCTATCATGAATGCTGTGCATATAGGGCCCGATCTGGTCCTGGGAGGAGCGCCCGAAAGTACTAGTGCCCATGGGAGTTTTAATGATAACGGTGTCTAGCATTGCACCGGAGTACTCTTTATCTTGATCTTTGGCATTCCACGATCTCTCTTTTCTTGCGTGCGTGACTTGACTTGCGTGACTTTACTAGCGTGGCCCGACACGGGCAATGTACTTGCGTGAAATAGCCAATAATCTATAAAGTCTCTCATGAATACTTCTTGATTAATACTCGCTTGGATGTTTTGCACGACGTGTTATTCTATTGATCAGTTTATTTCACTTGCTCAGTTATTTATACATGCATAGCCCTATTGCATAAACATGTGAAAACTTGTAATTACTTAAACCCATTGCTAGTTCTTGAGATATAATTTCCTACTGAGCGTTCGCTCACTCCGTTTTATTCCAACATTTTCAGGTAAGCAGGTAGCTAGCAAGACCGAGACCCACACGGGCGGGACAAGTGTGCAAGCGAGCTTCGGAAACTAGTGAACCCGAGTCTTTTGTCTTTCTTGAGTCTAGATAGTATTTTCTAGCTAAGTTAGCTTATCGTCTCTTATTCAGTTATCTTGTCTAACGTCTGTTAGTATGTCGTTATCTTCCTTTCCATTGTGTTGAAGTCTCCAAGTTGGAAAACAAGTTCTTGTAAGAGATTTATAGTAGAAATATAAATTTCTATTGTTGTTCAAAATTATCTTGGTCTTATGCGATTGCTCTTGATCATTCACGACTGTTTAACTGCCACGTTCCGAGCAAACGACACGTTCCGCTGCTATCGGCCTGGGGCGTGACACCTGCTGCGGACGCTCCTTTACAGCATGAAGGACACAAAACTTCGTTAAAGAAGGGTGCCATCCCACTGCGGCGTGTAATCACCCGCTCAGCGACCCGCAAGGCATCGGAGGAGGCGGACCAACCCGAGCTTAGCATAGATATTTCTTCCAGCGGTTCTGCCACCCCTTCTAATGAAGAAGTTGATCATGATTCTTCTGAAGGTGATGAACAAGCATCTGCGGCTGCCAGCCAAGGGGCAATGGCACCCTCTGCGCTGTGAGGTGGTCCTTTAATGTTCAGTCCCGCCAGGTTGCTGGTAACATCATCTGAGGGAATGTTGCCGGAAGAATTGGCCGGAATAGACATGGAAGTGGAGATATCCCCTCCTTTTGTTGCTTCATCTACAGAGTTAGAGTCTTCTATACAGGCACTCGAAGAGATGGGTGCTGTGACCATAGTAAGTTCTGCCCGCCCTTCTGCAGAGCTACATACCTTTTCATTCTTTTCTGCCATCTTGGTGCTTACTGGAATCTTGTTCCAGGAGTCTGACGTAGCCGATCACCCTCTGGTATCATCTTCTTGTGCCATCATTGTTTCATCGGAGGCTTTGGATATGCTACCGCTTGCCACTATGTCTTCTTCAGAAGCAGTTATTATACTTCATCCTGTGCCAGTAAGAATACATGCAACTACCGAAGCATCGTCAATAGAGCTGGGCTCACTAGGGGAAAGTTCTGCCCTAGTGCCTGCGACAGAGCTGAGGGCTGAAGCCGATCCGTCAAGAGGTTCTGCCTTCGTCCCAGCGGCCATAATGACTATTGCACCCGACCCTGCGACTCCATCCGACCAGCATTAGAGTCGGAACCTCTACCTCTTCCAGCACCTATGGAAGAGAGTTTTTCAAAGAGCCTGGGGGAGTATGAGCAAGCTGTTGTGGTACCCGCTTCTTTAGCTTCGGTGGTTGTCCCCTCTTCTTCTTCCGAGCCCGACACTGGCTTATGGGTTTCCATAGACAAGGAGGTGACCTTTGAGGTGGCACCGGTAGCTTCCCTCGACTTTACTTCATCAGAGGACTTTGTCTAGCAGAATTTAGAAATGCTACGCCGAGTCGTAGAATCTCAACCGACATTGTCTTACCTCCAACTGAAGGAAGTGGCCAAACGACTGATGGTCGGGCTGCAGGCATTAGGCTGTCCCTTGGATATTTGGACCCAGCGGGTGTTGTTCTTGCTGAAATTTGTGAACCGCCGAGACTTTCTCGGGCAGATAATGAATGATCGGCTGGCGGCCCTTAAATTGCAGAAAGCCAACTGTCAGACGGAGCTGGAGTCTCTGACCTCTGATCTTTATAGGAGCAAGGCCTGGGTTGAAGCTTCAGCTGCTCGTGCACAATTCCTACGCCACCGGCGGGAAGAGCTTCGGGCTGAATTAAATGCCGTCGAAGCCGATATACCCCTGCTGGAAGCTACAGAAGTTCAGGGCATCGAGGAGACCGCCTTGCTAGAGGGTCGAGTTGCATCTCTGCAAACTGAGATGACTCGCGTTCAGGAGGAGGAAGTGCAACTCCGTGAGCTGGGAGCGGCTCCTCATGTCGAGCTCATCAATTTTGAAGATATCTTCAGGCGGTCTTAGTTGATCCGCCTTTGGTAATCCATGCCCCTCGAAGGGCCCCTATTGTATTTATTTCTCCCCTTTTTGCAAAGGAATACACGTTTCTTTTACTGCTTTGGGTGTCCACCTTCACACTTGTGTTCTATCATATCTTGCGATAATTTTGGCGACCTGTATGGAAGCATGCCCGTACTTGCACCACAGGAGAGCGTCAACCCTTTCAAGGAAAGGATGGGGGTCCCGCTCCACCGCGTGTCGGGGTTCCAGAGGTTGCCAAATTGGTACACATGTAAGTTTTATTGGCCAAAAAAAAAGCCAAAAATACAACCGCTAGCTGACAAGAGGTCCATTCGGGATAGGCTTTATTATCGGTGGGACAACTGATGGGAGCGTCGCCAAGAGGTATAGCCTGTGTTTTATAGTAACCACGTCACTGACCCAAGCGCCCTTTCGGGTTTTCGCCAGGCTTGAGGAAATGCTGGGTGACCTTACCGGGGGTGACAAGGGTCAGGAGGAAGTCGGTTGATCTTGTCGATGATGACAAGGGTTGCAAGGCGGTTGACCGATCTTGCCGATGATGACAAGCATCAAAAAGGTAGCCGGTCTTGTCGATGGTGACAAGGACCGAAAGGGTAGCGACTGATCTTGCCGATGGTGATAAGGGTCAAAAAGGTAGCTGGTGTTGCCGATGGTGACAAGGACCGAAAGGGTAGCGACCGATCTTGCCGATGGTGATAAGGGTCGAAAAGGTAGTGATAAGTGTTCATTTTCGATGATAATTCATCACATGTACACCGTTTTATGTGCATATAATTAGATAATTATGCATGTCCCATCATTAATCTCAACTTTACATGTAAATTAGGTATTTCACGTAAATTGATTAATTTGGTGATATTATTTAATGAATTAAAGTTGAGGGCCATGAGCATTAATTCTCCATTGCATAATTAATCATGAGCATTTAAGATTTATGTGCACATTATGATAATTTTTATGGACTAAAGTGTAATTATGTGTGTGTAGGACACCAAAGGTAATTACAAAAGAAGCCGAGGGCAAAACTGTCACCACTACTTTGACCAAGTCAAAAGCACATATTTTGATTGGAGGGAAAAGAAATTTCAAAAGTTTGAAATTGAAGAAAAGAAACACATATTTCGGTTGGTGGGAAAATTGAATTCAAAGTTTGAAATAAAGGAGAGGAATGATGAGTCTTAGGAAGGGGGTTGTCCAAAGCCCAAGGAGGGTGTACTCACCTACTTTTTCTCTTCCCCATGCATCATATTCTACTTAAATCCTATCCATCCATCTCCTTTGATACAATCTCCACCCTCCATCTACCTAACTTTTCCTATAAATAGCCCATGACAAGAAGGAGAAGGGTGTTCTTCTTTTGGCAATTTCTCTCCCAACCTTAGGCCTCCGAGTTCTCCCTTGTACGTTCGTTTTCAGCTCATGCACTCTTCATCAAAGTTCTTAGTTTTTAAGTTCTCTACAACTTCTTATTCTGGAGCATCTTCTACTTCCTTCTAGTTTTTAATCTATTTTGTATTTTTCACTATGCTGTCCTGTTCATCTGTAAACCCATGTTTCTCTCTGTTCTTTCCCATATTTCTCCTCCTTCTAGTCATTTTTGTCTCTTACTGTCTTCATCAAAGTTCTTTATTTTTAAGTTCTCTACAACTTCATCTTCTGGAGCATCTTCTAGTTCCTTCTAGTTTTTAAGCTATTTCGTATTTTTCACTGTGCTGTCATGTTCATCTGTAAACCCATGTTCTCTGTTCTTTCCCATATTTCTCCTCCTTCTATTCATTTTCTTCTCTTACTGTCTTCATGAAAGTTCTTTGTTTTTAAGTGTTCTACAACTACTTCTTCTACATCATCTTCTAATTCTTTCTGATTTGAAAGTTATTTCTCGTTTTTCAACTTGCTGTCCTGTGATTTCACTGTTCATCTGAGATTCTAGATTTTGTTATTCCTCAGTTTTGAAGCCCTTCCCTTCTTTATTTCTCTCTTAGTTCTTCATTAAAGTTCTTCCTCTCTTGTAGATCTAGATTTGCTTCTTCTATCACTTCCTCCAATTCTTCTTATTTTACGAGTTATATTTATTTTTTCATTGTTTTACTCTCTCATCTTCTTCCTTCTTCATCTCCACACAAACCCTTAAATATTCCTCTCTATATTTCTCTCCAAAGTTTATCCTCCACAACTCTCCTTTCATGGCGGTATGCACATCAAGATGGGCGATGTTCCAAGGCTCGTGACGTGGACGACGACGGCTTCTTCATCCATCACTTTCCACGGCGATCTCTTTCAAGGCGGAGCGATCCTCTCCAAGGCTCGGCGAGGAGGAGACGACTGCGTCATCTCCATTGCTACTACTATCTTCACATCTCATGCCCCTCTTTTTATTATTACTTTTGTGTTATGTTACTTGTTGAGTCCCAAATGTGGCAATCAAGAGGGGAGGGGTGAATTGATTGGCTAATAAAAATTTTGCTACCCTTAAGAAAACGTTGCTGATTAAACAAACAACTACTAATACTCGCACGAACAGGATCACACTCGTGAATTCGTGCGGAAAGTGTTTGAAAAGCTAGTGTAGTGATCTCTCAACTCACCGTGAAGCCCACTCGACAAGAATCGGAAAATACACAACACATGAGACACACGAATTTTTAGGTGGTTCGGTTACACAGCCGTGTCCCCTACGTCCACCCCTCACACTTGAGGATTAAAGCTTCACTATCGAGTGAATCACACACACACGCTGTTTAGAACAGCAAACACACACACACACACACGGCTTCCGATCTGGTAGCCACAAGCCCACAAGCGCACAAACACACACACACATTCGTGTTTCCGAACACGAACACCACACACAAGAATCTGGAGTTTATGATTACACAAATATTCAAGATCAATCCAAATGATTCAAAATGAAAAGTTTAGAAGTTGATTTATCCTGATCGAAGCTCCCCCTATCACTTCAGCGAATTTCGTTGAGCACTTGGTGCAGCCCGTTGAACGTTCTTGACGATTATGCTCGGAAGAGGTGCGATCTTGATCTCCACGCAGCCAACCAGCAAGATGTTGATTTGGAGGCTTGAATCCCTCTTCTTTTCTTCCCTTTCACGCACACTACAATGTAGAAGAAGGGCTGTAGCTTCTGGTTCCGACCTGCACTCACAAGGTTAGAGCAAAAACCCAATTTCAGGAAGATACGAATTCTCTTTTTGTTTTCATCCCAATAGGATTATATATATGCTAAGGGCGGTCAAGGGATGTCTAGGAGACAAGATCCGCACATCAAGGAGTAGTTTAAGGACAGCCACACAAGTGTGGTTTGTCAACCAGCTCGCATGGACAAGAGTCCACAATCACGGCGCCGCCCAGACCAGAAAGGGTCAACCCTTGGGGTCGACCCTCGTGAGGGGCCAAATGGGCCTGGCAGCATGGGTCGACCCTTGGGGTCAACCCTCCCAAGAACGGTTGCTGTCTTCAAAAAATAGGCTTCTGGAGTTTTACAGGGGTCGACCCTTGGGGTCGACCCTTTCTGGAGCCTAAACAGTTTGAGGGAAAAGGGTCGACCCTTGGGGTCGACCCATGAAGAAACCGGTTCTGGAATTTAATTCCTTAGGCAGGGGTCGACCCTTGGGGTCGACCCATTAAAATGGGATTCTACCTGGCAGCAATGGGTCGACCCTTAGGGTCGACCCTTTTTCCTGCACTTTCTAAAAATGAAGAGAAAACAAGGCCAAGTGCAGGGGGTTCAAGTTGGGGTTTTACAACAAGAAAGCTCCACATATAGACATAAGTCCTAACAGTGTAATAGAGGAGATTAGGATCGATCTCACCAATCATCCTTCAGACGTTTAAGAGCTTTGGCCTGTCAAGAACAAAATTGGAATTAGTTCCACATGTTGCACATTGAAACCAAAATACTTACAATGAGTTGTTGTGCTTGAGCCGTCTCAAGTATCATGTCTTCAATTGATGTGTGCATTTCCAGAACGTAAGTATGCTCATTTTCAGTTCATACAAAACCATTTGATCATCATCAAAAATCATAAGTCATATACATGAGGAGGGGGTTCAACAATCTCCCCCTTTTTGATGATGACAAAATAATAGAAACCACAATGTAAAGCATCCACCATTCCAATTACATAAATCAAACCATCAGTTCAAGGACGTGGTCAAACAGAAATCCAAATATAAGATTGATCATCATGTGGCATATTCCCAAAGTTTTCTTGCCGACAAAGAGTGGAAAAGGAGCAAGGTTTGGAATACAAAAGATGCAATGCATGAAAACGCAAAGGAAATGCAACAGAACGAATGAACTAGAAACATGATAAAAGCACACATGCATGCAAGCACACATCATACACTAACATATAGTAGCCGGGGCACATATAGGCCAAGAGTTTCTCCCCCTTTGACATCATCAAAAAAGAGGGGGTGAAAGAGGGATGCCAAGTCAAAGGAGCATCATAGTCTAATCATCATTATCATCCGGAGTGGAGGGACGTGGAGGACGCCTAATATACGCCGAAAGTTCTTCCAACAAGTGGGTTTGGTTGGCCAAAGCATCAGTGACGTAGCGAGAGTGCTCCTGGTGAGAAAGTGTCAGATCGGATAGTTCAAGTTGCATAGCTGCCATGGTCTCCCCATACTCGTCTAACCGATCATCAATAGAATCCAAACGGTCCATGATTAGCTGTGCCTCTTCAGAAGGCATTCCTGCGACAGGAACATGAGCATCTGCAGCCTGCTCTTCAATGTCAATTTCATTATCATCTGAACTGACTGGTAGTACTGCCCTTTTTATTTGACGAACTAACACGCCATCTTGCTCTTCAAACCCCATGTGGTGACAAATAGATTGATAGGTGTAGATATCGGCGTCACGGATAGTTTGAGATGCTTCTCTTGACAAATTTATATCCATATAGGTAAAGATGGCTGTTAAAGCCGCAGCATATGGCAAAGTACGGTGCTTGTGCGTCATGCTTGAACAGATGTGATCAAGAATAAGCTGTAGAAATTTAATGGGAATTCCACCGAATAAGCATGAAAACAAGAACATGTGTTTCTTCGTAACCTTGTCATGTCCTCCTCCACGTGGCAAAATAATAGTTGTAATCATGCGGTGTAGTATACGTTGCAAAGGAGGGAATTGGTTTGCAGTTAATCCGGCAACCGACCGGTCACCCATTTCTTCAGAAGTCATATAGCAGTAAACAGTGGCATCGGAGACTTCTATATCACCAAATGCAAATCCTTCATTCGGTAAGTCAAAGGCAATTCCCAACAAGTGTGGTGATAAAACAATTTCCTTTCCATTAACCGTGGTAACTGGAACGTCACCCGAAACACCCAAATTGCTATAGAATTGATGTACCAGATTGGGGTAAATGCGGCGATGTGCAGACATGAAAATATGCAAGTTTGGCTGGCTGCATATTAGATCAACTAATCCACGTAGATGGCGACTAAGATTTTCAAAGTTTACCGCCCGTGGACGTAGAACGGTCCGATCCAAGATTTTGCTTGCGGGCTGTGATGCGGCGGTATGAGATCGACGCCGTTGCCTGGAGCTCGATGCCTCACCTCTGCGAGAAATACGCCTTTTCGGGGCCATCTAAAACACAAACCGAAAGAACCCACCGATGTGGTATAGAACTTGATGGTTCAACCAAAGAGAAATGCGAGAAGTTTGAATCTATGATCCTCCACAGACATCAGAAGCTTACCTCAAGGGAATGAAGATCAAAGAATGATGCTTGAAGCCACAAGAAGAAGAGTTCGCGCGGATGCCATCCGGATGACCGCGACTAGGGCTTGATGTCTTGGATGCCAAGGAAGGATTGTTTAGGGCTTGCAAGGGGTGGTAGCAAGGCTAGGAGGGGGGCAAGAGATGTTTTATAGCCATGGGAGGGTTCCAACTTAGGGTTGGAACCCTTGTTGGATCGGCTTGGGCGCGGGTTAGCCGCCCCGCCGGTTTGGGTCGACCCAATGGGTCGACCCGTTGGGTCTCTTACCCCGGGCCAAACCGGATGCGCGAGGGTCGACCCTTAGGGTCGACCCATTTTCTGGGTTTGCAAGGGGTCGACCCTATGGGTCGACCCTTTTACTGGTTTTCAGCGGAAAGAAGAATTAACCCGAAGAAAAAATCAAGGAATGTTCGGCTCGAGTCCCCAATTGTAAAAATGTATGAAATCAAAGAATTTTGGATAAAAATTGGGATGTATGCAATTGGGGTATTGTTAGTTGAATTTTGGGAATATATGAGACGTGTAATGTCCCATTTTATCCAGATTTCTGACTTTGAACAAATGAGCTCCTTTGTGGGCAGAAAATTTTATCCAAGGTGATTTTGGCCATAGAAGTAACAATGAACATGGGTGAGTACAATATACATAGTAGAAACGCAGAAGCACACCAAGGTGATTTTTCACACAATTTGATTTTTCTTTTGTTTTTCACAAAACATGATGCATATGCATGACAAGAGAAATACTATATGCATGAAACTAATGCAATTACATGTAATGAGGTGACCTATATATACATGATGCACATGGGTATGAATCACTCTTCTATCCTACAAACCCCTAGTTCTCTTCTAAAAGTAGTGAACTTGTCTTCACTTAGAGGTTTGGTGAAAATGTCGGCAATTTGACGATCGGTCTCAATGAAACTGATTTCTACATGACCCTTACTTACATGATCTCTAATGAAATGATGTCGAATTTCAATATGCTTGGTTCTAGAGTGATGAACAGGGTTTTTGGACAAGTTTATGGCAGAGGTGTTGTCACAAAGAATTGAGGTGTTTTTAAAAGATATGCCATAATCAATCAATTGTTGTTGGATCCATAACACCTGGGCTACACAACTACCGACAGCCACATATTCGGCTTCGGCAGTAGACAATGCCACTGAATTTTGTTTCTTGGAGGCCCATGAGACCACGCAGCCCCCAAGAAATTGGCAATACCCACTAGTGCTTTTCCGATCCACTTTGCAACCCGCATAATCGGCGTCAGAATAAGCAATTAAATCAAGATTCGAATTACGCGGAAACCATAGTCCAAAGTTAACTGAACCAGCAACATATCTGAAAATTCGTTTAACGGCCGACATGTGACATTCTTTTGGGTTTGATTGAAATCTAGCACACATGCAAACAGCAAACTGTATGTCGGGCCGGCTGGCAGTTAAATACAATAGTGAACCTATCATGCTTCTAAAGAGTTTTTGGTCCACTGATTTACCTGTCTCATCTTGATCAATTTTTATTGAGGTAGACATAGGAGTTTGTTGTGGTTTTGTTGATGTCAAATTGAACTTTTTCAGCAACTCCATTGCATACTTCTTTTGATGTATGAACATCCCATCAATCGTCTGGTTCACCTGTAATCCCAAGAAGAAAGTCAGCTCTCCCATAAGACTCATTTCAAACTCACTTTGCATCAAATTGGCGAAGTCTTTGCTGAGAGCATCTTTAGTAGAGCCAAAAATAATGTCATCAACATAAACTTGAACAATTAAGATATCCTTACCATTCAACTTTGTAAAGAGAGTTTGATCAACATTACCTCGTTTGAATTCATGTTGAATGAGGAATTCACTTAACCTTTCATACCATGCACGAGGTGCTTGTTTCAGACCGTAAAGAGTCTTGTCCAGCTTGTACACATGGTCTATGTGCTTTGTGTCTTCAAACCCCGGTGGTTGTTCCACATACACGTCCTCCTGGATATAGCCATTCAAAAATGCACTCTTAACATCCATTTAAAATAATTTGATATTATGACAACATGCAAATGCTAAGAGAACCCTCACTGCCTCAAGTCTTGCTACTGGAGCAAAAGACTCATCAAAGTCAACTCCTAATTCTTGGCTATAGCCCTTGGCTACTAGCCTGGCCTTGTTCCTAATTACCACTCCTTGATCATTTGTTTTATTTCGAAACACCCATTTGGTTCCGATCACGGAGTGATTCTTAGGAAATGGTACGAGAAACCACACTTTGTTCCTTTGGAACTGGTGTAGTTCTTCTTGCATGGCCATGATCCATGACTCATCTTTCAAGGCCTCTTCAATGGAGTGAGGTTCAGATTGAGAGAGCAAGGCTAATAAGTCATGAGTTTCAACTTCCCTGAAGGAGGCTCGTGTCCTTATCCCTTCTTGTACATTGCCCAATATATTTTCCGGCGGATGGTCCTTTGCTAATGTCCATTGTATTGGTAGCTCCTGTTCAAGTTGAGTTTCCTGATTTTCATCCTCTTCTTTTGGTTCTTCCTCTTCTTATTTTTCTGAATTTTCTTCCTTCTTCTTGATATTGTCATCTATCAACTCATCATCCTGCAAGATAGATTTTTCATCAGTTCTAGATGGAGATGATTCATCAATAATAACATGTGGGCTTTCTTCAACTACGAGAGTTCTCAAGTTATACACTCGATATGCTCTCGAATTGAGAGAGTACCCAAGCAATATGCCTTTGTCACTTTTGGGATCAAATTTAGCCAAATCCTTCTTACCATTGTTATGAATGTAGCATATTGAGCCAAACGGTCTCAAGTATGAAATGTTTGGCTTCTTACCTCGGTATAGCTCATACGGAGTTTTCTTCAACAATGGTCTTACCATGGCTCGATTTATGATGTAGCAGGCCGTGTTCACTGCTTCAGCCCAAAAGTACCTCGGTATTTTATTCTCGTTCAGCATGGTTCTTGCTATCTCAACTAGCGTTCTGTTCTTCCTTTCCACAACTCCATTTTGTTCCGGAGTTCTTGGTGCGAAAAAGTCATGCATATACCCTTGAGCCCTGCAAAAATTGCTGAACTCATGGTTATCAAATTCTCGGCCGTGATCACTCCGCACAGCTTTGATGCAATACCCTTTATCATTTTGAACAAATCTGCAAAATGCTTCAAATTCTGTCAGAGCATCATTTTTATGAGAAAGGAAATACACCCAACAGAATCTTGAATAATCATCCACAATCACAAATCCATATAGTTTACCACCCAAGCTGTGAGTTCTACTTGGTCCGAAGAGATCAATGTGGATGAGTTCAAGAGGCCTTGATGTGGTCACATCTTGTTTGGACTTGAATGATGTCCTTGTTTGTTTGCCCATGCTGCAAGCTCCACAAACTCCATCATCGACGGCCTTCAACTTGGGCAATCCAATTACCAAATCATTTCTTGATAGTTTCAGCAATACATTGAAACTAGCATGCCCAAGCCGGCGATGCTAGAGCCAAGCATCATCATTGTTCCTTGCAATTAAACATAAATTCTCATGAGATGAATCATTCAAGTCTATCATATAAACATTGTTATACCTGAAACCAATGAACTTTATCTCATGATTATTCCTATTCAAAACAGTACAGTGGTTAGAATCAAAAATCACATTGCATCCCTTATCACAAAGTTGGCTTATGCTTAAGAGATTATGTTGCAAACCCTTCACAAGCAATACATTATCAATGGTATGATTTTGATTCTTACCTATCTTACCTTCTCCGATGATTTTACCTTTGTCCTTACCACCGAATGCTACCGTCCCACCATCCTTTTCATGCAGGTCCACAAACCATTCTTTGTTTCCCGTCATATGCCGAGAGCAGCCACTGTCCAAATACCATTTGTTCCTTTGAGCTCTCGAGTAGACCTGCAATTCAACCAAAGTTCTTATGGAGATTTTGGTACCCAAGCTAGCTTGGGTCCATGATGGTTAGAGGCATGATGCATATATGATCTATTTCTGAATCCAACAGAATTTTCTTCATCATATTTCAGAATTCTACAATCATACATGTCATGACCCATTTTACCACAATAGAAACAAGTGATGGCTCTATCTCTTTTTCCCTTTCTTCTAACATTTGAAGAGGAGTTGTGCATGTGTTTCTTTGGTTTGGATGATGCTGAACTTATGGAGGCCCAATGGGTAGTTTGAACTTTTGATTTTTCAAGGATGGCAAGGGCATCCTTCAACATATTTATTTCAGCCAATTGAGATTGGCTTTGTTTTTCAGCCTTTTCTTTGGCTTCATTACAAGCTGAGCTTTGAAGCTTTTCTTGTTCCATTTCATTTTCCAATTCTTCATGCATTTTCAGATATGTGGATTGTTCCTCTCTCATGCATGATATTTCCTCTTCAAACAGTTCAATTTTGGATGCAAGAATTTCATTTTCATTTTTCAAGTTTTCATTGACTGTTTTTGAGGCAAGGCACTCTTCACATGATCTTTTAGTATGCACAAAATGATCAATTTTCTTTTTCAAATTTTTGTTTTCAGATTTGAATCTTTTACATTTTTCATATAAAGACTCATATGCAATTTGCCATTGTTCACAAGTAAGAGTTTCAGTTTCAGAATCTACCTCATTTCCTTCATCGTCATTTGCCATGAGGCATAGATTCTGGACTAGCTCATCTAATCCATCTTCATTTCCGGATTCCTCCTGATCTTCATCACTCCATGTGGCCATCATGGCTTTGGGCTTTCTGAACTTGCCTTTCTTCACCTTCTTGATGAGATCGGGGCACTCACCCCGCATATGGCCGGGTTTCTTGCATTCATAGCAAATCACTTCTTCTCTCTTGCTATTTTCTCCTCTGTTTGGACCTTGCCTTCTCGGTCCTTTTCTGAACTGACCACCAAAATTTCTGGTTCGTTTCACAAACCGTCTTGCTCTTTGTGTGATCATGGCAACTAATTCTTCATCTTCAGTGTTGCCTATTGAATCATTTTCACTGCCCTCTGAATCGTGTGGATTCACCTTTAGAGCCATTGTGGTAACAACTTTCTTTTTCTTGTGATCCTCCTCGCTCCTTTTGATGTTTATCTCATAAGTCATCAGCGAGCCAATTAACTCGTCCAGAGTTAAAGTACTTAGATCCTTGGAGTCTTCAATTACAGTGGCCTTTGTATGCCACTGTGGAGTAAGGGATCTTAGGACTTTTCTGACGAGTTCCTTGTTAGAATACTCCTTGCCAAGTCCCTTTAGTCCATTGGTAATTTCTGTTAGCCTTGCAAACATATCAGAAATTGATTCTTCTGGCTTCATTGCGAACAGCTCATAGTCCCGAACTAAGAGATTGGCTTTTGTTTCCTTGACTTCCGATGTTCCTTCATATATAAGCCGCAGCTTATCCCACATCTCCTGCGCAGAGGAACACATAGATATTCGTGAGTATTCGTTAGGATGAACCGCACATTGAATTATATTCATAGCCTTAAAATTCGTTGAACACTTCTCTATATCTTCTTCATCCCATTCATCTTCTTTTTCAGATAAAACATATGGACCCTTACTTATGACACGCCATACATCGTAGTCCTGGGCACGTAGGAAAACATACATTCTGTTTTTCCAATAGGGGTAGTTCGATCCATCAAAGAACGGAGGTCTTTGAATGGAATGCCCTTCGGGCATCATCCCTTTGTTTGCCATATGAACGGGATCAAACTCTGCGACCGTGTGGTCGAGACTAAACAGAGACCAGAGCTCTGATACCAATTGTTGAGTCCCAAATGTGGCAATCAAGAGGGGAGGGGTGAATTGATTGGCTAATAAAAATTTTGCTACCCTTAAGAAAACGTTGCTGATTAAACAAACAACTACTAATACTCGCACGAACAGGATCACACTCGTGAATGCGTGCGGAAAGTGTTTGAAAAGCTGGTGTAGTGATCTCTCAACTCACCGTGAAGCCCACTCGACAAGAATCGGAAAATACACAACACATGAGACACACGAATTTTTAGGTGGTTCGGTTACACAGCCGTGTCCCCTACGTCCACCCCTCACACTTGAGGATTAAAGCTTCACTATTGAGTGAATCACACACACACGCTGTTTAGAACAGCAAACACACACACACACACACACACGGCTTCCGATCTGGTAGCCACAAGCCCACAAGCGCACAAACACACACACACGTTCGTGTTTCCGAACACGAACACCACACACAAGAATCTGGAGTTTATGATTACACAAATATTCAAGATCAATCCAAATGATTCAAAATGAAAAGTTTAGAAGTTGATTTATCCTGATCGAAGCTCCCCCTATCACTTCAGCGAATTTCGTTGAGCACTTGGTGCAGCCCGTTGAACGTTCTTGACGATTATGCTCGGAAGAGGTGCGATCTTGATCTCCACGCAGCCAACCAGCAGGATGTTGATTTGGAGGCTTGAATCCCTCTTCTTTTCTTCCCTTTCACGCACACTACAAGGTAGAAGAAGGGCTGTAGCTTCTGGTTCCGACCTGCACTCACAAGGTTAGAGCAAAAACCCAATTTCAGGAAGATACGAATTCTCTTTTTGTTTTCATCCCAATAGGATTATATATATGCTAAGGGCGGTCAAGGGATGTCTAGGAGATAAGATCCGCACATCAAGGAGTAGTTTAAGGACAGCCACACAATTGTGGTTTGTCAACCAGCTCGCATGGACAAGAGTCCACAATCACGGCGCCGCCCAGACCAGAAAGGGTCGACCCTTGGGGTCGACCCTCGTGAGGGGCCAGATGGGCCTGGCAGCATGGGTCGACCCTTGGGGTCGACCCTCCCAAGAACGGTTGTTGTCTTCAAAAAATAGGCTTCTGGAGTTTTACAGGGGTCGACCCTTGGGTCGACCCTTTCTGGAGCCTAAACAGTTTGAGGGAAAAGGGTCGACCCTTGGGGTCGACCCATGAAGAAACCGGTTCTAGAATTTAATTCCTCAGGCAGGGGTCGACCCTTGGGGTCGACCCATTAAAATGGGATTCTGCCTGGCAGCAATGGGTCGACCCTTAGGGTCGACCCTTTTTCCTGCACTTTCTAAAAATGAAGAGAAAACAAGGCCAAGTGCAGGGGGTTCAAGTTGGGGTTTTACAACAAGAAAGCTCCACATATAGACATAAGTCCTAACAGTGTAATAGAGGAGATTAGGATCGATCTCACCAATCATCCTTCAGACGTTTAAGAGCTTTGGCCTGTCAAGAACAAAATTGGAATTAGTTCCACATGTTGCACATTGAAACCAAAATACTTACAATGAGTTGTTGTGCTTGAGCCGTCTCAAGTATCATGTCTTCAATTGATGTGTGCATTTCCAGAACGTAAGTATGCTCATTTTCAGTTCATACAAAACCATTTGATCATCATCAAAAATCATAAGTCATATACATGAGGAGGGGGTTCAACATTACTTCATTGTAATCTTGTCACCTCTTTGTTGTAAGCTTGTCTTGCACTTCATGTACTCTTTCTTTTAAGTTAATGAAGAGAGTTGTTCTTTTGATCTAGTTCTTGATCTTCTTCCATCTCTACCCCCTTCTTCTATCTCTTCCTTTCACTTCATGCAATTAATTTCTATAGCATAGGCGCATAATCATAGGTGTTTTAATTAAGTGTTTGGTTTGTTCTTCATTTCACTATTTTCTTTAAGCAAAGCCAAATCACAAGTGTTTTTTCAAAGGACTCTAAGGTTTTTAACTCTAAAAATCTCTTCTTCCTGTGGATTCGACTCGTGTTTGCCATAGTACTACGTTCTCTTTTGATCATTTTGTGCGAGTTCGGTTTTATGATTGTTATACGCGTGTTTTAAACGATGAACTTTCGCGTTATCAATTTTTGGCGCCGTTGCCGTGGAAGAATGATGATTTTTGATTTAAGAACTTTATTTTCCTTGTGTATATAGTGTACTAATAAAGCTCTCTTTTATTTTTTTACAGGTTAAAAATAAAACCCAGAAAAATTAGAGGTAAGTTTACATTTCTTTCTTTCATCTTTTGAGTTTGTCATTCATTTCAAAAAAAAAGAGAGAGAGAGAACGAGGGATTGCGCATCAAGTAAGTCTTCAAACATATTCCTCTCATTTTGTGTCATTTCCTTAATGATTCTTACATATTGTGGTTCGATAGGTTCACAAAATAATTTAAAAAAAAAACTCTTCACTTGAACCCAATAAAAAAATCCTCATTCCAAGAGTAGAAATCACATTTTCATGCTCTAAGTCATGCATCATTTAGGATAGAATTTTTTTCCCCTTGTTGTTTAACTTTGGTCATTACATTTTGGAGATTGCGAGGGGCAAGGTGAGTTCTTTTCTAATCTTTTTCTTAATCACATGCTCATGCATACTTGCATAGAACCCCTTGTTTGAACTTAGTTTGTTGCATATCATTCTAAAATATTCTAAGGGCAACACCCATAAACAAGATAAGGTTGGGATTTCATCACCCTTCCTTAGCCCACAAACCACAATTTCCTTCATCTTTGCATCACCTAGACCCTAAATAAAATTCAATAGACGTTGGCCCTAGGTTCACACTGTGGTTCTTGTGTTATTTGGGCTTACGCTCTTGTGAAAATCGGTGCCTAAGGTAAGACGGTAGGACGACAAACGCCTTAAGCGGGCTAGTGGTTTGTAATTAGGTCTCTACGAAAGTAGGGGGAGCCTCCCACTACCCCACCTCTTACCTGGCCGGTGGAAATATTGAGGGTTTACTCAAGTTGCACTTTAGCCATTTTGTGAAACCTAATTTGTAGGTCTAAGTCACATCTAGGTCATTAGGTAATTTGTGTGACAACTTGTTTGTGTTTGCATAAAAAAAATAGAAAACAAAAAAATCCCCATCTTCTTTCTCTTCGTCCTAGTTTGTGTCAAAACAAAAAAAAAATATAAATATAAATCATCATAAAAAAAATCACTCTTATCTCTCTTCGTCCTAGTTTATGAAAGGAAGAATATCACAACATCCAAACCTACTAGGACCCATTCAGGAAATAGAGAGAGTCTTGTATCCAAGAGACGATCTCCAAGAAGATCTTATGGCCAAAAATCAAGGACCTCACCACCAAAATCTCATGGCCGGAAATCCCAATCCTCCAAAGTAAATGAAGGATTATTTCATTCCCAACCAATATCAACCTCCATCTTGCATTTACATTCCTCAAAATCAAGCCATCCATTATGAGATCAAGTCAAGCACAATTCAAATGCTCCCCTCATTTTATGGAAATACCAATGAGGACCCCTACAAGCACATTGATGAATTTTTAGAAATTTGTTCCACGGTAAAAGTCCAAAATTTCCCGGATGATGCCCTTAGATTGACCCTCTTTCCATTCTCTCTTAAGGATAAGGCAAAATATTGGTTAGGCACTATAGCGAAGCCAATGAGAACTTGGGCCGAGATGCAACAAGAATTTTTGAAGAAGTTCTACCCTATAGGCCGCACCAATACTATGAGAAGGGCAATCACGGGTTTTACCCAAACTCCAGGGGAACAAATGCATGAGTCATAGGAAAGACTCAAGGAATTGCTTAGGAAGTGTCCTCACCATGGGTTGTCCAAATGGCAAATAGTCCATGCTTTTTATGAGGGTCTATCCGATCAATTTAGACAAATGGTAGATGCATCATGTGGAGGGGCATTCATGAGCAAAAGTGAGGATGAGGCGTATGATTTGTTCGAAATGCTTAGTGAGAATTCTATCAATCATGCTTCTTTATCATCCTATGAGAGATCCATTGGGCCCTCCAAGCGGGCCGGATTATATGAGATCAAGGCCCGGGGTGATTTTGAACCAAGATTGGACATAAATCTCATCACTCAAAAGTTGGATAAAGTAGAGAGTCTGACTCAAAAGTTAGATCAACTCTTGACTTTGAAAGACCCTTCTTGCCAACCATCATCCCATTCCTACTTGGGTCAATCTGTCACTCCACATGAGGCATGCACTCTATGTGCAAGCCCATCCCATCACAACACGGAGTGTCCAACTGCGGCTCAATTACCCCCTGTCATCCAGGAGCAAGTCTTTGCAGCCCAAGGATTCTCTAAACCCAATAATGACCCATTTTCAAACACATACACTCCGGGCTAGAGGAATCACCCGAACTTTTCTTGGAAATCCCAACAAGCTCCACCTCAAGCAACCAACCCCTCTATTCATCAAGTCCAAAAGCAACCCATGCAAAGTCAATTTCAAACCCAACCCAACACCTTCAATCCATTTGGTAGAGGTCCACAAGCTCAATTCCTTCCTATGGGCTATTCACATTTTCAGTTTAATCAAGGCCAACCCACTTACCAACCTCCGTCTCAATCCAACTTTGAAGATAAATTCAATCAACTCCAACAAATTATCTTGATTCAACAACAATCTATTTCCAAGTTGGAAAGTCAAATAGGACAATTGGCGGAAGCTACAATGAGAAGAGAAGTGGGTCAACTTCCAAGTCAACCCGTGGCCAACCCAAGAATCCAACCCCCGGGTTTTCCTCCACAACCGGGCCTCCTACCTCAACCCATCCCACAAGCCCAACCTAAAGGCCCACAATTTGAAAATGTCAAGGCTATTTCAACTTTGAGGAGTGGGAAGGTGTTAGATGACCCATAGAAGGATGGAAAGGAGTTGCAAGATTCCATAGAAAAGAATCAAGATAATGAGGATGCAAGCAAGGAGGATTACACTCAAGATAAGTTAGGGGGAGATCCTAAAGGGAAAGGAAAGGCCCATGAAGATCCAAATTTCTATCAACCCAAGGTCCCCTTTCCTAATGCCCTAGAACCGAAGCCCACTAAGACTAGGCCAGCCCAAAATGAGGAATTCATGGAGCTCTTTTCATAAGTTCACATCAATATTCCACTCCTAGATGCCATAAAACATGTTCCGGCCTACGCCAAATTCCTCAAAGAGCTTTGCCCTCCAAGAAGAGGGCCCAAGTCGACCCCTAAGAAAATTTGGCTCTCCGAGGATGTTAGTGCAGTCTTGATGAACAATCTCCCTAGAAAGTTGAAGGATCCCGGTGCTCCCCTCATCTCATGTGATATAGATGGTGTAACCTTTGACCGTGCCCTCCTCGACTTAGGAGCTAGTGTCAACCTTTTACCCATCTCTGTTTATGAGCAATTTGATATAGGGGAACTCAAGCCAACCCCCGTCATTCTCCAACTGGCCGATCGCTCAGTCAAGACCCCTCGAGGTTTGATAGAGGATGTGATTGTGAAAGTCCATGATTGCTACTTCCCCGTTGATTTCTCATTCTTGACATGGCCTCCTCCTCAGAGCTAAGTCACACCCCAATCATCCTAGGCCGCCCATTCCTTGCTACTGCAAAAGTCAACATCAATTGTGCTACGGGGACGATGGACATCTCATTCGGAGGTCAAAAAGTTTCTCTCAATGTGTTCAAAGCCTCCCAATATTTGGACCTAGATGAAGAATGCCACTTCATAGACATCTACGATGAACTTATTGAGAATGATCTGGGCATGGGTCAAATAAGAGAGGTCAATGCTCTTCAAGATTCCCCTCATCATAGTAGCATTTGGCATAAGGTTGAACCACTTCCAGCTTTGCAAGATGAACCAGCCCTTCCATCACTTGAAAGTCCTCCTAAACGTGAGCTTAAGCCCCTTCTAGACTCTCTCAAATATGCATTCCTAGGCCCCGATCAAACCCTTCATGTTATCTTAGCTTCCAATCTTACCCCTACCCAAGAAACACTTCTTCTAAAAGTCCTTAGGACTCACAAGAGTGCCATAGGTTGGACAGTGGCCGATCTTAAGGGGATAAGTCCGTCTATTTGTATGCATCACATTTACATAGAGGACAATGCCAAACTTATTCGGGAAATGCAAAGGAGGTTGAACCCGAACACGAAGGAGGTGGTGAAGAAGGAGGTTGTCAAATGGCTTGATGCGGGAATTATTTATCCCATATCGGATAGCCAATGGGTGAGTCCCACTCAAGTGGTTCCTAAGAAATCGGGACTCACTGTGGTCCAAAATGAACAAGGAGAAGATGTGCCCACTAGGCCCACCACGGGATGGAGAGTGTGCATCGATTATAGGAAACTCAATGCCATGACCAAAAAGGATCATTTTCCACTCCACTTTATTGATCAAATTCTAAAGAAATTGGTGGGCCAAAGATATTTTTATTTCCTAGATGGATATTCTGGGTACAATCAAGTGGCCATTTATCCGGAAGACCAAGAGAAGACCACATTCACTTGTCCATATGGAACATTTACCTTTCGGAGAATGCCATTCGGTCTTTGCAACGCACCGGCCACTTTTCAAAGGTGCATGATGGCCATTTTCTCTGATATGGTAGGAGAATTCTTGGAGATCTTTATGGATGATTTTTCTGTGTTTGGAGAGTCATTTGAAAACTGCTTGGAAAATTTGAAGAAAGTGCTTGCGAGATGTATTGAAACCAACCTTGTTCTTAGTTGGGAAAAGAGTCACTTCATGGTTCAAGATGGCATAGTTTTGGGCCATATTGTGTCCGAACGGGGTATAGAGGTCGATAAAGCCAAGATCGACCTTATTTCTAATCTCCCTCCTCTGACCTCTGTGAGGCAAATTCGTTCATTCCTCGGCCATGCCGATTTTTACCGTCAGTTGATAAGTAACTTTTCTAAGATTGCCCGTCCGTTAACTCTTCTCTTGGCCAAAGACACTCCATTCCATTTAGATGCTGCCTGCCTTGAGGCTTTCAATACCCTTAAAGAGGCTTTGACCAAGGCACCCATTCTCCAATCTCCTAATTGGTCTTTACCTTTTGAAATCATGTGTGATGCCTCCGACTATGCTATCGGGGCAGTTCTAGGCCAAAGAATTGACAAGTGTCCGGTGGTGATATATTATGCGAGTCGCACCCTCGCTGATGCTCAGCTTAACTACACCACCACGGAAAAGGAGCTGTTAGCTGTTGTCTTTGCCCTTGAAAAGTTTAGATCATATCTCTTAGGGGTAAAAGTCATTGTGTACTCTGATCACTCATCTCTCAAATATTTGTTCTCTAAAAAGGATGCCAAACCTAGACTCATTAGGTGGATCCTCCTACTCCAAGAATTTGATCTTGAGATCCGAGACAAAAAAGGTTCTGAGAATAAAGTTGCCGATCATCTTTCTCGGATTCTCACAACTGATAATGCTCCTTTGCAAGATTCATTTCCAGATGAACATCTCCTGTCCATCACCCATAGTCAACTCCCATGGTTCGCAGACATTGTCAACTACTTAGCTGTGAGACAAATTCCTAATGGGTGGTTTAAACATGAAAAAGAACATTTCTTTGCCAAAATCAAACACTATTGCTGGGAAGATCCTGAATTATTCCACGTAGGTCCAGATCAAATAATTAGGAGATGTGTCCCCGAGGAAGAACAACAAAGCGTCCTGAATTTTTGCCACACTCTATCTTGTGGGGGACACTTCGCGGGAAAGAAAATAGCCGCCAAAGTGTTGCAAAGTGGATTCTTCTGGCCCACTCTCTTCAAAGATGCCTATGAATTTAGCAAGACTTATCTTAGGTGTCAAGCCATTGGAAACATGAGCAAACGCGATATGATGCCACTCAACCCCATTCTAGTGGTCGAAATCTTTGATGTTTGGGGAATTGATTTTATGGGGCCCTTTCTGCCATCATTCGGATATGAGTACATTCTTGTGGCAGTCGACTATGTGTCTAAATGGATTGAAGCCATTGCCACCCGGACTAATGATCACAAAGTTGTCATGAAGTTTGTCCGAAAGAATATATTTTCAAGGTTCGGGTGTCCGAGGGCGATCATTAGTGATGGATGTTCTCATTTCACTCATGCCCAATTTCGTGCTCTTCTCGGGAAATATGGGATTACTCATAAGATTGCCACCCCCTATCACTCCCAAACAAGTGGCCAAGTGGAGACATCCAATAGGGAGATCAAAAACATCCTGCAGAAATCTGTTAGGCCCGATAGGAAGGATTGGTCCGAAAGATTGGATGACGCTCTTTGGGCCTATCGGATAGCATACAAAATCCCCATTGGAATGTCTCCATATAGGTTAATCTTTGGAAAAGCTTGTCACCTACCTGTTGAGCTTGAGCATAGGGCCTATTGGGCTATTAAGCAGTTCAATTTTGACTTAGCCCAAGCCGAATCTCATAGGACCCTACAACTAAATGAGTTGGAGGAGCTGAGGAATGAAGCCTATGAAAATGCCAAGATTTACAAAGTCAAGACCAAAGCTTTCCATGATAAACACATTATGAGAAAATCATTTCAACCTGATCAAAAAGTTTGGCTCTTTAATTCAAGGTTGCGCTTATTCCCCGAAAAATTAAAGTCTAGATGGGATGGACCATTTGTTGTGCTCAAAGCCTTTGATCATGGTGCTGTCAAAATTCTAGATCCTAAAAATGGTCAAATTTTTACTGTCAATGGTCAGCGTCTCAAACTCTACTTGGAGAACACACAACTTCTATCAAAGGAATCAATCCCACTGAGTGACCCATGATAAATACAAGAATGTCGTCTGGCTGAAGACGTTAAACTTAGCGCTTGTTGGGAGGCAACCCAACCATTTCTCTTCAAAAATCTAGTGAGTCATTTTCATTTGTGTTTGTAGGAGCTGGAAGAAGTCGTTCGTAAAACTGCCTGCCAAAATAGCGACGTCTGCGCACCCCAGGTTGTACCTTTCCTTCCCAAACATTCATGTATGCATTGTCCTGTTCATATATTCTACATGCCATTGAGGACAATGTCATTCAAGTTGGGGAGGGGGAGAGAAACATTTTCATGATGCATATAGTACAACCTGATAGGAGTTTTATCTTGCATGTCATCATTCCATGAAAGTAGAAAGATGTAAACCCCATTTTGAGTTTTATGATTCATGCTTAATTTAAAAGTAATTCTGGAATAGAAAAGACTAGGGAGAAGGATGATGGGAAATTTAGTCAATATAGCCATGGAAAACTGACATAAGAATCCCTTTAAAGTTCATACACACTTTGGAAAAAAAAATTCATGTTGCACACTAATGAAACAAGCAAGACAAGCCCTCTGCTATTTTTGATTTGATGTCTGATATTCTGCACTTCTTAAGAAAAGAGATCTTTTTACAAAGATTTCTACCAAATTATCTATCAAATAAGCGTAATGGTACCAAAAAAAAAGAGAAAAAAAAAGAAGAAAAAAATACACCATGAAAAATGCCCCTAGTCTTAGTAACCGGGCCTACTTCACCTAAGACGTGTTGAGGTTCGCGTAAAACGGATAAGGGAACCTTGATCTGTGAAACCGGGCCTACTTCTCCTAAGGCAAGAGTCGAGGTTCGCGTTGAGCAGTGAAGGGTAGTGCAACATCATGTGTGGTATAAAAGATCCCAAAGGGACAAATCAATAAGGCAGATAAAAAGCTAATATACATAATGCTCTGATCTAAGAGGTGCAGGGTTGAAAGGCATTTGTTTGGAATAGCGAATGAGGGACGCAATTGTCTAAGCTGTGGATTTGGTAGTTATATATGCACAAGTGCTATTGAGCTTTGATTTGAATTCTTGATCATATAGTTCCTACGTAAGGCTAGTGTGTATTAATGATTCCAGATTCTTAATCTTGTGTTGATTCTAATAAGGGAGAGCTGGATATGAGAGTATGAATTTTATAAACTCTTGTTAGTCTTAAATTTTAATTTTATTTACTTTGCTAAGGGACTAGCAATGAGTAAGTTGGGGGGTGTGATAAGTGTTCATTTTCGATGATAATTCATCACATGTACACCGTTTTATGTGCATATAATTAGATAATTATGCATGTCCCATCATTAATCTAAACTTTACATGTAAATTAGGTATTTCACATAAATTGATTAATTTGGTGATATTATTTAATGAATTAAAGTTGAGGGCCATGAGCATTAATTCTCCATTGCATAATTAATCATGAGCATTTATGATTTATGTGCACATTATGATAATTTTTATGGACTAAAGTGCAATTATGTGTGTGTAGGACACCAAAGGTAATTACAAAAGAAGTCGAGGGCAAAACTGTCACCACTACTTTGACCAAGTCAAAATCACATATTTTGATTGGAGAGAAAATAAATTTCAAAAGTTTAAAATTGAAGAAAAGAAACACATATTTCGGTTGGAGGGAAAATTGAATTCAAAGTTTGAAATAAAGGAGAGGAATGATGAGTCTTGGGAAGGGGGTTGTCCAACGCCCAAGGAGGGTGTACTCACCTACTTTTTCTCTTCCCCATGCATCATATTCTACTTAAATCCTATCCATCCATCTCCTTTGATACAATCTCCACCCTCCATCTATCCAACTTTTCCTATAAATAGCCCATGACAAGAAGGAGAAGGGTGTTCTTCTTTTGGCAATTTCTCTCCCAACCTTAGGCCTCTGAGTTCTTCCTTGTAAGTTCATTTTCAGCTCATGCACTCTTCATCAAAGTTCTTTATTTTTAAGTTCTCTGTAACTTCTTCTTCTGGAGCATCTCCTAGTTCCTTCTAGTTTTTAAGCGATTTCATATTTTTCACTGTGCTATCTTGTTCATCTGCAAACCCATGTTTCTCTCTGCTCTTTCCCATATTTCTCCTCCTTCTAGTCATTTTCGTCTCCTACTATCTTCATCAAAGTTCTTTTTTTTAAAGTTCTCTACAACTTCTTTATCTGGATCATCTTCTAGTTCCTTCTAGTTTTTAAGCTATTTCGTATTTTTCACTGTGCTGTCCTGTTCATCTGTAAACCCATGTTTCTCTCTGTTCTTTCCCATATTTCTCCTCCTTCTATTCATTTTCGTCTCTTACTGTCTTCGTGAAAGTTCTTTGTTTTTAAGTGTTCTACAACTACTTCTTCTACATCATCTTCTAATTCTTTCTGATTTGAAAGTTATTTCTCGTTTTTCAACTTGCTGTCATGTGATTTCACTGTTCATCTGAGGTTCTAGTTTTTGTTATTCCTCAGTTTTGAAGCCCTTCCCTTCTTTATTTCTCTCTTAGTTCTTCATTAAAGTTCTTCCTCTCTTGTAGATCTAGATTTGCTTCTTCTATCACTTCCTCCAATTCTTCTTATTTTACGAGTTATATTTATTTTTTCACTGTTTTACTCTCTCATCTTCTTCCTTCTTCATCTCCACACAAACCCTTAAATATTCCTCTCTATATTTCTCTCCAAAGTTTATCCTCCACAACTCTCCTTTCATGGCGGTACGCACATCAAGATGGGCGATGTTCCAAGGCTCCTGACGTGGACGACGACGGCTTCTTCATCCATCACTTTCCACGGCGATCTCTTTCAAGGCGGAGCGATCCTCTCCAAGGCTCGGCGAGGAGGAGACGACGGTGTCATCTCTATTGCTACTACTATCTTCACATATCATGCCCCTCTTTTTATTATTGCTTTTGTGTTATCTTACTTCATTATAATCTTGTCACCTCTTTGTTGTAAGCTTGTCTTGCACTTCGTGTACTCTTTCTTTTAAGTTAATGAAGAGAGTTGTTCTTTTGATCTAGTTCTTGATCTTCTTCCATCTCTACCCCCTTCTTCTATCTCTTCCTTTCACTTCATGCAATTAATTTCTATAGCATAGGCACATAATCATAGGTGTTTTAATTAAGTGTTTAGTTTGTGCTTCATTTCACTATTTTCTTTAAGTAAAGCCAAATCACAAGTGTTTTTTCAAAGGACTCTAAGGTTTTTAACTCTAAAAATCTCTTCTTCCATGTGGATTCGACCCGTGCTTGCCATAGTACTACGTTCTCTTTTGATCATTTTGTGCAAATTCGGTTTTAAGATTGTTATACGCGTGTTTTAAACGATGAACTTTCGCGTTATCAATTTTTGGCGCCGTTGCCAGGGAAGAATGATGATTTTTGATTTAAGAACTTTGTTTTCCTTGTGTATATAGTGTACTAATAAAGCTCTCTTTTATTTTTTTTTACAGGTTAAAAACAAAACCCAGAAAAATTAGAGGTAAGTTTACATTTCTTTCTTTCATCTTTTGAGTTTGTCATTCATTTCAAAAAAGAGAGAGAGAGAGAGAGAACGAGGGATTGCACATCAAGTAAGTCTTCAAACATATTCATCTCATTTTGTGTCATTTCCTTAATGATTCTTGCATATTGTGGTTAGATAGGTTCACAAAATAATTTAAAAAAAAACTCTTCACTTGAACCCAATAAAAAATCCTCATTCCAAAAGTAGAAATCACATTTTCATGCTCTAAGTCATGCATCATTTATGATAGAATTTTTTTTCCCCTTGTTGTTTAACTTTGGTCATTGCATTTTGGAGATTGCGAGGGGCAAGGTGAGTTCTTTTCTAATCTTTTTCTTAATCACATGCTCATGCATACTTACATAGAACCCCTTGTTTGAACTTGGTTTGTTACATATCATTCTAAAATATTCTAAGGGCAACACTCATAAATAAGATAAGGTGGGGATTTCATCACCCTTCCTTAGCCCACAAACCACAATTTCCTTCATCTTTGCATCACCTAGACCCTAAATAAAGTTCAATAGACGTTGGCCCTAGGTTCACACTGTGGTTCTTGTGTTATTTGGGCTTACCCTCTTGTGAAAACCGGTGCCTAAGGCAAGACGGTCGGACGGCAAACGCCTTAAGCGGGCTAGTGGTTTGTAATTAGGTCTCTACGAAAGTAGGGGGAGCCTCCCACTACCCCACCCCTTACCTTGCCGGTGAAAATATTGAGGGTGAACTCAAAGTGCACTTTAGCTATTTTGTGAAGCCAATTTGTAGGTCTACGTCATATCTAGGTCATTAGGTAATTTGTGTGACAACTTGTTTGTGTTTGCATAAAAAAAAGAAAATAAAAATAAAAACAAAAAAATCCTCATCTTCTCTCTCTTCGTCCTAGTTTGTGTTAAAACCAAAAATATATATATAAATATAAATCTTCATAAAAAAAAATCTCTCTCATCTCTCTTCGTCCTAGTTTATGCAAGGAAGAAGATCACAACATCCAAACCTACTAGGACCCATTCAGGAAATAGAGAGAGTGTTGTATCCAAGAGACGATCTCCAAGAAGATCTTATGGCCGAAAATCAAGGACCTCACCACCAAAATCTCATGGCCGGAAATCCCAATCCTCCAAAGCAAATGAAGGATTATTTCATTCCCAACCAACATCAACCTCCATCTTGCATTTACATTCCTCAAAATCAAGCCATCCATTATGAGATCAAGTCAAGCACAATTCAAATGCTCCCCTCATTTTATGGAAATACCAATGAGGACCCCTACAAGCACATTGATGAATTTTTAGAAATTTGTTCCACGGTAAAAATCCAAAATTTCTCGGATGATGCCCTTAGATTGAACCTCTTTCCATTCTCTCTTAAGGATAAGGTAAAATATTGGTTAGGCACTATAGGGAAGCCAATGAGAACTTGGGACGAGATGCAACAAGAATTTTTGAATAAGTTCTACCCTATAGGCCGCACCAATAATATGAGAAGGGCAATCACGGGTTTTACCCAAACTCCAGGGGAACAAATGCATGAGTCATGGGAAAGACACAAGGAATTGCTTAGGAAGTGTCCTCACCATGGGTTGTCCAAATGGCAAATAGTCCAAGCTTTTTAAATTGAAATAGTCCAACTTACTCATTGCTAGTCCCTTAGTAATGCAAATAAAATTGAAATTTAGGACTAACAAGAGTTTATAAAATTCATACTCTCATATCCAGCTCTCCCTTCATAGAATCAACCAAAGATTAAGAATCTGGAATCATTAATACACACTAGCCTTACGTAGGAACTACATGATCAAGAATTCAAATCAAAGCTCAATAGCACTTGTGCATATATAACTACCAAATCCACAGCTTAGACAATTGCGTCCCTCATTCGCTATTCCAAACAAATGCCTTTCAACCCTGCACCTCTTAGATCAGAGCATTATGTATATTAACTTTTTGTCTGCCTTATTGCTTTGTCCCTTTGGGATCTTTTATACCACACATGATGTTGCACTACCCTTCACTGCTCAAAGCGAACCTCGACTCTTGTCTTAGGAGAAGCAGGCCCGGTTTCACAGATCAAGGTTCCCTTTTCCGTTTTACGCGAACCTCAACACGTCTTAGGTGATGTAGGCCCGGTTACTAAGACTAGGGGCATTTTTCATGTTGTATTTTTTTTCTTTTTTTTTCTCTTTTTTTTGTACCATTACGCTTATTTGATAGATAATTTGGCAGAAAGCTTTGTAAAAAGATCTCTTTTCTTAAGAAATGCAGAATATCCGACATCATACCAAAAATAGCAGAGGGCTTGTCTTGCTTGTTTCATTAGTGTGCAACATGAATTTTTTTTTCTTCTTTTTTTTTTCCAAAGTGCGCATGAACTTTAAAGGGTTTCTTATGTCAGTTTTCCATGGCTATATTGACTAAATTTCCCATCATCCTTCTCCCTAGTATTTTCTATTCCAGAATTACTTTTAAATTAAGCATGAATCATGAAACTCAAAATGGGGTTTACATCTTTCTACTTTCATGGAATGATGACATGCAAGATAAAACTCCTATCAGGTTGTATTATATGCATCATGAAAATATTTCTCTCCCCCCCCCCCCCAACTTGAATGACATTGTCCTCAATGGCATGTAGAATATATGAAATCGACAATGCATACATGAATGTTTGGGAAGGAAAGGTACAACCTGGGGTGCGCAGACGTCGCTATTTTGGCAGGTAGTTTTACGAACGACCTCTTCCAGCTCCTACAAACACAAATGAAAATGACTCACTAGATTTTTGAAGAGAAATGGTTAGGTTGCCTCCCAACAAGCGCTAAGTTTAACGTCTTCAGCCAGACGATATTCTTGTATTTATCATGGGTCACTCAGTGGGATTGATTCTTTTGATAGAAGTTGTGTGTTCTCCAAGTAGAGTTTGAGACGCTGTCCATTGACAGTGAAAATTTGACCATTTTTAGGATCTAGAATTATGACAGCACCATGATCAAAGGCTTTGAGCACAACAAATGGTCCATCCCATCTAGACTTTAATTTTCCGGGGAATAAGCGTAACTTTGAATTAAAGAGCCAAACTTTTTGATCAGGTTGAAATGATTTTCTCATAATGTGTTTATCATGGAAAGCTTTGGTCTTGGCTTTGTAAATCTTGGCATTTTCGTAGGCTTCATTCCTCAGCTCCTCCAACTCATTTAGTTGTAGGGTCCTATGAGATCCGGCTTGGGCTAAGTCAAAATTGAACTGCTTAATAGCCCAATAGGCCCTATGCTCAAGCTCAACAGGTAGGTGACAAGCTTTTCCAAAGATTAACCTATATGGAGACATTCCAATGGGGATTTTGTATGCTATTCGATAGGCCCAAAGAGCGTCATCCAATCTTTCGGACCAATCCTTCCTATCGGGCCTAACATATTTCTGCAGGATGTTTTTGATCTCCCTATTGGATGTCTCCACTTGGCCACTTGTTTGGGGGTGATAGGGGTGGCAATCTTATGAGTGATCCCATATTTCCCGAGACGAGCTCAGAATTGGGCATGAGTGAAATGAGAACCTCCATCACTAATGATCACCCTCGGACACCCGAACCTTGAAAATATATTCTTTCGGACAAACTTCATGACAACTTTGTGATCATTAGTCCAGGTGGCAATGGCTTCAATCCATTTAGACACATAGTCGACTGCCACAAGAATATACTCATATCCGAATGATGGCAGAAAGGGCCCCATAAAATTAATTCCCCAAACATCAAAGATTTCGACCACTAGAATGGGGTTGAGTGACATCATATCGCGTTTGCTCATGTTTCCAATGGCTTGACACCTAAGACAAGTCTTGCTAAATTCATAGGCGTCTTTGAAGAGAGTGGGCCAGAAGAATCCACTTTGCAACACTTTGGCGGCTGTTTTCTTTCCCGCGAAGTGTCCCCCACAAGATAGAGTGTGACAAAAATTCAGGACGCTTTGTTGTTCTTCCTCGGGGACACATCTCCTAATTATTTGATCTGGACCTACGTGGAACAATTCAGGATCTTCCCAGCAATAGTGTTTGATTTTGGCAAAGAAATGTTCTTTTTCATGTTTAGACCACCCATTAGGAATTTATCTCACAGCTAAGTAGTTGACAATGTCTGCGAACCATGGGAGTTGACTATGGGTGATGGACAGGAGATGTTCATCTGGAAATGAATCTTGCAAAGGAGCATTATTAGTTGTGAGAATCTGAGAAAGATGATCGGTAACTTTATTCTCAGAATCTTTTTTGTCTCGGATATCAAGATCAAATTCTTGGAGTAGGAGGTTCCACCTAATGAGTCTAGGTTTGGCATCCTTTTTAGAGAACAAATATTTGAGAGCTGAGTGATCAGAGTACACAATGACTTTTGCCCTTAAGAGATATGATCGAAACTTTTCAAGGGCAAAGACAATAGCTAACAGCTCCTTTTCCGTGGTGGTGTAGTTAAGCTGAGCATCAGCGAGGGTGCGACTCACATAATATATCACCACCGGACACTTGTCAATTCTTTAGCCTAGAACTGCTCCGATAGCATAGTCGGAGGCATCACACATGATTTCAAAAGGTAAAGAACAATTAGGAGATTGGAGAATGAGTGCCCTGGTCAAAGCCTCTTTAAGGGTATTGAAAGCCTCAAGGTAGGCAGCATCTAAATAGAATGGAGTGTCTTTGGCAAAGAGAAGAGTTAACGGACGGGCAATCTTAGAAAAGTTACTTATGAATCGGCGGTAAAAACCGGCATGGCCGAGGAATGAACGAATTTGCCTCGTAGAGGTCGGAGGAGGGAGATTAGAAATAAGGTCGATCTTGGCTTTATCCACCTCTATACCCCGTTCGGACACAATATGGCCCAAAACTATGCCATCTTGAACCATGAAGTGACTCTTTTCCCAACTAAGAACAATGTTGGTTTCAATACATCTCGCAAGCACTTTCTTCAAATTTTCCAAATAGTTTTCAAATGACTCCCCAAACACAGAAAAATCATCGATAAAGATCTCCAAGAATTCTCCTACCATATCAGAGAAAATGGCCATCATGCACCTTTGAAAAGTGGCCGGTGCATTGCAAAGATCGAATGGCATTCTCCGAAAGGCAAATATTCCATATGGACAAGTGAATGTGGTCTTCTCTTGGTCTTCCGGATAAATGGCCACTTGATTGTACCCAGAATATCCATCTAGGAAACAAAAATATCTTTGGCCCGCCAATTTATCTAGAATTTGATCAATAAAGGGGAGTGGAAAATGATCCTTTTTGGTCATGGCATTGAGTTTCCTATAATCGATGCACACTCTCCATCCCGTGGTGGGCCTAGTGGGCACATCTTCTCCTTGTTCATTTTGGACCACAGTGAGTCCCGATTTCTTAGGAACCACTTGAGTGGGACTCACCCATTGGCTATCCGATATGGGATAAATAATTCCCGCATCAAGCCATTTGACAACCTCCTTCTTCACCACCTCCTTCATGTTTGGGTTCAACCTCCTTTGCATTTCCCGACTAAGTTTGGCATTGTCCTCTATGTAAATGTGATGCATACAAATAGACGGACTTATCCCCTTAAGATCGGCCACTGTCCAACCTATGGCACTCTTGTGAGTCCTAAGGACTTCTAGGAGAAGTGTTTCTTGGGTAGGGGTAAGATTGGAAGCTAAGATAACAGGAATGGTTTGATTGGGGCCTAGGAATGTATATTTGAGAGAGTCCGAAAGGGGCTTAAGCTCAAGTTTAGGAGGACTTTCAAGTGATGGAAGGGCTGGTTCATCTTGCAAAGCTGGAAGTGGTTCAACTTTATGCCAAATGCTACTATGATGAGGGGAATCTTGAAGAGCATTGACCTCCCTTATTCGACCCATGCCCAGATCATTCTCAATAAGTTCATCGTAGATGTCTATGAAGTGGCATTCTTCATCTAGGTCCAAATATTGGGAGGCTTTGAACACATTGAGAGAAACTTTTTGACCTCCGAATGAGATGTCCATCGTCCCTATAGCACAATTGATGTTGGCTTTTGCAGTAGCAAGGAATGGGCGGCCTAGGATGATTGGGGTGTGACTTAGCTCCGAGGAGGAGGCCATGTCAAGAATGAGGAAATCAACGGGGAAGTAGCAATCATGGACTTTCACAATCACATCTTCTATCAAACCTCGAGGGGTCTTGACTGAGCGATCGGCCAGTTGGAGAATGACGGGGGTTGGCTTGAGTTCCCTTATATCAAATTGCTCATAAACAGAGGTGGGTAAAAGGTTGACACTAGCTCCTAAGTCGAGGAGGGCACGGTCAAATGTTACACCACCTATATCACATGAGATGAGGGGAGCACCGGGATCCTTCAACTTTCTAGGGAGATTGTTCATCAAGACCGCACTAACATCCTCGGAGAGCCAAATTTTCTTAGGGGTCGACTTGGGCCCTCTTCTTGGAGTGCAAAGCTCTTTGAGGAATTTGGCGTAGGCCGGAGCATATTTTATGGCATCTATGAGTGGAAGATTGATGTGAACTTGTGAAAAGAGCTCCATGAATTCCTCATTTTGGGCTGGCCTAGTCTTAGTGGGCTTCGGTTCTAGGGCATTAGGAAAGGGGACCTTGGGTTGATAGAAATTTGGATCTTTATGGGCCTTTCCTTTCCCTTTAGGATCTCCCCCCAACTTATCTTGAGTGTAATCCTCCTTGCTTGCATCCTCATTATCTTGATTCTTTTCTATGGAATCTTGCAACTCCTTTCCATCCTCCTATGGGTCATCTAACACCTTCCCACTCCTCAAAGTTGAAATAGCCTTGACATTTTCAAATTGTGGGCCTTTAGGTTGGGCTTGTGGGATGGGTTGAGGTAGGAGGCCCGGTTGTGGAGGAAAACCCCGGAGTTGGTTTCTTGGGTTGGCCACGGGTTGACTTGGAAGTTGACCCACTTCTCTTCTCATTGTAGCTTCCGCCATTTTTCCTATTTGACTTTCCAGCTTGGAAATGGATTGTTGTTGATTCATGATAATTTGTTGGAGTTGATTGAATTTATCTTCAAAGTTGGATTGAGGCAGAGGTTGGTAAGTGGGTTGGCCTTGATTAGACTGAAAATGTGAATAGCCCATAGGAAGGAATTGAGCTTGTGGACCTCTACCAAATGGATTGAAGTTGTTGGGTTGGGTTTGAAATTGACTTTGCATGGGTTGCTTTTGGACTTGATGAATAGAGGGGTTGGTTGCTTGAGGTGGAGCTTGTTGGGATTTCCAAGAAAAGTTCAGGTGATTCCTCCAGCCCGGATTGTATGTGTTTGAAAATGGGTCATTATTGGGTTTAGAGAATCCTTGGGCTGCAAAGACTTGCTCCTAGATGGCAGGGGGTAATTGAGCCACAATTGGACACTCCGTGATGTGATGGGATGGGCTTGCACATAGAGTGCATGTCTCATGTGGAGTGACAGATTGACCCAAGTAGGAATGGGATGATGGTTGGCAAGAAGGGTCTTTCAAAGTCAAGAGTTGATCTAACTTTTGAGTCAAACTCTCTACTTTATCCAACTTTTGAGTGATGAGATTTATGTCCAATCTTGGTTCAAAATCACCCCGGGCCTTGATCTCATATAATCCGGCCCGCTTGGAGGGCCCAATGGATCTCTCATAGGATGATAAAGAAGCATGATTGATAGAATTCTCACTAAGCATTTCGAACAAATCATACGCCTTATCCTCACTTTTGCTCATGAATGCCCCTCCACATGATGCATCTACCATTTGTCTAAATTGATCGGATAGACCCTCATAAAAAGCTTGGACTATTTGCCATTTGGACAACCCATGGTGAGGACACTTCCTAAGCAATTCCTTGAGTCTTTCCCATGACTCATGCATTTGTTCCCCTGGAGTTTGGGTAAAACCCGTGATTGCCCTTCTCATAGTATTGGTGCGGCCTATAGGGTAGAACTTCTTCAAAAATTCTTGTTGCATCTCGGCCCAAGTTCTCATTGGCTTCCCTATAGTGCTGTGGACGCACTAAAATTCGGAGCGGGGATCCGTTCGTTTGTTGGTCGGGGTTAATTCTTCTATTTAGTGCGAGGGCGTGCCAGTCACAAAGTGACGATTTATTCAGGCTTCGTGGAAGCCCATGGTGCGCTCGATCTGACTAATCAGACAATTGTGTGGTTCATGTCGGGACCGAAACCCGCCGCGCCATAAAGGTCACGGCGGTATTTACATCCCCCATACGGGGGAACACCCTTGATTGATTGCCGGGAATAAGGGCCCTACGGCCTAGAGAGAATACTAATCATGCAGGAGGATAGTGAAAGATGAACTATGCTAGAAACCCGTATTGGGATGTGAATGTTCAGACTATGTCGGCCACTCATGGGCCACTTCATGTTCGGACGAAGCTCCGTGCTTGTAGTATAAAAGACGGTGACAAAACCGCGTGAATGTCTGCCACGAACAAGGCAAGTTTAATGAGAATACGGGATTGGATCCCGGTAGAAACGGGTCAAGTTGATAGACTGTTGGCCGGAGATGATTTCGAACTGTGGCCATGTCAAAAATTCCGTAAACCACGTTCAATACCATAAGGCGTCGTCGGTTTTCTCTTTGCACCCAGTCCGAGGGAGTGAATTATTAAGTGCATAGCCCGAGCTTACTAACGTGCTCCTCAGAGTAGTTTCTTGACTCGGCAGTGGGCACTGGCCGGGTCTCTTCTTCTTCAAAGGCAGAGGCTACTACCTCCAGTAATCTCTGGCGACCCAGGGGAGTGCTCCCCGGGCCGCGCCAGTAGTTCTTCATGGCTTGCTCCACTCCTTCCCAGTCCTGGTCAGGAGGAGAAGCTGATGGTGTCGCCCTGTTGGCAGTAACGGGCATGCGGGTTGCAGGCTCCACACGGGCAGCCTGATAGTGGCGTCGGTAGTGTCGATGGTGGATGTTGTCCGGTGGGGCCGGTGTAGTTAATGTCATCTGGTAGACGGGGGCCGATGTCTTGACCCGATCTCCTTGTTGTGCCCTTGTCGGGCGGAAGGTGCTGGGCCTCACCTGGGCTGGTGAGGTGAACCGGGCCCCCTTGGGAACCCAAACTTGCTTAGCTTTGGTGGGCCTGGAGGCTGACTGATGTTGTGGCGCTGGGGCCTGAATGGCGGGCGTCATCCTGCCCTTCATCTTCTCCAGTGCCTGAAAAGAGTTGCGCACTGGTACGGCGGGTACAATGCGATCCGGGATCACCTCGGAACGCTGTCCGTTAAGATGTACCTGGAAAGTCCCGATGACAGCCGACTTGCCGGTGTTGGAGAACAGGCCTCGGTATGATGTTGTGGCATGGCTTCTTCGGAGCCTCCTTTGGTGAGAGGCCGACCCTGGGTGAGAAGGGCCGGCAGTTTGGTGCACGTGGTGCACGTTGCAGCTCAGCGTCCCAGTCGGGACGGTCTTGGAAGTCTCGGCCATCGATCGGCCGACAACAGCTTTGGTGGCCCCCCGGATGGGAGCGTTGCTTTCAGTCCTGTCAGATGCTTCTACGTCCAGCAGGTTCGTGAAGGCTACCCTAAGGAAGTTGGGGAAGCCTACCGCGGGAGGGAAGCTCCCGAAGCTGAGGGGGACGGCCAAGTAGCCGTTTCGAACATGGCTCTCGATGGCCTGTTGGCCGAACGTGGCGGCCATCATGGTGTTCGGAATGTGACCTACATTTGCCAATGAAACAATTAGTATTACAAGAAATGGGCCGTAGGGCCCTTAGTCCCGGCAAAGAGATGAAGGGTAATTTCCGTCCCACCGGGCGTGCTAGACTTGTGGACGCACTAAAATTCGGAGGGGGGATCCGTTCGTTTGTTGGTCAGGGTTAATTCTTCTATTTAGTGCGAGGGCGTGCCAGTCACAAAGTGACGATTTATTCGGGCTTCATGGAAGCCCATGGTGCGCTCGATCTGACTAATCAGACAATTGTGTGGTTCGTGTCGGGACCGAAACCCGCCGCGCCATAAAGGTCACGGCGTTATTTACATCCCCCATACGGGGGAACACCCTTGATTGATTGCCGGGAATAAGGGCCCTACGGCCTAGAGAGAATACTAATCATGCAGGAGGATAGTGAAAGATGAATTATGCTAGAAACCCGTATTGGGATGTGAATGTTCAGACTATGTCGGCCACTCATGGGCCACTTCATGTTCGGACGAAGCTCCGTGCTTGTAGTATAAAAGACGGTGACAAAACCGCGTGAATGTCTGCCACGAACAAGGCAAGTTTAATGAGAATACGGGATTGGATCCCGGTAGAAACGGGTCAAGTTGATAGACTGTTGGCCGGAGATGATTTCGAACTGTGGCCATGTCGAAAATTCCGTAAACCACGTCCGATACCATAAGGCGTCGTCGGTTTTCTCTTTGCACCCAGTCCGAGGGAGTGAATTATTAAGTGCATAGCCCGAGCTTACTAACGTGCTCCTCAGAGTAGTTTCTTGACTCGGCAGTGGGCACTGGCCGGGTCTCTTCTTCTTCAAAGGCAGAGGCTACTACCTCCAGTAATCTCTGGCGACCCAGGGGAGTGCTCCCCGGGCCCCGCAAGTAGTTCTTCATGGCTTGCTCCACTCCTTCCCAGTCCTGGTCAGGAGGAGAAGCTGATGGTGTCGCCCTGTTGGCAGTAACGGGCATGCGGGTTGCAGGCTCCACACGGGCAGCCTGATAGTGGCGTCGGTAGTGTCGACGGTGGATGTTGTCCGGTGGGGCCGGTGTAGTTAATGTCATCTGGTAGACGGGGGCCGATGTCTTGACCCGATCTCCTTGTTGTGCCCTTGTCGGGCGGAAGGTGCTGGGCCTCGCCTGGGCTGGTGAGGTGAACCGGGCCCCCTTGGGAACCCAAACTTGCTTAGCTTTGGTGGGCCTGGAGGCTGACTGATGTTGCGGCGCTGGGGCCTGAATGGCGGGCGTCATCCTGCCCTTCATCTTCTCCAGTGCCTGAAAAGAGTTGCGCACTGGTACGGCGGGTACAATGCGATCCGGGATCACCTCGGAACGCTGTCCGTTAAGATGCACCCGGAAAGTCCCGATGACAGCCGACTTGCCGGTGCTGGAGAACAGGCCTCGGTATGATGTTGTGGCATGGCTTCTTCGGAGCCTCCTTTGGTGAGAGGCCGACCCTGGGTGAGAAGGGCCGGCAGTTTGGTGCACGTGGTGCACGTTGCAGCTCAGCGTCCCAGTCAGGATGGTCTTGGAAGTCTCGGCCATCGATCGGCCGACAACAGCTTTGGTGGCCCCCCGGATGGGAGCGTTGCTTTCAGTCCTGTTAGATGCTTCTACGTCCAGCAGGTTCGTGAAGGCTACCCTAAGGAAGTTGGGGAAGCCTACCGCGGGAGGGAAGCTCCCGAAGCTGAGGGGGACGGCCAAGTAGCCGTTTCGAACATGGCTCTCGATGGCCTGTTGGCCGAACGTGGCGGCCATCATGGTGTTCGGAATGTGACCTACATTTACCAATGAAACAATTAGTATTACAAGAAATGGGCCGTAGGGCCCTTAGTCCCGGCAAAGAGATGAAGGGTAATTTCCGTCCCACCGGGCGTGCCAGACTTGTGGACGCACTAAAATTCGGAGGGGGGATCCGTTCGTTTGTTGGTCGGGGTTAATTCTTCTATTTAGTGCGAGGGCGTGCCAGTCACAAAGTGACGATTTATTCAGGCTTCGTGGAAGCCCATGGTGCGCTCGATCTGACTAATCAGACAATTGTGTGGTTCGTGTCGGGACCGAAACCCGCCGCGCCATAAAGGTCACGGCGTTATTTACATCCCCCATACGGGGGAACACCCTTGATTGATTGCCGAGAATAAGGGCCCTACGGCCTAGAGAGAATACTAATCATGCAGGAGGATAGTGAAAGATGAATTATGCTAGAAACCCGTATTGGGATGTGAATGTTCAGACTATGTCGGCCACTCATGGGCCACTTCATGTTCGGACGAAGCTCCGTGCTTGTAGTATAAAAGACGGTGACAAAACCGCGTGAATGTCTGCCACGAACAAGGCAAGTTTAATGAGAATACGGGATTGGATCCCGGTAGAAACGGGTCAAGTTGATAGACTGTTGGCCGGAGATGATTTCGAACTGTGGCCATGTCGGAAATTCCGTAAACCACGTCCGATACCATAAGGCGTCGTCGGTTTTCTCTTTGCACCCAGTCCGAGGGAGTGAATTATTAAGTGCATAGCCCGAGGTTACTAACGTGCGCCCTCACACGCGGATGATGGAGCTCCTTTCATTCATTCTTTTATTAATGGCATTGATCTCTTGTATTTTTTTCTTTGGACCTTTCTCTCCCCCTTTTTTTTACTATTATTTGCCCCCTTTTTTTTGTTAAGGAGGCGCGCCGGATATGGGAAGGAAGATGACGGCGCCGATTTAGGGTCTTAACAGGTAGACAAGGGGGGAGGGCGCGCCGGGTATAGGGGCGCCGTTTTAAGGTTGGCAAAGGAGAGGGCGCGCCGGAATAGGGATGCCAAGGGGGGAGCACGCCGGTTAAGGACCTCAAAGGAGGGGCGCGCCGGAACAAAGGGGAAGCGCGCTGGTTAAGGTGGCAAATTGGGGGGGGCGCGCGCCGGTTTGACCACGCCATTTTAGCAATTTGCAAGGATAAGTGAGAGTAGAGGAGCGCGCCGGGTGGATATAGGAAATGGTTTTGAGAGGTTGAACCGGCGCGCCGGAATTGGGCTCCACCGAAGAAGATTGGGCTTTTGTGAGAGGGACTGAAACGGCGCGGGGGGAACATAACCGCGCCGGATTAACCTCTCCCGAGGGTTTGTTCATCACTTTTAACTTTGTGTTTCTTTTATTTCACCTGTAGAGAGATTTTCATGATGTGTCTCTTCACCCATTTGATAGATTAAGTGGGCAGGGAGGAAGTTTAGGCGTTTATCTGTTCATTAGGGTGACTTAGTATGTACTTTAAGCGTTTCATTCAAGGGGTTTAGTTCACAGATTTTTTACTGTGTGTGGTTCTCGTTCTCAGAAGTGATTTGTTCACTGGTTCTCTGGAGGGCATCTTCTTCATTTGATCTTGAGCGTTCTCGGCCACGGCGAGAATCTGGCAGCACCTCCCCCGGACCGGGACTTGCCAGAGATAAAGGAGAGTCACCAATCGGATTGCTCCGGGGTGGACCCTCAAAAATCGGAGTAGCCTCACGGCAGTCCGAACCCAAATGTGAGTATGGAACGTTCGAGGGCCAGCCTACAAGAACGACCACAGCTCACGGGTGATGATTTCGTGGCACGGGACAGATGTAGGCCATAGGTGGCCATGAATGTTCACCCTTCGGACGGGTTCCCTCAGAGTTCATGCCATAGAAGGGCAAGCTTCTGAGGACCCCAGGTGACGTTGGAAACCGGAAGGAAGAAAACGGAAGCAAAGGGGAAAGGATCAGAGCAATAGAATGCCATTTACGCCCACAAGAGTCACTCTTTTATTCATCCTCAAGGGGAAAGGAGATATACCCCCAAAGCACGGAGGGAGTACAACGGAGAAGATAAGGGAAAAGCTAAATGTTGAGGTGGGGGAAAGAAGATAGATCGGAGGGGGAGAAGGAGGAACAGAGCACAAGCTCTTCCCCCTCTCTCCCCTCTCACTCTTTTTCTTCACCTTAATGGTGGGAATGGATGGAGCTTCTTCTTCTCTTCGGACGCCGGAGACCTTAGCCGAACCAGTAAGCCTTCCCTTTTGCCTCTTCTCTCTTCTTCTTCTGTTCCCTCCTACTGGTGCCTCCTCTCCTCTCTGTTCGTCTGTCTCTTGCAATGTAGCCCCCCATTTTATATATTGGCCAGCCTGGGGAGGTTCCTGCCACCTCCACCTCGTCCGCGACGAAGCTCAGAGCTGACTGGCTGTGCTGGACACCATTGATTCGTCTCATACACTGCTGCTCGTCCGAGGATGGGACGCTCAGAGATTTGTCGGAGCTTGCCTTGCTGCTGCTGCTTATGTGCTGTCGAACGGAGGCTGAGACAGAACCAGGGGCATTGAATGTTCTCTGTGCATCTCATTTATGCAGAACAGAGTATCGGTCGGCAGACGGGACATGATGAGGTTAAACTCATTTTCATTCGACGCGCCGTTTTAAGAAGAGCATATGGTGATGGCTTGTCCAAAAGTAGCGCGCCGCAGAAATGCTTCAGAGAACAGAATGAGGGGTTAAAATGGCGCGGGGGAATAGTGACCACGCCGGTTTAAACCCAAGTGTAATTGGCATGCCGTATTAAGTTTTTGGCCTTCAAAATGGCCATGCCGTAATAGCATATAAAGGGTGGCGCCGTTTTAAGGTATTGAAGGGGTGGCGCCATTTTACGGCAATGTAAATGGGAGGCATCCCTTCGGAGCGCGCCGGATAGTCAAAGACAACGAGGGGCGCGCCGTTTTAAGAGGGGGGCGCGCCGTTTTAAGGCATGCCGTTTTAAGTGCATATCGCGCCGTTTTAAGCACCAAATGGATTCCTTTCGAAGTCGCGGCCCTTTAGATGAATGTCGGCATTCCAAGAATGCTCCGGTTGCGACGTATGGCCTCCATAATATTCCGTTTGTAGCCTCTGGGACTCGGTCCCAGATTCTGCGTGACTTTCGGTGCATGCCGAGACTGTGCCGGAGTTCCCGACTCTTCTCTGATTCAGCTCTCGGCATGGCTGGTCGGAGCCTTGTAGCTGTATCTTCTGCTTAGGGGGCTTCCTTAGCGGGTAGCAGACCACCAAGTGAGTTCTCGTCCTGATCGGGCGAGGCATGAGGTTTATTCGGCATTTCTGTCTTCGACTCACGCTCTAATGTGTAGACGCGAATGTCGCCATCATCATCATCGTCATTTTTTCATTTTTTCATTTTTTTTGGCGTCCACAAGTGCCTAACCAATATTTTGCCTTATCCTTAAGAGAGAATGGAAAGACGGTCAATCTAAGGGCATCATCCGAGAAATTTTGGATTTTTACCGTGGAACAAATTTCTAAAAATTCATCAATGTGCTTGTAGGGGTCCTCATTGGTATTTCCATAAAATGAGGGGAGCATTTGAATTGTGCTTGACTTGATCTCATAATGGATGGCTTGATTTTGAGGAATGTATATGCAAGATGGAGGTTGATGTTGGTTGGGAATGAAATAATCCATCATTTGCTTTGGAGGATTGGGATTTCCGGCCATGAGATTTTGGTGGTGAGGTCCTTGATTTTCGGCCATAAGATCTTCTTGGAGATCGTCTCTTGGATACAACACTCTCTCTATTTCCTGAATGGGTCCTAGTAGGTTTGGATGTTGTGATCTTCTTCCTTGCATAAACTAGGACGAAGAGAGATGAGAGAGATTTTTTTTATATGATGATTTATATTTATATTTTTTTTTTGGTTTTGACACAAACTAGGATGAAGAGAGAGAAGATGAGGATTTTTTTATTTTTATTTTTATTTTTATTTATGTTTTCTATTTTTTTTTATGCAAACACAAACAAGTTGTCACACAAATTACCTAATGACCTAGATGTGACTTAGACCTACAAATTGGGTTTCACAAAATGGCTAAAGTGCAACTTGAGTTCACCCTCAATATTTCTACCGGCCAAGTAAGGGGTGGGGTAGTGGGAGGCTCTCCCTACTTTCGTAGGGACCTAATTACAAACCACTAGCCCGCTTAAGGCGTTTGCCGTCCGACCTTCTTGCCTTAGGCACCGGTTTTCACAAGAGGGTAAGCCCAAATAACACAAGAACCACAGTGTGAACCAAGGGCCAACGTCTATTGAATTTTATTTAGGGTCTAGGTGATGCAAAGATGAAGGAAATTGTGGTTTGTGGGCTAAGGAAGGGTGATGAAATCCCCACCTTATCTTGCTTATGGGTGTTGCCCTTAGAATATTTTAGAATGATATGCAACAAACCAAGTTCAAACAAGGGGTTCTATGCAAGTATGCATGAGCATGTGATTAAGAAAAAGATTAGAAAAGAACTCACCTTGCCCCTCGCAATCTCCAAAATGCAATGACCAAAGTTAAACAACAAGGGGAAAAAAAATCTATCCTAAATGATGCATGACTTAGAGCATGAAAATGTGATTTCTACTCTTGGCATGAGGATTTTTTTATTGGGTTCAAGTGAAGAGTTTTTTTTTTAAATTATTTTGTGAACCTATCTAACCACAATATGCAAGAATCAGGTAGCCGGTCTTGCTGATGGCGACAAGGACCGAAAGGGTAGCGACCGATCTTGCCAATGGTGACAAGGGTCGAAAAGGTAGCCGATCTTGCCGATGGTGACAAGGACCGAAAGGGTAGTGATCGATCTTGCCGATGATGACAAGAGTCGAAAAGGTAGCCGGTCTTATCGATGGTGACAAGGGCCAAAAGGGTAACGACCGATCTTGCCGATGGTGACAAGGGTCGAAAAGGTAGCCGGTCTTGCCGATGGTGACAAGGACCGAAAGGGTAGCGACCGATCTTCCCGATGGTGACAAGGGTCGAAAAGGTAGCCGGTCTTGCCGATGGTGACAAGGACCGAAAGGGTAGTGACCGATCTTGCCGATGGTGATAAGGGTCAAAAAGGTAGCCGGTCTTGCCGATAGTGACAAGGACCGAAAGGGTAGCGACCGATCTTGCCGATTGTGACAAGGGTCGAAAAGGTAGCCGGTCTTGCCGATGGTGACAAGGACCGAAAGGGTAGCGACCGATCTTGTCGATGGTGATAAGGGTCGAAAAGGTAGCCGGTCTTACCGATGGAGACAAGGACCGAAAGGGTAGCGACCGATCTTGCCGATGGTGACAAGGGTAAAAAAGGTAGCCGGTCTTGCCGATGGTGACAAGGACCGAAAGGGTAGCTGGTCCTACCGATGGTGACAAGGACCGAAAGGGTAGCGACCGATCTTGCCGATGGTGACAAGGGTCGAAAAGGTAGCCGGTCTTACCGATGGTGACAAGGACCGAAAGGGTAGCGACCGATCTTGCCGATGGTGACAAGGGTCGAAAAGGTAGCCGATCTTGCCGATGGTGACAAGGATCGAAAGGGTAGCGACTGATCTTGCCGATGGTGACAAGGGTCAAAAATGTAGCCAGTCTTGTCGATGGTGACAAGGACCGAAAGGGTAGCGACCGATCTTGCCGATGGTGACAAGGGTCGAAAAGGTAGCTGGTCTTGCCGATGGTGACAAGGACCGAAAGGGTAGGGACCGATCTTACCGATGGTGACAAGGGTCGAAAAGGTTAACCGATCTTGCCGATGGTGACAAGGACCGAAAGGGTAGGTAGAAGTGGAATGACGAACGGGGGTAACCTCGTTACTACATCATCATTTCATTTCATTTTTCTTTTCTTCTTTTATTTTTCTTCTTTTTTTATCATTCATCATCATCATTTTTTTTATTATCACATTACTGACTCAAGCGCCCTTTCGGGTTTTCGCCGAAGCCAGCCCCCTCTTGCTTTTGCCCACCCGCCCTCTCGGGTTTTCACGTGGCGGGATACCCGATTTTACCTGCGACGCCCTTTCAGGTTTTCGCCATAGCCAGGTTATAGCCATTTTTTCCCTTGTCCTAGTTTAGGAACAAGGCCGGCGGGGTATCTCTATTTTTAACCCCATTTTTGTTTCTTCCCCTTTTTTGTACTTCGTGGAGAATCCGGAACACGGGAGAACTTGCCTGCTGGAATGCCGACCGGCCTTGTTGATGACGACGAGGGTCAGACCCTGGCTTGGTTCGTCGACATTGGTTAAATGCCGAAGCAAAGGTTATATAGTTTTTAACAGGGACGAAAGGTCCAAGTTAAGGGACAGAGGTCGACCTATCTCGCCGATGATGACGAGGGTCGAACATGGGTTTGTTCATCGATATGGGTTACATGTCAAAGCAAAGGTGTGTTCATTAACAGGGACGAAAGGTCCGAGTTAAAGGTAAAGATCGACAGATCTCGCCGATGATGACGAGGGTCGAACATGGGTTTGTTCATCGACATGGGTTACATGTCGAAGCAAAGGTGTGTTCATTAACAGGGATGAAAGGTCTGAGTTAAAGGTAAAGATCGACAGATCTCGTCGATGACGACGAGGGTCGAACCTGGGTTTGTTCATCGACATGGGTTACATGTCGAAGCAAAGGTGTGTTCATTAATAGGGACGAAAGGTCCGAGTTAAAGGATAGAGGTCGACCGATCTCACCGATGATGACGAGGGTCGAACCTGGGTTTGTTCATCGACATGGGTTACATGTCGAAGCAAAGGTATGTTCATTAACAGAGATGAAAGGTCCGAGCTAAAGGATAGAGGTCGACCGATCTCGTCGATGATGACGAGGGTTGAACCTGGGTTTGGTAGGGGATCTCCGGTGGGACTTCTGATGGTTGTCCTTGGGAGTTTCGATAGGAGGAGAATCATGGAGTAACTTTTTGGATGACCACTTTACTGGCTTAAGCACCCTCTCGGGTTTTCACCAAAGCCAGCCCCCTCTTACTTTTGCCCACGCGCCCTTTCAGGTTTTCACGTGGCGGGGTACCTGATTTTGTCTACAACGCCCTTTCGGGTTTTCGCCACAGTCGGGTTATAGCCAATTTTACTCTTGTCCTGATGTAGGAACAAGGCCGGTGGGGCACCTCTATTTTAAGCCCCATTTTAATCATTATTTTATCATCATCATTTTTGAACTCATATAAGAGGAGGATGTTGAGAGGGCCGACTAGGGCTCAAGGCCTTATGCCGAGGAAAAGGTTTATTCGTTAGCAAAGATGCAATGCTAACGCAAAAGATAGATTTGCGCTGGTTCGGGCGGGAGGCCCGCAACGGCAGTGCTGTATGACGGTTGGCCAGGACACGAAGTCTTGCACCGGAAAAGGGGTTTATTCGTTAGCAAGAAGGCAATGCTAATGTAAAGGATAGATTTTGAGCCGATTCGGGCGTAGGACCCGTAATGGCGATACTGTATAAGGGTCGGCTAGGACACGAAGTCTTGCGCCGAGAAGGGTTTATTCGTTAGCAAGAAGGTAATGCTAACGCAAAGGATAGACTTGTGCCGATTCGGGTGTAAGGCCCGCAATGGCAATGATGCATAAGGGTCGGCTAGGACATGGAGTCTTGCGCCGAGAAAGGTTTATTCGTTCGCAAGAAGGTAATGCTAACGCAAAGGATAGATTTATGCCGATTCAGGCGTAAGGCCTGCAATGGCAAAGATGTATAAGGGTCGGCTAGGACACGAAGTCTTGTGCCGAGAAGGGTTTATTCGTTAGCAAGAAGGTAATGCTAACGCAAAGGATAGACTTGTGCCGATTCGGGCGTAAGGCCCATAATGGCAATGTTGTCTCATATGTCATTATGTATTCATAGATTTTAGAGCTTGGCCAAGATGAAGTGCCACTAGACAAAGGTAAGGGTAGCTCGGCCAGGGCGGAGTGCCACTAGACCAAGGCAAGGATAGCTTGATCGGGGCGGAGTGCCACTAGACTAAGGTAAGGGTAGCTCGGCCAGGGCGGAGTGCCACTAGACCAAGGTGAAGGTAGCTCGATCAAGGCGGAGTGCCACTAGACCAAGGTAAGGGTAGCTCGGCCAGGGCGGAGTGCCACTAGACCAAGGTGAAGGTAGCTCGATCATGGCGGAGTGCCACTAGACCAAGGCAGGGGTAGCCTGATCGGGGCGGAGTGCCACTAGACCAAGGTAAGGGCAATTCGGCCAGGGCGGAGTGCCACTAGACCAAGGTAAGGGTAGTTCGACCAGGGCAGAGTGCCACTAGACCAAGGTAAGGGTAGCTTGGCCAGGGCGGAGTGCCACTAGACCAAGGTAAGGGTAGCTCAATCAGGGTGGAGTGCCACTAGACCACGGTAAGGGTAGCTCGATCAGGGCGGAGTGCCACTAGACCAAGGGTAGACATAAGTCATTCTGGGAATGCTAGTTGAACCGTGTGATATAGCTTTAGGTGTTTCCCATTAAGGGGGGAGAACTAGATGACTCCTTTATGATCCACAAGGACATACGCACCCCCTTCATATACTCGGTAGATGACATACGGTCCTACCCAGTTTTCAACCAGCTTCTCCTTGGGGTTAGAGGCCATTACTTCTCTTCTTTTAACCATTACCAGGTCACCCTTTTTGAATTCACGTCCTTTGACCAACTTATCAAAAGCACGGGCCATGCGGGTTTAATAGAGTTGGATATTTTGTTGCACCCGGAGATGCTTTCCTTCGATCTCGGCGACCTCCTCTAGTCTTCTTTCTATGTTGGTCTGCTCGCTACTTACCAATCCGTGCTGGATGGCGATTCGCAACGAGGGGACCTCTAACTCAATTGGCACCATAGCCTCCGACCCGTATACAAGGGAGTATGATGTGAAACATACGATGGGTGAATGCAGCAAGTAGTCGTGTTCCCTCGGACCTAAATCGCAAACACAGTCGCAATATTTGAGATTGTCAGAAATTGCCAATCCACCGTCCGCACCCGCTTCCTATGGTGACTCGGTGATGCCGAGTCGAGGTGGTGGAGCAAGACCCTTGCTGGTAGAGGGCCAGCAGGGCTATGGTTTCCCTCCCAAGGGTACGGTGCCCACAATCAAGGGGCTGGCTAGGTGCCTTGGGGGCACTGGGTCACTTTCTCTCTAAAGCCCACGATGACCGCACATAAGCTGGATGCTCCGGTGTTGAGCACTCTCTCATCGACCATCGAAATAGTTTCACGGATATTAAAGGAACAAACACTGAGGGGGAGCAAGGGCTGGAGCTTACCGGGTTGGTTTGAAGAAACCAACCCCGTTCGGAGACGAGGGCGAGCGGGGAAGTGTGGATTCCCCGCACACTGCGTCGATCGAAGCTTCACCCTGCTAAATAATTACATGTACTACGCCTCACGTAGGAGGGGGGAGACTTGGGGTGCGGAGATTTGAAATACAATCAAACACTACCTCCACACAGGGAGGGGCGGTAAGCCGGCAAGGCGAGGAGGAGAGGATGCTAGGGGTGGAGCCGAACGAGTCTCCGAGGTTCTGCCCGCCTTCAGGCCTGGTTGACTAGTGCTCGCTGTTGACGTTGTTGTGGGTACTCCCGAGCTAAGAAATCGTTAAGACCAGTGCCCAATCGTCTCTGGGTGGTCCAGGATGTGGCCTGAATTTTGTCGGGATGTCGGGGTGTCGTTGTCGGCTGAGGTGGAGGCTGGACCGGTGCTGCTCGGTTCTGGTTCGGGCTGAGTCCAGATTGTAGCAGCAGGTTGGTGATGTCACCATGATCGCTCCCGTGATCCGATCAAGGCAGGACCAGGACGGTTGCGAGCGTGGTCGAGTCCTCTTCGTTCAGCAACAAAGAATTGCCCCAGATGAGGTCAGGGTCGAGAGATATGTCCATAAGAGTGGGAGGGGGTCTGGACGGATCCCGACTGACATGATCTGCGACCCTAGCGTAGAAAAATCCGAACGAGCTGCTCCGTCCTTCAATTGGCGCCCCGCTGGATGCGTTGGATAGGCGTATGGTGGAACTCCACTCCGGGCAAGTGCCGCGCCAAGGGGAGCTCTGGTGTGGTCGCTGTAGCTTCTGAACTGTAGCTCTAGTCCCTGCTCGGGTCCCAGTTGTGCAGTCTGACGAAAATGAGCCTCCAGGGTGGCCCCGAACTCGGATAGGGGCAAGACCACCTCGCCTGCGAAGCTAGCCGGGAGAGCTTTACGTTGATGTATGGCACACCCCCAAGAACTCTGGGATGCGAGTGGGGCAGGCGCTGCAATAGGAAGGCTATCTGTAGATCTGCAGCCAATCACTAGTGTACGGAAGTGGAGGTGGAATGAGTGGACATTTGGTGGTGGGTTGGAGGTTTTGGGAGGGGAGGCTATGGTGGTTGGTGGTAAGGTGCTGGGGAAGGGGAGGGGCGATGGAGGGTGGAGGGTGCCAGAAAGGGAAGGGGGAGTGGTGGCGTGGGGTCTTGGGAGGCCAGAGAGGGAGTAGGTGGGAGTGGGGGTCGCCCAAGGGCCAAGGGAGGGGGTAAAGGGGTGGGGTACGCAGCTAGGTGAAGGAGGGGGAATCAAATCCCCTAGGGAATGTGAAGAGGTGTGTGGGGGAGAGGGAGGGGTGCTTGGGGAAGAGGGAGGGGTGCTTGGGGGAGAGGGAAGGGTGCTAGGGAAGTGGGAGGGTTGCCTTGGGATATGAAGGGTTGCTTGGGTAGTGGTGAGAGTGAATGGGGGTTTATGAGCCTTGGGAGGTGAAGGGTTGTATTTAATGGAGGGATGATGTGGCCAGGAGGAAAGAGAGAGAGGGGGGGAAATTGGGAGAGAGAGAGGGGAGGAGAGAGAGAGGGGGGGGTCGCCCCCTTCTAGATAGAGAGAGAGAGAGAGAGGGAGGGAGCTCACAAGAATTCTTATGGATTTAAACTCAAGCTTTTCCTTAGTTCTCGAAAAGGGGGGTTGGGGTCCTATTTATAGGGAACCCAAAATTTACAAAAAGTCCCTGATATTAGAACAAATGACACATTTCCAGGGGAAAGGGGCGCAGGTGGGCCAAGCCCAAGTAATGATGACCACAGGACTAGGAAAATAACTACATAACCTAGGTACTGGACTCAAATAAAAGACAAATTACATCAAAAGGACTCAAATAGAAGGCAAGAAATACATCAAAGTGACCCGTCGAAGTGCCATGGGGGCCTACTTGACATGGAGCTCAAGTCTATCCCTTGTCAAAAGGAAGGGGAGTCCCGAGCTAGAGGGAATCATGGGTGATGTCCCCATCAGAGTAGGGTGAGCAGCCAGTTGGGGTCTTGTAGACTGTACGGTAAGCCCAGAGTGCTTCGTGCATTCTTTCTTCCCAATCGTTTTTATTAGCCTTGACAGTCTTTGCTAGCAGAGTGCATAGCGTTTTGTTGAAGGCTTATGCAAGTCAATTAGCTTGAGGGTAGTAGGGATATGACGCCCTCCTATCAATCTTGTATTTATCGGCCAGTCGGTACACCTTCTGATTCTTGAAGTGACTGCCGTTGTCAGAGATGATTCGGTTGGGTACTCCAAACTGGAATATTATGTTTTATCGGAAGAACCTGGCGACTAGTTCTCCCGTCACTTCTCTCAATGCTACCGCCTCTACCCACCTAGAGAAGTAGTCTGTAGCTGTTAAGATATATTTGCATCCGGATGAAGATGCTGGTAGTGGTCCCACCACGTCCGTACCCCATTGAGCAAACGGCCAGTTTGGGATGGTAGGATGCAGTGGCACATGTTGCCTTCTTGACACAGTGGCATGTTCCTGACACCTTTGACAGGCTTTGGCGAACTTGCAGCAGTCGTCAAACATAGAGGTCCAATAGTAGCCCAACTTCTTCATTTTAATTTTCATTTTCGGACCGGCCTGGTGTGCCCCGGCTGACCCGGCATGGACCTCTTGCATTACCTGTCTGGCTTCCCCTAGGGATAAGCAGTGAAGCAAGATCTTCTTTTGGGCATCTACCATTATCCGGAACAATGTTCCATTCCTCATTTCATAAGAGTCTTTGACTCTTAGGAGCTTCATTCTCTGTTCTTTCTCCTTCGGGAGTTGCTGGTATTGAAACCAATGCAGGAGGTGCTCCCGCCAATCGGACTGCTGGATTGCTTCTACAGTTGTCACTTCATTTGCTTGTTCATCGGCTAAAGCTTCGGTCATACTGGGGACCTGCCGCCGGTTGATTACTGTTATATTTAGGCTTGTATTAGGCGAGATCGCCAGAGAACTTGCCAGCTTTGTGAGGGCGTCAGCTTCAGCATTCTGTCCTCGGTTGATGTGCTTGATGCTAATGAAATAGAATCTTGTCATCAAGCGGAGAGCCAGATGGTAATAAGGAATGAGTTCTTGCTTCCGTACATCGAACTCCCCTTCCAACTATTTTATAACCAGCATGGAGTCCCCGAATGCTTCTAGCATCTGAATCCCCATGGACAGAGCAATCTGTAACCCGATTATGAGGGCTTCATATTCCGCTTCATTGTTTGTGCAAGGCTTGTTTATTGAACAGGATGTATGTATGACTTCTCCTTCTGAAGATTTCAGAACTATGTCTGCCCCTGCCCAGACCCTGGCTGATCCAGTTGCTGAGGTGTCAATTCTGGAGGCGCCGTCAAAATACAGCTGCCATAGAGAGGGCCGCACTTGGCCGACCTCTAAAGTTTCATCTTCGGGAAGCTCTGGTTCCAGGGGGCAGTCTTCAGGTACTGGATGCTCAGCAAAGAAGTATGCGATAGCTTGGCCGTTGACGGCCCTTTGCAGTACATAGGAGATTTCATACTTGATGCGGGACGGACACTCTAAGCAAGCTCGCGATCGCCCCTAACGAGGGAAGCGTACGGACGTGCACGGTTGAGAAACCATCAGTGAGCTAGGGTGGTCAACTCTCAAATTCATGCCCGGATCGGGTCACGGGATGGTATCGCTCTCTCTCGTAGCAACAGTGAATTAATTATATCGAGCTAATGGCCCTAACACATGCTCTCTAGCAGCGGCATAAACAAGTATATACGAATAAAGCAAATGCCGGGTAAAGGAGCGAATACGATACCTCCACGCTCCTGGCGTGGGGAAGACGATCCCGGTCGATCTCGTACTCCCAGAACAATTACTACACAATAATTACAGCAATGTAATTTCACTACCCACTCCACGCAGGGAGGTAAAGGGTGACACAGCGGGACCCGGGAGTAGCGGGTTCGGGTTGACGGGCAGCTTCTTGTGTAGCTTCGACGGCATACGTACTCACGATCATGGGATCCACATGCTGGTCAGTGGGGTCATGCGGACCCGGAGCAGCACCGCTGTGATGGGGACGTCTGGAGGGGTACTCCCTGGGAAGGCGGTGCGCTGGTTCGCCTCGTGGAAGGAAAATCGGCTCCGATCTCCTTGTGTGGAACTTGCCGTCCACAGATCTGCGGCTTCTATTTTGCAGCGCGCTATCCGGCAAGAATGGATGCTGCGATCAGCACCGACGTCGGATCGATGCACAATAGGTACCGCTGGAAAGCTCTTTCAGAGTACTTCGATCTAGGGCCAGAGAAAGAAATTTGAATTTTTCGTTGATGGCCTTTGTCGAATTTTCAAACTTCTGGTTGATAGGATCTGAAAACTCAGGGCAGAATTGCTTTTTCCTGAGAGTTGGCATTGACCACGTTGTAGACCTCCGCTTCAGTTGTTGGGCTCTTCACAAAAGTTGTAGAGGCCGAAGAGAGAAAAACGGGGATATATTTTATGAAAGGTTTGGTGGAGATTTGACTAGGGAAAAGTATTTTCTAATACCAGATTTTCGGATCTGGATAGCAGAAATAGATTTGAATTTAGGAGAAAGACACAATTTCTAAAAATAGGTATAGTGCCTTTGAAATTGGACGAAAATTTTTGGAGGATGGGGATGGTAGACTAAACCTGCAGTAAAATTGGGGATTCAAGCAAAAATCAAGAAGGGGAGCAAAAGGGCGAAACTCAGGGCTGCTGTGAAATTGGATAGACTATAGACAGAACTGGTGGATTGGGAAGCACGAAAATGTAAAAATATAAAATGGGGGCTGGAATTTTTTTCAATTTTTCTGGGATGTGGTGATGACCTCTAGAACTCACCCTAAAAATCGTAGCTCCAGATGATGTTGGAGTTGGGAGCTAAAAGTCTCGGAGTGAACCCTTATCCATCAAAATAGAACTTGGACAGCACTTCAGAAGGATGCTCGCGGTGGCTCGATGGCGGCACGAACGGCGGCGGCGGCAGCAGAGATAAAAATTAGAGGTAGAGGGGCTAAGATAGAAGGGGTCTATACCCTGAAATGGTGAAGGATGAGGAAGGAACCAGAGGGAGAGAGAGGGGGGTGCAAATTTGCTCTAATGCAATCACTTTTTTTCTTCTCATTAATTTATACAAATGGAAATTACAAGCTATTTATATGAAATGAAAAAAGACTCTTAATACCCTCAGATCTAGGGTCAGGGAGGGCAAACTAGGGAGGTCAAAACTAATTATCCCATGTGTTTTGGAACCACATTAATTAACAATATATGGGGGGGGCGCCCCCTTGACCAAGGTGGCCTCCTACTTGGACTTTGTGGTCCATTTGTCCCCTTGAATGGTCGAACCTTCTAGATGCCACCTAGGATAGTTGACCAGCCCCACATGGACCCAAATGACTTATGTGGACCAATGGGGAAGGAGTGAGGGCCCCCTTACTGGACCTATAGTCAATTTGCACAAAAACCCAAACAATCCAAGGGAATGACTCATTGGCTTATAAAGCCTTACAATTGCACATATACTTTCCAAGGATATAAAAGCAAACTAAAAGGACACAAAGGCAAAAAATAAAAAGTCAGTGCTCGGCGTCGATTCCCATCAACTCTCCCCGGGTGGGAAGAACTCAACCCCGTCGAGTAAGGGCTGCGGCTGCTCGTGACGTCGGCGGATCCGTCATCGTACCCGGAAGTGCAGAGTACGCTCCACTCCAAGTAATCAACACCTGCTCATCCCGTATAGATTCGATATGCACACGCTGCTGGAGAATGAGGCTAGAGGTGGACACTCCGGGGTGGGGTCACTCTCAAATGAAGGAAGGCGGCTCGAAGACTCACTAGGAATCACCGCTTGTCCCTTATGTGACTAGATCCGATATGTGAAGTAGAACCGATCCCAAAGTCCGACTAGTCTCGAACTCGAAAGGGACTAACAACGTGAGCGTACAAAGACCGACTCGACTCAACGTATGCACAGACACACGACAGACAAACGAAGCAAAGACTCACAAAGACCCTAAACATACCTAATGTTAGTCTGACCCGTACATGGGTGACGGCGAACTAGGACACCCGAATGTGTGCCATGCATTCATTTGACGTAATCGGAGGTTGACGTCATGGGTAACTCCTCGACATCCTACGATGCACCACTCATGGACATTGGGCTTGGATGTGGGAAGTCCGGGAGGTTCGGGTGGTTTAGGTGGGCCGGAGGAACCAAAGTCTTCATTACCCCCAAATGATGGTTCGGACCTATTGCTATGTGGAGATTGCTTGGCCCGAGTGGAAAAGGTGTGATAGTGAACTCCGCGGAAGAAGTGGAGTGAAGATGATAACTCGGGAGGTTCACTAGTGAAGGGGTCAAGAGGGTCAAAGAAGGTATGACCCCATGAGATGAACTCCCATATGACACGGTCCCAATTGTGAAATTCTTGAAGGTGTGGTTGGTCACCTTCATCCGTCATGGTGAATGGGACGGTGGGCATGTGAAAAAAACAAGATTCCTCCCTTGGGCAAAAGGGAATGAAGTCGGGCTTGGCCGGCATGGGGAGGAATAGAAGAATCTCCGTGGTGACACAACCCACGGTACACATGGAGATAATGGACCCTAAGGCCGGATGGGTGAAGCTAAGACTAGTGGGTTGGTCGAAGCTTCAGGCCAAGGAGTGCGTCAACTGCCATTGCGAGTCTAATCCCATAACAATGTCATCCAAGGTATCAACATGGTGACTAGACCGGAATGTAGTGTGAAAGGAGTTGACGGGGACCAATGGTAGGGTGGGGTCCATTGATGGATAAGAAGGCGAGACTAAGCCATCCTTGAGCCAACTAAGAAGCGGCTCGACTATGAAAAGCATACCCGTTAGAAACACGGGTGGCTCGGAATGAAGTGGCTCCAAATGAGATGGTTCCGAATAAAGATCGGAAGTAGATGGTGGTGGCATTGGAGCTCACGTGGGTGGTGAAGGAGCACATGTCCTTTCCATCCTATCCAACCAATTCAAAAGTATTTTCTTGATTTCATCTAAGGAGCGGGTTGGAGTAGGGGCCTCGGGGTGGACTCGCTCCTCGTCTCTTACCTCGGGTGTGAATCTAGGCTCGGCTAGAAGTAGGGCTTCCACTTGGTGGGAGGTGACTGGGCGGACGACTTGATTGGGATTGCTTTGGAGGGCTTGGATGGGGGTGAAGGGGCGGGGTTGATTGGAGGTGTGGCCCACTTGATTACAGGTGAGTTGGTAGGGCCGACTAGTTGTATAACCCCCGTGGTTGGAGGTAGGTGGACAGGGAAGGTAGACCCTCCTAAGCGATCTCTTAATATCCCACCATGACTCGATGGGCCTTAGTCTCCTATCCTCCCGAAAATATTTGATGTCCCTCCATGTTTCGGCGGCTTCATAAAAAAGTCACCTTTTGGTAAAGTTGACTTGCGCGGGACCGGACATAAGGTAACACTCAAAGTAGTCGTCCATAACAGCTTCCCACTCTAAGTAGTCACTCGGGTTTTCGGAGCCATAGAAGTCCCGGGCTACGGGCCTTTTGGGGTGGTCCGGGTGGTCCTTCCATTTTAGATAGTATCGCCACCATGCAGAAGATGCGGCCCCTTGGTCATCCATGGGACACGGGGACGCTAGGGAATGGACATGCCAACAGTTGGTGACAAACACTAGACACGACCCTAACCAATGCAAAGTGGGAATACACTAACTAATGCACACTAAGGACCCTAGACTTAACCAAGACTCGGTACGTGGCGGAGCTAATCGATCCGAAGATCACTCGCGTAAGTGTGCGGCCTTCCCGATAGGCGTAGCCTAACGTTCGGACAACACCTTTTTATATACCGAACAATGGTATGCGGATGCAACCTTAGACCGACTTAGACTCTCTTAGACTTAAATGACCCTTTTTTTGTTGTTTGGAGTTTTGCAAATGACTACCCTAGACTCAACTGGCTCTCTGATACCAAATTGATGCATGACGGACATGCGACTCGACTCAAATTGGATATGCGACCCTTGGACTCTAAGCAAGCTCGCGATCACCCCTAACGAGGGAAGCGTACGGACGTGCACGGTTGAGAAACCGGCAGTGAGCTAGGGTGGTCAACTCTTAAATTCGTGCCCGGATCGGGTCACGGGACGGTATCGCTCTCTCTTGCAGCAACGGTGAATTAATTATATCGAGCTAATGGCCCTAACACATGCTCTCTAGCAGCGGCATAAACAAGTATATACGAATAAAGCAAATGCCGGGTAAAGGATTTCACTGCCCACTCCACGCAGGGAGGTAAAGGGCGACACAGCGGGACCCGGAAGTAGCGGGTTCGGGTTGACGGGCAGCTTCTTGTGTAGCTTCGGCGGCACACGTACTCACGATCGTGGGACCCACGTGCTGGTCAGTGGGGCCGTGTGGACCCGGAGCGGCACCACTGTGATGGGGATATCCGGAGGGGCGCTTCCTGGGAAGGTGGCGTGCTGGTTCGCCTCGTGGGAGGTGAATCGGCTTCGATCTCCTTGTGTGGAACTTGCCGTCCACTGATCTGCGGCTTCTATTTTGTAGCGCGCGACCTGGTGAGAATGGATGCTGCGATAAGCACCGATGTTAGATCGATGCACAAGATGTACCGTTGGAAAGCTCTTTCAGAGTACTTCGATCTAGGGCCAGAGAAAGAAATTTGAATTTCACATTGGTGGCCTTTGTCGAAGTTTCAAGCTGCTGGTTGACAGGATCTGAAAACTCAGAGCAGAATTGCCTTTTCCTGAGAGTTGGCATTGACCACATTGTAGACCTCCGATTCAGATGTTAGGATCTTCACAAAAGTTGTAGAGGCCGAAGAGAGGAAAACGGGGATATATTTTATGAAAGGTTTGGTGGAGATTTTACTGGGGAAAAATATTTTCTAGTACAGGGTTTTCAGATCTGGACAGCAGAAATAGATCTGAATTTGGGAGAAAGACACAATTTCTAAAAATAGGTAGAGGGCCTTTGAAATTCAACGAAAATTTGTGGAGGATGGGGATGGTGGACAAAACCTCCAGTAAAATTGGGGATTCAAGCAAAAATAAAGAAGGGGAGCAAAAGGGTGAAACTCAGGGCTGCTATGAAACTGGACAGACTGTAGACAGAACTAGTGGATTGGGAAGCACGAAAATGTAAAAATATAAAACGGGGGCTGGAATTTTTTTCAATTTTTTTGGGATGTGGTGATGACCTTTAGAACTCACCCTGAAAATCGCAGCTCCAGATGATATCAGTGTTCGGAGCTAAAATTCCCGGAGTGAACCCTTATCCAGCAAAATAGAACTTGGACAGCACTTCGGAAGGATGCTCGCGGTGGCTCAATGGCGGCACGAACGGCGGCGGAGGCAGCAGAGATAGAAATCAGAGGTAGAGGGGCTAAGATAGAAGGGGTCTATACCCTGAAATGCTGAAGGAGGAGGAAGGAACCAGAGGGACAGAGAGGGGGGCATAAATTTGCTCCAATGCAATCACTTTTTTTCTTCTCATTAATTCATACAAATGGAAATTACAAGCTATTTATATGAAATGAAAAAAGACTCTTAATACCCTCAGATCTAGGGTTAGAGAGGGCAAACTAGGGAGGTCAAAACTAATTATCCCATGTGGTTTGGAACCACATTAATTAACAATATATGGGGGGGGTGCCCCCTTGACCAAGGTGGCCTCCAACTTGGACTTTGTGGTCCATTTGTCCCCTTGAATGGTCCAACCTTCTAGATGCCACCTAGGATAGTTGACCAGCCCCACATGGACCCAAATGACTTATGTGGATTAATGGGGAAGGAGTGAGGGCCCCCTTGCTGGACCTACAGTCAATTTGCACAAAAACCCAAATAATCCAAGGGAATGACTCATTGGCTTATAAAGCCTTACAATTGCACATATACTTTCCAAGGATATAAAAGCAAACTAAAAGGACACAAAGGCAAAAAATAAAAAGTCAGTGCTCGGCGCTGATTCCCATCAATACTCCATAAGAAACACCGCCCATTTGCCTAGGCAGCCTTTAAGGGCTGGTTGGGACATGATGTATTTAAGCGGATCCTCTTTGGAAATCAGCTTAACTTCTTGCGACAGCATATAGTGTCGGAGTTTCTTGACCGCAAAGACCAGTGCCAGGCAGATCTTCTCGATATAAGTGTACCTCTCCTCAGTTCTAACCATTCTTCGACTGAGGTAATAGAGGGCTTGTTTTTTTCCTTCTTCATTATTCTGAGCCAGCATTGCCCCCAGGGAGTTGCATGTCGCTGCTATGTAGAGAATTAGCGGCCGTCCTTTCACCGGTGTACCCAGCACTGGAGGAGTCTTTTGATAGTCTTTTAGCTTGTCGAAGGCCGTCTGGCATTCTTCATCCCAGTAGAAGGGAACATCTTTCATCATTAGCTTATGAAAGGGGTGGCATCACCCTGACAGGTTGGATATAAACCGCCGGATGTATGCCAGACGGCCTTGAAGAGATCTCAGCTCATAGAGGTTTCTTGGGGAGAGTAGCTCCTAAATTGCCTTGATTTTTGCGGGGTCTATTTTAATTCATCGCTATCTGATAATGAAACCCAAGAACTTTCCGCTCGATACGCCGAACGCACACTTCATAGGGTTCATCTTCAATTCATACTGCCTCAGCCTCTGGAAAATAACTCGGAGGTCTTGCAGATGATCTTCTCTCATTCTGGTCTTGACTACCAGGTCATCTATGTAACACTCGACCTTATAGTAGAGCAGCTCATCAAATATTCTAGTCATCGCCCACTGATAAGTTACGCCGGCGTTCTTCAATCCGAACGGCATTCTCTTGTAGTGATAAATGCCTTTGGGAGTTCGGAAGGCAGTGTGGACCGGGTCATGTTCCGCGATCCATATCTGGTTGTAACCGGACGACCCATCCATGAATGATAGGGCCTCATGACCGGTTGTTGCATCTACCATGACCTCCGTTATTGGTACTGGGAAGTCATCTTTGGGCAGGCTTTATTCAGATCTCGGAAGTCAACACATATTCGGATCTATCCATTCTTCTTTTTTACGGGCACAATGTTAGCTAGCCACGTGGTATATTGATTTTTCTCGACGAAACCCACATCAATGAGCTTGTCGACTTCTTTGCATATTTGAGTGATGAGCTCTAGCCTCATGCACCGCGGCGGCTACTTCACCGGCTCGGCTTCAGGGTTTATGGTTAGCTCATGCTGTGAGACTGCGGGGCTCAGTCCTGGCATCTCCTTGTAGGTCCAGGCAAAGCAATCCCGATATTCCTGCAGTAGCTGGATGTACAACTTCTATTCTTCAACAGATAGTTGAGCACTGAGGAAGGTTGGCCTAGGGTCATCCTCGTCTCTCAAGTTGACTTCTATCAGTTCATCGACTGTTGCTTGGCCTCCATCTTCTATCTCAAGGGGTGCGGGCTGAAGGTCGACAAAGTCTGGTATATCATCTTCGAGGTTGAGGACCTCAATCTCTTCATCTTGCCTTATCTGAGCTTCGTCAGGAATCTCTGGTTCGGTTGGTAACGGCTGCATGAATTGCTCCGCCAACAAGTCCACTGCAATAGCAGTTCCAAGGGGTGAGTTGACTGCCTCCTCCCTCTCTGAGGGGGTTGCAGTCACTTGGGACTGGTAATTGTTTGTCATTAAGTCAGAGTAGCACTGTGGCGCCATGGTGCAGGGTGAGCAGGTCTCATCCCCTTGGACCACCATATCTTCAGTGGAGGTAGCTATTTCTTTTCTATCAACACCTATCTCTTGGTCAGGCTTGGGAGAAGCTTCCCCGACTGGTTCAAGAAGTGCCGACATCATCAACAGAGGAGGGCTACTGGAGGGAGGCAGCCCCGTTTCTTCAACATCTTCAGCTTCACTACTGCTAGCTGTGTCGAATTTGGCTTGAAGAGCTACTTCTTCACGGTATACTTGCTCCCAGCATCGGCAGGGAAATATGTCCTCTGATCCCAGACTTCTTGGTTGAGCTGGCTTAGTGTATTCAACTTCTGCTGGGTGTTCATCAAAAGTTGCCCCCCAGTGGTTTATCCTCAGTTGGGTAGAAAGCAGAGATGGTATCCACTTCATAGCGTCTGCTGTAATAGTATTCCTCAAGGGTGAAGCCCAACCCTGGGTGTTGAGAGACACGTCTCATTTCTTTATCCAGGCTCGGGGGATACCATAGCTTATGGAATGCTTCTTTCTTCTTGCGAGGTTGGCCAGAGGGGATGTGCTGCTTCTGGAGCATCTTGGCCATTCGACTTGTTATAAATGCCAACCCCTGTATAGGCACTGACGGGTTTTCTATATCTTCAGGCAGATGACAATCTGTATCCTCCTGTGTAGGGTGCTCCTCCACTATGTAGAACAGGCTGCTGGGACCATCTATCTGTGCCACCTCCAAAGCTCTGAAAAGCTCGACGGTGACATTATCGAGACTGAGAATTGGCTTGGAAAGGCCTTTTGGGATCCCGACGTGGTCGTGCTGCTGGTCGACCCTGACTTTAGTGGCTTCGGGGTAGATGGCGGGAGGTTCCATCCGACCCACATCCCTGGTGACAGTGATGTGTGAGACCGTCTTGGGATTAACATATCTGTGCGACGGCAGAGGGAACCATCTGGCTCTGGAGGTGCTTTTTGTTGTGCTAGAAGAGGTGTTGGCTTCAGGGGCCTTTTGCGACTGTTCTGCATATAGAGGGGCATCCGCCAAGTGGCACTCAAACACTTCGAACGGGTGGAGATCAACAAATACTCTTTCCTCCTTTCCCTGCAAGTTGTATTTGATGCACTGGTGGAGCGTAGAGGGCACCACCATGTTCTCATGTTGCCATGGACGGCCAAGCAGTGCCTTGTATGAGGTGCGAGAATCAATGACATGAAACTGCACCCTCGTGACAAAGTCCGCTAGAGTGATTGTGAATTCCGCTACTCCTAGCGACACTTCACACTTCTGATTAAAGCTGACAATACGCATATCCCTGACTTTTTGGAGACGCACGTTGAAATAGTGCCTCTCATATATCATTTAGGGCAGGATGTTGACAGCCGCCCCGAGGTCCACCAGGATTCTGTTCAACTCCCTGCCATTTAGATGTCCCCTCATATACAAAGGTCTGTTGTGGCTGGTAGTGGGGAGCAACATATCCTCCTGAGTGAAGGTCATGCTGGCTTCCGGTAGTGCCTCAGCTAGGCAAGCTTCATATTGAGCAGGCGTCTGCAGAGTAGTAATGATCGCCTGCCGGGTCTCTTCACTCAGAGAGAGGATTTCCCAGATAGTAAATCTTGCCCGGAGCTTTTTTAATAGCTTGACCACCCAAATTCCTGCTCGGACATTGGACAGCTTCATTTCTTCTGCCCACCTGGGCTTGGGAGATTCTTGGACTGCGGCCACTAATGGGCCTGCTTCATCAGACTCGGAGGCCGCACCCTTCATCTTGGGGTCGTCTCCTTGCTGTCCTTCACTGGCTGCTGCCGGGTGAGCTTCTGCTTCCTCTAGTAATTCGGCAGATTGTTGGAGTTACGGGTATATACCCCCAGTTGCGTGTTCAACCTCCTGGCATAGTTGCTTCCCCTTTGACATCTTCACAAATTCTAGGAAGGAAGGAGCGACAGTGCTGCCCCCACTCTGGTTGTATAGGCCTGACGGAGGAGGGATTTGGACTCCCCGAACCTTCATAGGGGGTATTTTATAGGGTTGCTCCCCCCTGAAGATAATGTTGTGGTTGGGGGGCAGTTGACGCCCCCACCTTCTGCCTGACCGGGTTGCATGTGCAGTAGTCGCAGCTTCGGCCTGACTTTCCTTGGCGGCGGGTGTGAAGCATACCTTCTCTTCATCCTCCTCACCAGGCAGATTGAACATAGTAGAGAGGGTGTTTCAGGAAAGGATTATACCGTTTGTAGCCTTGCTGGCCCTTCTCTTCTTTCCTCGTCTTCTTTTCTTTTCTTCGGCTGGCGCTTGCCCCCAGAACAGGCTGTCATCCCTATCTGATGCTTTGTCAGCTTCCTCTTCCTGCTTTAGTGAAAGATGTTCTAGCTCCTGTCACGGGACATGATCCCATACTAGCAGAGGTTCTAGCTCAGGCTGTACATACTCATCTAGCCCATTTATGTAGTCCTGTAGCCGGCGGGCTTCTGGACTGATTTCCTTGACTGTCGGCAACGGAGTCTACCTCCTCCGGTTGTGGGTAGGTATTCTGATGACTGTAGGTGGGCTGGTCCACACAGGTGTTGCCACTGGCAGAGGGGGTAATGGTGTGATGCCATGAATATGTGCCCCCACTGCTGGGCGAGACATGCCCTTCTTCTTGGTTCTTGCGGGGACTTGCTGCCATCCCTCTTGCTCTTTCATTGGGGCCAGAAAGTAGGCTTCATAGGTGTACTGAGTACTGGCTTCTGTGGTCTCCTCAGGCAGTGCTTGATATAGAGAGACCATGTTGACGGAGGCTCTTCTTAGAGGTACCTCATGTGGTTGTGGAGGGTCAACCTTGATAGGATGCAAGGCCTGGATACAGGGGGGGTGAATGTATCTTGCTCCAAATATCGCCCAATTTAAAACTCTAATGCTCAAGTATGTGGAATTAAGAGCAGTTGATGAAAAGTGCTGAGAATACTCAGAAGGAACTCAGCAAGACAACACAAATCTATTAGCCCTCACACGTTCCTAAGCAAGCATCTAATGAGCGTAGAAGAGAAAATAACATATAAGGAAAAACAAACCACAAGTGAACACCAAGATTTTTAGGTGGTTCGGTCCAAAGACCTACGTCCACCCCTCACTCCAAACCAGAGTGAGGCTTCCACTAGCTAGGCTAGAAACTGCAGACTCAATCTACAACAAATTGCTGCCACACAGCTTGACCAGGGGAACAACCTCCCCTCTTCCTCCCAACCGGAGGGACACCCCAAGTGACTCCCAGCCACTTGGAAACCAGAGACGCAAGTCTCTCTTCCTCCAGATCAGGAGGGAACACCTAGTCTTGCAACCCACAAGACCAGAACCGGAGGACCAATCCTCCCTTCCTCCAAACCGGAGGGGAACCTAGAGACCTAAGTCTCTCTTCCTCTAAAACCCAGAGGGGAGCACAGGTGACACCAAGTCACCTGCAAACTAGAGGTCTCGGACCTCTCTTCCTCCCAACCGGAGGGAACCCGACCTCACACAAGAGAATAGGAAGAACAACTGGTGAATGGTTAAAAAGAAAAACAAAACCGCAGCAACAGAAGGCTGGAAAAATAAAATCAAACTGTGGCTCTCGCAGGAGCTGGCTGGCCTGGGTTTGATCCACGGTCCAGCAAAGACTGATCTTCAGTTGAAGCTTCCTTTGCTCTAGCTCTCTCTTCTTCCCACTCTTCTTTTTCTTCTCTTTCGCAGGCTCTCTCTGTCTTTCTTCTTCTTCTTTCTTCTTCTTCTGCTCACTGCCTTTCTGCATCTCTATCTTCTATCTCGATCACTCTCTTCCTCTTTCTTATCTGATCTCTTATCCTTCTTCCTTATACATCTTCTCCAGATGGAGGCGGCTGTGTATTTATAGCTGTAGCAATTAGGGCATTATCCTCGGATCACGTGCCAGGTGCCAACCTCGGGTCACGTGCACTTCATAGGCTTTACGAATAGTACCTATCACACAGACATAAAAAGATATCAGTTGGATGTATATACTTGGTTCAGGCTGTTAACAAAGTGTGTACAGGCAAGATGCAGCTTGAGTGTATAGACTTGAAGGTTAACTGAGTGTACAGACTTCGTGTGAAGGATAGAATGTATAGACTTCAACACTTAACAATCGAGTGTATAGACTTAAGGCTAACAATCGAGTGTATAGAGTTGAAGGCCTAACAATTGAGTGTATAGACTTGAAGGTTAACTGAGTGTATAGACTTCGTGTGAAGGATATGCACATGTGCTGAAGTGTGTACAGTCTTCACAGAAGGATGTTCAGACTTTAACTTCTGAAGAGTATATACTCTGCTGAAGAACGTTCAGTTGATGCACAAGCCACAGGCTGTATAGACTTCATACAAGACACATGTTGTATAGACTTCGATGCAAAGGCTTAACAACGAGTGTGTAGACTTGAATGCTTGGAAGGATGTATACACTTCGTCTTTGAAGGAGATGCACATATGCTAAAGTGTGTATAGACTTGCTGATCAAAGGAACATAATGTATAGACTTGGTTGAAGACAATGCAATGTATAGACATTGATGAACATTATGCAATGTATGGACTTTGATGAACATATGCATTGTATGGACTTAACGACCCAACCGATGTATAGACTTAGAAACAGCAATGAAGCAAGTGTGTACAATGTGAGAGAGTGTATAGACTTAGCGAACTTGAGACACTGTACAGACTATGATGCACAAGCAATGTATAGACTTCGTGATGCCAACAGACAATGACTGTGCAGACTTGTTTTGAACAATGCACGCTGTATAGACTTGCAATGCAAAGGCTGATGTATAGACTTGGTAGTCTGGGGGGTCGACGCATCAAAGAAAGGGGTCGACGCATCATGCATGGATGTACGGACTTGAAGATTTGAAGCCCCACAATGTTTAGACTTTAAGATGCATATGCCAAGGCTGTACATACTTGAAGAGACGATGCACTGTAAACTGCCAGACACTGTACAGACTTGCAGCTTGAGACGCTTAGAGAGACGGACCACTGTATAGACTTCAAGTCCAAGTTAGACAGTGGTTGTACAGACCTGGGAGGCTTGACACAGTGATGTACAGACATTGTGATGTATAGACTTAGGAGCATTTGCCAAGGCTGTACCGACTTGAGCAATGCAAAGGCAATCGGATGTATAGACTTCATGATGAGTAGACATCCCAAAACAACTGAACCGTGTACAGACTTGAACAAGCAAAGTCTGTACAGACTTGAAGATTCATGATGTATAGACTTTGACAAGAGACTGGCTGTACAGACTTCAACACAGCTGCGATGTACAGGCTTTGACAAAGCAGCGTTGTACAGACTTGATGAAGCTTCAGATGAATGAATGTATAGACTTCCCAAAATGAATGTACAGACTTCAGAAGATGAAGACTCTGTATAGACTTGAATGCCTGAATCAGTGCTCTGTACAGACTCGCCACCGACCAATGTATAGACTTGAAGAAGCTGAGTGAATAATGTATAGGCTTTGAACTCTGTACAGACTTGAAGACCTTGAGCCAACGTATAGACTTTGCCTTAGAAATGAATGTATAGACTTGAAACAGAAGTCAGGCAAGCAATGTGTAGACTTGGCCAGAACGTAGGGAAAGGCGCCAATGTGCAGACTTGATCAAGCAGCAGTGTATAGACTTTGTTTCGAGCAACGTAGGTAAAAGAGACAATGTATAGACTTTGCACAGGAGTGCCTGAAGTGATGTATAGACTTGGAGAATAGCTTGAGACATAAGGATGCTGCTCGCTGTACAGACTTGATCAAGGCAGCTGAACAATGTACACACTTCCAATGTATAGACTTCTCATGAACAGGCCGATGAGCATACTTCCCTTCGATGCATCTACAGTGCAATGTATCGACTTTGAAGAATATGTACATGGCCCTGTTCAGACTTTGAATGAAGAGCCCAATGTACAGACTTGGATGCCCAAAGGTAATGTATAGACTTGTAAGACACTCATGCACTGAAGATGTATAGACTCTGAAGAAATGAGGTGATGTGTAGACTTTGAGGTTCAACTGTGGATGTATAGACTTGAAGAAATGAGAAGGCGATGTACAGACTCTACCAATGTGCAGACTTTGCCTAAATGCAGAGTGTAGACATGGAGAGAACAAAATGGTGTTGTATAGACTTGCAGATCTGGGGGGTCGACCCATCAGGAAAGGGAGGTCGACCCACTACTGTCCAGACAATGCTGAAAGGGTATAGTAGCATCACCCATTGAGCAGACTAACATCAAACAATCCAGATGAAATGCAATTATGAAATGCATCAACAACTATGAAATGCACCAATGCACACACCACACAGCCTCAGCCTGTTCGTTGGTTATGTCATTCAGATAAGATGTTCAATGAAACATGCATATGCAACACAATGCAACACAAACAGATTTATATGCAGATTCAAACAGATGATGACTTATAGTGTTTGCTATCATCAAAATCACAGGGACACAACAATCTCCCCCTTTTTGATGATGGCAACACTATGAGTCATATTGACTTGATCAAATATTTCTCCCCCTTTAACTTCAGCAAAAAGACATGAAGTGAAGAGGGAAGAATAATATTCCATAATATGAGTGAATTACAAACTCCCCCTTTGACTAAGCTCCCCCTTATCAGAAACGATTAGATGGAGTGAAAGAGGTGAAGAGCATCTATCAACAAAACACATGGGTATCCAAGAATTACCACAGACTGTAATCACAGTGAAAAAGTGAGGAGGACAAATTTTCATTAGCACCCTACAAGGATGAACTCTGGTTATCCAAAGACTGCAAGTAGACAGGTTAAACTGAGAGAAGTGCCTCTCATATATGACAACCAGTCTGAATCAAAACACAGTGATAAAGAGCCATAGGATGAGCAGATTCAACAATTAGTGATAATTGAGATATTGAACTTTTCAGCAAGATACCAACTTCATAAAGCATAATTTTCAGTTCTAGATTCCTCCATTATAGAAGCTTATGAAACCTTGATTGTCAGATGTGGTTTAAGAATGATGTAAACTGAAATTTTTCAAAGAGAAATCGTACTCATATCTGAACCAACTCTTAATAAAAAAAACTACAAGCTCATATAAGATTCTAGTTCAACCAACTTCCATCTTACTTAGTTTACTTTCCATGACAGTTTTAAGAGAAACATAAGTGAATGCACCTGAATTTTAATTGTTCTTTCAGAAATTGATTTACACATATTCAAAAAATAATAATTTTAATGAACAATTTTAGTTTATCAGCACCTTTTAACGTGGGGAGACACCTTGATCAGAGGTCAGAATCCCTAGTTACTCAGTGTGACAACCATATTGCTTCTTCCATTTTAGAGAACAGAGGTAGCATTAAAAGTATCTTTGGCATGAGGATACACCTTGATCGGAGGCCAGAATCCCCAGTTACTCAATACAACTATGCCATTGCTTTGCCATATTTTCACAATTATTTCCAATCATCTCTTTAAGCAGAGTTAACCATGGTACTTCATGACACAATCCTTTGGACAGGTTTCTCAGTAACCACAGTCATTGCTCTGTCCATACTTTTACTCAAAATAGATTCAAAACAAATTAGATGTTTAGGAACAACCACATACACTATATATCTCAGTCAATGTAGACATGGATATCAACTTTTCAAATTTCAGAAAGTCTTACATGAATTTACATGAAGCAGACAGTTAAAGTTTATTAAGAGGTTGAAACAGATATTTTCAAGTTCCTTGTGACCAACCAAGAGTACATAAGACTTAAACCAATTCCAGTTAACAAATGTTCTTAAGCATGTATAATGGAAGGTTCCTCATTAAAGATGTTTTAACATTTATGAAGTAGTATTCAGGCTGAAGGTTTACTTCATATCTCAGCTCAGTAATTCAAGTGAGAATATTCAACAGACAGCATGGATTCTGAGGATTTGTAGCAAAGGAGCTGCTCTTGAGCAAAGAAGTTCAAAGTTGACTGAATAGAGGTGAAGCTCTCCTTCAGCAGATTTAGGAGAGTCAGACAGATACCAAAAAGGTATAAATTCAGAGTATGAACAACTTCAGAAGCAGTCAAGAAAGATCATTTGATACCACTTTGATGATGGAATCACTGACACTACAGATATGACAAGATGAATCAAATCGATGGAGATGAAGAGTTCAGACAAAGACACAACTGAACGTATTAATCATGCTCCCCCTATCTAGATGCAATGAGTCATTTCTTTTTAGATTTTTTTTAATGCAAGGAGATGCAATGCAACTAACTACATGTATGCATATAGCAAATGAGATTATCATGATATGCAAGCATTAGTCAAACTCCCCCTTACAGAGTGCATGATATGCAATTAAAGCACTGAAACGCAATTTTACAATTTATGCTCATTCTGAGATAAACTACAATCATTTCCATGATCATTTCATATTTTTCAATTAGATTCAATTAGACAATGCACAAAAGAATTATCATGATATGCAGTGCATTCAGATCACACAAATTCAGAATACAGAGTTTTCAGAATTTACCTGAATGGGGCTTTATCATCTTGGGTGCCTTGGTTTAATTTACCCCTCTTTATTCCTCAGTCCAAGGCACACCTGCAAAGTATTTGATCATTTTGATCCTACAGGGACCCAAGCAGCTTTGGGTCCTGCCATACCCCTAACAGGTGTTCTAAACAATTTCATAGCAACATTATCATCAAATTTAATCAGTGAGCAGTCATCCATAGAATGTCCAAATTTTCCACAGTATCTACATAAAATGGCTGGTTTTTGGTTCTTCTAATGCATATTAACAGCAGGGTGATGTTTATAAACATGTTGATAAGTTTTTCTATTGTATGCATGAACAGTTTGATGCTTGTTCTTACTTAGCCAACATTCAGCAGATCTATGGCCTGGCTTCCCACAGTTATAGCATGAAATTTTCACAAATGGTTTTGCAGGGAATTTGACAAAATGGGGTTTAATAGAATTCTTTTGAACATACCAACAGTCCTTGACTGTATGCCCATTTTTCCCACATTCAAAGCATCTGGTTTGCTTACTTTTAAAACCATTTTTACTCCAAGTGGATCTAAACTAGCACTCAGCAGCCTTGTGCCCGGGCTTATTGCAGTTGAAGCACACAATGCGCTGACTAGAATTATGTTCAGATCCATATGGACCATGAAAATGAATGGAAGACCTGGCATGCAGTTTATTATCTTCTTTCATGATAAAACATTCACTCATGAGATGACCATACTTACAACAATAATAACATGAAGCATCAAGCTTCCTAGTAGCATGGTTTCTATCAGAAAAATTTCTAGAATGTAATGTTCCACTAGCATGCTCATCCTTTAACATCAAACTGTAATCTTCCATTATGTGTCCTACTTTCCCACAATAATAACATGACCCCTTTTTAATATGAGTGTGTGAGAGATCATGTGAATTGTGTGTAGCCTTCTTTATAGTAACAGGAGTGTCTTTTTCCTTTTTCTGTGAATTTTCACCCTTTTTCTATTTTGGAGTTTGTTCCATAGTTTTGGGTTTCACAGTGGATTTTTGTGCAGTAAATTGAAAAACAGAAGAACCAGCAGCTGTGGTTTGATCAGAAGCTTTTACAAACACAGTTGAAGCTTTAATGCTATTGATCCTTTTGTTTGTTGAACTGTAACCTAGCCCCTCTCTTTGAGAGTTATCACTCTTTCCCAGAAGCTTATTCAGATTGTCCTTCCCCTTGACAAATTTTGACAAGGAGTTCTTTAAATCTTGAATTTCAGAATTTAAGCCACAAATATTAGCTTCATATTTGGACAGATCTGTTTCACAGGAAATGACTTGTTGATGCAAGGCATCATTCAGACTTTTGAGTTTTTCAACTTCCTATTTTAATTTTATTTCATTGTCAGCTTCAGATAGGGACTTGTTAAGATCATCAATTTCTTGTTGAAGGGATGTGATAGTGAGCTCATAATTAGCTAACTTCTCTTCACAGCAATTGACATTTCCACTCAACATTAGGTTGATGGTTTTTAGACTCTCAATTTCTTGTTCAGCATTCACCAACCTATCAGAATTATCCACGCTCACACACTTGCCTTTTTCCATTGTCATTAGCCTATCTATCAGCTGGGTGTTTAGATGTTTCAGTTTGTTGATTTCCTCTTTCAACTTATTGTTCTGCTCTAGGAGTTCATCATCAAGCGTCCATTCATCTGAAGAAAACTGACATTCATAAAACTTTTCTTGTTATTTTTCAAATTGAAGTTTGTCAAGATTTTTCTGAATCTCTGAGTTTGTTACTCTATCAGCCTCTAATTTTTCAGAAATCAATCTATTTTCTTTTTCAAGATTTATTGATTTGGGTTCAGATTCTTTGAGCTGGTTTTTGAGTGTTTTATTTTCAGATTTCATGTTTTCCAATTCAGAGTTGAGACACTCTAAATTTCTCACCAGTTCTTCAATTTGAACAACTTCATTGTTATGAGCCTGACCATCATCAGTTAAACTATGCTTCTCCTTTAGTTCAGTAATTTCGCAAACAAGCTCTTGATTCTCCTTTTTGTGTAAATCAATTTGTTTCATAAGAGTTTGTTTTTCAGATTTCAAATGATCTAAATCTGAACTAATCGAATCAAAATCTGTTAACTGTCTTCTAAATATGTCATTTTCAATTTTCAGAATTTCAGGGGTTTCACCTCGAGATTTAGCATCCTCATGATTCTTCAACTTCTTTTTCAGAGATTTATATCGTTTTCTCAATTTTTTGTAAGAATCAACCAAATCACTGTACGCTCTAATCCAATCATCTATATCATAATTTTCAAATTTAGAAGATACCTCATCTTCATCTTTTTCTTCATTTTCTTCTGATTCATCTTGATCACTGCCTTGGTTGCTCTTGTCAGCCATCAGGCAGCTATCCTCATTTCTCCTCTGAGCTAGCTTTAGCTGATCCAGAATGTCCTTAGCGGACCTGCAGTCATAAAAACAAGAGTATAGAGCCTTGTCAGTAGCTTCTTTCATTAGATTCAAGGCTCTCTGATTCTCTCCATATTTTGATTTGTGAATGTCAGTCCATTTGGACTCTTTCCTTGGTAATCTATGAGGACCTTGTGAAATTAACTTCCACAAATCCGGATCCATCAATTTCACATAGTTATGGAAACTGGTAACCCATGAGTTAAAATTAGAACCATTGAAAATCGGTGGAGACCCCATTGATTAAATCAGCAAGCAGATTAATGCAGCAGAGAGTAAATTCAGAAATGCACCAAAGACAACAGGATCCTCTGCAGATCGTTGGATCTGATCAGACAGAGAACCACTCTGATACCAATTGATAGGATGCAAGGCCTGGATACAGAGGGGGGGTGAATGTATCCTGCTCCAAATATCACCCAATTTAAAACTCTAATGCTCAAGTATGCGGAATTAAGAGCAGTTGATGAAAAGTGCTGAGAATACTTAGAAGGAACTCAGCAAGACAACACAAATCTATTAGCCCTCACACGTTCCTAAGCAAGCATCTAATGAGCGTAGCAGAGAAAATAACATATAAGGAAAAACAAACCACAAGTGAACACCAAGATTTTTAGGTGGTTCGGTCTAAAGACCTACGTCCACCCCTCACTCCAAACCGGAGTGAGGCTTCCACTAGCTAGGCTAGAAACTGCAGACTCAGTCTGCAACAAATTGCTACCACACAGCTTGACTAGGGGAACAACCTCCCCTCTTCCTCCCAACCGGAGGGACACCCCAAGTGACTCCCAGCCACATGGAAACTAGAGACGCAAGTCTCTCTTCCTCCAGACCAGGAGGGAACACCTAGTCTTGCAACCCACAAGACCAGAACCGGAGGACCAATCCTCCCTTCCTCCAAACCGGAGGGGAACCTAGAGACCTAAGTCTTTCTTCCTCTGAAACCCAGAGGGAAGCACAGGTGACACCAAGTCACCTGCAAACTAGAGGTCTCGGACCTCTCTTCCTCCCAACCGGAGGGAACCCGACCTCACACAAGAGAATCAGAAGAACAACTGGTGAATGGTTAAAAAGAAAAACAAAACCGCAGCAACAGAAGGCTGGAAAAATAAAATCAAACTGTGGCTCTCGCAGGAGTTGGCTGGCCTGGATTTGATCCACGGTCCAGTAGAGACTGATCTTCAGTTGAAGCTTCCTTTGCTCTAGCTCTCTCTTCTTCCCACTCTTCTTTTTCTTCTCTTTCGCAGGCTCTCTCTGTCTTTCTTCTTCTTCTTTCTTCTTCTTCTGCTCACTGCCTTTCTGCAGCACTATCTTCTATCTCGATCACTCTCTTCCTCTTTCTTATCTGATCTCTTATCCTTCTTCCTTATACATCTTCTCCAGATGGAGGCGGCTGTGTATTTATAGCTGCAGCAATTAGGGCGTTATCCTTAGATCACGTGCCAGGTGCCAACCTCGGATCACGTGCACTTCATAGGCTTTACGAACAGTACCTGTCACACAGACATAAAAAGATATCAGTTGGATGTATATACTTGGTTCAGGCTGTTAACAAAGTGTGTACAGGTAAGATGCAGCTTGAGTGTATAGACTTGAAGGTTAACTGAGTGTACAGACTTCATGTGAAGGATAGAGTGTATAGACTTGAACACTTAACAATCGAGTGTATAGACTTAAGGCTAGCAATCGAGTGTATAGAGTTGAAGGCCTAACAATTGAGTGTATAGACTTGAAGGTTAACTGAGTGTACAGACTTCGTGTGAAGGATATGCACATGTGCTGAAGTGTGTACAGTCTTCACAGAAGGATGTTCAGACTTTAACTTCTGAAGAGTATATACTCTACTGAAGAACGTTCAGTTGATGTACAAGCCACAGGCTGTATAGACTTCATACAAGACACATGCTGTATAGACTTCGATGCAAAGGCTTAACAACGAGTGTGTAGACTTGAATGCTTGGAAGGATGTATACACTTCGTCTTTGAAGGAGATGCACATATGCTGAAGTGTGTATAGACTTGCTGATCAAAGGAACAGAATGTATAGACTTGGTTGAAGACAATGCAATGTATAGACATTGATGAACATTATGCAATGTATGGACTTTGATGAACATATGCATTGTATGGACTTAACGACCCAACCGATGTATAGACTTAGAAACATCAATGAAGCAAGTGTGTACAATGTGAGAGAGTGTATAGACTTAGCGAACTTGAGACACTGTACAGACTATGATGCACAAGCAATGTATAGACTTTGTGATGCCAACAGACAATGACTGTGCAGACTTGTTTTGAACAATGCACGCTGTATAGACTTGCAATGCAAAGGCTGATGTATAGACTTGGTAGTCTGGGGTGTTAGGGTGCTAGGCCCGGATACAGAGGGGGGTGAATGTATCCTTCTATGAATAATGCCCAAATAAAAACTCAGATGCTAGACGCAATCACAGAATGAAACAAATTCAATTAAAATTATGAGCAAACACATGGAGCGCGTCTATCCAAGCATCTAGTGGAAGCAAGCACACAAAGCAAACCATTGCTCAATAGATTTTTAGGTGGTTCGGTCCTCCAGACCTACATCCACCCCTCACTCCCAACCGGAGTGAGGCTTCACTAGCAAAAGATAGAACCAAGCAGACTTAGTCTGCAAACAGTTGCTGCCACACAGCTTGACCAGAGGAACAGCCTCCCCTCTTCCTCCCAACCGGAGGGACACCCAAGTGACTCCCAGCCACTTGGAAACCAGAGGTCGCAGACCTCTCTTCCTCCAGACTAGGAGGGACCCCTGGACTTGCAACCCACAAGCCCAGAACCGGAGACAAGTCTCCCTTCCTCCAAATCGGAGGGAATCCACAAGTAGCACCCAGCTACTTGCAACCGGAGATCAGATCTCCCTTCTCCTGACCCACCAGGAGGAACCCGACCTCAGTCCAGAGGATCGGAAGTACAAAGCTAACCAGAGAAACAAAAAGGAAAATAAGGAAACATAAAAAGCACAGCAACAAAAGCTGGAAATGAAACACAATAGTCATTCTGGATTTGATCCACGAACAGACTGAACAGGCCTTCAATAGACTCTCTCCTCTTCTTCTTTTCTTCCTCTTCTTTCTTCTTCTCAACTCACGCAATCTTTCTCTTCTGCTCTCACTCTCTATTTTCTTCTCTTTCGTAGGCTCTCTCTGTCTCTTCTCTTTCTTCTTCTTCTTTTTTTATATAGAAAGCCCTGCCTAGTGGTGATATAGAGTGTGGTTCAATCCCACAGTCCACATCACTACCAGAGGGGTATATTATTGAATATAAAGGAAGAGAATTTACATCACTCTAAGACTAGGAATGCCTAGCTTGTCTAATCTAGCAGCACCTTTGGTAACATTGGGAAGGTCGTGCTGAGAGGTAAAAAAAGAATTACAATGAGTTTGGCATGCAAAATTAGCTAAAGAGTCCGCTGCTCGGTTTGCTTCTCTGAAGATGTGGGAAAAACTCTTGATTTGAGAGGAAAAGCTCCAGATTTCTCTGACAAATGGAAGGATCTCCTAAGGGCAGTCTATTTTCTTGTTTAGCACTTGAATAAGAATAAGGGAGTCACTTTCAACTAGTGCAGAGTGGGAGGAAATCGTACTAAGGTATTTGATTCCATCAGCTAGTGCTCTAGCTTCAGCCACTAGGCTGGGGCAGCTCACATAGTAATGGGAGAAAGCCAACAAAGTGTGACCCTGACTATTCCTGATGATGCCGCCTCCACCGGATTGACCTGCCTGTTTAAGTGCACCATCAGTATTAACCTTGAGGAAGGGCCATGGGGGGCATGTCCATTTCACAATTCTAACTAGAGGAGATGCCCGAGGAGTAGCAGATATGCCAAAGTGTGCAAGGATGGTGCGGCTGACCTTCTGATCATCCCGAAGGTTAGATATGCTGATCACTTGTTTAATTTGAGAGACCACTTTGTGATATAAACCTTGAGGTGAGATGTGTTTGCTGTCATACCTTGCTGCATTTCGTGCGAGCCAAAGCTCCCACAGTCCAAAGCCAATGGCTGCTAGTTTGAAGAGACCGAACAAGGAATGAGCATTGGAGTTCTATATGGTGTTAAGGATCATGGAGCTTATAGTGTGTCCTTTAATATCACAGCCATTCCTTTGAAAGGAGGACCAAAGAGAACTAGCCCAATCACTGTTCAGAAATAGATGATTGGTATCTTCCACTTTGTGTAGCTTGCAGCAGTGGCATTTCGAGGGAAGAGGGATCCCAATAGATTTCACTCTGGAATCAGTAGGTATGCAGTTGTGTAATATCCTCCACAAGTGTATAGAAATTTTGGAGGGAACCCATTTAGCCCAAAGTCGTTCATATGGAAAACTGTTCACAACATAATCTTGCCTGCAGGTAGTAGCTTTGTAAATGGATGAAGTTATGCAATTTCCGGAAGAGGCAGGGCTCCAAATCTCCTTATCCTGATGGTGGTTCAAAATGGTGTGCCTTACAGCTGTTAAAATACCAGGAGGGAGGTGTTGGATATCCTCCGCTGCTGGGTGTAGAATTACCTCTCTGACAGTGGCCTTCGGATGCTGTACTTGTACAGAGGTGGTGTAGGATATCAAAGGTTTGTCCCCTAGCCAAATGTCCTTCCAGAAATTGGTAGAGCATCCATCACCAACAATGACTTTTTTGTAATGGAGGATCAGATCCTTTGCCTTTGTCCAGCTATGCTTGGAGTGACCCCTCATTTCCTTGAAATGTACCTCTGATAAATGCCTGCCCCTAATGTATTTAGCCCTGAAGTAGTCAGCCCATAGGGACTTTGAATGAATAGCTTTCCATAACATTTTTACCCTTAGTGCTAGCTCCATCTGCCTCAAGGAAAGAATGCCAAGTCCTCCCCTGTTTACAGGCTTACATATATTGTTCCAAGATAACCAGCGTCTTTTTTTTCCTTGATTAGATGAGCCCCAGAAAAAATTGGAGAATGAGCGCTCAAAGTTCTGGTGAGTACCAACATGCATAGGTGATGCTGCTAATGAGTAAATTGGGATGGAAGTGAGGATGTGTTTTAACAGCACCACTCTGGCCCCTTGAGATAGATAAGTAGCTGTCCATCCTTCTATTCTCTTTTGAATGGAGGATACAATACCAGAGAAATAAACTTTCTTTGATCTGCCATAGATGAGAGGGAAGCCCAGGTATTTGTGAGGTAGGGAATGGTGAGTAAAGCCTGTGATGTCCCGTGTCCTCTGGATAGTAGAAGCCTTGGCCTTTGGTTGTGTGAAGAAACCACTCTTACCCACATTAACTAACTGGCCGGAGGCACTTTCATAAGCTTTGATAATACCCATCAGATTTCTAATGGAAGAAGAATTACCCCTGCTAAAGACTAAGGTGTCATCAGCAAACAGTAGATGAGAGATGTTTGGGCAACGCTGTGGGATTGCATACCAGTCCATCCTACCCTCACATTGGGCTTTATGGATTGCCCTACTAAAAGCTTCATCTACTAAAATGAAGAGAGCAGGAGCCAGAGGATCTCCTTGGCGGACACCCCTTGTAGAGTGGAAGAAGCCTGCTGAGTCACCATTCAGAAGGACTGAGAACCAACAGTTACCCATCATAGCATTGATAAGATTTATAAAGTCAGACCGAAAACCAAATTTGGATAGTACAGAATAAATGAACTCCCACTCTATTCGATCATAAGCCTTGGCCATGTCCAGCTTAAAAACAACATTGCTCCCCCTTGTCTTTCTACCCAGCTCATGAGTCATTTCTTGGGCAAGGGCAATGTTCTCTACAATTGATCTGCCTTTCACAAAAGCAGATTGTTCAAGAGATATAATACTAGGCAGGATACTTGCAAGTCTGTTACTGATGATTTTTGACATGACCTTATACACGAAATTGCAAAGACTGATCGGCCGGTAATCAGATATATCAATGGCATTGGTGACTTTTGGAATAAGAGCAATAAGTGTAGCAGTCAAAAATCTAGGCAACATGTTCTTAATAGTGAAAAATTCCTGAACAGCATTGATAATCACACCAGCGGTAATTGGCCAAGTTTTTTTGGTAGAAGGCTCCCGAGAACCCATCTGGACCAGGGGCACTGTCTGGAGACATTTGGAAGACTGTGTCTTTGATTTCAGAATCTGAGGGAACAACACATAGCCTATCATTGTCAGCAGGGGTTACCACCTGGGTAATGTTGCTAAGAAAATCATCATCAAACTGGTGGAATTGTGATGAAAAGGCTTTTCTGAAATGGTCAACTGCAATTGCCTTCATTTCTTCATGATCGGAAGTAAGAGTGCCAGCAGCTGTTCGAAGGTGAGTAATCCTGTTCCTTTTCCTGTTTGCAATAGTATTCATATAAAAGTATTTTGTGTTTTTGTCCCCTTCAGCTAGCCATTTGATCCTGGACTTTTGTCTCCAGAAACTTTCTTGCTGAAGCAGCTTGGAAGCCAAGTCGGATTTAGCAGCCTCAAGAGTATCAAAAGTAGTCTGTGAGGGTTGAGCATCATAATGGAACTCAGCCTTTAAGACAGTGTCTTCAGCAGCCAAAATGTTGTTGTGAATATTACCAAAAGTCTGCTTATTCCAAGCCTGCAGCATTTTCCTCATAGATTTAAGCTTTAGGTAGAGAGTGGATAGGGCAGAAGTAGCCAGGGGGCTGTTACTCCATTCTGTATTTACATCCCTTAGAAATGAGTCATGACTGGACCACATTTGTTGAAAACAGAATCTAGATCTATACTTGGTCTTAGTTTCTAGTTGTACAAGGATGGGAGCATGATCCGAAGCTTCTCTAGATAGGTGATCAATAGTAACGGGGATGGATATTTGCCAAGTGCCATTAACTAGAATTCTGTCTAGCCTGGCCCAGATAGCTCTGTTGCCACTTTGGTTATTATGCCAGGTGTACTTCGAGCCCTTAAAACCCGCATCAGTAAGAGCACAATCATTAATGCAGTCCTTAAAATCAGTCATAGAAGACATAGATGGTGGAAGTCCACCTAATTTCTCATCCGGGTCAAGGATACAGTTAAAGTCCCCTGCCACCATCCAGGGGCCTGAAAATTTCATATGCGTATTGATGAGGGAGGCCCAGAGGTCATGCCTTTCTACAGCTGAGCACTTAGCATAAACCACAGTCATGTGAAACTCTGACATAGCCATAGTATTCTGCTTGAGTGTAATTTGTTGTTCGTCTTTGCACAGAACAGATAGATCCATAGGATCTTTCCACATTACCCAGATATGGGCATTTGCATCACCATTGGCCACTGCTTTGTCCATACCCAATCTTTTACATGTCTTGTCAAGCATAGTTGTGTGGATTTTTGGTTCCAGAATAGCAATACAATGGATGTTGTGACTTTTAATAAGAAGCTTGAGTCTAGCCACCGTTAAGTCATTACCAATGCCTCTGACATTCCAGATGAGAAATGACATTATAGGAGTCGGGGGTTGGAGAGCTTACCCATGGAGTTAGCTCTGGTCATCGCTCTAGTCACTACACCAGGTTGTTCTTTAAGTAAAATCCGGGTGTTGGTAATACCAGCAGAGATAGTGATTTGCTGACAGCGGGATAGCATCTCGGCCTCATTGATATTTTCTGAACTTGAAGAATCTCTATGCTTGTCTGCAATGGATATTTCCGGTACAAGGACTAAAACTCCTGTGTTATTTATCTTTTGTGCTGAAGGGAGCTCTGGAGGCGAGAGAGCCCCGGGTAACGAAGCTGAGTCTTGGATGCCAGTGATAGGGTCATGCTTCTTTAAAACATCAGTAGACAAGATATCCGACGATGGGATGTCCACAACTACCCCAGAAGGAGACTGTAGGGTAGGTGACTGAGCCTTGGGAGAATTGAGTGTGGCTATTCTTTGAGAGCTTTCACCAGTCACCATCGGGGCAGATGAAGAAGGAACCTGGGATTTAAGTTGCCAACGAGGTTGATTTGTAATAGCTCCAGAAGCAGTCTCCGGAGCTTTACCCTTTGAGACACCCATCAATCTGTTTGAGATGTCCTCGTTCAGAGTCTGTGTTGTAGAAGCTGTAGAAGGTTTAGCTGGGCTTTTGGTGCGGAGACAATTCTTTGCTACATGGCCAAGCTTTCTACAGTCCGAGCAAAAGAACGGGACGAAGAGAGGAATAAGCGGCTGTTTCATTCCTTCATCACCAACACCAATCCAAATCTCAGATGGAATAGGCTTTGACACATCAGTTTCAACACAGATACGTGCTCCTTCCAGTCTTTGAAGAGACTTCGTGCCAGGTCCAATTTTCAGGAGGCGACCAACTGAGGAAGCAATAGATGAGAGAGCTCCTGTGCTGAAGAAACATGGAGGAAGCAGAGGAAGGTGGAACCAAACAGGCACCACCGGCGACTCCAGCCCCGACCGGAACCAAGGGGACCAACGGAATATTTTAACAGTTTGGCCAAGGAGCGACCAGCTCTCTCTCATCCATACCAGAAGGAAGTCCTCGTAGCAGAGGAACCTGATGAGAACATGGCGCCGGTCGAATCGTGATATAGAGGTATCACCCTGTACGCGCCATTTGTCTTTCAGAGCTTTGGAGATCTCTTCCAGTGGAGGATGGTCTCTGTAGAACTTGAAGACTAGGCATAGCTTGAATGGCTCAGATATGGCCGAGAGTTCCTCGGGCGAGAAGAAGACTGCCAGAATCTCAGAACTAGTACTAGAACACACATGGGTGCTCGCTGCCCTGTATGGGACGTCCCGCGGAAGGTCCTTGAGAGAAACTTGTGGCGCGGAGACAGCTGCAGCGTAGGATTTGGTCGGCGGAGAAGAGAAGTCCTTCGACAAGTTAAGAGGAGGAGGCGTGCTGGGGCAACCCAGCCCCCCCGGCAGGGAGGCCATGGCTGAGGTCCTAGGTCAACGTCCTAAAGACATGGGGGGCCCAAGGAATCCATCCACTACTGAAGACTAGCCGAAAAGGTTCCAAGAGATGGTCTCTTTCTTCTTCTTCTGCTCACTGCTTCTCTTCTTTTTCTCTTTTTCTGGATCGAAGGGCTTTCTGCTCTCCAGGCTTCTTCTTCGATCAGTCTTCTACAGAGGATGAAGACTCGTATATATAGCAGCAGCAGGCACACTGGGTGCGTGTGGCTTCCACATTTCCTGCCCTAGAAGTTCAGACCAGGTGGCAGCATCCTGGTATCTCGTCCATCCTTGGATCACGAGCCAAGCACCTCGGATCACGTGCCCTGTGAAACTCAAGTCTGCTGCATTGACTCCATCAGTTTGCTGCGTTGACGCATTGATACGTTCCAGCGAGCAAACAGCCTAGCCTTTTTAACTGCTGCATCGACGCTTCCAACCCGTGGCGTTGACGCATTGATACGTTCCAATGAGCAACCAGCCTAGCCTTTTTAACTGTTGCGTCGACGCTGCTCCACTGCTGCGTTGACGCGTAGGTGATCCAGTGATCAGGTCTTCAGCAGATAGATGTGCTGCGTTGACACTCTCAGCATGCTGCGTTGACGCTGCCAATGTACTCCAGAGGCTGCAATAAGGGATACTTGAACTGCTACGTCCACGCTACTTGATCAATGCGTTGACGCACCAGAATAATCCAGGAGCTTCTTTCTTGATTGTTTGAACTGCTGTGTCCACGTGTCAGCATTTCAGCTTCTTGGATCACGTGCCAAATCTTGATGGCCTGAATCATCTGCAGATAGACAGAGGAAAATGACCTTAGTTCAGACGAATGTATATACTTAAGCAGAGCTGCCAGTGTGTGGTCTTGAACAGTGCAGCGAGTGTAAAGACTTGGTAAAACAAGGTCCAGTGTATAGACTTCAGTTAAGTTCAGGCCTCTAACAACGAGTGTATAGACTTGGGCCTAACAATTGAATGTATAGAGTTGAAGCCTGACAACCCAATGTGTAGACTTGAAGCTTGGAAGGATGTACACACTTAGCCTTTGAGGAACGATGTATAGACTCTGAACGTGAAGCCAGGCTGTATAGACTTTAAATCCTAAAGGCAGTGTATGGACATCACGACGTGTAGACTTGGAAACGTGAAGGCTACAGTGAAGGAGTGTACACACTTGACCAATTCAAAGGCAAATCGAGTGTACAGACTCTGAGTCCAAACCCAACGGCTGTACAGACTTAGAATGTGAAGACTGATGTACATACTTCATTAATCAAAGCATGAATGAGACGCTGTACACACTTAGCCTAGGACAATGTATAGACTCAATCAAATGAAGAGCTTCCAGTGTATGGACTTGAGTTAAGTGCATTGGCTGTACAGACTTCAAAAATCAAACAGGCTGCACAGTCCATTGTATAGACTTTGCCACAGTCTAATGTATAGACTTGAAGAACCTGAGCTGAAGAGTCGACGCATCAGCTCAAGGCGTTGACGCACTACTGTGTGGACAGAGACAAATATGACTGAAGGGTCGACGCATCAGCACAATGAGTTGACGCACTGCTGTGGAGACTGTGCAGACAGAGTGTAGACAGAATTAAATAGAGCATGTTATCTGACACCCATATGAACTCCATTCACTTACATGATAAACATGAATTAATCAAGCATATAAAAGACAAAGTAAGATGACTCACAGTGATTAACTCACATCAAAAGCCAATCATCAAAACCACCATTAAAACCATCATCAAAACCACATGGGCACAACAATCTCCCCCTTTTTGATGATGGCAACACTACACAGTGAGTCAGTCTGATGACTCAAACTATTCTCCCCCTTTGAGTTCATCAAAAAGAAAATAGTTTGAGAAATTAAAGCATGTATAAAAATTCAGTCAATTTCTCCCCCTTGCAAGAACATGATTCTCCCCCTTTAAGAGTTTCAGCGAGAGCATGAGTTAGAGATGATCAAAAGGAACCTGCATGCAATGATTGAATGATATTCTCCCTCTTTGGCAAACAATCTCCCCCTTTGGTATAATCAAAATAAACCATGGGAAGGGGTATGAATGTAGATGCAGATATCAGAGATATGAATGCAAGAGCACAATTCCTCTCCTTCTATGCAGCATGATGCATATGACAAGGAGGCTCCCCCTCAATAAGTGGAACCTTATGAAATGAATGAGAAGGAGACCACATGGGCAAACAAGGAGAAGTTCAGGTCAATGAGCCAAGGACAATGAGCAGAAGAGTTTCAAATAATCTGATTTTTCAAAAAAAACTTCAACTACAAGAATTTCAGTCAGATTTTCAAGGAAATGTCATTCTCATAAATCCAAATCAGAATATTTCAAAGTCTTCCATTACAAGGGCTTATGAATGAATTTTATTGATCAACATGGTTTAAACATGATGTATGCAGAGTTTATCAATAAAATTCTATATTGATATCTAAAACCATGTTTTAATAAAAATGAACCAAGCCCTCATATTTATCTTGATTATCCTCCCTTTATCTTACACAATCAAATTTTTTGACTTCTTTCAGAATTACATGCAATAGTATTGAGATTAAGCAATTATGAAGTCATATTATTTTGTCTAGGGTTGTAGCAATTTGATTTTAGCATCAATATTCAGATATTGAGGTATGTTCAACAATTTTTCATGCTACAAATTTTACGAGCAGTCTAGTTCAGTGCACACCTTGTAACTAGAGGATATACCTTGATCAGAGGCCAATATCCATAAGCACTTAGTGTGACTAACTGTCATGCTATATATGAACGGAGATAGCATTTACACATCATGACACACTCCAAATCATTTCTTGACGAGTGAGTTGTATTTCTCAGTGTGCATGTCATTGCTCTGCCTGAATTTCAATGAATTCTTAATCAGAGTTAACTATGGTACCTCATGACACAGTCCTTTGGACATGTGTTTCTCAGTGACCAAGGTCATTGCTCTGACAGATATTACCCTTTAGACTTTTCAGAAAAATTCATTGCTTCAAGTCAATAATAATTTCATGTACTTAATCAGTTGAAGTCATGTATTCAAGCGTGTAGATTTCAGAAGTTTTCACAAGACTCAACATGAAATAGATGGTTAAGGTTTATTAAACATGCTTCAGATATTTTTAAGAGATTTTAAAGCCAAACTCATGAGTACATTAAACTTAAACCACCTGAGTTGTTTCAGATATTCATAAAAACGTATAATAGAAGATTTCTAGATCAAAAGTTTTCAGATTTATGATCGAGATAACCCATTGAAATCTTCATGAAAGACTGATAAAAATCTGAAGCCAAATGATACAAATTGATAGGAGAGATTTTGAATCTCAATGTTTTCAAAAATATGTTCAAGGTCTGTCAACAAAATCAATAAGGAAGGATATGCAATGAATTCTCACATGAGTATGCATTTGACAACCTATATGCAATGCATTGACTCCCCCTGACAACATGCATTTAGGCAATCTTTTTGGCATTTTCAATCCAAAGAAATGCAATGCAATTAACTACATGCATGCAAAGACTCAACACTAAAAGCTATGCAAAGACATGTAATTAACTCCCCCTGAAAACATGCAATGTTTGCACAGAAAACTAAACATATGAAACCAAATGATATTGTGATTTGTGCACAATCAGACTGTCCTATCAGATTTTTCAACATGGGCAGCATGCATGGATCAATTTCAGCTTATCAGATTTTTCAGGATGTAATGGACAGATTTTCAATGAACTGTGCAATAGACAAATTTCAAGCCACATACATAAGCAGTTCAGATTATTCAGAATGCAATTTGTTTTCAGAATTTATGCATTTCAACAATTGTCAAACAATTACAAATGGCAGATATGCAGAAATACATCAAATCAGATATGCAATGAGTTTCAAAATAGGAAATGCAGAGAGATTACCTGAAAAGTGTGAGAATGTGGTTTTTCATTCTTGAGTGCCTTGGATCATTACCCCTTTATTCCATTCAAGGCACACCTGTTAGGCACCTTCCTATTTTCCACTAGCAGGAACCCAAGTGGTCTTGGGTCTTGCATAGTAATTAGCCCCTTTTGGGATTGCCTGCATCTTTTTCTGTGCGAAATAGTCATCAGAGTTCATGATAAAACAGTTATGCATTGAATGCCCGGACAGCCCATAATAGTGGCATGAACTAGCAGGTTTCATGTTCCTCTTATGTATACTAGCATGAACTTGAGCATTATAAGAGTGAGCATGAGGGTTTCTGTTATTATTATGAAATTTTTTCTTTTCATGACCAGCTACCCTGCAAGCAACAACTTGGTGGCCTGGTCTTCTGCAATTTGAGCAAACAGAAATTCTTTTAAAAATAAGTTTGTTCCTACCAAATTCTTTGGAATTTCTATTCCTATCCTGGACATGCCAGCAGTCCTTGACTGCATGGCCATGCTTCCTACAATGGGAGCAGAAAGGGAACTTTCTTCTAAAAGAGCTTGCCCAACATTCAGTGGCCTTGTGCCCAAGCTTGTTACAATTAAAACATTTGACATGCTGGTTCAGAGAAGCAGTTTTGTTTATATTAAAAGCATGTTGGTTAGCATAAGATTTAGCATGATGTGAGAGTGGTTTTTTCTTTCCATTAGCAAACCAACATTGAGCAAAGGTGTGGCCTAATCTACCACAATGAGAGCATTCACTTTTCTTTGAATGAACAGCAGGTTTTCTATCATGATATTTCCTAGCATTCATCATTTCAGCATTCAAATCATCCAGTTCGTTTAATTCATACTCATGCATTAAATGTCCAAATCTATGACAGTAGTGACATGACATTTTCCTTTTAGATGCATGTGAGTGTGTGTGAGGACTGTGATCAACATGCACTGATGAACCCTTTTAATTTATTTTCTGATTTACAGTCCTTTTCTCATTTTTATCCTGTTTTCCTGTTTTCTTAGCCTTGTACTGAATTGGAGATGAAGTAGAAGGCTTTTCCTTTTCAGAAGATTTGACAAAGACAGTTTTCAGGTTGGCTCCATCAACCTTCCTCATGACTGGACTGTAACCCAGTCCTTCCTTTTTAAAATTAATCTTTGTTCCCAGCTTTTTCTGAGCAATGGGTTGTTTGTCTTTAGAGGTGGTGGCTACATCTGAACCACTTACAAAAGATTTCATAACTTTGTTCTGAAGTTCCTTCTTGTTTATCTTATTGTAGCCCAGCCCTTCCTTCCTAGGGTTGATTTTTATACCTAGTAGCTTGTCTAGGTTTTTCTGCCCACCAACAAATTTAGACAAGGAACCTTTCAAATCCTGAATTTCATTTTCTAAAGAGGAAATATGTAGCTCATAACTGGCAATCTTTTGTTCACTGCAATTCACACATTCAGTTAACACCTTGTTAGCAGTTTTATATTTTTCAATTTCATTTTCCAGATTGCTCAGTTTATCAGAATCTTCAACACAAATACTTTTTCCTCTTTCCAAAGCAAGAAGCCTTTCAGACATAGTGAAGTTCAGCATTTTTAACTTCTCATTTTCTTCCTTGAGTTTGTCATTCTGAACTAATTCATTTATCAGAAGTTGATCTTCTGAATTGACTTCATGTTTTCTTCCAATCTCAAATTCCTTTAATTCTTTTTGCTGTTTCTCCAGATCTTTCTGTAATTCTATGTTTACAGATTTTATGGCATTCAATTTTTCAGTCAGCAATGTGTTCTCCTGTTTAAGTTTCTCAAATTTTTCATCATTTTTATTGGAGAACTCTCTAAGAGAATCATTTTCAGATTTCAGCTTGTTTAAATCTGAGTTCACACTTTCAAAATTTTTCAGCAATTTTTCATGCTGGTCATGATAGTTAACAAGAGTCTGATTATCATTATCTGAGTTGAATTTTTCTTTGAGTTCAGATATCACATTTATATGATCTTGATTTTCAGTTTTCAATAATGAAACTTGTTTCTTCAATATTTGAAAATCAGACATACAGGCATCATGAATATTTTTCAATTCAACACAATTTCTACAAGGAGAACTTGAACTATCTAAACCAGTACCCTTCTTCAATTTTTTATACTGTTTCCTTAACAGTTCATGAGATTTAAATAATTCAGCATATGCATTCTCCCAATCTTCTAGAGAAAAATTCTCGAAGACATTTACCTCATCATCATCATCTTCTTCAGTTTGATTGCTGCCTTGATCATTTCTGTCAGCCATCATGCAGCTGTCCACATCCCTTTTCTGAGTTCGCTTCAGCATATCCAGAATATCTTTAGTAGAACTGCAATCAAAGAAGCATGAGTGAAAAGCTCTATCAGTAGTTGCCTTCATTAGATTTATAGCTATCTGTTTCTCTTCATGCATAGACTTGTGACTGTCAGTCCATTTGGACTTTTTCTTTGGTAGTTCATGAGGACCATGTGAAATTACTTTCCACAGGTCTGGATTCACAGATTTGATATAATTCTTCAGACTAGCGAACCATGCATTAAAATGCGTACCACTGAAAATCGGTGGATGAGCCATGAGAACACAACAGATTAATGCAACAGGAATATTGATGCACTAAAAATAAATTAGCACTGAAGACTGCAAGATCGAATCTGCAGGTCGCTGGACCTTGTATGCAGAGACCGCTCTGATACCAACTGTAGGGTGCTAGGCCCAGATACAGAGGGGGGTGAATGTATCCTTCTATGAATAATGCCCAAATAAAAACTCAAATGCTAGACACAATCACAGAATGAAACAAATTCAATTAAACTTATGAGCAAACACATGGAGCGCGCCTATCCAAGCATCTAGCGAAAGCAAGCACACAAAGCAAACCATTGCTCAATAGATTTTTAGGTGGTTCGGTCCTCCAGACCTACATCCACCCCTCACTCCCAACCGGAGTGAGGCTTCACTAGCAAAAGCTAGAACCAAGCAGACTCAGTCTGCAAACAGTTGCTGCCACACAGCTTGACCAGGGGAATAGCCTCCCCTCTTACTCCCAACCGGAGGGACACCCAAGTGACTCCCAGCCACATGGAAACCAGAGGTCGCAGACCTCTCTTCCTCCAGACCAGGAGGGACCCCTGGACTTGCAACCCACAAGCCCAGAACCGGAGACAAGTCTCCCTTCCTCCAAACCGGAGGGAATCCATAAGTAGCACCCAGCTACTTGCAACCGGAGATCAGATCTCCCTTCTCCTAACCCACCAGGAGGAACCCGATCTCAGTCCAGAGGATCGGAAGTATAAAGCTAACCAGAGAAACAAAAAGGAAAATAAGGAAACATAAAAAGCACAGCAACAAAAGATGGAAATGAAACACAATAGTCATTCTGGATTTGATCCACGAACAGACTGAACAGGTCTTCAATAGACTCTCTCTCCACTTCTTCTTTTCTTCCTCTTCTTTCTTCTTCTCAGCTCACGCAATCTTTCTCTTCTGCTCTCACTCTCTATTTTCTTCTCTTTCGCAGGCTCTCTCTGTCTCTTCTCTTTCTTCTTCTTCTGCTCACTACTTCTCTTCTTTTTCTCTTTTTCTGGATCGAAGGGCTTTCTGCTCTCCAGGCTTCTTCTTCGATCAGTCTTCTACAGAGGATGAAGACTCGTATATATAGCAACAGCAGGCACACTGGGCGCGTGTGGCTTCCACATTTCCTGCCCTAGAAGTTTGGACCACGTGGCAGCATCCTGGTAGCTCGTCCATCCTTGGATCACGAGCCAGGCACCTCAGATCACGTGCCCTGTGAAACTCAAGTCTGCTGCGTTGACTCCATCAGTTTGCTGCGTTGACGCATTGATACATTCCAGCGAGTAAACAGCCTAGCCTTTTTAATTGCTGCGTCGACGCTTCCAACCCGTGGCGTTGACGCATTGATACGTTCCAATGAGCAACCAGCCTATCCTTTTTAACTGTTGCGTCGACGCTGCTCCACTGCTACATTGACGCGTAGGTGATCCAGTGATCAGGTCTTCAGCAGATAGATGTGCTGCGTTGATGCTGCCAATGTACTCTAGAGGCTGCAATAAGGGATACTTGAACTACTGCGTCCACGCTACTTGATCAATGCGTTGACGCACCAGAATAATCCAGGAGCTTCTTTCTTGATTGTTTGAACTGCTGTGTCCACGTGTCAGCATTTCAGCTTCTTGGATCACGTGCCAAGTCTTGATGGCCTGAATCATCTGCAGACAGACAGAGGAAAATGGCCTTAGTTCAGACGAATGTATATACTTAAGCAGAGCTGCCGGTGTATGGTCTTGAACAGTGCAGCAAGTGTAAAGACTTGGTAAAATAAGGTCCAGTGTATAGACTTCAGTTAAGTTCAGGCCTCTAACAACGAGTGTATAGACTTGGGCCTAACAATTGAATGTATAGAGTTGAAGCCTGACAACCCAATGTGTAGACTTGAAGCTTGGAAGGATGTACACACTTAGCCTTTGAGGAACGATGTATAGACTCTGAACGTGAAGCCAGGCTGTATAGACTTTAAATCCTAAAGGCAGTGTATGGACATCACGACGTGTAGACTTGGAAACGTGAAGGCTACAGTGAAGGAGTGTACACACTTGACCAATTCAAAGGCAAATCGAGTGTACAGACTCTGAGTCCAAACCCAACGGCTATACAGACTTAGAATGTGAAGACTGATGTACATACTTCATTAATCAAAGCATGAATGAGACGATGTACACACTTAGCCTAGGACAATGTATAGACTCAATCAAATGAAGAGCTTCCAGTGTATGGACTTGAGTTAAGTGCATTGGCTGTACAGACTTCAAAAATCAAACAGGCTGCACAGTCCACTGTATAGACTTTGCCACAGTCTAATGTATAGACTTGAAGAACCTGAGCTGAAGAGTCGACGCATCAGCTCAAGGCGTTGACGCACTACTGTGTGGACAGAGACAAATATGACTGAAGGGTCGACGCATCAGCACAATGAGTTGACGCACTGCTGTGGAGACTGTGCAGACAGAGTGTAGATAGAATTAAATAGAGCATGTTATCTGACAGCCATATGAACTCCATTCACTTACATGATAAACATGAATTAATCAAGTATATAAAAGACAAAGTAAGATGACTCACAGTGATTAACTCACATCAAAAGTCAATCATCAAAACCACCATTAAAACCATCATCAAAACCACATGGGCACAACATGGGGGGTCGACGCATCAAAGAAAGGGGTCGACGCATCATGCATGGATGTATGGACTTGAAGATTCGAAGCCCCACAATGTTTAGACTTTAAGATGCATACGCCAAGGCTGTACATACTTGAAGAGACGATGCACTGTATACTGCCAGACACTGTACAGACTTGCAGCTTGAGACACTTACAGAGACAGACCATTGTATAGACTTCAAGTCCAAGTTAGACAGTGGTTGTACAGACTTGGGAGGCTTGACACAGTGATGTACAGACATTGTGATGTATAGACTTAGGAGTATTTGCCAAGGCTGTACCGACTTGAGCAATGCAAAGGCAATCGGATGTATAGACTTCATGATGAGTAGACATCCCAAAACAACTGAACCGTGTACAGACTTGAACAAGCAAAGTCTGTACAGACTTGAAGATTCAGGATCTATAGACTTTGGCAAGAGACTGGCTGTACAGACTTCAATACAGCTGCGATGTATAGGCTTTGACAAAGCAGCGTTGTACAGACTTGATGAAGCTTCAGATGAATGAATGTATAGACTTCCCAAAACGAATGTACAGACTTCAGAAGATGAAGACTCTGTATAGACTTGAATGCCTGAATCAGTGCTCTGTACAGACTCGCCACCGACCAATGTATAGACTTGAAGAAGCTGAGTGAACAATGTATAGGCTTTGAACTCTGTACAGACTTGAAGACCCTGAGCCAACGTATAGACTTTGCCTTAGAAACGAATGTATAGACTTGAAACAGAAGTCAGGCAAGCGATGTGTAGACTTGGCCAGAACGTAGGAAAAGGCACCAATGTGCAGACTTGATCAAGCAGCAGTGTATAGACTTTGTTTCGAGCAACGTAGGTAAAAGAGACAATGTATAGACTTTGCACAGGAGTGCCTGAAGCGATGTATAGACTTGGAGAATAGCTTGAGACACAAGGACGCTGCTCGCTATACAGACTTGATCAAGGCAGCTGAACAATGTACACACTTCCAATGTATAGACTTCTCATGAACAGCCTGATGAGCATACTTCCCTTCGATGCATCTACAGTGCAATGTATCGACTTTGAAGAATATGTACATGGCGCTGTACAGACTTTGAATGAAGAGCCCAATGTACAGACTTGGAAGCCCAAAGGTATTGTATAGACTTGTAAGACACTCATGCACTGAAGATGTATAGACTCTGAAGAAATGAGGCGATGTGTAGACTTTGAGGTTCAACTGTGGATGTATAGACTTGAAGAAATGAGAAGGCGATGTACAGACTCTACCAATGTGTAGACTTTGCATAAATGTAGAGTGTAGACATGGAGAGAACAAAATGGCGTTGTATAGACTTGCAGATCTGGGGGGTCGACCCATCAGGAAAGGGGGGTCGACCCACTACTGTCCAGACAATACTGAAAGGGTATAGCAGCATCACCCATTGAGCAGACTAACATCAAACAATCCAGATGAAATGCAATTATGAAATGCATCAACAACTATGAAATGCACCAATGCACACACCACATAGCCTCAGCCTGTTCGTTGGTTATGTCATTCAGATAAGATGTTCAATGAAACATGCATATGCAACACAATGCAACACAAACAGATTTATATGCAGATTCAAACAGATGATGACTTATAGTGTTTGCTATCATCAAAATCACAGGGACACAACAAACCTTGTACTCCCCCAATTCTATTTCTTCTTTCCTCACCATGCTTTTGATAATATCCTTGAAAACATAACAGTCTTCGATCGGATGTCCCATCATCTGGTGGTGAAGGCAAAATCTTGGATTGTCTCTTCTCTTCAGGTCCTCCGGCCTCTTCCGCTCAGGCAGAGTGACCTTATCGTACTATGTAACCCAGTCAAACAAGATCTTGGTCTTCTCCTTCGGGAAAGAGTTGGCCTTCTTCATCTTATCCCAGAGTGATGGGCCTTCTTTGCCATCTCCGGTCTTAGTAGGCTGAGGAGCAGCTGTCTTCTTGCCTTTGTCTTTTTGCTGTTCAAAAGCCTTGATATCAAGGGCGTTCGCTTCTTTAGGTGCCTTGTGCCGCTCTACTGCCTTACCTTTTTGTGCAGCGGTAATATTTGGTGTGGGGGTAGGTTTTGCCAGAAAGGCTTCTACCTCGGCCACAATATTATTCAGGTGGTCGAACGACCAAATTTTCATACCAATCATTTTTTCCAGCACCTCTCTCCTGAGGTTCTGCATGCAGATCTGTACAACGTCCTCCTGGTGCGGGGGCCGCTTGCATCTCATTCCGAGATTCCTCCACCTCTTGATGTAGTCAAGGGCCGTCTCATCTGCCCTCTATTTTGTTGAATAGAGTTCAGCCACTGTGACCTCCCTCTCTGTGACATAGAATCTTTCTCTAAACTTCCTCTACATGTCCGACCAGTCGCTGATTGACCCGGCCGGAAGGTTGGAGTACCATTCAAATGCGAGCCCTATGAGTGAGGACCCAAAAAACTTCAGTAAATATGACTCGTCGGTGGCCAGGTCACCCATGACGGTCATGTAGTAGGCGACATGTTCCTTTGGGGATCCCTTCCCGTTGAACTTGTCGAATTTTGGCGGCTTGCTAATCCCAGGAGGGAGCCGCTTGGCAGCGTGATACAGCAGGTATGGAACCCTATACGCATCGAATGCGACATAGTCGCCTTCGGCCCTTTCAGCGAGCTTCAGCTAGATCATCCATTCCACCATTATCTTGCTCATGACGGTCGGATCAACAGGTTCTGGGTAGAAGTGTGTCGGTTGCAAGTAGGGGGTGACCAGGGTGGTCGCCTGCGGCGGAGGACGCAGCAATGGAGGTGTCTGGTGCACCTGTGGTAGTACTGGCGGAATCAACGGCTGTGATGGGTGCTTTTGCATTGTCGTCAAGCTCGGTTCCGCCTGCTGAGGCGGGGTGTAGAGTGGTGGGAAGTCTTTTTGGTTGATGGCTCCCCTTGATGACTCGGCCTGCATATCAGGCTGCTTGGATGCCGAAGACTGCACTGTCTTCTCCATCAATTGCTTTTTTAGTAGTTCTATCTCCTAGCGGTACCTTTGGAGTATCATTAATATGTTCGGATCCATAGCTGCGGTGCTGGGGATAGCCTCTGTAGTCTCGCCAGATGCACCCTCAGGTAGGATGTCAAGCAAGACATCTTCTTCTTCTCCTACTGTCACCACGTTTACGGTAAGAATAACAGCCTTATCATGTTGTTGGAGGTGGGCCAGGGTTTGCACCCCCTTGGTTGCCGCCAACTTTTCTTTTGCAGCTTCCGCCCTTCGAGTACTCGGCCCGATCTTCCGGCAAGCCGGGCTAACTCCTGAGGCTCCTCGGGTAATCTCCCATAGTGGCCAGATATCCCAGCCATGTTGCAGGTGAAAATCTGCATCTTTCTTCTCTATCTGCAAACCCTCCTTTTGACATTTGTCGGGAAGGTGAGCCTCTCAAACACGGAGACTCTTCTCCTTTCCCCCTGATGAAGAGTATCTTCATTGGCTTGAATATCAAAGCTATCTTCATACCCATTGTCATCAACCGATGACGTCATTCTTCTGTCTTCTTCTTCTTCCACTGGCATTGATGGGCAGTGATATTCTTCAGCCACGGCTGCTTGCAACAGCTGTTGTTGGCCCAAGGAGGGGTTGCCTAATCCCCTAAAATAGTTCATGACCATATTGGTCATTTCTTCTTGCCCTCGGCCCGGATGCAGGGTCGGGGATAGTTTTCAACCTCCCATCGGAGGGATGTAAGCAAGCCGAGCCCTTTCGACAGTTTGATTAAATCTTTTTCCCGCGACGGGGATGTTGGCCTGTCGGGCACATGCCCTAATGCTTCCACGGCGTGGAGGGTCCACGACCGTTTCTTCCTTCTTTGGGGTGGGGACCCTCTTCTTGTTCTCCTCTGCTCCGGTGAATATGGAGCGGTACTGGACTGGTGCATCTTGGTAGACAGGCTGGCCCTTTTTGGGGACCCAAACCTGTTTGAATCTTCTTGGCTCGGGAGACAACTTTCTCTGGCCTTGGTGGCCGGCTTCTTCCTCTTTGACTCTTCTTCCAGCAAGAGCCTGATAGGAGTTGTGGACTGGTACTGTAGGGATCACCCAGTCCGGGCTCACTCAAGCCTTACATCCATCCAGAAAGATGCGGAGGCCCCCTACCAGCATGGACTTGCCGGACGTGGAGAGGCGTCCGGTCGTAGCAGTAGCAACCTTCCTTCGGGGGTTCCGGTGTCGGTGCCTCCCAAATTTATTGGCAGGAATGGGGCGGGCCCCGTGAGCAATATGATGCACCATGCAGTTGGCGACTTGAATCGGGCTCGTGGGCGAGCCAGCACATTATCGAGCCTCCGGGGCCTCGACCTTCTCTGTAGCCTTCTCTTCTGCGGGCCTTGAGGACTCCGTCTGTCGCATGTCGGCGAAGGCCAACCCCAAGAAGTTGGGGAAGCCTACAGCTGGTGGGAAGGAGCAGGAAACCGTGGGCACCGCCAGGTACCCGTGTTCAGCGTGGCCAGCGACGATCGTGGGGCCGAAGTCAAGACCTGTGAGTCCCAATGATGTCATCGTTCACCTGAGACAGACGGACAAACAGTCAGTATTCTTGGGGGAAGCCCCCGAAGGTATGCTCTCTTGGCAAAGAGATGAAGGGAGACCAGAGTCCCACCAAGCGTGCCAGACTTGTGGGGACGGATTTTTTTTATCTATCCTTTTGTTTGTTTATGTTTATTTGATTTGCTTGTTTATTTGGTTTATTAATTAGGCGTGCCAGTCACTGGCGTGATAATTTATTGTGCGCTCGATCTGACTCGGTCAGTCGATTGTGATATTCGTGTCGGGACTCGGAGTCCGTCATACCATAAAGGTTATGATGTTAATTACGTCCTTTAAGAAAGAAGATAACCCTTGATTAATTGCCAAGAAAGGACGCCTCGAGGGCAAAACAAGATAAGACTACGATGTCAGCTTCATTAGCAGGACGTGAAATGCGCGTGGATAATCATGCGATACAAGATGTGATAATGATGTGCGGAATAAATCCGGCATCATATCCATTATCATTGTCTATGCCAAGTGGGAATATAGGTCATCCACCCACGGAATGCCGGGATGGAAGCCAAAGGAAAGATGGGCGTAGCCGGGGATCCAAAAGGATCACAATATGATGAGACAATGTCCACCATCATGGTACTTGTTGATATCCCCTTTAGAAGCCATTGGTGGACGTGCAGTGGCAGAACTCCAAAGGCCAGTGGGGTTAGCAAAAAACATTACAGTCAAATGGCATGGTGTGGGGTAAGACCCTGTTAAATTAGCTCCTTTAGACTTGGATGAAGAACCATGATTTCCCCCCCATGATATGATGAAAACTGGCATGATGGTCCACGGAGGTTAGGGTACCAGGTCTAGACTGGTTTTAGGCTCAGTAAAGTTGCTGGGAAGTGGGATGTTTGAGTGGTAGCTATTGTTAAGATGGAGCGGCATGGATGAGAGCCGGCGTGAAGACCAACCGGAGCGGTGGTGTCTCGGCGCGATGGTGAACTCCCGAGTTGTCGGCATGGTAAGTGGCCGGCGCGACCAGCGTCTCGGCGTGCCCGTCATCCGGCGCAGAACCCGCGCCGGGAGAGGGCTGCATCGAGAGGCTATATGGCGCCGAGAAGAGGGGTTTCTTCAGGTTTCTAGGCTTTGAAGGCTTTGTGAGATTGAGGGGGGGAAACCCTCTCATGTTCGGTGAGAATTTCATAGGTTTGTCCATGGTGGTAGTTGGGAAGGTGGAAAGTGAGGGTGGACTCATCCATGGAGGGTGTAGGAAGACCGTATGACTGTAATGGTAATATTCCCCTGTTACAGTGGGCAAAGGATCATGAGATGGTCTGCTTGAGAGTTCTGCCACACACCCGGGGGTAGATTCATAATTTCAGTGAAGGCGTCACACGATGCGATGGAGTAAATATAGTGGATGAATTTTGGCAGCATCTCCCCTTATTTTGGACTGTGCCAAGAGGGGAGTATAGGTCATCCACCCACAGAATGCCGGGATGGAAGCCAAAGGAGAGCCGGGCGTAGCCCTAGATCCAAAAGGATCTCAATCCTATGGGACAGTATCCAGTCGTAGTGGGATTTATTAATATCCCCTAGATAGCCAACGGAGAACATGCAGCAGCAGAACTCCATGACTTGACGGGGTGGCAGAATGTAGGGGGGGTTTAACCCCATGAATTTGGCTCCCACGAGGGTCGAGTGAAGAATACTATTTCCCCTTAAAGTGATGGGGTCTTGTGGCCATGGGTCGTCGGGCTCAGAACTGTTGATGGCATCGGCACTAGGCTATCAGCCTGGATGGGGGTCGGCACGAGAGAGAAGAAGGATCTCGGCGCGTTGGAAAGAGCTCAACCCGGCGCGGGCAGCAGCCGGCGCGAGTCTCGTGCCGAGGGAGGGTCGCGCCGGGGGCTTTGGGATCAGGGTTTTCAAAGGTCAGGAGCCGACTGTTTCAGAGGGCTCTTCGAGGGTTTTAAAGGGGGGTTTATTCAAAGGATCTTGAGATGGTCCTAGGGAGAACGAGGCTATCTCTGAGAGAAGGGGGGTCTTCACTCGGGGGGCCTAATGGGGAGCCGGGCCATGGGCTGATTTGTACAAACCTTGATAAGAACATATTCCCAGGTACCTCTGCGAAGGAGAAGCCATCAGATGGGCTGTCTCAGGCTCTCACTGCTATCTCGGGGATAAAACTGTGGAGACGATTCGACAAAAATCACTCGGACAATCCGAAGGATATGCACTCAGTGAAGCATAATCTATTCATAGCAACTACCAAATACATTAGGCTCTGAAGGAACATAGAGGGAGAAGATGACTTCACCCTTGATATTTTATTTCACTACAAGTGACTCATACATTCAATGGAGCAGAAAATAAAGATAGAAGCAAACTACGAAGGTCTGAATACAGACGGTGCCCCTCTACGACCGAGCTATGCCAACATTCGAGATCATCGAAAACACATCGCTCAAGCATAGAGCGGAAGAACAGAAACAAAAATAAAAGAAAAGCTAGACTCAAATTAAAGATGGGGATGGAAAAGAATATAGCCCCTCAAGGCATCTTGGAACTGATCCCACCTTGACTCTCTCCTCCGAGCTTCTGTGACTCTTTTCTCTCTTCAGCTTCTATAAAGGGCTCTCAGCTCTCTCTCTTTTTTCAGTGGCACCCTCTATCTATTCTCTCTTCTCCCATTCTTCTCTTCTCTGTTCTGGTGTGTTCCTATCTTCTGTCCCCCTTTTTTTTCTTATTCAAAGGCAGCAGCCTTTATAGAAGGATGGCCTTCCGTTCTCGGCGTGAACTCCCCGGCGCGCCTCAGCATGCATCATCTCGGCGCGCCTGGCTTCGTATTGGGCTTGGCCCATTTGTTCAGAACTCGGCGCCGGAGGAGGCTCGTCTAATGGGCTTCTTTTCATTGTTCTGGTGGGCTTCTCGGTATATTCTTCTTGAGGCTTGTCTAACACATTGCGTTCACGCCCATATGTGAGGCAGTGTGAACCCCTTTTCATGAGAATCAGAATTATCTGAGGCTTCTCTTCAGCAGGCAAATGATTGCCTGGAATTAGTCATAGTTTTATCAGCCTAACTATTTGAATGATAGTCATGCTGGGCAGCGGCCTAGCCAGAGATGGCTTCAACCGAACAGAGTGTTTGGGGGTAGTGAACCTCGTCTATTATGATTCTCAGAACCTCCGGGGATGGCACAGGAGCCGCACCCTTGATTGGTCTTCAAAGCCCTGAATTTACTTTTGGCTTCTTCTTGTACATTTTAGGTGTCAACACCTGGTCCACCTTTGCATGGGTCTGCATAGCATTAGAACTGACTAGGATATAGAGTGTGCTTTTCCCTTTAATTGTCCAGTTTGTTCAGAGTCTGCATGCATCACTCGAGTCAATCGTAAGCTCGCGATGTTAGTCCCTTTCGAGTGCGAGGCAAGTCAGATCCAATGCGTACGTTGTAGACTTGCCGAAATTTGGGTTCAGCTCTATCTATGTGTCGGATCTAGTCACATATAGGGATTCAATGGTGATTCCTAGTGACTCATTGGGCCGTCTCCTTCCTTTGAGAGTGACCCCGCCCCAAAGTGTCCACCACTAGCCTCATTCCCACAGTAGCGTGAGCATATCGAATATATACGGGATGAGCATGTGACGATTACTTGGAGTGTAGCGTACTCCACGCTTCTTGGTCGATGATGGATCCGCAGGAGCCACAAGAGCAGCCGCACCCCTTACTCGATGGGGTCGAGTTCTTCCCACGCGGGGAGAATTGATGGGAATCAACATCGGGCACTAATATTTTTATCTTGCATTTGTGTCCTTTTATTTGTATTTATACCCTTGGCTAATTGGGCTTGCAATTGTAAGACATTATAAGCCAAAGGGTTAGTCTTTAAAGTCTTTGGGTTTATTTGTAAAAGTCCAGTAGGTCCAGTAGGGGCCCCCACCCTCTTTCCCATTGGTCCACCTAGGATCTAGGGCCCATGTGGGGCTAGTTCAAAGTCCAAAGTTGGACTTGGACCAAGGGGGGGCAAGGTAGGAAGAAAGTCCAAGTTGGACTTCCAAAAGTCAAGGGGGCGCCCCCCTTATATACTTGTTTATTCCATGTTATATTTTTAATTATTTTGAGTTTTGACCACATGGGGATTAAATATCATATCCCTAGTTTACCCCTCCCTAATCCTAGATCTGAGGGTAGGTTTGGTCTTTTTTACATTTATATATCGCTTGTAATTTGGTATTTTCCTAGAATTAATGAGAAGAAATTCAGAAAATTGCTCCAAGAGCCCAAGGGCGCCCCTTTCTCTCTCCCACCCCCTTGCAGATGGAGTTTTGTGAATTTCTTGAGGTGTGAAGCCTCCTCCCCTCCCCCTCTGTGAGTGAGAAGCTCAGCACCGCCCCCACTGCCGCCATGGAGCCGTCGTCGCACTACAACCGCCACCGCGTCGGAATTCTATCCACATCAGGACAGAAGGTTGAAGCCCGAATTTTATCTCCAAATTAAGAGATCTGATCGAGCTGGAACTTTGTGTGTTTGTTCCTCTTGTTATCCCCTATCTCAATTTTATATTTTGTGCCAATCAGAGGTCATTTGATATTTTTTCCCGATTTTTAGTTCCACCCCTAACTGTCTGCCAATCAGCAGATCTGCAGGATGGGAGTCTGTTCTTCTATTTTTCCCGCCCCTTTATACATCTCCAAAAATTCCCAAAAAATTCATGCATGTTCCTCACTTTCCCCTCTTCAACCAATAAATTTCCTGGAGTCTAGATTTATTGTTTTTCTGTTGTTCAAAACTTGTCTTAAGGAAGATCTCAGTCTGTCCTTTGTGTCTGTCAGTCTGAACCAGTAGAAACCTTTGAGGGACAGTCGTTTTCATTTTCAATCCATTCACTTGATGGATGTAAAATAATTACATGTTGTAGCCCTCTGAGTCCTATATCCATCAGTATCAAGTTTGCGTCGATCCGACATAGGATCTGGCCGCAAGAAATCTTTTTGTGAAGGCGCGCAGAGCAGATCCGAGCCTAGCCAGCACAATTAGTCCGGGAATTAATTCCTCAAAAAATATGCCGGCACACCTTCAGTCTCCGCCGCTCCTGGGGACCGATCAGCAACCCCCCAGTAGCGCCCCAGCTGGCCACAGTAGCCAGGAGACCCCCGAGCACCGCCGTCCCACAGCCGGACCCACCTGCTGTCCCGCGAGCCCCACAGAACCGTGCCGATAGCAGCCCATCTCCGGCCCGAGAACCGTCCAAATTGCTGCCCGTCAACCCGAGTTTGCTACTCCCGGGTCCCACATTGTATCCCTTTGCCTCCCTGCGTTGAGTGGGCCTTAAAATCATTTCTGTAATTATTGTTGATTTTTGTACATCGGGAGTACGAGCTTCGGCTGGGATCGTCTTCCCCACGCCCGGAGCGTGGAGGTAAACTCGCCTCCTTCTTTATCGCATTTGCTCGATTCGTATATTTTTGAATGCCGCTGCTAGAGTGATAGGATTATTAGCTCGATATATATATTATCACCGCTGCGAGAGTGAGTGAGTGAACCCGTCCCGTGACTCAATCCGAGTATACGCGGAAAAGTCGATACCCGAGACTCATTACCGGTTTCTCAACCAAGCACAGTCCCATGTTTCCCTCGCTAGGGACGAGTTGTGAGCTAGAGTCCCAGGTTCGCGTCTCCGTCCCGCATCAAATCTTCTCCAAGCTTTTAATGTCAAGGAAGACCACTGCTTTGATGGCTCCTGTTCTAATCTCAATAGCTCTTTGTAGAACAATTTCTATGGCCTTCGTAAAGTATTGTTCTCTTGTTGATGTTAAGGAAGCCACTGTGGGATTCAAAGGGGGTATTTATAGAGCTAGAAAACCTAGTTCTAATGGGTTTCAAACAAGGAGGTAATTCCATGACGTGGAATTCCCTTCCATAGAAGAACACAGACCCAAATCCGACAAGGAACGCCATGCAGAGGAAGCTGCAAACGAACAGGACACGGACAGGAATTGGCGACCGGTGTAACTGTCGTCAATTAAATTGATGTCCAGAGCGGCAGGCGCTGATTCCTGAACAAAAAATAGTAATAGCAAGTTTTTAATAATTATAAATAGGAAATGGCGTCCATTCGAGGAGGCGTTAATTAATTAGTGCCCGCTCAAAAATGTGTCAATTCCTAAAAATTAGAAACCAATGATAAATTAGAAAACTAGGAAATAGCGTCCGTGTGAACGGTCGCCCATTCTTAGAGGTCGACACATCCGAAGCACAAGTCGACCTGAGATGGAAAGAAATGGCGTCAATTCAAAAGGGCGCCCATTAAAGAATTGGCGTCCACTTGGACGGTCGCTAATTCCTAAAAATCTGAAAAAAAAAAGAAAAACCATCCTATTGAGCCAGTAATGAAGTCTACTTTGGGACATTACATTGTGACATGAAATTTACTCAACTTTGCATCAATTTTGGCGTATCTATATGTACCTTTCCACCTCTTGTCAGGATATGAGATTGGATTGCCTAAGGGGTGCATTGACGTTGGGCATAGCATGAGATATTGGAGAGGATGCAACCCCTTGAGAGTGAAGAGGATGGTTAGGTTGATTAGGAACTTAGAAAGGAGCCCTATTGAATGAGCTTGACATTGGAATTGGGTTTGCAGATCTCCTTGGAATGGGCTGGAATTTTTTTCAATTTTTCTGGGATGTGGTGATGACCTTTAGAACTCAGCTTGAAAATCGCAGCTCCAGATGATATCGGCGTTCGGAGCTAAAATTCCCGGAGTGAACCCTTGTCCAGCAAAATAGAACTTGGACAGCACTTCGGAAGGATGCTCGCAGTGACTCGATGGCGGCACGAATGGCGGCGGAGGCAGCAGAGATAGAAATCAGAGGTAGAGGGGCTAAGATAGAAGGGGTCTATACCCTGAAATGCTGAAGGAGGAGGAAGGAACCAGAGGGAGAGAGAGGGGGCGTAAGTTTGCTCTAATGCAATCACTTTTTTTCTTCTCATTAATTCATACAAATGGAAATTACAAGCTATTTATATGAAATGAATTAAGACTCTTAATACCCTCAGATCTAGGGTTAGGGAGGGCAAAATTATCCCATGTGGTTTGGAACCACATTAATTAACTATATATGGGGGGGTGCCCCCTTGACCAAGGTGGCCTCCAACTTGGACTTTGTGGTCCATTTGTCCCCTTGAATGGTCCAACCTTCTAGATGCCACCTAGGATAGTTGACCAGCCCCACATGGACCCAAATGACTTATGTGGACCAATGGGGAAGGAGTGAGGGCCCCCTTGCTGGACCTACAGTCAATTTGCATAAAAACCCAAACAATCCAAGGGAATGACTCATTGGCTTATAAAGCCTTACAATTGCACATATACTTTCCAAGGATATAAAAGCAAACTAAAAGGACACAAAGGTAAAAAATAAAAAGTCAGTGCTCGGCGTTGATTCCCATCAATACTCCATAAGAATCACCACCCATTTGCCTAGGCAGCCTTTAAGGGCTGGTTGGGACATGATGTATTTAAGCGGATCCTCTTTGGAAATCAGCTTAACTTCTTGCGACAGCATATAGTGTCGGAGCTTCTTGACCGCAAAGACCAGTGCCAAGCAGATCTTCTCGATATAAGTGTACCTCTCCTCAATTCTAACCATTCTTCGACTGAGGTAATAGAGGGCTTGTTTTTTTCCTTCTTCATTATTCTAGGCCAGTATTGCCCCCAGGGAGTTGCATGTCGCTGCTATGTAGAGAATTAGCGGCCGTCCTTTCACCGGTGTACCCAGCACTGGAGGAGTCTTTTGATAGTCTTTCAGCTTGTCAAAGGCCGTCTGTCATTCTTCATCCCAGTAGAAGGGAACATCTTTCATCATTAGCTTATGTAAGGGGTGGCATCACCCTGACAGGTTGGATATAAACCGACGGATGTATGCCAGACGGCCTTGTAGAGATCTCAGCTCATAGAGGTTCCTTGGGGAGGGTAGCTCCTAAACTGCCTTGATTTTTGCGGGGTCTATTTCAATTCCCCGCTATCTGATAATGAAACCTAAGAGCTTTCCGCTCGATACTCCGAACGCGCACTTCATAGGGTTCATCTTCAATTCATGTTGCCTCAGCCTCTGGAAAATAACTCGGAGGTCTTGCAGATGATCTTCTCTCATTCTGGTCTTGACTACCAGGTCATCTATGTAACACTCGACCTTATGGTAGAGCAGCTCATCAAATATTCTAGTCATCACCCGCTGATAAGTTGCGCCGGTGTTCTTCAATCCGAACGGCATTCTCTTGTAGTGATAAATGCCTTTGGGAGTTCGGAAGGCAGTGTGGACCGGGTCATGTTCCGCGATCCATATCTGGTTGTAACCGGACGACCCATCCATGAATGATAGGGCCTCATGACCGGTTGTTGCATCTACCATGACCTCCGTTATTGGTACTGGGAAGTCATCTTTGGGGCAGGCTTTATTCAGATCTCGGAAGTCAACACATATTCGGATCTGTCCATTCTTCTTTTTTACGGGCACAATGTTAGCTAGCCACGTGGTATATTGATTTTTCTCGACGAAACCCACATCAATGAGCTTGTCGACTTCTTTGCATATTTGAGTGATGAGCTCTGGCCTCATGCGCCGCGGCAGCTACTTCACCGGCTCGGCTTCAGGGTTTATGGTTAGCTCATGCTGTGAGACTGCGGGGCTCAGTCCTGGCATCTCCTTGTAGGTCCAGGCAAAGCAATCCCGATATTCCTGCAGCAGCTGGATGTACAGCTTCTGTTCTTCAGCAGATAGTTGAGCACTGAGGAAGGTTGGCCTAGGGTCATTCTCGTCTCTCAAGTTGACTTCTATCAGTTCATCGACTGTGGCTTGGCCTCCATCTTCTATCTCAAGGGGTGCGGGCTGAAGGTCGACAAAGTCTGGTATATCATCTTTGAGGTTGAGGACCTCGATCTCTTCATCTTGCCTTATCTGAGCTTCGTCAGGAATCTCTGGTTCGGTTGGTAACGGCTGCATGAATTGCTCCGCCAACAAGTCCACCGCAATAGCAGTTCCGAGGGGTGAGTTGACTGCCTCCTCCCTCTCTGAGGGGGTTGCAGTCACTTGGGACTGGTAATTGTTTGTCATTAAGTCAGAGTAGCACTGTGGCGCCATGGTGCAGGGTGAGCAGGTCTCATCCCCTTGGACCACCATATCTTCAGTGGAGGTAGCTATTTCTTTTCTAGCAACACCTATCTCTTGGTCAGGCTTGGGAGAAGCTTCCCCGACTGGTTCAAGAAGTGCCGACATCATCAACAGAGGAGGGCTACTGGAGGGAGGCAGCCCCGTTTCTTCAACATCTTCAGCTTCACTACTGCTAGTTGTGTCGAATTTGGCTTGAAGAGCTGCTTCTTCAGGGTAGACCTACTCCCAGCATCGGTAGGGAAATATGTCCTCTGATCCCAGACTTCTTGGTTGAGCTGGCTCAGTGTATTCAATTTCTACTGGGTGTTCATCAAAAGTTGCCCCCCAGTGGTTTATCCTCAGTTGGGTAGAAAGTAGAGATGGTATCCACTTCATAGCATCTGCTGTAATAGTATTCCTCAAGGGTGAAGCCCAACCCTGGGTGTTGAGAGACACGTCTCATTTCTTTATCTAGGCTCGGGGGATACCATAGCTTATGGAATGCTTCTTTCTTCTTGCGAGGTTGGCCAGAGAGGATGTGTTGCTTCTGGAGCATCTTGGCCATTCGGCTTGTTATAAATGCCAACCCCTGTATAGGCACTGACAGGTTTTCTATATCTTCTGGCAGATGACAATCTGTATCCTCCTGTGTAGGGTGCTCCTCAATAGTGTAGAATAGGCTACTGGGACCATCTATCTGTGCCACCTCCCAAGCTCTGAAAGTCTCGACGGTGACATTATCGAGACTGAGAATTGGCTTGGAAAGGCCTTTTGGGATCCTGATGTGGTCGTGCTGCTGGTCGACCCTGACTTTAGTGGCTTCGGGGTAGATGGCGGGAGGTGCCATCCGGCCCACATCCCTGGTGACAGTGATGTGTGAGACCGTCTTGGGATTAACATATCTGCGCGACGGTGGAGGGAACCATCTGGCTCTAGAGGTGCTTTTTGTTGTGCTAGAAGAGGTGTTGGCTTCAGGGGCCTTTTGCGACTGTTCTGCATATAGAGGGGCATCCGCCAAGTGGCACTCGAACACTTCGAACGGGTGGAGATTAGCAAATACTCTTTCCTCCTTTCCCTGCAGGTTGTATTTGATGCACTGGTGGAGCGTAGAGGGCACCACCATGTTCTCATGTAGCCATGGACGGCCAAGCAGCGCCTTGTATGAGGTGCGAGAATCAATGACATGAAACTGCACCCACGTGACAAAGTCCGCTAGAGTGAGTGTGAATTCCGCTACTCCTAGCGACACTTCACACTTCTGATTGAAGCCGGCAATACGCATATCCCCGACTTTTTGGAGACGCACGTTGAAATAGTCCCTCTCATATATCATTTAGGGCAGGATGTTGACAGCCGCCCCGAGGTCCACCAGGATTCTGTTCAACTCCCTACCATTTAGATGTCCCCTCATATACAGAGGACTGTTGTGGCTAGTAGTGGGGAGCAACATATCCTCTTGAGTGAAGGTCATGCTGGCTTCCGGTAGTGCCTCAGCTAGGCAAGCTTCATATTGAGCAGGCGTCTACAGAGCAGTAATGATCGCCTGCCGGGTCTCTTCACTCAGAGAGAGGATTTCCCAGACAGTAAATCTTGCCGAGAGCTTTTTTAATAGCTTGACCACCCGACTTCCTACTTGGACATTGGACAGCTTCATTTCTTCTGCCCACCTGGGCTTGGGAGATTCTTGGACTACGGCCACTAATGGGCCTGCTTCATCGGACTCGGAGGCCACACCCTTCATCTTGGGGTCGTCTCCTTGCTGTCCTTCACTGGCTGCTGTCGGGTGAGCTTCTGCTTCCTCTGGTAATTCGGCAGATTGTTGGAGTTGCGGGTATATACCCCCAGTTTCTGCTTCAACCTCCTGGCATAGTTGCTTCCCCTTTGACATCTTCACAAATTCTAGGAAGGAAGGAGCGACAGTGCTGCCCCCACTCTGGTTGTATAGGCCTGACTGAGGAGGGATTTGGACTCCCCGAACCTTCGTAGGTTGTATTTTATAGGGTTGCTCCCTCCTGAAGACAATGTTGTGGTTGGGAGGCAGTTGACGCCCCCACCTTCGGCCTGACCGGGTTGCATGTGCAGTAGTCGCGGCTTCGGCCTGACTTTCCTTGGCGGCGGGTGTGAAGCATACCTCCTCTTCATCCTCCTCACCAGGCAGATTGAACAGAGCAGAGAGGGTGTTTCAGGAAAGTATTATATTGTTTGTAGCCTTGCTGGCCCTTCTCTTCCTTCCTCGTCTTCTTTTCTTTTCTTCGGCTGGCGTTTGCCCCCAGAACATGTTGTCATCCCTATCTGATGCTTTGTCAGCTTCCTCTTCCTGCTTTAGTGAAAGCTCTTCTAGCTCCTGCCATGGGACATGATCCCGTACTAGCAGAGGTTCTAGCTCAGGCTGTACATACTCATCTAGCCCATTTATGTAGTCCTGTAGCCGCCGGGCTTCTGGACTGATTTCCTTGACTGCCGGCAACGGAGTCTGCCTCCTCCGGTTGTGGGTAGGTATTCTGATGACTGTAGGTGGGCTGGTCCACACAGGTGTTGCCACTGGCAGAGGGGGTCGTGGTGTGATGCCATGAATATGTGCCCCCACTGCTGGGCGAGACGTGCCCTTCTTCTTGGTTCTTGCGGGGACTTGCTGCCATCCCTCTTGCTCTTTCATTGGGGCCAGAAAGCAGGCTTCATAGGTGTGCTGAGTACTGGCTTCTGCGGTCTCCTCAGGCAGTGCTTGATATAGAGAGACCATGTTGACGGTGGCTCTTCTTAGAGGTACCTCATGTGGTTGTGGAGGGTCAACCTTGTACTCCCCCAATTCTATTTCTTCTTTCCTCACCATGCTTTTGATAATATCCTTGAAAACATAACAGTCTTCGATCGGATGTCCCAGCATCTGGTGGTAAAGGCAAAATCTTGGATTGTCTCTTCTCTTCATGTCCTCCGGCCTCTTCAGCTCAGGCAGAGTGACCTTATCGTACTGGGCAACCCAGTCAAACAAGATCTTGGTCTTCTCCTTCGGGAAAGAGTAGGCCTTCTTCATCTTATCCCGGAGTGATGGGCCTTCTTTGCCATCTCCGGTCTTAGTAGGCTGAGGAGCAGCTGTCTTATTGCCTTTGTCTTTTTGCTGTTCAAACGCCTTGATATCAAGGGCGTTCGCTTCTTTAGGTGCCTTGTGCCGCTCTACTGCCTTACCTTTTTGTGCAGCGGCAATATTTGGTGTGGGGCTAGGTTTTGCCAGAAAGGCTTCTACCTCGGCCATAATATTATTCAAGTGGTCGAACGACCGAATTTTCATACCAATCATTTTTTCCAGCACCTCTCTCCTGAGGTTCTGCTTGCAGATCTATACAGCGTCCTCCTGGTGCGGGGGCCGCTTGCATCTCATTCCGAGATTCCTCCACCTCTTGATGTAGTCAAGGGCCGTCTCATCTGCCCTCTATTTTGTTGAATAGAGTTCAGCCACTGTGACCTCCCTCTCTATGACATAGAATCTTTCTCTGAACTTCCTCTGCATGTCTGACCAGTCGCTGATCGACCCGATCGGAAGGTTGGAGTACCATTCAAATGCGAGCCCTGTGAGTGAGGACCTGAAAAACTTCAGTAAATATGACTCGTCGGTGGCCAGGTCACCCATGACGGTCATGTAGTAGACGACATGTTCCTTTGGGGATCCCTTCCCGTTGAACTTGTCAAATTTTGGCGGATTGCTAATCCCAGGAGGGAGCCGCTTGGCAGCGTGATACAGCTGTTATGGAACCCTATACGCATCGAATGCGACATAGTGGCCTTCGGCCCTTTCAGCGAGCTTCAGCTCGATCATCCTTTCCACCATCATCTTGCTCATGACGGTCAGATCAACAGGTTCTGGGTAGAAGTGTGTCGGTTGCAAGTAGGGGGTGACCAGGGTGGTCGCCTGCGGCGGAGGACGCAGCAGTGGAGGTGTCTGGTGCACCTGTGGTAGTACTGGCGGAATCAACGGCTGTGATGGGCGTTGTTGCGTTGTCGCCAAGCTCGGTTCCGCCTGCTGAGGTGGGGTGTAGAGTGGTGGGAAGTCGTTTTGGTTGACTGCTCCCCGTGATGACTCGGCCTACATATCAGGCTGCTTGGATGCCGAAGACTGCACTGTCTTCTCCATCAATTGCTTTTTTAGCAGTTCTATCTCCTAGCGGTACCTTTGGAGTATCATTAGTACGGTCGGATCCATAGCTGCGGTGCTGGGGATAGCCTCTGTCGTCTCGCCAGATGCACCCTCAGGTAGGATGTCAAGCAAGACATCTTCTTCTTCTCCTGCTGTCACCACGTTTGCGGTAAGAATAATAGCCTTATCATGTTTTTGGAGGTGGGCTAGGGTTTGCACCCCCTTGGTTGCCGCCAACTTTTCTTTTGCAGCTTCCGCCCTTCGAGTACTCGGACCCGGTGTTCCGGCCAGCCGGGCTAACTCCTGAGGCTCCTCGGGTAATCTCCCATAGTGGCCAGATATCCCAGCCATGTTGCAGGTGAAAATCTGCATCTTTCTTCTCTATCTGCAAACCCTCCTTTTGACATTTGTCGGGAAGGTGAGCCTCTCAAACACGGAGACTCTTCTCCTTTCCCCCTGATGAAGAGTATCTTCATTGGCTTGAATATCAAAGCTGTCTTCACACCCATTGTCATCGACCGATGACGTCATTCTTCTGTCTACTTCTTCTTCCACTGCCAATGATGGGCAGTGATATTCTTCAGCCACGGCTGCTTGCAACAGCCGTTGTTGGCCCAAGGAGGGGTTGCCTAATCCCCAAAAATAGTTCATGATCATATTGGTCATTTCTTCTTGCCCTCGGCCCGGATGCAGGGTCGGGGATAGTTGTCGACCTCCCATCGGAGGGATGTAAGCAAGCCGAGCCCTTTCGACAGTTTGATGAAATCTTCTTCCCGCGACGGGGATGTTGGCCTGTCGGGCACAGGCCCTAATGCTTCCACGGCGTGGAGGGTCCACGACCATTTCTTCCTTCTTTGGGGCGGGGCCCCTCTTCTTATTCTCCTCTGCTCCGGTGAATATGGAGCGGTACTGGACTGGTGCATCTTGGTAGACAGGCTGGCCCTTTTTGGGGACCCAAACTTGTTTGAATCTTCTTGGCTCGGGAGCCAACTTTCTCTGGCCTTGGCGGCCGGCTTCTTCCTCTTCGACTCTTCTTCCAGCAAGAGCCTGATAGGAGTTGTGGATTGGTACTGTAGGGATCACTCGGTCCGGGCTCACTCGAGCCTTACGTCCATCCAGAAAGACGCGGAGGCCCCCTACCAGCATGGACTTGTCGAACATGGAGAGGCGTCCGGTCGTAGCAGCAGCAACCTTCCTTCGGGGGTTCCGGTGTCGGCGCCTCCTGAAATTCTTGGCAGGGACGGGGCGGGCCCCATGAGCAATATGATGCACCATGCAGCTGGCGATTTGAATCGGGCTCGTGGGCGAGCCAGCACATTGTCGAGCCTCCGGGGCCTTGACCTTCTCTGCAGCCTTCTCTTCTGCGAGCCTTGAGGACTCCGTCCGTCGCATGTCGGCGAAGGCCAACCCCAAGAAGTTGGGGAAGCCTACAGCTGGTGGGAAGGAGCCGAAAACCGTGGGCACCGCCAGGTACCCGTGTTCAGCGTGGCCAGCGACGATCGCAGGGCCGAAGTCAAGACCTGTGAGTCCCAATGATGTCATTGTTCACCTGAGACAGACGGACAAACAGTCAGTATTCTTGGGGGAAGCCCCCGAATGTATCCTCTCATGGCAAAGAGATGAAGGGAGACCAGAGTCCCACCGGGCGGGCCAGACTTGTGGGGACGGATTTTTTTTATCTATCCTTTTGTTTGTTTATGTTTATTTGATTTGCTTGTTTATTTGGTTTATTAATTAGCCGTGCCTGTCACTGGCGTGATAATTTATTGTGCGCTCGATCTGACTCGGTCAGTCGATTGTGATATTCGTGTCGGGACCCGGAGTCCGTCATACCATAAAGGTTATGATGTTAATTACGTCCTCTAAGAAAGAGGATAACCCTTGATTAATTGTCAAGAAAGGACGCCTCGAGGGCAAAACAAGATAAGACTACGATGTCGGCTTCATTAGCAGGACGTGAAATGCGCGTGGATAATCATGCAATACAAGATGTGATAATGATGTGCGGAATAAATCCGGCAGCATATCCCTTATCTTTGTCTATGCCAAGTGGGAATATAGGTCATCCACCCACGGAATGCCAGGATGGAAGCCAAAGGAAAGATGGGCGTAGCCCGGGATCCAAAAGGATCACAATATGACGAGACAATGTCCACCAACATGGTACTTGTTGATATCCCCTTTAGAAGCCATTGGTGGACGTGCAATGGCAGAACTCCAAAGGCCAGTGGGGTTAGCATAAAACATTACAGTCGAATGGCATGGTGTGGGGTAAGACCCTGTTAATTTAGCTCCTTTAGACTTGGATGAAGAACCATGATTTCCCCCCCATGATATGATGAAAACTGGCATGATGGTCCACGGAGGCTAGGGTACCAGGTCTAGACTGGTTTTAGGCTCAGTAAAGTTGCTGGGAAGTGGGATGTTTGAGCGGTAGCTATTGTTAAGATAGAGCGGCATGGATGAGAGCCGACTTGAAGACCAACCGAAGTGGTGGCGTCTCGACGCGATGGTGAACTCCCGGGTTGTCGGCACGGTAAGTGGCCGGCGCGACCAGCGTCTCGGCGTGCCCGTCATCCGGCGCAGAACCCGCGCCGGGAGAGGGCTGCGCCGAGAGGCTATATGGCGCCGAGAAGAGGGGTTTCTTCAGGTTTCAAGACTTTGAAGGCTTTGTGAGATTGAGGGGGGGAAATCCTCTCATGTTCGGTGAGAATTTCATAGGTTTGTCCATGGTGGTAGTTGGGAAGGTGGAAAGTGAGGGTGGACTCATCCATGGAGGGTGTAGGGAGACCATATGACTGTAATGGTTGTATTCCCCTGTTACAGTGGGCAAAGGATCATGAGATGGTCTACTTGAGATTTTTGCCACACACCCGGGGGTAGATTCATAATTTCAGTGAAGGCGTCACACGATGCGATGGAGTAAATATCATGGATGAATGTTAGCAGCATCTCCCCTTATTTTGGACTGTGCCAAGAGGGGAGTATAGGTCATCCACCCACAGAATGCCGGGATGGAAGCCAAAGGAGAGCCAGGCGTAGCCCTAGATCCAAAAGGATCTCAATCATATGGGACAGTATCCAGTCGTAGTGGGATTTATTAATATCCCCTAGATAGCCAACGGAGAACCTACAGCAGCAGAACTCCATGACTTGACGGGGTGGCAGAATGTAGGGGGGGTTTAACCCCATGAATTTGGCTCCCACGAGGGTCGAGTGAAGAATACTATTTCCCCTCAAAGTGATGGGGTCTTGTGACCATGAGTCGTCGGGCTCAGAACTGTTGATGGCATCGGCACTAGGCTATCGGCCTGGATGGGGGTCAGCATGAGAGAGAAGAAGGATCTCGGCGCGTCGGAAAGAGCTCAACCCGGCGCGGGCAGCAGCCGGCGCGAGACTCGTGCCGAGGGAGGGTTACACCGAGGGGCATTGGGATCAGGGTTTTCAAAGGTCAGGTGCCTAGGGTTTCAGAGGGCTCTTCGAGGGTTTTAAAGGGGGGTTTATTCAAAGGATCTTGAGATGGTCCTAGGGGGAACGAGGCTATCTCTGAGAGAAGGGGGGTCTTCACTCGGGGGGCCTAATGGGGAGCCGGGCCATGGGCTGATTCGTACAAACCTTGATAAGAACATATTCCCAGCTACCTCTGCGAGGGAGAAGCCATGAGATGGGCTGTCTCAGGCTCTCACTGCTATCGCGGGGATAAAACTGTGGAGACGATTCGACGAAAATCACTCGGACAATCCGAAGGATATGCACTCAGTGAAGCATAATCTATTCATAGCAACTACCAAATACATTAGGCTCTGAAAGAACATAGAGGGAGAAGATGACTTCGCCCTTGATATTTTATTTCACTACAAGTGACTCATACATTCAATGGAGCAGAAAATAAAGATAGAAGCAGACTACGAAGGTCTGAATACAGACGGCGCTCCTCTACGACCGGGCTATGCCAACATTCGAGATCATCGAAAACACATCGCTCAGGCATAGAGCGGAAGAACAGAAACAAAAATAAAAGAAAAGCTAGACTCAAATGAAAGATGGGGATGGGGAAGAATATAGCCCCTCATGGCATCTTGGAACCGATCCCACCTTGACTCTCTCCTCCGAGCTTCTGAGACTCTTTTCTCTCTTCAGCTCCTATAGAGGGCTCTCAGCTCTCTCTTTTTTTTCAGTGGCACCCTCTATCTATTCTCTCTTCTCCCCTTCTTCTCTTCTCTGTTCTAGTGTGTTCCTATCTTCTGTCCCCCCTTTTTTTCTTGTTCAAAGGTAGCAGCCTTTATAGAAGGATGGCCTTCCGTTCTCGGCGTGAGCTCCCCGGCGCGCCTCAGCATGCATCATCTCGGCGCGCCTGGCTTCGTATTGGGCTTGGCCCATTTGTTCAGAACTCGGCGCCGGAGGAGGCTCGTCTATTGGGCTTCTTTTCATTGTTCTAGTGGGCTTCTCAGTATATTCTTCTTGAGGCTTGTCTAACACCTTGCGTTCACGCCCATATGTGAGGCAGTGTGAACCCCTTTTCATGAGAATCAGAATTATCTGAGGCTTCTCTTCAGCAGGCAGATGATTGCCTGGAATTTGTCATAGTTTTATCAGCCTGACTATTTGAATGATAGTCATGCTAGGCAGCGGCCTAGCCAGAGATGGCTTCAACCGAACAGAGTGTTTGGGGGTAGTGAACCTCGTCTATTATGATTCTCAGAACCTCCGGGGATGGCACAGGAGCCGCACCCTTGATTGGTCTTCAAAGCCCTGAATTTACTTTTGGCTTCTTCTTGTACATTTTAGGTGTCAACACCTGGTCCACCTTTGCATGGGTCTGCATAGCATTAGAACTGACTAGGATATAGAGTGTGCTTTTCCCTTTAATTGTCCAGTTTGTTCAGAGTCTGCATGCATCACTCGAGTCAATCGAAAGCTCGCGATGTTAGTCCCTTTCGAGTGCGAGGCATGTCAGATCCAATGTGTACGTTGTAGACTTGCCGGAATTTGGGTTCAGCTCTATCTATGTGTCGGATCTAGTCACATATAGGGATTCAACGGTGATTCCTAGTGACTCATTGGGCCGTCTCCTTCCTTTGAGAGTGACCCCGCCCCAAAGTGTCCACCACTAGCCTCATTCCCACAGTAGCGTGAGCATATCGAATATATACGGGATGAGCATGCGACGATTACTTGGAGTGGAGCGTACTCCACTCTTCTTGGTCGATGATGGATCCGCAGGAGCCACAAGAGCAGCCGCACCCCTTACTCGACGGGGTCGAGTTCTTCCCACCCGGGGAGAATTGATGGGAATCAACATCGGGCACTAATATTTTTATCTTGCATTTGTGTCCTTTTATTTATATTTATACCCTTGGCTAATTGGGTTTGCAATTGTAAGACATTATAAGCCAAAGGGTTAGTCTTTAAAGTCTTTGGGTTTATTTGTAAAAGTCCAGTAGGTCCAGTAGGGGCCCCCACCCTCTTTCCCATTGGTCCACCTAGGATCTAGGGCCCATGTGGGGCTAGTTCAAAGTCCAAAGTTGAACTTGGACCAAGGGGGGGCAAGGTAGGAAGAAAGTCCAAGTTGGACTTCCAAAAGTGAAGGGGGCGCCCCCCTTATATACTTGTTTATTCCATGTTGTATTTTTAATTATTTTGAGTTTTGGCCACATGGGGATTAAATATCCTATCCCTAGTTTACCCCTCCCTAATCCTAGATCTGAGGGTAGGTTTGGTCTTTTTTACATTTATATATCACTTGTAATTTGGTATTTTCCTAGAATTAATGAGAAGAAATTCAGAAAATTGCTCCAAGAGCCCAAGGGCGCCCCTTTCTCTCTCCCACCCCCTTGCAGATGGAGTTTTGTGAATTTCTTGTGGTGTGAAGCCTCCTCCCCTCCCCTCTCTGAGCGAGAAGCTCAGCACCGCCCCCGCTGCCGCCATGGAGCCGCCGTCGCACTACAACCGCCACCGCGTCGAAATTCTATCCACATCAGGACAGAAGGTTGAAGCCCGAATTTTATCTCCAAATCAGGAGATCTGATCGAGCTGGAACTTTGAATGTTTGTTCCTCTTGTTATCCCCTATCTCCATTTTAAATTTTGTGCCAATCAGAGGTCATTTGATATTTTTTCCCGATTTTTAGTTCCACCCCTAACTGTCTGCCAATCAGCAGATCTGCAGGATGGGAGTCTGTTCTTCTATTTTTCCCGCCCCTTTATACATCTCCAAAAATTCCTAAAAAATTCATGCATGTTCCTCACTTTCCCCTCTTCAACCAATAAATTTTCTGGAGTCTAGATTTATTGTTTTCCTGTCGTTCAAAATTTGTCTTCAGGAAGATCTCAGTCTGTCCTGTGTGTCTGTCAGTCCGAACCCGTAGAAACCTTTGAGGGACAGTCGTTTTCATTTTCAATCCATTCACTTGATGGATCTAAAATAATATATGTTGTAGCCCTCTTAGTCCTCTATCCGTCGGTATCAAGTTTGCGTCGATCCGACATAGGATCTGGCCGCAATAAATCTTTTTGTGAAGGCGCGCAGAGCAGATCCGAGCCTAGCCAGCACAATTAGTCCGGGAATTAATTCCTCAAAAAATATGCCGGCACGCCTTCAGTCTCCGCCGCTCCTGGGGACCGATTAGTAACCCCTCAGCAGCGCCTTAGCTGGCCACAGTAGCCAGGAGACCCCCGGGCACCGCCGTCCCACAGCCGGACCCACCTGCTGTCCCGCGAGCCCCGCAGAACCGTGCCGAGTAGCAGCCCATCTCCGGCCCGAGAACCGTCCAAATTGCTGCCCGTCAACCCGAGTTTGCTACTCCCGGGTCCCACATTGTATCCCTTTACCTCCCTGCGTGGAGTGGGCCTTAAAATCATTTCTGTAATTATTGTTGATTTTTGTACACCGGGAGTACGAGCTTCGGCTGGGATCGTCTTCCCCACGCCCGGAGCGTGGAGGTAAACTCGCCTCCCTCTTTATCGCATTTGCTCGATTCGTATATTTTTGAATGCCGCTGCTAGAGTGATAAGATTATTAGCTCGATATATATATTATCACCGCTACGAGAGTGAGTGAGTGAACCCGTCCCGTGACTCAATCCGAGTATACGTGGAAAAGTCGATACCCGAGACTCATTGCCGGTTTCTCAACCAAGCACAGTCTCATGTTTCCCTCGCTAGGGATGAGTTGCGAGGTAGAGTCCCAGGTTCGCGTCTCCGTCCCGCATCAAATCTGCTCCAAGCTTTTAATGTCAAGGCAGACCACTGCTTTGATGGCTCTTGTTCTAATCTCAATAGCTCTTTGTAGAACAATTTCTATGGCCTTCGTAAACTATTGTTCTCTTGTTGATGTTAAGGAAGCCACTGTGGGATTCAAAGGGGGTGTTTATAGAGCTAGAAAACCTATTTCTAATGGGTTTCAAACAAGGAGGTAATTCCATGACGTGGAATTCCCTTCCATAGAAGAACACAGACCCAAATCCGACAAGGAACGCCATGCAGAGGAAGCCGCAAACGAACAGGACACGGACAGGAATTGGCGACTGGTTTAACTGTCGTCAATTAAATTGATGTCCAGAGTAGCAGGCGCTGATTCCTGAGAAAAAAATAGTAATAGCAAGTTTTTCTTAATTAAAAATAGGAAATGGTGTTCATTCGAGGAGGCGTTAATTAATTAGTGCCCGCTCGAAAGTGTGTCAATTCCTAAAAAGTAGAAACCAATGATAAATTAGAAAACTAGGAAATAGCGTCCGTGTGAACGGTCGCCCATTCTTAGAGGTCGACACATCCGAAGCATAAGTCGACCTGAGATGGAAATAAATGGCGTCAATTCAAAAGGGCGCCCATTAAAGAATTGGCGTCCACTTGGACGGTCGCTAATTCCTAAAAATCTGGAAAAAAAAAACCATCCTATTGAGCCAGTAATGAAGTCTACTTTGGGACATTACATTGTGACATGAAATTTACTCAACTTAGCATCAATTTTGGCGTATCTATATGTACCTTTCCACCTCTTGTCAGGATATGAGATTGGATTGCCTAAGGGGTGCATTGACGTTGGGCATAGCATGAGATATTGGAGAGGATGCAACCCCTTGAGAGTGAAGAGGGTGGTTAGGTTGATTAGGAACCTAGAAAGGAGCCCTATTGAATGAGCTTGACATTGGAATTGGGGTTGCAGATCTCCTTGGAATGGGTTGATGAGTGAGATGTGATCTTCCTTTGGAAGCAAGAGCAATCAAATTGTTAGGGGAATATCTAGATAGTACTCTAGCTAGCTCTTGGGCTTCCTTTGGGAAGATTGATGGGGTTTTGGCATTGATAAACTCTTGAATTTCAGAGGATGATTCTTCACTACTTGTGTTTTGATGTACATCAATTTGTGAATTTTGACACATCCCAATGAAAGCATTGGGTGCATATTCTTCGGCATCAAGCCAAATTTGTGTGTCATAAAATTCAAAATCATCCTCATCAATAACATGCATGTTAGAATAACATTGGTCCATTGAAACTCAACCTAATTAATTTTTAGAAATTGAAGTGGAATTTTTAATGCCAATTATGATTGAATTAGTTGTATCTAACAGCAAGCATGTATTCAAACAATGTGCCCCAAATTTTTAGCTTAGATTAATCCCGTGATTAGTACGATTTAAATTTGTCCCCTCTTAGATGAGAATGGAATTTTCTAGGGGAATTAAGGCCAAACTCCAGGATAATCCTAAGGATGATCTCACTCAAACCCCTTTAGGAAATCTAATAGGACTTTGAGGGTACAACCTGCCCGACGACCGTGTGGGAATCCACAGTTCGCGGAGACTTATAGAGGTTCCCAATTGAAAAGGACTAGTTACACCCGAGTGGTAATCCCCGGGGGAAGAGTCCAAATCAAAGGGAGGGTGCTCCTAATTGATGTGATGCTGGCTTTTTCTAAGCCTACCCCAGACTCAAACATGCAATGTTAAGACAAACTGAACCAAAAATATGCAAAACAGAAGCCAAACTGAGCAAGTAGGACCGAAATGGAAGTAGAAACACGAAAGAGAGACGACCAACTCGATGGCCGCTCAAAGGACTTAGGCGGCCAGGTACCTGGTGTACATGCCTAATTTCAGCATCCCGTAGATCCTTGTCTAGCGATCATAGAAGTGACACTTCCTCTTGGTTGATTGAGAGTGTGGAGTCTCATCCTTGCTTAGGTAGTCTCCACCCTGTCCCTTCCCGGCGAATTTTTTGAGGTTCCACCCTACCCCGGCAAATTTTTTGAGGTTCTATGCACATTTTTCCACTGATATCTAGAAGGCCAGGGTGCTGGCTGCCCACATCCCAAGAAGGCCAAACTGATGGCCGCTCTCAACATCCTGGAAGGCCACACAGTTGGCCGCCCAGTCCTCAAGAAGGCTAACCCGATGGCCGCCTATCTCTCCCTAGAAAGCCACCAACCTGGCCACCCAGGTCCCTAGAAGGCCAAAGGCCTGGCCGCCCTCATTCTTCTGGAAGGACAACTACCTTGTCACGCCCCGAGCTTTTATTACAGTGGAAGATGATCTCAGGAAACGTGAACAGCCGGCATGGTAAGCCGCGAGCAAGAAATATAAACAGAGCGTGATACAATCACACATAAGATGCAATTGCACAATAATGTAAACAAACTCCAATCTTTATTTCAAAATAACCATGATAATAATCCAAGTACATGAATTCTTTCAAATCTATTTGACTCAATAAAAAAGAAAAATTACATGAACTCGATCTAGGCATGATTGACTCCCTAAGTCTTCACTCTCAATCTTATATGACTTTCATTCGCTCTCGAACCCATCACTTGAATAACTTGAATCCGAATCCGAACTACTTGCATCTCCTGAAAAAAGATTAGAAAATAGGTAATGAGCACATTTACCCAATAGGTATCTTCGCATCAACATGTAGGCAATGTTAAAGTAATGGACATCTTTAGCTCTAAGGAATAAGGTAAACTCACGCAAATGTGATCAAACACGCGATTAAAACCAAAGTAACAAGATATAAATAAGCTTGAGATATGAGAATATGAATTGATCAAGTATAATCAAGCAAGAATGTAGTAATGACCTTTCATGAACAAGAATGTACTAGAAAGTCATGTGACAAGCAAGAATGTACTCTTCACTTAGTATCAAGTACTTCATGAATTTCTGTGGAATACCACTTTGTGGATAACTCCGTGATTTCCCTAATTTTTCATGATGCCGTGGATTTTCACTTATTTATAAAGAAAGTACTCCCAGCGCAATGCGATGCCAGTAGCATCATACCCCATGGTTTATAATAGTATATTTTTGACAATCAGCCGAGGGGACTAGCATAGAGCCCTTGAACACAATCAGTGCTCGATCCGCATCTTCAAGTATAACTCAAGCTACTTCCACGCATGTAAATATGGCAAAGAATGTGAAATTTCAACAATAGGTTCATGATAAAGTAATCAACCATAAGAATGCTTCTATTTGAAGAAATTTCAATAAATATCTTAATAACTAGGTTATGATATGGAAATAAATCGGCAGCATAACTATATGTTTCTTTAACTTTCATAATTTAGTTATATCATTTTGATTAAGGTGTCATGTCCCAGAAATTCAATATTCTTTGTAGGATATATAGAAATATTAACCCTTGGGTCAACCTTGGGTTAATTAAACTCAGGAAACCTAGCGGTCTATAACTAGGCCGCTATACTGATATGGCGGACTAGTATTGGGCCGCTAGAGTGGGCTGAATCCAGAAAACATCGGTAGTGTTTTCTAACAATTGGGCTTTAATGGTACAACCAACTCGGCGTCCTAGTGGGAATCCCAGGCTCGCGGAGAATTACGGAGGCCTTGAAAGAAGATTTCCTAGTATATTGGAAGGAATATCTAAATGAGAGGTGCTCATGTCCAAGATTGTGTTCCTATAAGTGCAAAAGTGTAACTAATGGTCATATACCGGAATATATGCCATGAACTTACAGAAAATGACTTGTAGATGAGAAAGAAACAATAATCAAAACTTTGCCAAGTCAATGAAACCATATAGAGTCATTTTTAAATACGAGAGTAGATATAGTTTTGGCACAAAATAACTTAAAATACCGTTGAAATGCAATAAAGAACATGCAATCTACTGTAATGAAGAGTAAAAAAACTCAAGGGAGTGAAACGACGTTTAAAACAGGTTAGAACACAATTAACTAGGCTTAATTATAGGCTAAGTGGATTGTTCTTGAGACTGCCTCGGGTTGACAGAACTCAGAACGATAGCGATCTACTATAAGCACGTCATAGTATTATGGCGGTTTATCGTAAAGCCGCCAGAGATCTTCTAATGCTCTACTTTTGGTCCGCCAGAGTGACGATAAAACATTTTATAGAAATCAAATTGTAGTGTCTGGCAGTTTATCGTAAGGCCGCTAGATTATGTTGGCAGTCGAACTTTAAGCCGCTAGAACATGTCTGACAATAAATAAAATAAGAAGATTCTATAGTTCTTAACTCACATCATGTCTGGAAATCATATATAAACTTCCTTATCATGATAGAATGAAGGTTAAGCTAACAATATGCATGGGTTTTCTGTGAATTGACAAGAAAGTTCCTTTTAACTTAGTTAGGGCTAAGAATATGCATGCATGATATACACGTGCTTAAAACATGAAATTGTCCGCATATAAAGCATGAAAACAAGCAAAATAAGAGGGCTTTGATTCCTAACATAATATTCTTGCCATGCATGAGATGACCTACCTCTGCTAAGGCTTTAAATTTCTGAATTTGGTGCTAGAAGTGAGCCCTAGTTTCTGCTCCTTCTAATGATAAACCAGCAAGTTCATGCCCTGATATCTCTTGATCCACTTGTCCTAATGGTGTGAAATTTGGAGGGTAAGTAGTATATACTATGGGGAACAAAAAGTTCTAAAGGCACTAATGCTAAATACCTCGATTTGGTTCCCTAATTCCTTGATCTTCAGCACCACGTCGCTCAGTCTCCTGGGTTGTTGAAGTAAAACTAGCAACTTTGGGCGTCTTTATCTCCCGGTGTGCTTGATCACCTAGCATGAAATTTTGGGAGATATTAGTCCTATGTATTAACAACAAAAAGTTCTAAAGAACTTACCCGAAATACTATCTCCTTACCTTAGTTCCATGCGAGCCAATGTTAGGGTCGCGCATGTCAAAACTAGGTCTTATTTATAGGTAGGGTTTGAGGATGAGATCGACACTAGAGTCCTTTTTAAACCTTAGATCGACTTCTGCGAGTCCTTAGGATGTTTACTAGTCCATACATCTCGATCTCTAAGTGATAGAGTCCTAAAAATCTAATCTTTTTGTTCTTTCTTCAATTTACGGAACTAACAGGAAGTAGCGGTCGATGATTGGTCCGCCAAGTGCCCTGTAGCGGTTTTACGATAGACCGCTAGGATCCTTGGGTGCCGAATTTGAAATTCATTCAAACTCATTTCATTATTATCAACTTAATTATCTAAATAAGGAGTATTTTTTCTTCTAGAATATGGGTCAAACTTCATGGGCTTGGTCTTTAAGTCTTTTTGGACTTAATTAAATAAGCTAGGTTATTGTTTACCATAATTGGGCCTCAATAATGATTTATTTAACCCCATATCTATTCATTAATTCATTTAGTACTTATAAAACTCTTAAAATCCAAAAAATTACTAAATATTCCAAAAAAAATTTAAAAATATTTCGGGGCGTTACACCCTCCCCCACTTAAGAGAATTTGCTCCCCAAATTCAATATATGGATTGTGGAGAGTGTACTTACAATTAAATAATTCTAGAAATCTTTTACACATAGCTTCTTCGATTTCCCATGTTGCTTCATGTGGCCATAACTTGGTCCATTGGATTTTGACAATAGGAATAGTCTTGTTCCGTAGTTGACGTACTTCCCGTTCAAGTATTCTGATTGGTTTTTGTTCGTATGTCAAATCCTTCTTAATCTCCAGATTGTCGTAAGTGATGATATGGAAAGGATCAGGTACATACTTCTTGAGCATAGAAACGTGAAATACATCATGAACTTCGGATAATTATCGAGGTAAAGCAATCCGATAAGCTACTTCACCAACTCTTTCCAGAATTTCAAAAGGACCAATGAATCTTAGAGTAAGCTTGCCCATAATACCAAATCTTCGAATACCTCGACCTGGAGAATCTTTAAGAAATACATGATCTCCTACTTGAAACTCCAAGTCGCGCCTTTGATTTTCTGCATAGGATTTCTATCTGTCTTGGGCCATTTGAAGTCTTTCTCGAATGAGTTTTATCTTTTCCGTAGTATCCCTGATAATGTCGGGACCTAGAAATTGTCTTTCTTATACTTCATTCTAACAAATAGGCGAACGACATCTTCTTCCATATAAAGCTTCAAACGGTGCCATTTGAATACTAGCTTGGTAGCTATTGTTGTATGCAAACTCTACTAAAGGCAAGTGATCATGCCAACTTCCTCCAAAATCAATAGCATAAGCCCTGAGCATATCTTTCACCACTCGATTTGTTCTTTCTGTTTGACCATCTGTTTGTGGATGGAATGCCGTGTTAAAGTTTAGTCGGGTCCCTAAGGAATGTTATAGACCTTTCCAAAATTGTGATGTAAACCGAGTATCGGTCAGAAATAATGGTAACTTGGACACCATGTAGCTTGACAATTTCCTTCATGTATAAGGCTACTAGTACATCCACAGACCATCGACTTTTGATCGGTAGAAAATGCACCGATTTAGTCAATCGGTCTATGATCACCCATATACCATCGTGTCCTCATCTTGTCTTGGGTAAACACATAATGAAATCCATCCCTATACTTTCCCACTTCCATTCGGGAATATTCAAGGGGTGTAGTTTACCTGTGGATTTTAAATGTTCCGCCTTAACCTGTTGACAAGTGAGGCAGCGAGACACGAATTCTGCCACTTCTCTCTTCATATTGGGCCACCAAAAGTTCCTTTTCAAGTCTTGGTATATCTTGGTAGCACCAGGGTGAATAGCATACCTTGATTTGTGTGCCTCTTCCATGATCAACTTCTTAGTATCACTTTGATTTGGTACACAAATCCTACCTTTAAGTAGTAGTCTTCCATCAGGTGAGATAAAAAAATCCGGTCTCTTATCAATACTATCCTTGATTTCCATCAATGTCGGGTCATCTTCTTGTAATTTGACTATATCCTTAATCAATGTAGGTTGAGACCTTATATTGGTAATTATACATCCATCTTCTTCCCTGTCAATATCAAGATTTAATTGAGAGAAATCTTTGATAAGACAAGTCATACCTTCTCGGATGCTTGCTAGTGTTGCCATCGGTCTTCTGCTAAGAGCGTCTGCCATAGCATTCGCTTTCCCTGGATGATATTGAATTGTAAAGTTAAAGTCCTTGAGATACTCCAACCATCTGCGTTGTCGCATATTCAGCTCCTTCTAGGTGAAAAGATATTTCAGACTCTTATGATCTGATAGTATAGTTAACTTCTCCCCATAGAGGTAATGTTGCCAAATCTTCAAAGCGAAAATGACCGCAGCCAATTCTAAATCATGCACAGTGTAATTCTCTTCATGACGCATTAGTTGTCTTGATGGGGCATCAAAGGCGATTTCCATACACGGGTGAAGTGTATTTGTGTGTTATGGCTTGTATAAGATTGTAATTGTGTAATTTCTTTCTTTTGGGCTCCTTGTAAGGCTTATATCAAGCCAATGGGCCATTTGTTATGTCAAGTCCATTACTAGGTTACCTTAGTAGAGTCCATTAGGAGTGATTATCATATTGGACCTTATGCCACCCTTATGGACCATAAGAGCCATTTAAGGCCCAATTGGGCCACTCCCTCTCATGGGCTATCTAGATGGGAGAACCCATGGACCAAGCATGGGTGTGGATTGGGTTGGCTGGCCTTGGACCAGCCTAGGCCCAAGAGAGGCCCATGAAGGGGGCGCCCCCTCTTTTGGCCTTATTAGGCTAGTTAGGTGGTGTTTGAATGGATCTAGTCCAAGGTTGAATAAGCATGGTCAAATTAGATTAAACTAATGTATTAAAAGTGTGATTCACATTGTATCCCAGCCCTTCAATCCTAACCCCTAGATCCAAGGGTTGAGGTTGAGTTTGGTTGGCATCCTATATAAGGTTGTATTTTTCATATTGAAGGAATTAATGAAGGAAAAAAAGGCATTTGCCCCCAATTGGATCTTGCGCCCCTCCCCTCTCTCTCCCTGGTTCCTCCACCTCCAGCCCCCTTTCTAGAGTGTAATCCCTTCCCCCTTGATCCCCTCCAGCATCTGAAGCAACTCCGGTGATCGCCGCCGCCATCGTCTCGCCGCCGACGCGTCGTCGCCAACGGTTTCGGTGTTCTGTCCACTCAGGATAGACCCTTCTTCTCCGAATTCCTGCTATCACTCCCTTCGTCTTCTGAAGCTCAAAATTTCAGGGTTGGTTCCCCTCTAGAACCCTTATCCCCACAAAAAAAATCACGTCAAAATTCAGCCTTTAGCTATTTTTTGATTTTCGTCCAAGTCCAAGTTTCAGATCTGTCCTGGTTCTGTTTACTGTTCACCATCTCTGAGTTTACCCCATTCGAACTATCTTTTGATTTTTTTTGGGTCGCCCAAAATTACTGGGAGTTCTGTCCACATCCCTCTACCACCAGGAATTTTCTTAATTTTTGGTTCACCCTCCAAGTATTTTACAAAATTCATCCAAGTTCCCAAGAACAGTCTGCCCATAGTTTCCCAGATCCGACCCAGGTCTAGTAAAAAATCCCAGAAAATCCATTTCGTCTCCAATCAGAAAACCAAAAATAGTCCTGGATTCCTCTCTCAGAGACCTTCAACTTTTCTGAAGAAATCATTTCCAGATTCGGAGGTCTTCTCCCCGGTCAACGTCGATCTTCAGAGATATCAGAACCTGCCCCTGCAGTTCTGGCCAGATTCCAGCAAGCTTGTAAAATACATGATCAGAAATACAGATCTGATTATTTTTTTTGAAGACCCCTACGTCGAAGTATTCTGAGTCAGCTTTCCAACGGCGCTAACCTCGTCGCATTCCGACGACGGGGCTGATCGCAGCAGCAGTTTTCTCCGAGTCGCGCGCCTGTAAACAGAACTTTCAGGTTCGTGGCCGAGTTCCCGGCGAGCGTCGTCCGAGGGCCGCCCGGCGTCCGGCGGTCGTTCCAGCAGCTCGCCATCCCAGGGGAACGCTTTCCAGGTGTCTCCACAGCAGAGGAGTCATCAGGCCCCACACGACCCCTCCGGTCAATACGTGGGCCCCCACTAGCACGAGTACGCGTGAAGCCGAAGCATTGCCCGAAACCGCCCGTCAACCCGAACTTGGTCCTCCCGGGCCCACTTGTGTCGCCCTTTACCTCCCTGCGTGGAGTGGGCTTATTTGTACTGCTGTAAACATAATGTACTAAGTTCCCGGGAGTACGAGCTTCGGCCGGGTGCCGTCTTCGCCACGCCGAGAGCGTGGAGGTATCGCCTTCACCCTTACACTTGGCATTAGCTTAATTCTTTATATGCTTTATATGCCGCTGCTAGAGAGCATGTGTAGGGATACCTAGCTCGCCTTCAATTTATAATATCACTGCTGCGAGAGAGAGCGAAGCCGTCCCGTGACCCGATCCGGGCGCAAAAGAGAGCCGACCACCCTAGCTCATTGCCGGTTTCTCAACCGCGCACATCCGACGCTTCCCTCGTTAAGGGACGATCGCGAGCTTGTCGTGTCCGTGGTCCCGTCCCGCATCAATTTGGTATCAGAGCGAGTTGAGTCTAGGGTGTTTGCATTCAAAAAAAAAAAAGAGTGTCATGTAGTCATTAGTCGGTCTAAGTCGTGTTTAGGATCATCACATTTTTAAAACAACAAAAAGAGTCATTTTTGGGTCGCATACATCCCTTTACTCGGTATATAAAAAGGTGTTGTCCGACCGTTAGGTTACGCCTATCGGGAAGGCCGCACACTTGTGCGAGTGACCTTCGGGTCGATTGTCTCCGCCCCGTACCGAGTCTTGGTTTACGTCTAGGGTCCTTAGTGTGCATTAGTTAGTGCATTCCAACTTTGCATTACTTAGTGTCGTGTCTAGTGTTTTGGTCCGAGTGTCGGCATGGCCATCCACTAGTTTCCCGTGTCCCATGGAGTCCCAAACTCCCGGATGGTGGCGATACTATCTCAAATGGAAGGACCACCCGAACCACCCCACGAGGCCCGAAACCCGGATTTCTACGGGTCCGATGACCCGAGTGTCTATCTAGAATGGGAAGCCATTATGGATGATTACTTCGAGGTGTACATCATGTACGGGCCCATGCAAGTCGATGTTGCCAAAAGGTGACTTTTTGGTGAAGCCGCTGCAACTTGGAGGGACATCAAATATTGGAGGGAGGATAGGAATCTAAGGCCCATCGAGTCATGGTGGGAAATGAAGAGAGTGCTTAGGAGGGCCTACGTTCCCCGCCCACCTACCTCCAACCACGGAGGTCATTCCACTCACCAACCCCACCAACTCACCCACAATCAAGTGGGCCACACCTCTACCCAATCCCACCCCTTCACCGCCGTCCAAGCCCACCAAAGTGACCCCAATCTAGTGGCCCGCCCATGCACCACCAACCAACCTCCCCTTGGCACTCCCATCCCAACCCACTCAAGCACCTCCAACCGAGTGGAAGTCCCGCTTATAACCGAGCCGAGGCCCACACCCGAGCCGAGAGTTAAGGAGCTAGTCCACCCCAAGGTCCCTCCTCCAACCCGCTCCTTAGAGGAAATAAAGAAAATGATTTCGGATTGGTGGGAAAGGACACAAGCTACTCCACCACCCATGGATGCTCCATTGTTATCTACCTCCGGTCTTCATTCGAAACCATCAAAGTGGGAACTACCAAAGCCCGAGCCACCCGTGTTTCTTACGGGAACACTTTACATAGCCGAGCCACTTCTTAGATGGCTCAAGGATGGCTTGGTCCCACATCCCTTCCCGTCCATGGACCCCACCTTACCTTTAGTGCCAGTCAACTCATTCCATACCACCTTTCGATCTCGTCACCATGTTGACACATTGGACGATCTTGTCATGGGATTGGATTCACAATGGGAGTTGACGCACCTTTTGGCCCGAGGCTTTGACCAACCCACTAGTCTTAGCCTCACTCATCCGGCCTTAGGGTCTATTACCTCCGAGTGCATCGTGGGTTGTATCACCACGGAGGTCCTCTTACTCCTTCCCTTACCGGACGAGCCTGAATTCATACCCTTTTGTCCGAGGGAGGAATCATACTTCTTGCCTACGGTCCCCGTCCCACCCATCACAATTCAAGAAGGTGATTATCCACACCTTCAAAACTTCTACACGTGGGACCGTGACTTGTGGGAACCCACCACAAGGGGTCACACATTCTTTGACCCATTTGACCCCTACTCTAGTGGGCCCCGTGACCCATCACTTCCCTCATACCTTATCGGGGAAGTCCACTTTCATACCCCTTTCCTACGGGCCGGGTCCTCCATACCCACCAAGCCCGTCCACGATACACCTCCACCCAGCTCTTCCACACCCGGCTTTCCTAGCCCTCTCAAGTCTCCCAAATCCAAAGGGCCGTCCATGCATGACTGGGTCATACTTGGACATTTAGGTGTACCTCATGCCACCCATCTCCGGTTACATAACATGCATGCATGGCACACATTCGGGTGTCCTGGTCCGCCGTCACCCATGTACGGGTCGGACTAACATTAGGTGTGTCTAGGGTCATAGTTGAGTCAGTGTGTTTTCTTTGTGTGGTTTGTTTGTGTGGTGATTTTGAGTCGATTGTTTGTGTGATTTTCATTCATGTGTCAGTGCATGGTGAGTCTGCATGTGTCTTGTGCAAGCTCGTGTCGTTCTCTTATGAGTGTGAAGCGAGTCGACTCACTTGATGAGTATGGGATCGGTTTTACTTCTATACCCGGATCAGTCACCTATAGGGACTCAGCGGTGATTCCTAGTGAGTCTTCGAGCTGTTTCCTTCCTTTGAGAGTGCCCCTTCGGAGTGACCACCTTTAGCCATAGCAGTGCGCATATCGAGTATATATGGAATGAGCAGGTGCCGATCACTTGGAGTGGAGCATACCCGCGCTACTTAGCACGGTGACAGATCCGCCGGAGTACCGGAGCAGCCATACCCCTACTCGACGGGGTCGAGTTCCTCCCACCCGGGGAGAATTGATGGGGCATCAAAGGCGATTTCCATACACGGGTGAAGTGTATTTGTGTGTTATGGCTTGTATAAGATTGTAATTGTGTAATTTCTTTCTTTTGGGCTCCTTGTAAGGCTTATATCAAGCCAATGGGCCATTTGTTATGTCAAGTCCATTACTAGGTTACCTTAGTAGAGTCCATTAGGAGTGATTATCATATTGGACCTTATGCCACCCTTATGGACCATAAGAGCCATTTAAGGCCCAATTGGGCCACTCCCTCTCATGGGCTATCTAGATGGGAGAACCCATGGACCAAGCATGGGTGTGGATTGGGTTGGCTGGCCTTGGACCAGCCTAGGCCCAAGAGAGGCCCATGAAGGGGGCGCCCCCTCTTTTGGCCTTATTAGGCTAGTTAGGTGGTGTTTGAATGGATCTAGTCCAAGGTTGAATAAGCATGGTCAAATTAGATTAAACTAATGTATTAAAAGTGTGATTCACATTGTATCCCAGCCCTTCAATCCTAACCCCTAGATCCAAGGGTTGAGGTTGAGTTTGGTTGGCATCCTATATAAGGTTGTATTTTTCATATTGAAGGAATTAATGAAGGAAAAAAAGGCATTTGCCCCCAATTGGATCTTGCGCCCCTCCCCTCTCTCTCCCTGGTTCCTCCACCTCCAGCCCCCTTTCTAGAGTGTAATCCCTTCCCCCTTGATCCCCTCCAGCATCTGAAGCAACTCCGGTGATCGCCGCCGCCATCGTCTCGCCGCCGACGCGTCGTCGCCAACGGTTTCGGTGTTCTGTCCACTCAGGACAGACCCTTCTTCTCCGAATTCCTGCTATCACTCCCTTCGTCTTCTGAAGCTCAAAATTTCAGGGTTGGTTCCCCTCTAGAACCCTTATCCCCACAAAAAAAATCACGTCAAAATTCATCCTTTAGCTATTTTTTGATTTTCGTCCAAGTCCAAGTTCCAGATCTGTCCTGGTTCTATTTATTGTTCACCTGCTCTGAGTTTACCCCATTCGAACCATCTTTTGATTTTTTTTGGGTCACCCAAATTTACTGGGAGTTCTGTCCACATCCCTCTACCACCGGGAATTTTCTTAATTTTTGGTTCACCCTCCAAGTATTTTACAAAATTCGTCCAAGTTCCCAAGAACAGTTTACCCACAGTTTCCCAGATCCGACCCAGGTCTAATAAAAAATCCCATAAAATCCATTTCGTCTCCAATCAGAAAACCAATAATAGTCCCGGATTCCTCTCTCAGAGACCTTCAACTTTGCTGAAGAAATCATTTCCAGATTCGGAGGTCTTCTCCCCGGTCAACGTCGATCTTCAGAGAAGTCAGAACCTGCCCCTGCAGTTCTGGCCAGATTCCAGCAAGCTTGTAAAATACATGATCAGAAATACAGATCTGATTATTTTTTTTGAAGACCCCTACGTCGAAGTATTCTGAGTCAGCTTTCCAACGGCGCTAACCTCGTCGCATTCCGACGACGGGGCTGATCGCAGCAGCAGTTTTCTCCGAGTCGCGCGCCTGCAAACAGAACTTTCAGGTTCGTGGCCGAGTTCCCGGCGAGCGTCGTCCGAGGGCCGCCCGGCGTCCGGCGGTCGTTCCAGCAGCTCGCCATCCCAGGGGAACGCTTTCCAGGTGTCTCCACAGTAGAGGAGTCATCAGGCCCCACACGACCCCTCCGGTCAATACGTGGGCCCCCACTAGCACGAGTACGCGTGAAGCCGAAGCATTGCCCGAAACCGCCCGTCAACCCGAACTTGGTCCTCCCGGGCCCACTTGTGTCGCCCTTTACCTCCCTGCGTGGAGTGGGCTTATTTGTACTGCTGTAAACATAATGTACTAAGTTCCCGGGAGTACGAGCTTCGGCCGGGTGCCATCTTCGCCACGCCGAGAGCGTGGAGGTATCGCCTTCACCCTTACACTTGGCATTAGCTTAATTCTTTATATGCTTTATATGCCGCTGCTAGAGAGCATGTGTAGGGATACCTAGCTCGCCTTCAATTTATAATATCACTGCTGCGAGAGAGAGCGAAGCCGTCCCGTGACCCGATCCGGGCGCAAAAGAGAGCCGACCACCCTAGCTCATTGCCGGTTTCTCAACCGCGCACATCCGACGCTTCCCTCGTTAAGGGATGATCGCGAGCTTGTCGTGTCCGTGGTCCCGTCCCGCATCATGTCTTGAGGAATAACAAATCACTTTCCCATTTTGCATAAGAACGCATCCTAGGCCAATGCCAGATGCATCTGTATATACTTCAAATCCACCACCCTCAGTCGGCAGTGTTAAAATTGGTGCGATAGTGAGGTGATCCTTAAGAGTTAGGAAACTCTCCTCATAGTCCTTCGACCATATGAAAGGATTTTCTTTTCTTATAAGTCTAGTTAAAGGAATAGCGATCTTATAGAAATCCTTAATAAATCGCCTATAATAACCAGCCAGTCCCAGAAAGCTTCTTACTTCTGACATAGTTGTTGGTCGGCTCCAATTCTTGACAGCTTCTACTTTAGAAGGATCCATAGCGATACCTTCCTATATTTGACACCAAGAAAGGAAAACCTTGGAAGACCAGGTTTCCAAAAAGAGATAATCCGGTTGCGGCAATTGATGTAAGCATCATGGTCTACAAGCCAATCTACACCTAGAATAGCATCGTAACCCTCTGAAGAGGCGAGATCTCGCGCTGGATCCTGAGCGGGCTGTGGATCACCAGAAGATGAATCTGCAAGAGAGGGAAACGTATCAGAGGGCCCAGGGGATCTCCCTGCGTTAAAACCCTCCGATGGCTAAGTCAGTAGAGCTATGGTGGAAGCGATAATGTGGGGAGGAGAGAGCTGATGCGCGAGAATCCTCTCCACCAAAGGGTGAAGCGAGTCGTGCTCAGGAGCTTAGGGTGTGTGAATGCCTTGTTTCTCTTACCTTCTTCCGGAGGGTATCCCTTGCTTAAATAGTGCGCCGCCTTCAGGAGTCCTGTAAGCTGAGGGGTTTCCGGCGGGAGTTACGTCTTTAACGGGGGCTTTCATGGCCTGATCGTGGGAACGTTATCCCCTTGGAGTCCGGCGGCTCCCCTGACTCTCCCGCTGGCGGAGGACTCTGAACGGCTGCACCTGCGGATTAATCAACCGGCCTTACCGAGCTTCGGGGATGCTAGCTCATGTCCGAGCGATAGGCATGGCCCGGCGAGGGTGGGGTCGGATAGGTCGGCTGGAGCCTATCTCTCTCGGACGGGGAGAGGGCTTTAGGCCGGACCTTCCTTGGGACCTGACCGTTGTCTCGGGCCCTCCGAGCCTAGAAGGCCGCCGGGGAGAGTCAGTTCCTCGAGTCTTATTTATTGGGCTTTTCTTCCCTAAGTGGGCCCTGTGGGCTATCACTCGGGCGGGCTCGCCTGGTTGGACCTTGTGGGTCTTGTTGGGCTGCCTTTGTGGTGGGCTGCAGAAATCCCCCTCTCCACTTGTCCCCCTTCTACTCCCGAGCCAAGGAGGCTCGGATGAGTAGTTTTTCGAGGCTTTGGACCGGCGTGGCTCAGGTGGGTGGAATTCCGTTGGCGTTATGGAGCCGCTTATAGCGGTCGCCGAGGCCCGTAATGATGATCCTAACGGATTCGAAACGAAGGGGCCCCCCTTTTTCTCGGAGCACGGAACGGCGCGCCACCACCCTCAGGGGTTTTTAGGGGGCGATGTTCATCGTTCTAGGCTTCCAAGGTTTTAGGCTTTCCTTGCTTCTTGATGCGCCGTGAGAGCACAGCGGAGACGCGGAGCCTTGCCGTGGCATTCGAGGAGTAGGCGAGGATAACCGCAGAGGCGGTCCGGCAACTTCCTTCTCCCCCGGAGTCTTCGAGCTCGTACGAGGGATCTCCTCCCGACTCGACGACGGATCAGAGTCCGGAGCTTGTGCTGGTGAGGCGGGAACCCGTCCCCAACTGTAGTGAGTTGGGGGAAGCGGAGGTGCGGAGGCTGGAGCATCGTTTCCGCCTGCCTCTCAGATACAGCTTTGTTGCCGCCACTCCGTACGAGACGAGTCTGGATGATCATGATGAGCACATTTGCACCTTCCTTCTGGCTTGGAAGAGTGGATTTCGGCTCCCTTTCTATCCTTTCGTGCTGCAGCTTCTTAATTTTTTCCGGTTGGCGCCTATTCAGTTGGTGGCCAATTCATATCTGCTGCTCTCGGCCTTCCGGATTCTTTGTCGTCAGCATGACATTTTTCCTTCCTTGGACCTCTTCCATTTCTTTTTTGAGTTGAAAGCGCACCTGCCGGCGGGAAAAGGCTTCTACTTCATCCAGGCGCGGAGGAATAGGAGCTGCATCTCGCTTGCGGCGAAGGACTCCTCGCACAAAGGGTGGAAGACCCAATTCTTCTGGGTGAAGGCGGTGGCGATGGACGAGATCTGGAGATGCCGGACCTCGCCCAACTTTCACCCGAATCTGCCCCCTCGCCAGGAGGAGTTCTCTCCCCACGTGGAGCAGCAGGCTGCCCGTCTGCTGGAGAACCGTCAATCGACCGAGGAGCTGGTGACGTCGGAGAACATCGAACGGTGTCTTCTCTCGCGGTTGATGTCGACAGGTACAGCTCTTGAGGCTCTTTTTCGGGGGTGGTAGCTCTTTTCCTCCTCCTGACCGGGACTTCTTCTTGTTGCAGACGTGAGGCGGGAGCCTCTGGAGGAGGCGGCCGAGGTCATCGATCTAGGAGATGACTCGGCAGCCGATGAGCCTGATGCCCCGGTGGGTCGCGTCCATGCCCGAGATAAGGGCAAGGGGGCGGCCCCCGAGGGGTCTTCTCGATCGATCGGCCTGAAGCGCAAGGATCCCCTGGCGGGGAAACTGCGGGAGGCCGCGAAGGCCAGGAAAAGGGCCAAGAAAGCCAGTTTTCCTACCACCATCGGGGGCGATTCTAGCTCGGCGGCGCTCCCCCCTCGGGGGTAGGATGGGGCCGACCCCTCCGGGCTGGCTCTCCCATCCGCCGGGCGAGAGGGGGCCGAGGAGACCAGGGGCCCCGCAGAGGGAGGTGATGGGTCGGCTCTCCCCTCCGTGGGGGCAGAGGGGGCCGGTGCCGGTGTGGCCGGCGCTGGGACCGAGGGATTGGTCGGCGCGGATGGGGGTTCGCCCGCGAGGGTGTCGCAACCCCAAGTGCCTGCAGTTTCTGGTGCGGTTGATCTCGCGGCGCCGGTCGAGGGTGGGGGTTCGCCCGGGGAGGCGTCGCAACCCCAACCGACCGTGGCGCGCGGGGCGGTCAGCTTCGCTGCCCGAACAGGGTCTTCTGGCTGGGTGCCCAGGGTGGAGCGGTCCCCTTTGCCGGAACCTCTGGATAGGCTCGGTATCTCGAGCGACTTGTACCGGTTCTACCGGTCGATCGCCGAGAGGGGGGGAGAAAGGTGCAACACTCCCACCGGGGTCCTTGATGTCTTGATGGAGGGCGGCCTGGTCATAGCTCGGACAGCGGCCGTGATGGCAGAGGCGCACACCCGGACAGAGGCGGAACGGTCGAGGCTCACCTGGACCCTTGGTGGATGCGAGGGGAAACTAGCCCGGCTCGAGGGGGAGCATGAGGGGCTCCGGCGGGAGTTCCTCGCATTCAGGGAGTTGGCGCGGTCGAGCCGACGGGAAGCCGAGGCACTGGCCGAGCAGCTAGCCAGGGCCCAAGAATCGCTCGAGAGGAAGAGCAAACGTCTAGAAGATGAGCGTCAACATGACATTGAGCTGGATGGCCTCTGGGAGCGTGAGCGTGCCGAGCTGCAGGATCGGGAGGAGGACGCGGAGCGCCTTCGCGCTGAGGCCGAGGCGGACCGAGCCCGGGCGGAGGGTCGGACGATCGAAGCCGAGCGGAGGATGACCGAACTAGAGGAGCGTCTGGCGAGGGCAGAAGAGCGTGCGGCCGAGGCGGAGCGGGCTCGGGACGGGCAGGTCGAGGCGGAGGCGATCGAGCGCTACAAAGGCTCGAAAGCTTACTCGGCCGACCTGATTGAAGCTGCCCTACCCTACTACGAGGTAGCGCTCCGCCGGGGTGCTCGAAAGGGATTCAGGCGGGGCTATCGCCGGGCGATGAGCTATGCCAATGAGCACCTTGCCGGGGGTGATTTTCCTTACGGCCAGAGTTATGACTCGGATGAGTCAGTTTCCAGCTCCTCATCCTCGGCCGGGGAAGAACCGGAGGAGTCACCTCCAGCGGGGTCACCAACTCCGGAGGCTCCAGGAGGGCTCACGACCGGGACAGTTCTCGCACAGGCGAGGTCAGTGTCCGGGCCGGCCGTCACCGAAGGTAACGGGGGTGACGCGTCCCCTACTGCTGTTCCTGAGCTTCAAAGTGGGCCCGAGGCCTGATGTATTTTGCTTTATTTTGCCCCTTCTCCTTTTTGTCTATTTTTCCTTCTGTAAGAGGACTTCTTTATGGGAGGCAATAAAGGACTTACTTTGTTTGATCGCTATCCTTGCCGTGATTTGGCTGGCGTATCGGGGGCAGTTGGAAGGTGCCGATATTTTCTGCACCGTTTTCGCATGCCGATTCGGGAGACTTCTGGCGGGGCGTCCTTTCATTCCACCATGCTTTGAAAGTCGAGGCGCTTCGCGAATCCCGCTAGGGCGGGGGCCGAGGAATTGGAGGTGACCTTCCAGGGGAGGTCCTGTAGCGTGTTTTCGAGGGGGGAGTCATTTAAGGCGCGTGGCCTCCCTTGGCCTATAAAAAGGACCGAAGGGTGCTCCTTCCCTTTTAACACTTAGGACTCTCACCGGCGGTCTGCTCTTGTTCCCTCATTTTCACTCTGCGTTGCGCCGCCGCGATCGGAGCATGGAGGACCCTTCAGAAGATGACGCCGCAGACGACGGGGAGCGGCCGGTTCCAGCTATCCTGGAATATCGGTCGGGTCCCACGGTCGCCGCGCGTGCATGAGACGGGTCCGACGGTCGCCGCGCAGATCTGGAGAGGGCTTCGACGTGCGAGGGCACGCCGTTTGCCTCCTCTTGGCTCCGGCGAGGCTTCCGGGCGGACGCCGAGATGGAGGGCAGATGGGGGAGTTAGGGATGCCGGCCGCCATTCCCCTCCGTGGGAGGGGAGGAGGCGGCTCCAGTTCCTTCCTCACCCCTGTCCGCAGCCTCTTTCTCTCTCTTTTGTTCATCATTTCTTTCACTCTTCGGGGGCTGCTTGCTTTCTGTTCGCCTCCAAAGAGTTGGTAGTTTGGCAGAGAGGAGACCTTCACGGCGCTCCTTTTTCCAGGTTGTTGCCAACTTGGAAGGTAGCCTTCCTCGCGTGAAAGGTGGCCTTCTCCTTGCTGTCCCTCTGTCACCCTTGTCACGGTCCACCCGAGCCAACTGGGTCGACCATCTCTTGTCCGAGCCAATTTCTACGCGAGGCAGAGTTAGTGGCTGGATGCGAGAAGGTCAAGACCGGGTCGGCCGGGCGATGGCCATCTGCCGTGGTGTTAGATGGATTTTTGCTTTTCACTATGTAATGTACTGGCAGTTGCCTTTCTGATGTACCAACAGTTATCTTGAATGAATGCAAAAAAAGGGGGTTTTATTTTACCCGATTTGTTGATACAGTTTTCAGAAATAAAATCTGCGTAGTGTGGTTGCGTTCCATGTCCGGGGAATGGGTTCCCCTTCCATTGTGGCTAACCTGTACGCACCTTTCCTGAGCATCTCGATCACTCGGTAGGGGCCTTCCCAGTTGGGGGATAGCTTGCTCGCCGCCTCCAGTGGTCGAGAGGCTTCGGTCTTCCCGAGGACGAAGTCCCCTGGTCGGAATTGTCTGCCTCAGACCTTGGTGTTGTAGTACCGAGTGAGGCGGCACTGGTATTCCGTAGCTCGGACGTTCGCGATCTCTCGGAGTTCGTCTGCCAGGTCGAGGTTCTCGAGCAACTTCTGCTCGTTTGCCTCGGGCGAAAAGCTGATCACTCAGAGAGACGGATTGGCGATCTCTAACGGAACGACAGCTTCGGTGCCATATACCAGCTGAAAAGGGGTCTCACCGGTTGCCGTCCTGGGGGTCGTTCGGTGCGACCATAGTACGCTAGGCAGTTCCTCGAGCCAGCTACCCTTAGCCTTGCCGAGTCTGGTTTTTATGCCCTTCAAGATGGTATTGTTGGCATTTTCAACCAGCCCGTTGGCCTGAGGGTGGGCGACTGAAGTGAAGTGGTTGCGGATATTTAGGTCGGCGCATCTGTCTCGGAAGTACCGAGAGTCGAATTGCCGCCCGTTATCGCTCACTATCACTCGGGGGATGCCAAAGCGACAGATGATCGATTTCCAAACGAAGCCCCAGACTACTGTCTCGGTGATCCTTGCTGTAGCTTCTGCCTCGATCCACTTGGTGAAGTAGTCGATGGCGATGATGATAAACTTCTTCTGGGATTGAGTGATGGGGACATCACCTCCCATGCCCACCTTCACAGCTCGTCTCCTCGCCCCGGTTGCATCTGGCATGGTTTAGTCATTTAATTTTGAGTCCTATGTAATTTTACTTGAGTCATTTGATGTAATTTGCATTTTATTTGAGTCATGTCCCTAGGTCTTGCATTTATTTTCCTATGTTTGAGTGTCATTAGAGTGTGTAATGTGCTAATTGGGCCCATTTCTTCGGGCTTGGCCCAATGAGCTCCCCTACCCCTTCGGTTATTCGTCAATGAGTCTTTTGTCAGGGTCTTATTGTAAAATGTGGGTTTCCTATATATAGGGCCCCATTTCCTTCATTTGGAGGTAATGAATCAATCAATGAAAAAATTGCCATTTGAGAGTCCAAAGCTTAGTTTAGTGGAGTGATTCCAACATTTTTTGGGTGAGAAACCCTAGGGGAGAGATTCCCCACCCTTCCCTCTCTTAATCCCTCTTTTTCACTCCACTTTCTCTCTCCTCATCACCCAATTTCGAATTTTCTTCTCTCTCCTCCCTTCCCAACCACCTCAACCCCCACCTACCATCATTAAAGCCCTCCACTTCCCCATGGCCTCCATTACTCCACCCCCCTAGTCCCAAGGAGATCCCTCACCATTCCAACACCACTTTCCCCATTCCAACACAATCAACCCCTTCCCCACACAACCCCACAACTTCCAATGCCATTTCAAATTTGAAATCCACCCTTCCCTCCACTCACTTGTGCCCCCCTCACCTTCTCCTCTCACCCACCTTCCCAAATTCGTAGCTCCTCCTCCCACCACCTGTTAGACCCCCTTCCAGACCCCATTCTTCCCTTCCCCCACCTTAGAACACCCCCTCCTAGACCCCCTCACAGCCCGGGCTTTCCCCACACTCATCCACCCCCATTTCCCCTCCCATATACCCCATTCCCCCCCATCATCATCAACCTACAGCTCTCAACTGAAGATCTACAGTAGACCAGTAACTTGCAGCGGCCACCACGACCTCCTCCGGACGAGTCTGAAGACCCAATAGCCATCGTCGGAAGCGTCTGCCAGTCGCCTTCGCAACCGAAGTGGTTTTGTCTTCTTCCGATCTCCGAGTCGTCCAGGAGCTCCATTCTCCCACAGCTGCACGGTTCTGCCTCGGCTGAGGACCTGAGCCGGCTTAGAAGCTCTCCCACGACCAGCCCCGAAGGAATCAGTCCTCAAGTCCTTCTTCAAAGTTCTTCATCGGTCTGTCTACTTTCAGAATCAAGAAGCGGAAGCCCATTCAGCATCCGGGAACAGAAGTTACCAATTTTCTTCCATGGTGGCGCGGCTCTGCCTTCCCCAGTCTGCAACGACACCTCCTCACTCTTCTGGCTCCACAGATCGTCTCCGTTCTCTTCTGGTGTCCCCGTTTCTTTTGCTGCAAAGAGGACTCACCCACGGTTCTAACGGCCTGACGGCATCAAATTTGGAGTTCAGGAGCGGCCAGGACAGCCTCTGCATCCTACTATTGGTGACCTGCCCCTGCTAGTCCGAGAAACAGAGGCCATGTTCAAGCTTCTGCCCCGACCTGCAGCGACTCCAGAAGAAATTACAAAAATTCTGAGGCATTCCCCTTCCTATTACGAAGATTTCGCCGCTAGTGTCACCATCAGAAAAATTCCTGAACAAGATCTACAACAGCAACACCGACCCTCTGTCCTGGTTCGCAGACAGCAGGCAGATTCGGCGTCCACCCTTGTTCCTCGTTCTTTGCTTTGGTTTCCCCACCCCGCTTGGCCGGCTGAAGGCCCCTCCCTGCGTGGAGGTAGTATTGATGTAATATCATTAACCCCCACCCCAAGTTCCCCCTCCTGCGAGAGGTGCAGTGGTGTACTTTTTTTGGGCAGGTCAAGCAACACCGCCGCGGCGTGTGGGGATCCACTCGCCTCCCCGCTCGCCCTCGTCTCCGACCGGGACCGGTTTCTTCAAACCGGTCGAGTAAGTGCTCAAACCTTCACTCCACTTAGTGCTTGTCTTTCAATATTAGTTCTTAATTCCGCTGGTTATGCGAGTGAGAGCCCGGTCCTCAAGCCCCATTGTCTTGAGTGATCACCGTGGGAAGAGTGCAACCGTTGCCGTTGGCACTTTATTGGCCCCCTTGATTTGGGTACCCATACCCATTGGGAATCATTCTTGGCCTTGCTGGCCCTCTACCAGCAAGGGCCCAACCCCACATCCTCCCCTTGGCATTGCCAAGTCACCCCGGGCTTGGGTGAGTGACGATAGAGCGGTGGCCCAACTTGGCCCGTTTTGAATGCGATTGTGCTTGCTTCCATTAGGTCCAAGGTTGTGTCACATCAAGTGGTATCAGAGCAAGTCTTTGATTTGTTCTCACAAGTCAAGTCCATGGGCACGCTTGCATTAGAGTTCTCATCGGATCGTTCTATGCATTATCCACCTCCCATTGTCATTGAGTCTACCGACCAAAAGGCCCCAATTCCCATCATATCCCAAGCATACCTACCTAATGGGAGCCCCACAGAAATTGACTTCATCGACATGGAAGAAGATAATTGGGTATCCCCCGAAATTGTAGCCACCCTCTCTACGACTGGACAAATTGTGCACAACGGAGACCTAGTCTTCGTTGAATTCCATAAATGGTTCGGGAAGACTAAGTATTTGGATGGGGCTTGGTGTCAAAAGGGAACATTGGCGGGTCCATGTATAATCCTAGGTAAGAAATGGTTAGATGAAAGGAATGCCGACATCAACCCAACACGTCGACTTGCCTAGTGCATCCGCCACACCTTTCGGGAACCTTTAAATTCAACAACCTTTTATTCTCCCACCCGCGGGAATCCCACCCTTGTTCACCACCCCGGGTGCACCATACTCGGCCATCATCACCCCACCATCAAAGAACCTTCCCACTCCATTAGTTTTGGAAGAAGTAGTCCACCCGCTTTGCCACATGAAGACAAATATCCCTCGGGAACCTATCCCCTCCATAGAGAGCTCCCATGTCCCAATTGAAGAGGAAGCCTCGCACAAGGATCTTCACCCTACACCACCCCCTCTAGATAAGGCTGAATTCATCTTAGAAGAGTCCCTTGTTAGGTGGCTAAGGGAGAGCCTAATTAGAGAGACCTCGACCCATGTTTGCCCTCCCATAGAACAAAATTTTCCCCTAGTGCCCCTCTTCTCCTATCACACCACAATCCAAGCATCCTATCAAGTGGAGACCTTAGAGGATTTTCTTAGGGGCTTAGCATGGCAAATTGAGTTCACTAGCATGTTGACCCCTATGGCCGAACAACCTAGGAGCCTTAGCCTCCTACACCTATGCATAGGGTCTATCACCTCGGTTTGCACCAATGGTTGCTACACTAGCGACCTCCTTCTATTCCTCCCTACACCGGATGAGCCCAACCTTCTCCTCGATTTAGAGCTTCTTATCTCGGGTAGAAAGCCAAGCCCTCCACTCATGGCCGACCCACTTGTCAAGAACATTGGCCCAACTATCATAGGGAAGGATGACTTAGCACCTTTTAAGGATCTTGAGGACATGGAGTTCCTCCCCCTAAGTGACCTATTTTATGATCCATATGATCCCTTCCAATGGGAGTCAAGGGACTCATATGACCCAACCATCTTACCAACCACCCACCCTTTCCTACCCTCACCCACCATATTGGGCCAAACCCACCTCATCCATGACCCGGGTTGCACCTTGGGAGCCATAACCTTGGACCATATATCCCTAGGTAATAAGGTGGTGCCCCACCCCATGATGACCACCTTCTTAGATCCATTCGATCCTTTCCAATGGGAGTTCAAGGGTTGTCCCACACCTATACACATGGAAGTCACTTTTGGGAAAATTATGCATGTGTCTAGGCTTTCCACCCCCTTTGGCATGAACACTATGTTGGGTCCATTCATTCATATCACCCACATGTCTAGTAGAAGGCATGAGTGGGCCACATTCGGATGTCATGGTCCTCCTTCATTCATCATGGATCGTAAGCATGTCAAAAGCATCTACGGATGTCCGGGCCTCCCCACATTCATCACCACTTTGCATGATAGGTTCACCTACGGGTGCCCCGGCCCACCCAGGCCCACCAAAGTCTACATGACAACATTGCATGATAAGTCCACATATGATTACCCCGGCCCTCCAAAATCCATCAAAGTCTTCTTGGCATCAAAGCATGATCGGTCTACTTTTGGTTGCCCAGGTCCACCCATCACCCCTAGAATGTCAACATTCACAAAATTGCATGAAAGCCTTTGCAAGCACATAAGCAAAAAGAATGAGGCTTATAAGAGGCGGGCCGACTCTCATCGGCGTCACCAAGACTTCCATGAGGGTAACTTTGTGATGGTAAGGACTGAGAGGTTCTCCCCGGGAGCCATCTCCAAATTGAGGCCACGTGGGGCTGGTCCCTTCCAGGTCCTGAGGCGCATTGGTGCAAATGCCTATGAGTTAGATCTCCCCGAGGAGTATGAATAAGTCCCACATTCAATGTTGCCGACCTAGTGTCATATAAGGGACCCACGGTGGTACCTAGTGAGGAGATTGAGCCTACGTCTTCCCTTGAGAGAGCACCCACCCGTGAGGAGAGACCACCAGCCAAGAGAGCCCAGCGTGAACAAATTGAACAAATATTGGATGAACAAGTCACTACCACTCGGAGCAAGGTATACGAGCGCTATCTCGGCAGGTGGATGGATCGGTCTCGTTCGGAAGGCTTGAGGGCAGTACCACTTCTACACCCTCCAAGGAGGGAAGGACACTTACTCGACAGAGTCGAGTTCTCCGCACCCCGGGAGTATGATGGGGACATCACCTCCCATGCCCACCTTCACAGCTCGTCTCCTCGCCCCGGTTGCATCCGGCATGGTTTAGTCATTTAATTTTGAGTCCTATGTAATTTTACTTGAGTCATTTGATGTAATTTGCATTTTATTTGAGTCATGTCCCTAGGTCTTGCATTTATTTTCCTATGTTTGAGTGTCATTAGAGTGTGTAATGTGCTAATTGGGCCCATTTCTTCGGGCTTGGCCCAATGAGCTCCCCTACCCCTTCGGTTATTTGTCAATGAGTCTTTTGTCAGGGTCTTATTGTAAAATGTGGGTTTCCTATATATAGGGCCCCATTTCCTTCATTTGGAGGTAATGAATCAATCAATGAAAAAATTGCCATTTGAGAGTCCAAAGCTTAGTTTAGTGGAGTGATTCCAACATTTTTTGGGTGAGAAACCCTAGGGGAGAGATTCCCCACCCTTCCCTCTCTTAATCCCTCTTTTTCACTCCACTTTCTCTCTCCTCATCACCCAATTTCGAATTTTCTTCTCTCTCCTCCCTTCCCAACCACCTCAACCCCCACCTACCATCATTAAAGCCCTCCACTTCCCCATGGCCTCCATTACTCCACCCCCTAGTCCCAAGGAGATCCCTCACCATTCCAACACCACTTTCCCCATTCCAACACAATCAACCCCTTCCCCACACAACCCCACAACTTCCAATGCCATTTCAAATTTGAAATCCACCCTTCCCTCCACTCACTTGTGCCCCCCCTCACCTTCTCCTCTCACCCACCTTCCCAAATTCGTAGCTCCTCCTCCCACCACCTGTTAGACCCCCTTCCAGACCCCATTCTTCCCTTCCCCCACCTTAGAACACCCCCTCCTAGACCCCCTCACAGCCCGGGCGTTCCCCACACTCATCCACCCCCATTTCCCCTCCCATATACCCCATTCCCCCCCATCATCATCAACCTACAGCTCTCAACTGAAGATCTACAGCAGACCAGCAACTTGCAGCGGCCACCACGACCTCCTCCGGACGAGTCTGAAGACCCAAGAGCCATCGTCGGAAGCGTCTGCCAGTCGCCTTCGCAACCGAAGTGGTTTCGTCTTCTTCCGATCTCCGAGTCGTCCAGGAGGTCCATTCTCCCACAGCTGCGCGGTTCTACCTCGGCTGAGGACCTGAGCCGGCTTAGAAGCTCTGCCACGACCAGCCCCGAAGGAATCAGTCCTCAAGTCCTTCTTCAAAGTTCTTCATCGGCCTGTCTACTTTCAGAATCAAGAAGCGGAAGCCCATTCAGCATCCGGGAACAGAAGTTACCAATTTTCTTCCACGGTCGCGCGGCTCTGCCTTCCCCAGTCTGCATCGACACCTCCTCACTCTTCTGGCTCCACAGATCGTCTCCGTTCTCTTCTGGCATCCCTGTTTCTTTTGCTGCAAAGAAGACTCATCCACGGTTCTAACGGCGCTGACGGCATCAAATTTGGAGTTCGGGAGCGGCCAGGACAGCCTCTGCATCCTACTGTTGGTGACCTGCCCCTGCTAGTCCGAGAAACAGAGGCCCTGTTCAAGCTTCTGCCCCGACCTGCAGCGACTCCAGAAGAAATTACAAAAATTCTGAGGCATTCCCCTTCCTGTTACGAAGATTTCGCCGCTAGTGTCGCCATCAGAAAAATTCCTGAGCAAGATCTACAACAGCAACACCGACCCTCTATCCTGGTTCGCAGACAGCAGGCAGATTCGGCGTCCACCCTTGTTCCTCGTTCTTTGCTTTGGTTTCCCCACCCCGCTTGGCCGGCTGAAGGCCCCTCCCTGCGTGGAGGTAGTATTGATGTAATATCATTAACCCCCACCCCAAGTTCCCCCTCCTGCGAGAGGTGTAGTGGTGTACTTTGTTTGGGCAGGTCAAGCGACACCGCCGCGGCGTGTGGGGATCCACTCGCCTCCCCGCTCGCCCTCGTCTCCGACCGGGACCGGTTTCTTCAAACCGGTCGAGTAAGTGCTCAAACCTTCACTCCACTTAGTGCTTGTCTTTCAATATTAGTTCTTAATTCCGCTGGTTATGCGAGTGAGAGCCCGATCCTCAAGCCCCGTTGTCTTGAGTGATCACCGTGGGAAGAGTGCAACCGTTGCCGTTGGCACTTTGTCGGCCCCCTTGATTTGGGTACCCATACCCATTGGGAATCATTCTTGGCCTTGCTGGCCCTCTACCAGCAAGGGCCCAACCCCACATCCTCCCCTTGGCATTGCCAAGTCACCCCGGGCTTGGGTGAGTGACGATAGAGCGGTGGCCCAACTTGGCCCGTTTTGAATGCGATTGTGCTTGCTTGCATTAGGTCCAAGGTTGTGTCACATCATTGAGCCGTTGGGAATGGCCCAAGGATGTCGATCCCCCACCGAGCGAAAGGGTAGGGCTCGGTCAGGGCGATAAGTTCCGTGGCCGGCTGATGGACCAAATGGTCGAACCGCTGGCAACGGTCGCAATGTTGTGCGTAAGCCATGCAGTCGCGCTGCAGGGTCAGCCACCAGTACCCTTGCCTTAGCAGGATTCTGGCCAGTGACCGACCTCCTGAATGTGCTCCGCACAGGCCTTGATGAATCTCTTCAACAGCTTGGCTTGCTTCGTCGGGACCGAGACAATTCAGAAGGGGCCCGGAGAATGATCTTCGGTAGAGAGCGTTGTCGAGGATGACGAAGCGCCGAGCTTGGTACTTCATTCGGCGGGCTTCCCGAGGGTCGGAGGGCTCCTGGGAGTCCCGTAGCCAGGACAGGTAGGGGGAGCGCCAGTCACCGGGAGTGGCCGAGTCAATGGCGAGGAGCTCCGAGTCTATGCTCGGGCGCTCTAGCTCTTCTAGGAGGACCGATCGTGTACCTTCCGGGTCTAGGGAGGAGGCCAGTCGGGAGAGGGCGTCCGCCCGAGAGTTTTGCTCCCGAGATATTCGGACTACCTCGAACTCCTCGAACTGCTGGGCCAAGCTCCGGACCAACTGGAGATATTTGATCATAGGTGCCTCCCGAGCCTCGTACTCGCCACTGACCTGGCTTGCAACTAGCTGGGAGTCGGTGTGGATCCTGACTCACTCGGCCCCCAACCGTCAGGCCATGCGGGCTCCCGAGATAAGGGCCTCGTACTCGGAAGCATTGTTGGACGCCAGAAAGTTGAACTTTAGGGCGTATTGCAGCTCTATTCCTTCGGGGGACTTTAGGAGGATCCCTGCGCCGCTACCGACCAAGTTGGACGATCCATCGACGAACAACTCCCAGGTTAGCCCGGTTGCCGTCGGAGGCCTGTCCTCGACCGGAACGGTGCTCTCGGCGATGAAGTCGGCGAGTGCTTGTCCTTTGATAGCTGATCGCGGCCGATACGAGATGTCGTAGGCCCCGAGCATGATGGCCCATTTAACGAGTCACCCCGAGGCTTCGGGATGGGCCAGAATCTTCTTCAGTGGCTCGTCCGGGCGTGCGCCTCCGCTGCTGTACGGGTCTCACGGTGGTATCGAGGTTGAGCTTGTGCATCACAGTTTCCTCTGGTATACCAGGGAGTTGATCATCGGACCAAGCGAAGACCCGAACATACTCAGAAAGAAACTCCTTGTATTGCTGCTATTCCTCTAGTGGTAGGTCGGCGCCGATCCTTACTCCTAGGGCCGGGTCGTCGTTCAGGAATACCGTTAATAATTCGCCACCGAGCTCGGTGGTCACGGCTCTTCCTTCGACTCCCCTGGGGCCCTTATCCTTCCCGTCCGGCCTTGAGGCTTCCACCGAGATGTTGTAGCACCTTCTAGCTGTGGCCTGGTTACCTCGGACTTCCCCCAACCTATTTTTGGTGGGAAACTTCATTTTTTGGTGATAGGTAGATGGTACGGCCTTTATTCGGCTGAGAATTTTTCGGCCGAAAATGGCGTTGTACGCTATCATACCTTTAATCACTATGAAGTCCACTATGACCGTAACGGTTTTGGGTGGGGTGCCGGTAGTGACCGACAGGCTTAGGGCTCCCTCGGGGTAGGTGGCCAGGCCATTAAACCCGCAAAGGGGCGTTCGGATCGGGCGGAGCTTGGACGGGTCTTCCCCCATCTTGAGAAAACAGTCATAAGATAATACATCGGGGGCGCTCCCATTATCAACCAAAATCCTGTCTACATTACAGTGATTTATCATGGCCGAGATAACGAGGGCATCGTCATGCGGGGTGCTCAGCCCTTCCAGGTCTTGGTCGGAGAAGACTATGACCTGGGGCTCCATCGGCGGGCCTCTGGGGGGCTCGAAGGCTCGGCTAGCTCGCTCGGCATGACGTTTCCTTCCTCGACTGGTGTCGCCGCCCGATGCCGCTCCTCCGGAGATGACGTTGATGTGGACCCCTCGGGGGGCGTTGTCGATCTCCTCTGCGGCGTCTCGGTCTTCTTTGTGCCCGGTCGTGAACCGGGCTAGATGCCCCAGACGGATGAGGCGCTCGATCTCGTCCTGGAGCTGATGGCAATCTCCGGTGTGGTGCCCGTGGTCGTCGTGGAACAGGCAATGCTTGTCCCGCTTGCGGTTCTTCGACCTCATTGGCTCGGGCTGGCGGAGAAGTCCCGAGTCTTTGATGTCTTCATAGATCTCGTAGACTGGCGCGGTCAAGGGGGTGTACCGCTCGTACTTTCTCTTGCGCTCTCCTTCTCGATCGCGCTTCTTACCCGAGCCAGGACTTGGCTCGGAGGTCCGCTTGTTGTCCCCCTCCCGACCCGAGCCGGTTGCGTCTCGGCAGGCACTGAGTACTTCTTCGCACTCGGCGTGGCGCAGTGCCAGAGTCACTAGCTCGGCAAGGGTCGAGGGAGGGTGGAGGACAAGCTCGCTGCGGAGATTCTCGTCCCGGGTGCCCCCGGTCAGTGCGGTTGTGACTGAGGCCACATCCAGGCGGGGGATCCTGAGGGCTTCCGATTTAAATCGGTGGACGTAAGTCCGGAGCCTCCCCCCTTGCACCTGTTTGAGGGCCAGGAGCCCCGCTACTGACCTTGGGGGGGCGCTGTAGACACGCCAAAATTGACGTTTTGTTGATCAAATCTCATGTTATTATATAAACGCCCCAAGTGGACTTCAATATTCCTATAACATAAAGTTTTTCTTTTTTTGTGAGTTTTTCTGCATTTTTCCTGCATTTTTGTGAATCACGACTTGACGAAGGGCGTTACTTTCTAAAGTAACGACCTGTCATAGGGCGTTTTCCAAGAAAGGATGACCGTAGGTGAGGGCGTCAATTCCTGGTATCATTGGTTAATTTCTGGAATTATCTATTTTCAAAATAAAAGGCATTTTGTGAGTAACGCCTTTCCTCAGGGCGTGTTTTGAAGAAACGCCGTTATCTCAGGCGTGTTATCTCAGTTTTTAAACAGAGGAAGTTTTTATTTCTAAAATTAAATCCAGGAAGAAACGGCCTTTCCTAGGTCGTGTTTCAAGAAACGTCTCTGTGCAGGTCGTCAATTCATAAATAGACGCCCTGTCTTAAGGCGTGTTTCACTCCAGAGTCCTTCTTTCTTCCATCTTTCCCCCACAGTTCCCTGCTATCCTTGGACTCTTGCTCGATCTTAATCCTTCCTTGGATGCCTCATTACCCGTTCTTATCAATTCTCTTGTTTGATCACATCCGATTGAACATTATATAAGAGGCTCCATGTCGAGCGTAAAGAGGGTTGGTGGTTGTTGATTATTATTATTGTTGTTGAACGCCTTGAACCCAGAAGATCACGATTGCAAGCATAATCTCCCCCTCTTTACACTTCATCCTGCTGCAGCGTGGTGTACTACTGCATTCGATCGGGCTTCATCCTACTGCATCCATCTTTCTGCAATCCATCCAACATCATTCACGGTTTCCCTTTACTCTCGTCAGGGAGAGCAGGGTTATCTATATATTGTGTTTGTTTCGTTCGTCTCGTTTTTCATCATATTGTCATTGTCCTCTGTCGTTATTTCTTGCATTGAGCATTTTTTTCTTCCCTAGTTCTCTGCTAGGGGTTTATAAAAAAAACAAAAAAAGGGGTGCGCATGTTGATGTCTTTTCATCATTTTAGGTTAGCTTTGGATTGATACCATTGCACTTTGGCTGATCCCGCTCTCTTTTGCTTGTTTTTCATTGTCTTTTTTTACAAGGTAATCAATCAAGAAAACCCACTTCATCAGCCGGCCGATTGGAGTTGGAGGAGGAAATCCACATTCATCCCGCATCCCACTCTTCACCAGGTACACGCGATCTCATTTTCTTCTTATTGAGGTAAACCCTCTGGCGATCACAACTCCCCTTTAGCACCTCGTGCTATATTTTTTTTTATCACATCTTATACATGCTGTTGTCATGTTATTTATTTTTCACTCCCAAAAGTGAGGATTTTTAATCCGATCTACAAATTGGCGATCACGGTGGGACCTCCACTGTGTTCTTTATTGATTACCATCTCCATTCGCACCCTCGTGTGCCCTTTCCCCTTGACACCCTCGTGTGTCCTTTCCCCTTAGGCACCCTCGCGTGCCTTTTCCCCTCGGTACCCTCGGTACCCTTTCCTTTGTGCCCCTCGGCCACCCCCCATTGTGCACGCTGCACACTCCCGGATCAGTCAATTGCTGCTTAATAACGCCTTCAACAAGGGCGTCTTTTGATTTAACGCCCCTCACAGGGACGTGTTTTGATTAATTAACGCCCCCCTCCAGGGTGTGTGTTTATTGCACCTGCTGGCCTTTTGTTGGTATTTTTCTCGTCTGCCATTTAACGCCCCTCTCAGGGACGCGTTTCGTTGAGTAACGCCCACCTCGAGGGTGTCTTCTACCATAACTGCTGTCTGCTGCATGCTTATTATACTGTCTGTGGAATAACGCCCCTCTTCGAGGCGTTTCATTTCTTATCAGCGCCTGTCATTAGGGCGTGTCTCTTTATCATAACTACTTTCTGCTGCATCCTTATAATATTGCCTGTGAATTAACGCCCCTCTCAGAGGCGTTTCATTTATTATCAGCACCTATCTCTGAGTTTTGACGCCCTTTTCCGTAGGCGTCCTTTATTTAGAACGCCTCACCTCAAGGCGTGTTTTACCTATCGTTTGTGAGCCCCTCACAGAATTTACGACAGCCACGCTGCCGTGTTTTAATTTGGTCACGACCTACCTCAGGGCGTGTCTTTCCTCTTGCTGTGAACACGACCTTTCCAAGGGCGTGTCTTTACTGTTATTTTTCACAGATTGGCTCTTATTCATTACTGGGCATTCGTCTTGATATTACATTGCTGCTTGGATTGTCTTGATTTGTTGGCTTGGTTGAGAGACCTCCTCTCTCTATCCTAGGATCCACACACCCCTCTTGGAATCGGGACGACCCTCCATTGAGCATTCCGTCTCTTTGGACCGGAAATCCCTTTTCCAAGACCTCCGTAAGTCCCCGCACCCGTGGATTCCCTCACGGACGCCGGGCTGGTTGTACCCTCGAAGTACCTGGAGTTTAGAGAACCTATACGTTGTTAAAAGAGAGAAGAACTTAGTTGACCCGGAGGTTACACTCGGATCAAACTAGGTCTCATTCGGCAAAAGAGTGAACTTTCACAAATAATCCACCCTAAATTCAAACATCAAACATTAAAACCTTGCGTTTCTTGCCAACCTTGTTTGCATAAACATAGTTGGGTGATTTGATTGCCTTGTTTGGATTGAATATTTTGTGATAATTCCTTCATTAAACATCTTCTCTCTTAAGAATGAAACTCCGTTCAGGTAAAACCATCAACATGTCAGGCAACGGGTACTCTTATGATGATGAGAATGAGAACATATTTGGTCAATATGAGGACCCTCTCCAGGATTCTGTTTATTATGAGGGGAACTACCTTCCTCCTCACCCCCATTACTCACAAGTCCATGTGGTCGATACCACCATCCATGAGGCGGACCCTTCGTCTCAAGTTCCATCTTCCAACACTTCGGGGAACCCTTCCCCATCCATCAACGTCACAGATTTGATCCAAGCTCTCTCCCAGTTGGATGACTCCCAGCGGCAAGCCATTCAGGCCGCTTTAAAGGGGAAATCCGTCCTTTCATCTTCCTCTAATCCCCCTCCGGCCGTGAGTGGCCATCAGATTGCTAATGACCAGGCGGTCTTGCATCCCCCTTCCTCTCGTCCACAAACGCCTACTGCGGCCATGCCGGCCCAGCAGGCGAGCTATTCGGCGGTTAGGCATCAATCTTCACAACCTCCTCGGACTCTACGAACGCCTATGCCGCCTTCTTTTGCTCAGAATCAGGCCCCGGTCGAGCCCGATACCAACACTCTCTTGCTTCAGAAGCTAGCCAGCATGGAGGAGCAGCTCAAGAAAGTTACGGCAACTAAGAATGTTCCGGAAATCTCTCTTCCTACATTGCCGGTGTTTCATTTACCACCTTCTGAGATGCCGACACTTTCGGCGATATAATGGAACAGGCAACCCATTCATTCATTTAAAGGATTTCGATATGAGACTTCTTTCTGGCAAGACAATAAGGCCTCCCTGGCCTATTTATTCAGGAGATCTCTTGAGGGACCCGCCCTCGAATGGTTTTATTCCTGGAGCCAGCTGATGCTGGTGATTTTGATGTTATCCAAAGAAATTCTTGCAAAAGTACAGAGACCGGGTGGGACCTTCTCTTTCTGTTACAGATCTGGTCGCTGAGAAAATGAAGCCCGAGGAAGACTTCATTGTATTTGCTGATAGGTGGCGGTCTATGGCCGAGAAATTGAAGGACACCTTGTCAGAACAGGAGCAAGTAAAAATGGTCATTTCTAATGCAACTCCTCAATTCCGGCATATTTTGGCCATGAATCGGCTGACAACTATGGAAGAGCTCTATGAAAGAGCCCGTTATATACAAACACAAATGAAGGATTCGCCCATCATGGGCATGTTTGAGCCGAAGCCTCGGCTGTTTAAAAAGAATACAAATGTCAACAGTGGGCCCACGACTGAGGGCACTGTCACAAACGAGCAGGTTGGCGTAGTTGGCCACCCCCACCACCAGTCAAACCCTCGACCTCCGCCACCTCCACAGCAAAACCCCCATTTTACCTCCGCTCCACAACGCCACTTCACACCCCAACCTTCTTTTGCTCCATCACCGAGCCAAGCGCCTCGCACCGACCCTCCAGCACCACCACAATACCATCAGGTCCCCCCACCTTCCAACTATGGCCAACAACAACGGAGACCACCGCTTGGCCCCAAGAGGGCCCATTATCCGCCACTCCCAGAGAGTCTCCCTGACATTTTTAATGCTTTGATGGCCGCCAACCTGCTCGTCCTACCAAAAGAAAGAACGGTGTGGCCCGACAATGTTGACACATCCCGTTACTGTGCATTTCACCGCGCCCCTGGTCACAACCTTGATCGTTGTTTCCATTTCAGAGATCATATTTATGATTTGAATGACCAGGGTGGCATTAATTGGGATGAAATGAGGCAAGTCATCGCCACCATGAAAGAGAGAAGGCCGCATCGGCAACAGCAAAATCAGCAACAACAGCAGCCAGCTCCACAGCAAGCTCAGCTACAGCAAGCTCCAGCACCCCAGCAGGATATGGGGATTGTCCGTAATCCATTGCCGGAGCACGCTCCTAATCAACACGTGAACCCTGTCACGTCTCTCTACGAGGTGGAGAGAGGGCAGGGATGGCACGAAGAAAACGCCTCTGTCGGGGCATTCCACCATGATCCAACCCAAAATCAAACTCCGCGTCTTTTGCGCGTTCCTCCTTCTCCTTCTAGTCTCCTATCGGGACGTTCTCTTTTACGCCCCGTCAACCCATCTACCACCACCAATTCCACGGCCTTGCCGGCTCGCTCTCTTCTTAACCGCTTACCACCACAGCAACCTACCATTCCACCTTCCACCACCAATCCCACATCCGCGCCCTCCAGACCACTCCTACTCCGCTCACCGCGAGCACCCGCTACTCCCTCTACCACTCCTACACCGGCAAGAGTTCCTCCACCATCAGTACAACCACCTTTTGTGCCACGATCTCTCCTTATTCCACCACCTGCCAATACTCCTCGCATTCGGATATCCCTCTCTTCTCCCACGCCTCCTGCGAGGGCACCTTCTTCAAATACTCCTCCCATGCCTCCCGCGGGGGCATCTTTATTAAACACCACTACTACGCCTCCTACGGGGGCGCCCTTTTCATTGAATTCCCCTTTGGTATCCCCTAGCAGGATCTCTGTTACCGACATTCCTTCGTCTTCTTCCAACCCTCCTCCCATTTCCGCCCCGACAGAGGCGCGTCAAGGCGTAGCGCCGCTCCGCAGTGGACGGATATTCCACCGTGTTTTCCCACAGAGAGAGCTAGAGCCCGTGCAGGGGCCACAAGAGCAAGAGCAGGAACGAGATTCAGTGCCGGGAACCAGTATGATTTATTAAAGCACTTGGATCGCACTCCAGCCAGAATCTCCATTCTTGAATTAATCAAGAGGTCCACTACTCATCAGCTGGCCCTGAAGGAATACCTGCAGAAGGTCATGGTCAATGAGGACCTTCCAGTTGAACAGATAATTACAGTCTTAACCCCTGCCAGCAGTCAGCCGGCAATCACATTCCATGAACATGAGTTAGCACCTCTACCGGCAAGAAAATATGCCCTATGTATCACGGTTGATATCAACAAGGTGGCTGTTAAGCAGTGTTTGGTAGACACCGGTGCATCTATCAATGTGTTGCCTCCGAGCACTCTAAAATTATGCGGTATCCCTGAGAGCCAGATTCGGCCATCTACCATTACTGTCACGGCATATGACAATACAAAGAAACCCCCTCTGGGTATGATTACTCTCAAAGTCAGCTTGGGTCCAGCCACCATTACGGCAGATTTTCATATTCTGGATATGGACCCGACCTTTAATGGCATCCTGGGTCGCCCTTATATTCAGCAGCTTGATGCAGTGCCCTCTACAAACCATCAGTGCCTTAAGTTTCCGCACAAGGGCCGCATTATCAAGGTGACCAGCGTGCCGATCTTGCCAGAGGAGGACATTCATGTAGCTTCATCAGTTCCTTCCATATGGCCAGCCAACAAGCCGTTATTATCTGTGTTGGACGTTCACCGTCCACGGCCGATGCTATCTGAGACTGTCACCACCGTTGCTATGACACCCCTGCCTTCTAAGGGGAAGAAGAAAAAGAAAAATATGATGAATACCCCCGGCTGGAACATTCTGATAAGAATGGGATATCAAGATGGCAAGGGCCTGGGCGCCAAACTCCAAGGGCAAGATTAGGCCCATTAAGCCTCAAAAGGTGGTTGCACGAGGCGGCTTAGGCTACAAAGCACCGGGCAAGAATGAAGGAGAGCCGTGGGCTGTTATGACGTCCACCTTCAAGCCAGATCGCCAGCCGCTCACCTGGACTTTAAAGACACATTTTGTCACCGGTGGCGTTCAGAACAATGAACAGACTACCGTCATTACTTCATTGCTTGATTGTCAGGATGTGCACGCTAGACAGTTTGCTCGGCACATTGCCCCACTGGCCACTTACAAAGCCCTGGAGTCGTTAAGGCCAGATAAAAGAAGAAAAATGGGTGATCCGGAATGTGACTGGTACAGGTGGTTTGACATGAATGACATCACTTTCTCTTAAGCCGCCTGTTCATGCCGACAGATCCGGAATGGCCTCCGCTGATTCAAGAACTGATTGAAATGCCTGCCGCAATCACAGATAAAAGGCAGATGTTAAGTGACTACACAGATACGGGGGAGCCAGATGTCCCCTTTGAAGAAGGATTTTCCGTGGATAGGCTGTGGGCCGGCCTTTTCTCCCTCACTTCTGTGCATCCGTTGGTGTTGGCTTCCTCTATTCCCGTTGGTTTGGTCACGTGCTGCGACCACCACCGATTACCATCAACTTGTCTCCCGATTCAATTCAGATTTCCCTCCCGATTGCTCCTTCGCTCCTCGAGCGATTTGCTGAAAACTCCATCTCGCCCCCACGTGGGCCATCTTTGATTAAATCTTTCTCCAAACTTGCAATCTCCACCCCACCTACTATTCTCCCTTCACATTGCTTTTTACTTGAAAAAGAAAATAAAAACAAAGGAAAACATGAAAACGAAAAAAAAAACGCCAAATCTCCAATATTCCAATCCTCCATTTCTTTTGAGGAGACCTCCTATTTTTCTCCCGAGTGCGACCCGATCCAAGGGCCGCTCTCCCAAAATTCCTTGGTAAGTCTTTTATCCCCCTCTGGTGAGGGGCCCTCCTCTGTATCACCACCTGTATCTGCTTTTTCACCTCCTTCTTTCCTTTCTAATCGAGCTAGTTGCTCTTCCTCCTCTTTTTCCTCTTCTTCTAATAAAAATCATGGGGTAAATTCACACAAGAAGGCCAAGGGTAAGCAGATTCCTCGCAGATTTTTGTTGGAATTGGCCATCAGATGCCAAGCTTGTTTAGCCCTCCCCGAATTTGTGAAGATCCGATTATCCTGCCAGAGTTAGAACATGAGGATTCTGTTGCTTCTTATGAGGGTTTGGGCGTTTATGAAATCATGAATGATGAAGACCCTATTGAAGAGGGGGATGAAAGTTATGAAGAATATGAGGACGAGGCTGATGCTTTTGCTAGTGGTATAAGAAGATTCGACGAACCATCAGCCTCGTAGAAGAACCGACCAAAGAAATCAATCTGGGTACTGAGGAAGACCCTAGGATTGTCCTCATAAGCAAAAATTTACCGCCCTCCGAAGAGGAGGCGCTCATTTTAGTTCTGCAAGAATACAAGGACACGTTCGCATGGAGCTATGAAGATATGCCTGGATTAGACCCTGCGCTCGTTGAACATCGTCTTACACTTAAGCCAGGGTCTGTCCCGGTAAAACAGCGGTTGAGGCGTTTCCACCCTAGTATGGCTTTGAAAATGAAGAAGAGGTCGATAAACTCCATAAGGCTAGATTCGTTAGAGTCGTCCTCTATCCCAATTGGGTGGCTAACATCATCCCGGTTATGAAGAAAGATGGAAAAGTTCGAATTTGCATAGATTTCCGGGACCTCAACCGGGCGTGTCCTAAAGATGACTTCCCCCTCCCTCATATCGATGTATTGATTGATAACACGGCAGGATTTGAGACTCTTTCTTTTATGGATAGCTTTTCAGGCTATAATCAAATTCGCCTATCTGAAGAAGATCAAGAGAAAACTTCATTCACTACACCATGGGGCACATATTGTTATGTGGTCATGCCCTTTGGACTTAAGAATGCTGGAGCCACCAACCAGAGGGCTATGATGGCAATTTTTCATGACATGATTCATATTTATATTGAGGTGTATGTGGATGACCTGGTTGTGAAATCAAGACAAGGATTGAGCATCCTGGGGTTCTGGCTAAGGTTTTGCAGAGATCCCGAGAGTATCAATTGAAAATGAACCCCAAGAAGTGCGTATTTGGCGTTTCTTCAGGGAAGTTGCTTGGTTTATTGTCAGCAAGAGGGGAATTGAAGTTGATCCCAACAAGGCGAGAGCCATTAGAGATATGCCTCCTCCCAAGAATTTGAAGGAAGTTCGAGGATTAATCGGGAGGTTGCAATTCATTCGCCGCTTCGTCTCCCAGCACTCGCAGAGATGTAGGCCGTTTTACGAGCTTACTAAGCCGGGAGTCAAGTTTAATTGGGATGACAAATGTCAGGCAGCCTTGACGGATTGAAGGATTATTTGGTCAATCCTCCTGTCCTGAGGCCGCCAATTCCAGGCAAGCCACTTATTCTCTATGTTTCGGTCCTGGATGACTCCGTAGGTGCTGTCTTAGCTCAAGTGGATGAGGAAGGTAAGGAGAGGGCAGCATACTACTTGTCTAAACTTCTTAACCCCTGTGAGCAGAGGTACTCAGCCATGGAGAAGACTTGTGCAGCTTTGGTTTGGGTAGTTCAGAAGCTAAAACACTATTTCCTAGCTCACGAGGTTCACCTCATTGCTCGCATGAATCCAATCAAATTCCTCCTTGAAAAATCTGTCCTCACTGATCGATTAGCATGCTGGCAAAGCTTCCTTTCTCAATTTGACATCACTTACATTCAGCAAAAAGCTATCAAAGGTTATGCCATTGCCGAACATCTTGCTCACCACCCTCTCCCCCGCTTTGATCCTGTCAATTCAGAGTTCCCAGATGAAGAATTAATGTCCATTAATCAACCCCCTGATCCTATGTGGACATTACATTTTGATGGAGCTCTTAATTCTCAAGGAAGAGGGATCGGCATGGTTCTTTTAACACCCGAAGGGGTCACCATTCCATTTGCTGCTCGGCTCACTTTTCCCGTCACCAATAACATAGCCGAGTATGAAGCTCTTTTGGCCGGTCTTAAAACGCTCATCAATATGGTGTCACTCATTTGCGAATTGTCGGTGACAGTCAGCTTATTCTACGCCAAGTGTTGGTCAAGTGCCGCACCATCAATCCTAAGCTCAAGCCCTACCAGGAACTCGCTTCAGCTTACGCCAAACTCTTCACTAAATTGATTTTCGTTCATGTCCCGCGTAGCCAGAACATCTTGGCCGACGCACTTGCTTCTTTAGCTTCCGCTTTAGTCTTCCCTCCTGAGCGTGATTTTCATGTCCCCCTGATTCATCAGCGTGATACTCCAGCCATTAGGGATCGTGCTTTTCTTGATATTAGGGATCAGGTGCTTGAGAAGGTTAGACGGAAAGAAGCTCTTGAAGGCAAAGAGGTCATGCTATTGGATTGGCAAGAAGAGTTGGCTGACGAAGAAAAGCCTTGGTATTATGAGATTGCCAGATACTGTAATGATCAGTCTTATCCCGAGGAAGCCACAGCAGAAGAAAAGAAAGCAATTAGGAGAGTGGCTCAACGTTATACTTTGGTTGGAGGCGTGCTTACAGAAGAGGGCTCACCGGTGTTTTATTGAGATGCCTCGATAATGATGAATCTTGGAAAGTTGTGGAAGAGGCGCATTCTGGTGTGTGTGTGGTGGTCATGTGAACAGCCAGATGCTAGCTAAGAAGATTCTTAGACTAGGGTTCTATTGGCCCACTCTAGAAGAGGATTGCTCTATCTATGTTCGAAGGTGTGTTAAGTGCCAACTGCACGCTGACAAGATTCATTCTCCTGCTTCTTCACTCCATCCTACGTCCTCCCCATGGCCTTTTTCCATGTGGGCTTTTGATATCATTGGACCTCTTGGCGATTCGAACCTCCTGACCAAGCAAAAATCATTCATTCTCACGGCAACGGAGTACTTCACCAAGTGGGCGGAAGCAGAAGCTTACGTGGAAATTAAAGCATCGACCGTCTGCAAATTTATCATGAAGAACATCATCACGAGGTTCAGGATCTCGAATACCATCGTCACCGACAATGGGCCTCAATTTATCTCTCAAGATCTCAAGGATCTCTGCAACAGGTATAACATTGCATTGCATCATTCTTCTCCCTATTATCCGCAGGGCAATGGCCAAGCAGAGGCCACTAATAAAACCTTGATCAAAATCGTTAAGAAGACGTGCGAGGCTAATAAATTTTCGGACTGGCCAGACAAGCTAGTTGAAGCTCTTTGGGCCTACCGCACTTCCATTCGAACCCCCACTGGGCAAACTCCTTTCGCCCTTACTTATGGAATGGAGGCTGTAGTCCCTTATGAGATTCTTATCCCCTCTCTGCGAGTACAATTGGATGAGGAGCTCTCTATCGATGAACGTCGTGATTCACTCCTTGCCCAATTGGAACTCCTAGACGAGAAGCGTCTGGTCGCCGCTGAGCATGCGCGCGTTTATCAAAATAGGCTCTCACGTTTTTATCAAAAGAAGGTAATTGAGAGAAAATTTAAGGTCGGTGAAATGGTAATCAAAAGAATTTTTGTAAAGCCGGGTGGCCCTCGTTCAAAGCTCCAACCAAACTGGGAAGGGCCATTGTCATAAAAGATGTTTATCCTGGCAATGCTTATAAACTGGTTAATGCTGAAGGAGAGGAATTAGCTCACCCCTGGAACGGTTTGTATCTCAAGAAATATTACCCCTGAACAAAAATCCAAACAAAAATTGAAAATTTCACAAAATCCAAAGAAAATAGAAATCTCCCAGATAATCCAAAAAAAAATCGAATATTTTCAAAAAAACAAAAAGAGTTTTCTTTCATGGTTCTCCTTTTTGGGCTGACATGACATGCAAAGGTCCACGGTCCGAAAGGTCAAAATTCAGAGTCCATTCGTCAGTCTTGCTAATTTAAAATGGGAGTTGACCCTGCACACACTACACACTTTACTCTTGAGCTCAAGCAGTGCAAAATCTGATGGAAAGTCGAAACCGGACTAAAGGCGAAAGACGATATCCATTCTTTTCTTCTTCGGCCCACAAGGGAGAAGGGAGGTCTCGAGGTAGACACGCCAAGCCTATCCGCCGCCCTAGTAGGAGGAAGTCAGGGCCCAAAAGGGAACAAATGCCACAAAAAGCCCAAGTACAATTAGGTTGTTCATCAGTTCAAATCTATTCAATGCAAATCAATTCAAAGTGAAAGTCAAATGGTGAAAAGAAAAGCATGTCAAGAGGGCAAAGTCCCCGCAAGGAAAACCTTGGGCGTATGCATGCAATATAAAGAGGCAAAAGGCAACAAAGCGTCCCTACGCCAAAGACCGAACCCCAACAGGCATAAGGGTAGGGGAGGTAGCTTTGCCTCAGGCATCTTTAAATCTTTTGTGGGCTTCCTTATACCTTCTTTTTTTTTTTTGGAAAAGTCATGAACCAGCAGAATGGTCGAGACAAACCAAAGAGAATGCACTGTACGAAATCTTGTGTATAAGTTCAACCATATGCACGCCAATTCCCCTTTTAATTATTCAAGAAAGGTTAATGGATCTAGATGATGACCGAGTAGGGCCCACCACCTTAATTTCTTTATCAGCTCAATTTGGGAGGAATAAAATTAACGCCTTTGTTCAAGGCGCTTTTATGTTAATTCACGCCTAGATCTTAGTCGTTTCTTTAAAAATAACGCCTCTGGGAAGGTCGTGTTTTCAACAAATCTCAAAAATCTTTTCACAGTAACGCCGTCTCCGAGGGCGTCTTTTAAGAGAGTAACGACCTAATCTAAGGCGTGTTTTTCAGAAAATCCCAAAAAAATATATATATACTGAAAAGAACAAAAATAAATTCTTCATGTTGCATGAATTGCATTCTTGCCTGGACATCTTTTAATTATTGTTTGCATATGTGTGATTGCATGAGGCATCCCTGAGTTTTGATTATTTTGCCTTATTTTATTAAAGGCTTGGCCCCTTGACCCATTACTAAGGTCAGAATATTGACACCCCTTGCTCACCGGGCAAGGGGCCAAGTCGAACAGATGAATTAACCTGTTTGTTCAAGTGAAAACCGCAGCTGCAGATACAGGGCAAAGTAAAGCAAACACGAGGAACGTGGAAAGAAAAAGTACACAAACACAAGTCCACAACCATACAAGTGCTCAGGTAACAAAAGCTCAAATCTCATATATATATATATATCATCATGTCTATCATGTACAGGTGTGAAGGTGGAGGAGTACAAGTACAAAACTCTCAGCTCTCGCCTCCACCCTCCTCTACTCTCCTGCTCTCAACCTCCTCCTCACCGTCCCGAGCTGGCGCTGGTGGAGGAGGCATAGGCCCCCGTGAAGAATCCGGAACCCGAACGTGTCCCCCTACCTCGCTCCTCTCTCGGAGGGAAGAACCCGCCACGAAGGTGGAGCTGGTGAAGGAGTACCCCGCAGCCCGTGCTCGCTCACGGCCTCGCTACAACCGCTCCTCGGACACTCGCAGCCGCTCCTGGGAAAAGATCAACTGGGTCCTCGAGTCCGCCAGCTCACGCTCCCGTGCCGCCAGCTGCTCCTCGAACCGGGCACGCTCCGCCTGGTGCTCCTCCCGCTCACGAGCCCGCTCCTCGCGCTCCCGAGCACGCTCCCTCCTCTCCAGCTCCAGGGCAACTCGCAGCTCGGCTACGTCCTGAGGAAGCTCACTGCGTCGCTGCAGGGTCCGCTGAAGCTCTACGATCCGCTGATCGCGGATCGACAACTCGGTACGTATCGCCTTCAGCTGAGCAGCCTACAAACAGGTAAACAAATCATCAGTTCCACAGTTCAATAATTCATGAAATGAAATAATAACATGTGACTGAAGGTAGATCACGCACATGTGAGCTCGTCGCTCGGAAGCCCTCATCTACGCAGATAAGAGTGGCTCGAAGCTCTTCAGTCTGTAAAAATGAATTTTTATCAGTGCACAATTTATATCTAATCATTATTTGAATGAGGTTTTGAGTTCAGAATTTACCCGTGAGGCAAGGTCACGCTCCGCCGCCTCGGCTCGCGCTATCGCACCAGCCAGCTGCTCCGTCAGTGCAGTCACCTCTGCACTAGGCCCCCTCGAGCTGGAGACCTCCCCCGGATCTCTCCTCACTGCTCCCTGCTGGGCGCGCTGTATTCATGAAGACCGTCAGTGGCTAATCATTAATTCAACAAAACAAAAACAAAAATTCATTTGCATATAGGAATAATTTAAACACTGACCAGGGTCTCCAGGTCTGCCCGTGTGGCGGCTAGCTGGTCCTCCAGGCTGTGGAGGTGGGCCTGGGCATCCATCGCCGCGATGTCCCTCGCATCCTGCATCCATTGCATGTTAGTCACATGATAGTTACATAAGCATTTGCATTCAATTTAGAAATCATTGCATTCATACATACCCCTAAGACCCTCATCTGAGGTCTGCCGGCGTGAACCTCCCAGTAGCGCCGGAGGTACTCGGAGCTGTCAGTCGCGTGGGAAACGACTGTGGTCCCGCCACGCTGCCAGTCGGCGTACTGCTCCTCGAATCGCACCCTCCAGTCGGTCGTCTTGGTGCGGCCGCGGGTCTTCTTGCCAATCCCTCGAGGCTCTCCGACCTCGATCCACTCCTGGGGCAGGCCCAGGGTCCTCATCACCAGCCGAAGCCGTAACGGCTCAATCTCGCTCAAGCAGTGTAGCCACAGCTCACGCCCGAAGCGAGGTCGCCCCGATACGACCCAAGGCTGGCCATCATCTATCATCCCCTCATATGGCCTCCACTGCACCTGCATTCATGAACACGCATCATTATCATTTCATCATAATCAAGTAAACACACAAAAAGAAATACATATCATTCATTCATACATACCAGCGAGGGAGGGAAGTCGCGGAACTCTCTCTGTAAAACCCACAACTCATAGTCAAGTGGGGCACCAAAGACAACTGGTAACCAGCGTCGCGCCAGAGGGAAGGATCCCTCAGCTCCTGGCCGTGGGTCAACGCGCCCCATCGGCATGTATAGGTGGCTCCACACCTACATCCATGCATTGCAATTAGTACTATATTCACATGCATCATAATAAAGGAAAAGATATAAAAATGAGAAATTGCATACCTGAAGAAGAGGTGAGAAGCCACTGACGGTCGTCTCACGGCCTGTCCCCGTGGACAGATCGGCCATCAAATGCGCCAGTAGGGCCGCTCCCCAAGCATATGTGCCAACTGTCTCCAGATCCTCAAGAATGCCCAGGAAGCGGCAGTTGATGACGTCGGCTTTCGTCCCCAGCAGTAATCTCCCGAGCAGCAGCAGCAGAACCTCCTCAGGTCTCGGTCCGCTCTCTCATGGTCAGTCGGGTCCTGGCAGCATGCCGCTCTCACCCCGTCGGTCAGTCGCTGTGCAAACTCGCCTAAGGTCTCCCCCGACCTATGCCTGGAGTCTCCTAGACCCATCGCTGTAGTCAGGTCCGTACGGAAAATGGTCCTACACTCACTAGGTCCCACATAGACCATCTCAAGCCCTAGTAGCCTCTGGGCCATCTCCGTATAGTCAGAATAGCTGAACCCACTCACGGCCTCACCATCTACCCGTAAACCTGTGATCCTGGCTACATCCTCTAGACTAGGAACCATATGCCCCCAGGGCATCAGAAAAGTCCGGCTAACCCTATCCCGTCTCTCCCTCAAAACCTGGATCAGTGCTAGGTCAGGTCTAAAAGGCTCAATGGATAGAAAAGCCCCAAACCCCATGGCCTCTACCCTAACCCTCTGAAAGTCGGGGAGACCCTGGTATGCTGCCCAGACCATGACCCATGAGATACGGGTCCTCATCAGCCCCTGCATGCATTAAAAGAGGATTATTTTTCTTAATTGTTTGAATATCCATGTGGAATTACATTTGATTTGGGCTTTAACGTTTTGGAATTCACGGCCACCCTCAGGTCGTTTCTTGATAAATTCACGCCCCTGTGGGGGGCGTTTTTCTGAATGTACCTCAATGTAACGTCCTGGATAAGGGCGTTTTTCATCTTTATTACGCCTCCGTGTTGGGCGTATTTTGGTGGCTCTAAAACATATTTCTAATCATGTCTCCGTGTTGGGCGTTTCAAGTTGAATTAACGCCCTGTGGTAGGGCGTTTTCCTAAGGGTGGTTAATTTTAAACTGTTAATGAATGAAGCGACGCCCTTTGGTTTGGGCGTCTCTTGTTGAATTAACGCCCTATTGGAGGGCGTGGGTTTCTTAATTTAACAGAAAATCAAATAGCTAACAGCATGCGAAATAATTCATGAAAATATTTTTGGAAATTGTTTAATGAGCATGGAATTCATGAAAAATCATAAGTTTTAAGAAATGACATGCTGCGGGGCGTGTTTCATGAAGATTAATTACTAGAAGAATTTAACGCCCTGGGTCAGGGCGTTTCGTTTGTGAGTAACGCCCCCGTGGGAGGCGTGTCTTTTCTGAGTTGCAGGTTTCGTGCCCGAGGGCTATGGAAAATCAAGAAAAATATAAATAAAATAAAAAAATTGGAATTGGGGAGGGGGAACCTACCTTCTTGTGCTTCTGGGGTTGTGGCCGAGGCAGTGGCCGTCTGGGCCGCCGGAGTTGGCCCCGGGGAGCGACCGCCGCCGTGGGCGGTGGTCCTTCTTCTTCTCCATCTCCCTCTTCCTCATCTTCTTCTTCTCCACCTTCTGCATCTTCTGTTTCTTCTATTGCTTCGCCCGTTGCTCCGTCGACCTCGTCGCCGTCGGCCATCGCCGCCTCTTCTTCGAAGGCCACGACGGCGAGCTCCTCCATGGAGAGTTCTTCTTCTTGGGCGCGAGAGGCGTCGAGGTCAACAACCTCTGGGGCGGCTACCCTCTGGCGTTTCTGTCCTCCACCGGCCATGGCTAGGGTTAGGGTAGGGGGAGATGGAGAGAGTGAGGGAAGAGAACGAGAGAGAGGCTTTGGGGAGGGCTTCGGTTAGGGTTTGCAGAGAAAAGGGGGAAATGAGAGTGGAAGGAGGAAGGAGAAGGAGGCCTGATGGCTTTTGGGTTTCGAAACGAAGACACGCCCTTGAGAAAGGCGTTTATAATGGAATTCACGACCATTCGCTGGGCGTTTTATGAAAATTAACGACGATGATTAAGGCGTTAGTTTATTTTGCATGGGGAACGATAACCGTCGTCAGACGCATTGAATGGGCGTTGATTGATGTGAGGGAAGTCATCATTGCTGTTTGAAGTAATGCCTCTGGTAAAGGCGTGTTATTCTTGAAACGTGACTATGGAAAAGGCGTTATTTTTGATGAGTCAACGATTATATTCTTTTGGGTTTGAATCTATTCACGCCTTGTCTGAGGTCATTTTTTTAAGTAACGCCCACTGATGCAGGCGTCAATTGTTGACGATGGGCCACTGGAAGTGCCTTGAGGAAAGGCGTGTATTTTTGAATTCACGGCATTCTTGGAGGCGTTATTCACAACAGAAACATAGGCGTTAGAAGATTTCGATCATAATCACAGTGGCAATTGGCTCAATCAGAAAGCAATCTTTATTATTATTTTGAAGAAGGAACTACAATGACTAATGAGCCACTTTGGGCCTTAATTTTCTCAATGAGGTTACATAATTTTTCCACTGTTCCTTGTCTTCATCCGAGTCTTCTACAGGTTGATGAAGCTTGCTTAGCCTCCACAGAGCTTGAATGGTGATAACCTCCTCACCATCTTCATTGCTGCCTAGGTCCCTTGATTTGATTGGAGGAAGATGGGAGATGTCTTCCAGCACTTGCCTTGGGAGACCAAGCTGAGGGAGGCACCGGTGTGCATTATATAAGACGAGCTCGGATGCGCCAATAAGACGAAGGTCCGTCCCGATGGAGAAGCGTGCACGAAGCTCCTGCATTTTGAATACACCTGGGGCACAAGTAAAAAGATTCTTTGGCATTACCTTTAAATGCTCCCTCCAATCCCCTCTCTTCTTGATTTGAGGAATCCGGTTGGTCACTCTATTGCTTATACCTAATGAGCCGGTTATATATGAGAGTGGGCTCTTTGAAAAAATTCTTGAGGGTTGTTGGGCTTCGTGGCATGAGTCGAATTTGAAGTGTAGATCAACCCAACTTGAGAGTGCTAGCATGCACCCGTAGATGGGCCTTCCCATGGCCGCCGATGTAAGCCCGCTATAGAGATATGCTAGGATCGCCGGTCCAACTCTTTCTTCTTCCCATAAGCTCACCACTGCGCTCAATTGGGACTCCTCTAGAAAGTCCTCCGTGGATGGGAATAGGAGTGCTCCTGCCAAGCACACCACGAAGGCTTTGGTCACTCTTTCTATCTCCTCTTCCACTTTAGCTTGACCCGCTCTCTTGTACACCCACGAGGCGAGCTTCAAGAGGTTAACTCCTTTAGTGACCTTGATTTGGTTCACTATATTTGGGCTAGGTATTAACGAGGTTAGCAACTCATGGGAGGAGATGGGCCTTGGCATGATGGCCATCTTTTCTTCTTCTCCGTGTTTCATCCTTTTCAAGCCTAGGATCATCTCTACTTCTTCCAGCAAGATGGTAGCCTCAAATGTAGAAAATAAGAAAGTATGGGTGGAAGGATGCCATGTTTCAATCAATGCTCCTATGGCAGCCCAATCTATGTGGATTTGATCATAATGCTTAGCATGGGTTATCAACCCCAAGAGATGCCATCTAGCTACGTATACCCTCATATCTGAAGTAAATTTGGAGAGGATGAGGGGCAACCATTTGACTTGGACATATCTTCGAGCTCCTGGAAGGTTTGGATAGTCCTGTGAAGAATAGAACACATGTAGTAACGAACAGGAACACATGCAGTAATATGAGATGAGAGTTTGGCAGAAGGAGCATCGCAAGGCAATTAGCAGAAGAAAAGCTTACTTGATTCAAAGCAATTCGATTGCTTATGTGCCCTTGTATTTCGGTAATCCTGAGAGTAGAAATCTTAGGTTTCTTCATCACCCTGTCCATTGCTTGATTTTGTAGAAGAAGCTCGTACAGAGGCCTGCGGTTGAAGAAGAACAGAAACAGAAAAAAGAAAGAAAGAAGCGATTTGGTCGCGCAGGGAGGTTCTGATGATTTGGTTAAAGAAAGCCTTCCATTTTATAAGGATTTGAAGAGTCCTAAAGAGTCCCGAAGATAGAAGTTTGATTAGGTTAAGGACTGTGTTCCTAATTTGGAAACGGAGGTTCGTGCTGAATTAACGCCTTGTGTCAGGGCGTCTCTTTTTGATTTGACGACCTTACCAGTGGTCGTGTTTTATGTAACGCCCTTGATGAGGTCGTTTTTCTTCTAAGCTTCCTCTATTGGTTACGCCTTTGAGAAGGGCGTGTTTTAAAGATTAACGACCTATAGTCAGGCGTCTTTTATGATGTTAACGCCCTGTTCTTAGGCGTGTTTTATTGGCCTACGGATTTTTACCCTCCCCATGCTTTGATGAACTTAAGTGCTATTATTTGATGAAATTGTTTATAATTAAGCACTTATGATCATGTCATGTTCTGAATTGATAAATGAAGTCTAATAAATCTCAAAGTGCAGAAGTTTGCAGGATTCGGAGCGTTTGGATCGCTCATGGAGTAACATCTTGTCACCTTATATCCGTTTCTTGTAAGCATTGTTATTATATGATATCTACGATATTATAGTATATCAAGGACCTTGTGGTTCTGATGAACCTGAAATTTGAGTTCCCCTTCATCAAAAACGATGACGATTTCAGGAGAATCTTGATCACACGGATAGGCCGTTGAGTTGTTAAAGGCTTGGGATGATGGTTCCACTTTCTGAGTTGATGCGCGGACAAACGGGCTTCGGCTTAGTGTTAGCTCAGAGAAATGGATTCTTGACCAGACCTAAACAGCTTAGCAATATTATCCTTGATTATTTTCTATTTTAGTTTGTTTTAATCTTTTTCTTTTAGCCCAGCATGCATCATGTAGGACTTTGAGTTTCATGCTGAAAATCTTCATATTATGGCAATAATGAAGTTCACTCGTTCTCGATTGAGTTGACATGAGATATTCCACTTCAAATCAAGTACTTCGTTCTATTTGAAGCCGTTCAGGCTGATTCCTTGAAAGTATCCCTTTGTTGGATCTCTATCCCAATTCTCTTTACTTTTCTGTAAAATTTACCTTAGTTGCAGCACGTCCACATTGGCTGGTAATCGCTCTCCAATGGTCTTTCCCTGTCGTGCCCGCGCGCACACCCTTTATTTACTTACTTTAACCTCCTTTTATCCAACAAATCGATTTTTCCTTGGAACCACTCAGAGTTGTTTCACTCAGAATCTTGGAAAGATTTCAAATGCTTAGTATCTGAGGCGTGTCCCATCACACCTTGGCGTCTCCTTATCAGTTCGTTCCACTTCATTCCTTTCATTACACTTCATTCCATTTCCGTCTCACTCCCTTGCAAAGCAGGCGCCAAGGCGGGACAGCTGTAGACACGCCAAAATTGACGTTTTGTTGATCAAACCTCATGTTATTATATAAACGCCCCAAGTGGACTTCAATATTCCTATAACATAAAGTTTTTCTATTTTTGTGAGTTTTTCTGCATTTTTCCTGCATTTTTGTGAATCACGACTTGACAAAGGGCGTTACTTTCTAAAGTAACGACCTGTCATAGGGCATTTTCAAAGAAAGGACGACCGTAGGTGAGGGCGTCAATTCCTGGTATTATCCGTTACTCTCTGGAATTATCTATTTTCAAAATAAAAGGCATTTTGTGAGTAACGCCTTTCCTCAGGGCGTGTTTTGAAGAAACGCCGTTATCTCAGGCGTGTTATCTCAGTTTTTAAACAGAGGAAGTTTTCATTTCCAAAATTAAATCCAGGAAGAAACGGCCTTTCCTAGGTCGTGTTTCAAGAAACGTCTCTGTGCAGGTCGTCAATTCATAAATAGACGCCCTGTCTTAAGGCGTGTTTCACTCCAGAGTCCTTCTTTTTTCCATCTTTCCCCCACAGTTCCCTGCTATCCTTGGGACTCTTGCCCGATCTTAATCCTTCCCTGGATGCCTCATTACCCATTCTTATCTTACCTTGTTTGATCACATCCGATTGAACATTATATAAGAGGCTCCATGTCGAGCGTAAGGAGGGTTGGTGGTTGTTGATTATTATTATTGTTGTTGAACGCCCAAAACCCAGAAGATCACGATTGCAAGCATAATCTCCCCCTCTTTGCACTTCATCCTGCTGCAGCGTGGTGTACTACTGCATCCGATCGGGCTTCATCCTACTGCATCCATCTTTCTGCAATCCATCCAACATCATTCACGGTTTCCCTTTACTCTCGTCAGGGAGAGCAGGGTTATCTATATATCGTGTTTATTTCGTTCGTCTCGTTTTTCATCATATTATCATTGTCCTCTGTCGTTATTTCTTGCATTAAGCATTTTTTTTCCTTCCCTAGTTCTCTGCTAGGGGTTTATAAAAAACAAAAAAAAGAGGTGCGCATGTTGATGTCTTTTCATCATTTTAGGTTAGCTTTGGATTGATACTATTGCACTTTGGCTGATCCCCCTCTCTTTTGCTTGTTTTTCATTTTTTTTTTTTACAAGGTAATCAATCAAGAAAACCCACTTCATCGGCCGACCGATTGGAGTTGGAGGAGGAAATCCACATTCATCCCGCATCCCACTCTTCACCAGGTACACGCGATCTCATTTTCTTCTTATTGAGGTAAACCCTCTGGCGATCACAACTCCCCTTTAGCACCTCGTGCTATATTTTTTATCACATCTTATACATGTTGTTGCCATGTTATTTATTTTTCATTCCCAAAAGTGAGGATTTTTAATCCGATCTACAACGGTCACGTGGAGTGGAGCGTACCCGCGTTACTTGGCATGGTGACGGATCCGCCGGAGCCACTCGAGCAGTCGTACCCCTACTCTACGTGGTCGAGTTCTTCCCACCCGGGGAGAATTGATGGGAATCAACTCCGAGCATATACATTTTATTTTTGTATTTGTGTCTTTTTATTTATTTTTTATATCCTGGGGGAAGTAGATTCACAAATGTAAGGCTTCATGAGCCTATTTGTTCTTCCTTAGGATTGTGTGGGTTTATGTGCAAAATGTCAGTAGGACCTGCTAGGGGGCCCCCACTCCTTCCCAATGGTCCACCTCATCCATGTGGGGCTGGTCAAAAGCCAAGGTGACATCTAGAAGGTTTGACAAGTCAATTGGACACATGGGGGGACAAAGGGGTTAAAATGTCAAAGGAGGCTACCTACCTTGTCTCTTGGTCAAGGAGGCGCCCCCCTCCATTTTTATTTTTGGAAAATATGCTAATATAACTAATTAGTTCTATACCTTGTATATCTCTCCCAACCCTAGATCTGAGGGCATTAGTGGTCATTTTTCATTTATTATATAAGGCATATATTTCCATTTTTCATGAATTAATGAGAAAAAAATTATTAAATTATCTTGAGCCAAGGAAGCTTGCGCACCCCCCCTCTCTCTCCCCTGGTTTTCCTTCTCCATCCTCTGCATTTCAGGGTTGTGAACCCTTCTATCTTATCCCCTCCACATCTGAGTTCATTCTGTGCCGCCGCCGCCGCCGCCGTTCGTGCCGCCATCGAGCCACCGCGAGCGATCTACTGAAGTGCTGTCCATGTTCTTTTTTTCTGGACAGAGGTCCACTCCGTGAACTTTGGCTCCCAACTCCGACATCATCTGGAGTTGAGATTTTCAGGGTTGGTTCCTTTCTTGATTCCCAACCTCCAGTAAAATAATCACACCATTCAGAGTTCGTTTTATGTTTTTCTATTTTCATGTCTTTCTGTCTTCCTGATCTATCCCTTTTCAGATCTGTGTAGTAGAAGCTCAGTTCTTCCACCTTTCGACCCCCTTTTTGGTTTTTGTTGGAATTCCCAAATTTATTGGTGGTTCTGTCCACCATCCCCACCCTCCACAAATTTTCGTCGAATTTCTAAAGTCCTCTACCTATTTTTAGAAATTGAGTCTTTCCCCCAAATTCAAATCTGTTTCTGTTGTCCAGATCCGACCCCGAGTCAGTATAAAATCCTCACAAAATCGAAACTTCCACCAAATCTTACATAAGATATATCTTCGTTTTTATCTCTTCAGTCTCTAAAACTTTCATGAAGGGCCTAAAGGCTGAATCGAAGGTCTACATCGCGGTCAATGCCAACTCTCAGGAAAACTTAGTTCTGCACTGAGTTTTCAGATCCTGTGAGTCAGTAGTTTGAAAATTCGATAAAGGCCATCAGCGGAAAATTCAATTTTATATCTCTAGCCCTAGATCGAAGTACTTCAAAATAGCTTTCCAATGGTACCTCTTGTCCGTCGATCCGACATTGGGAGTGACCTTACTATGGCCTGGGGAAAACATGCACCGACCTTATTTTGGCCTGGGCAAAACATGCACCGACCTCACCCTGGCCTGGGCAAAACATGCACCGACCTTACTTCGGCATGGGGAAAACATGCACCGACCTCACTATGGCCTGGGGAAAATATGCACTGACGATACTTTAGCCTGGGCAAAACATGCACCGACGTCACCCTGGCCTGGGCAAAACATGCACCGACCTTACTTCGGCCTGGGGAAAATATGCACCGACCTCACTATGGCCTGAGGAAAACATGCACAGACCTTTCTATGAACCATATGAAATATGTACAGGCCTTGCCATGATCAACATGAAATATGCACATACCTTGCTATGAACCATATGAAATATGTACAGGCCTTGCCATGATCAACATGAAATATGCACAGACCTTGCTATGAACCATGTGAACTATGTACATGCCTTGCTATGATCAACATGAAATATGCGCAAACCTTGCTATGAACCATATGAAATGTGTACAGGCCTTGCCATGATGAACATGAAATATGCACAGACCTTGCTATGAACCATATGAAATATGTACAGGCCTTGCTATGATCAACATGAAATTTCCACAGACCTTGCTATGAACCATATGAAATGTGTACAGACCTTGCCTCAAAGGCTGACCTTCCCAGGGGTTGTGCAAATCCTTAGTGACACAGAGGTAACTCGTGGAAGCCCAAAACTTGATGAAACCAAAAACCAAAATGAACATGGTGGTGGTCCTCACGTGCCCTTAATCTCTTTTTAAAGTGTATAAAATATATTTAAAACCGTTCTAATGCATCATTGACCCTTAAAGTTTAAGGTTAGGTGCCTACCTTTGAGATCCTAACCGATGATCCAAGGATACTATCCACACCCCATATCCTCCTCAGCTTTACCCCTTTCGATCTGGGGAGGAGATCCACACCCAAACCCTCCCAAGACTTTGTTGTAGGTTCACCCTTCTACGAAATGCCCATCTCCCTCACCTCTCTTCCTTACCTAATAGAAACCGTAGGTGGTAGAAAATGGAGGATTAGTGTTGCTAAAAGGCTGACCACCCATGACACCCCCCTCATTTTATAGTTTCTTTCAAGTCTCCCAAGGTTCTTCTACGACCCAGAAGGCTCCCACCTGCTTCCCAAGGTCGATGGTTTAAGGAAGGTTAATGCTAAGTATCCTTTCGGTTTGAATAGAGGTGACTCTTCATCTACCCGGTAATAGATGTGGGTGGGCAAGCTTTTATGTTCGGTTTTGGGTTGGGACGTCTTCATATGAAATCAAGGGGACTTCTTGATCTAACTCTAGGTCTTGGTTTCATCGAATTTCCTTATTCTTAGCCTGAGTTATGATTTTTCTAAAGTTTATCATTTATTCTCCCTTATTCAAATTGTGACCTTTCGGTAGCCCAAGGTAATCCAGACACAACTCTATTATCCAGTCTGGATTGGGCCTTGACCCCATCACAGAAGTTGTAGCGAACATCCTACTCAAAATTTTGGCCTTGGTTTCTGGTCATTTCATTAACCACAGGTGAAGTTATGAATTTCCCATTAATTACCTTCAAATTTCTCCAACAGTCACACCCCTTCATGATAGCTGTCAGCCAAAGGGCTCCGGGCCCAAGTTCTGGTGCGAATTGGGCTTCCTCCCCAACAGAGGAGTTTGGGATAAGGGCCCAAGCTTTCTAACGAGCCTAGTTTCATCTTTTTTTGATCTTCCTATGTTAAGTTACGGGTTTTCTAAGGATTCTTAATTAATCCGTCCAGATTTCTGGCCCATTGAGTTTTATGGGTCTGAATTATACCCGATTGGCTAGTGCCCATTTAGCGGTCATAACACGAGGAGTATCAACAACTTTCTCTATTAGAATGGCTGCTGGGTGCTGCTCCTCGGAGACCTTTCTCTTTTCTTTGCTCTTGGTGACAGGAGACGACATAGTTTACACTGGAGACGAGGACTTGCGGCACGAATATAGGGAGTGAGATGAAAGTGAAGAACAGAGAATGAAAAATACGGGATTGAGCAGGTGGGAGGAAGTATGGGCAGCTCCACTGCGTCGATGCGAGAGGTTTGGAAGTAAAACAACCCTCGACCTGGATAGGTTATGCATCGACGGTAAGGAGAGTGCTTATTAATAGGGTAGAATAAAATGAAAACTATTAACTTTACCAATTTCAGAGAAAATGACCAAACTACCCTTTTCTTTGAGGTAAATTACCCTTCCTTTCATACATGTGGTATGCAGCTTATTAAAGACTAAAGCTTGATAAACCCATTCTCTAAATTTTATCCTTTGATGCAGAAACAATGGAGACAAAATAATTTAGTCAATGTACTGTGCCCAGTCAGAAAGACCAACAATCTTACTTATTAATTTAATTTGACAAAAATGATTTAAATCTACCTTATATTGACACTAAACAGTTTTAAATTCTTCAAGAAGAAGCACAGAGTCAACCATATTTTTCTTTTTCTTTTTGATTGAAAACTTTGAGCATTCAAGTATGATCACACCTTTTACTCATGGAAACACGTTTATCAGACGCCTGATTCCCTGGTTACTTAGTGTAATCAACAATTATGCCTCATTTAATGAACAGAGTTAGCATCTTTTATCATGACATGACCTCTGAATTTCATTGATACCAATTGATACAAATGGTCAGTTTCTCCAAAAGATATGCCATTGCTCTGCCCTTTTCTTATTTTTATCTAATGGCGTATTCCCTGAACTTACTTCAGATTTCATATTAAAACAGCTTAAAGACAATATAAGAACATCATTTTTATCAGGATGTCTCATTACATATAATTTTCAGATTTCTGGAGTTTCAACAGGACAGTTCTATTTTAAAGTGTTTTAAAACCATTGTATGTACATTCAGGATAATCTAGAAAGATTAAGTATAGATTTGATCTCCATAAACAACAGATCACATTTCTTTAAGATCAGGCAATTACTTTTAGATCTGGGAGGTCTAGTAATTATATCTCTCGATTAGTAAAGAAAATAGACTCCCCCTGAATGACAGACTCTTATGACAAGCTCACCTTGAGGGAATGCAGACATGACATCTAAGAGGTGGCGATACTTGTCATAGATAACACAGATAAAAAAATAGGGATGGAGAATTCAAGGAAGGAAAAGATAGGAAAGTCATATAGGATCACAAGAAGAAGCTAAGATCAGACTTGCAGACACCCAATAACACAGACTTTATATATTCTCATCAAAAATTATCCATCTTAAAAAATCATATCACCTGACAGCATACAACATTTTCAAGTGTAGAAGGTAGGTGTTACTTCTATGTGCATCGACATGTTAGCATAACAAGGTCGATGCATCTCTCATATGCATAGACCTTCTGGCTTATCCAAATAAACTGATCAACCAAGGATTAAAGCAACAATACTTCTGCTAGACACAGATTCAGTCTAATAATATTTCAGCAGACGGCAACTTTATGACCACCTATTCTGACATCTCAAGTATTCCAAAATTTCTGATTGCCTTAACTTAGCTCCCCCTCAATGTGGGCAGACTCTCAAACAGACAGCAATGACTCCAAAAAAAAACAATCAGCCATACAGCAGCTCAACAAGCAGCAGCTTCAAGAATACTTAATCTGACAACTCAAGCAAATCAAACTTTCTAGTCACATCAACCTAGCTCCCCTTCACTTTGTCCAGTGAGCTCAATCAAGTAACATTCCTTTTCTCATTGTACACAGATCATGCAGTTATGAAATCTAAAATGCAAATTTATCACTATATGTAGATATGACCCTTGGTACTTGGCGGAGGTTTGACCTCTTCACATGATGTGGGTTTCCAGATAGACAATGATCGGCCCTTCTCCTAGCACACCATTTGATATACCAATAGGGTCATGCAAGAATAAACATCTATTATGAACATGAATGACTGATGTGAATGACTATTTTAAAAAAATCTCATATGGAATTGCATATCAACATACATCAACCATAACATGATAACATCAGATAGCATCACTTAAGTTAATCTAGGCAAACATGCAACATTCCACAAAGAGCATTATTCAAGTAACAGTAAAAAAATTTGAGAATGAGGTTTAACTGACCTTCATGTGCCTTGATTTTTATTTAACCCCTTTTTTATTATTCTCACCAATGCACACCTGCAACAAAGAACTTATTTGGAATATCTAGGAGCCCAAGAATTCTTGGGTCCTATCAGATGAGTTACACCTTTAATAGATGTTCTCCATGAGTTCCAAGCATTCATGTCATCAAGTCTCATAGCAACGCAATTGTTCATAACATGCCCCTTATTTCCATAGTAATGACATGAGTTAAATGCATTCATGTTCTTCTTTGATGCATTAGAAAAGTATTTCTGTGGAATGACATTAATTCTGCCATTTCGATATTCATGGCACTCAGAGTTTCTTCTCACATGTCAACAGTCCTGGACTGTGTGGCCAATTCTTTTACAGTTAAGACAATGAGGCCTTTTGTTTGAAAACAGATTTGGCCTTCTTTGATCATTATAACCTTTTTGGACTTTCAATTTATCATTCTTAAGAAACCAACAATCATGCATTATATGCCCAAATCTTTTACAGTGAAAGCATTGAATTCTCTTTTTCTGCACGGCATGATTAATTACATTTTTAAATCCATTCAGTTTCTTAGAAGCATTCAAGTCATCCAACTTCATGACATGACAACTATCCATCACATGACCTATTCTACCACAATAGTGACATGAAGTTTTCTTTTTAAGTGCATGTGAATGAATGGGATGCTTACTAACTGCATGCACTAGGGAAGTATGAACCACATTCTCAGCAGAAACATTCTTAAATTTGTTCAGATTTTTGCTCTTTTTCTATTTTTCAAAATTTTTCAGATTTTTAGTTTATTTTTCAGATCTCTGAGTTGTGAACTTAAAGGAAGATGAGGAAGGTTTTTTTGAAGACTCTGAATAGCTCACAAAAGAAGTAGACATCTTATTTTCAAACTTCTTTTTATTTACTGGATTGTAACCAAGTCCTTCCTTCTGAAAGTTCACTCTAGTTCTAAGAAGCTTATCGAAATTTTCTTTCCCTTGAACAAATTTAGACATAGAGTTATTTACATCAGCCACTTGAGTTTCCAAAGATGTTATTGTCAATTCTAAATTGACTATCTCATCCTCACACTTAATTATCCTATTTTTTAGACTTTCATTTTCTTCTTGTAAATTTGACAGTTTTTCAGATTCACTGATGGTAGCTGACTTACCCTTTTTCAAAAGTAATTAATCATTCTTACATAACAACATTTAAAACCATCAATTTTTTGTTCTGTTCTTTCATATTTTTATTTTCTTCAGACAAATCAACCTTAGCCATTGAGTTCAACTTTTCATTTAACTCCTCCTCACTCTTTTCAAGGTCTTTCTTCCTATTCAGCAATTCTTCATTTTCTTCTCGTAATGACTCAATCAATTCTTCTTGCCATTTTAGATCAGACTGAAGACTGGCATTAAGTTTATTCACAGACAGACACTTATTACATGGATTATCAATCTTCTTTATCTCAGCTTTAAGGTATTCATTCTCAGGTTTCAAACAATTTATTTCAGATGACATGTTCCTTTTTCAGTTTTCTATTTTCAGATTTCACTTTCTTATATCTATCTAATAGTCCATCATACAATTTCATCAAATCATTAAAAGTAAATTCATCAGTTTCAGAATTCAACTGAGAAGAAGAAGACTCTTCCAATTGATCATTGTTGTGATCTTTTGACATCAAACATTGGTTCCCTTCTTGAATATGAAATTCTGTCAGCTTGTCCAGAATTTCTTTCGCGCTCCTGCACACAGAAACCTCAGAGAATTCGTCAACATATTTCGCCCTCTTTATCATCTTCGGGGCTTTCAAATTGTCAGCATTCTTCAGCTTATGTATAACATTCCATTTGGATTCATCCTCTGGAACATCATATGGACCATATGCGATTAGAACCCATAGATTTGAATATACGGAGTTCACATAGTCTCTAAATCTTCCTAGCCAAGTATAAAAATTAGATTCTTCAAATCTTGGAAAATCCATCGAAAGCCGATTTAAATCAGTGAAAGCAAAATACTGGATTCACCAAAAAGAGGTAGGATCAGATCTGTAGATCGTTGGATCTGTAAACATAGAAACCTGCTCTGATACCAATTGATAGGATTGGTGAATCGCTCATATTCCAAAGGATAGAATTAGAATGAGCAAGACTGAGATCTAGAGGGGGGGTGAATGGATCCCAGTGACAACTTTTACGGAATTAAAAAAATTAAGAGCTACTTTCACTGAATTAATCGCACTCAGTAAGTAAATGATTTCAACAATTATCACTTGAATGAATTGAGATATTGTCAATCAAATATTAGTCGGAGGTGTGATCTAAGATCCCTCACGCAAGATACAACGTTCGAGATTAGCGTAACTAATCTTTCCTGTCATATCTTTTTATATACTTGATATTTGACAGTAATTACAACTCATTCAACTGAAAATGAAATCAAAATCAATTACAAACTATAACGGCTCTAAAGAAGCATCTAATCAAAGTGATAGACAAATGAGCAATCACACAGAGTACTCAGAAGATTTTTAGGTGGTTCGGTCTCAACCTTGAGACCTACGTCCACCCCGCACTCAAACCTGAGTGTAGATTCCGCTGATACACAACTTAATCCACTGATCCACAATTTCGGGGATATAACCCTACAACTGCTAACTAACAACTTGATCTGTTGGGCCTCATAGCTTGCTATCCGCTGAGCATCACAGCTTGCTCCGTTGACTTAGAGCTTTAAAGGTAGAAGCAAAAGAAAGATGCAAACAACTGAAGAACAATGACAAGTTAAACAGAAAAACACTATAGCTCTGATGAGCAGACGATCCTAGATCTGATCTAGGAATCGTGCCTTCAACAGTGAACTGATCTCTCACTTCTTCTCCTCTCCACGATGCTCTGTTCTAGCTCTCTTTCTCTTTTCTGCAACTCACTTTTACTCTCCAACACTCTGCTATTCTATCTTCTCTAATGCTCTCACTCTCTTTTTCTTCCTTCAAACTCCCTCTGTCTGATTTCCTGATTTCTTCTCTAACAGCTTCTGTTCTCTCTTCGTTCTTTCTCCTGCATCTTCTACATCAAACGAGAGATCCCCTTTATATCTGATCAAGCTTGATCAGTGGCCCCCACTAGATTTCATTTCGGCGCGTGGATAAAAGATTCCCGCCAGTAACATTTTAGATGAATGGCTTGAATAAGTCCACGTGTCAGATCTTGAAGCCACTGAGAATCCACGTGTCAGATCTTTGAAGGATTGGTTGCCTTGGATCACATATCTGATTAAGTGATTCCGGGATCACGTGATAACTTGAATCATTGCTGTACTTTACCCTTGAATGTTTGATTTAATTCCTGTCAATAAGATGAAAGGCATTTCATCAAACATCTTTTCAACATATTTGTTTAAGAGAATTCATACACAATCAATTTCAGAGAAATCAAAAGTTCAGATCAAAAGAATCTGATGAGAATGCAGATGCATTAGTGTATATACCTCAATGCATAGACCTTAGACTCTACACATGCACAGACTCTATTTGTGCATCGACCATGAATCCTGCATGTGCACAGACTTTACTCTATATATGCATCGACTTTACATGTGCACAAACCTATGCTATGCATGTGCACAAACTCTTCAGGACAATATGTAGACTGTGCATCTACCTTGTAGAACATATTGTAAAACATGCATCGACCTGGTGGGCAAGATACTAGCATGAGCGTTGACCTTCTAGAATTAATGTAACGATGTGCATCGACCTTGGTTTACACAAGATGTGATGTGCATCGACCTTGCTGAGCGCAAAGTAAGATGTGCATCAACCTTGCATTACAAAAGGTGTGATATGCATCGACCTTGCTATGTGCAAAATCACTCGTGCACCGACCTGATACACTGGTGGCGAAAGCATGCATCGACCTATGTAACTATATGTATATACATGCACCGACCTATGTGACTGCATGCAAGTATATGCATCGACCAAAGGTACAAACATGCATCGACCTTATGTTCAACAGGGTACAATGATGCATCAACCTAACATACTTCAGACTTGAAGATGCATCGACCTAATATGACTTAAGACGTGAATATGCATCGACCTTACCTGACTAAAGCATGAATGAGCATCGACCTTAGTTAACTAAACCGTGAATGTGCTTCGACCTTATCTGACTGAAGCATGAATGTGCATCGACCTGATGTGATTAAAGCCTGAATGTGCATTGACCTGATATGATAACACTACGAATATGCATCGACCTTAATCTTTTCTTACACTTATAATGTGACATAACTTGATCAACGTGAGTGACTTTATGTAATTCAGTCACATTATGATTCATAGTATGACGTCGTCGAATTCAAGGTTCCAACACACTTCTGAATCTCTGATGAGATAAATGGGAGAAAGCTAATGGGGTCTATATATGGGGCACTTCAGGAACCAAGCTTTCGAAGATCATATTTCTACAGAGTGAGAAGAACTCTGCTTGCAAGCCTTTAGCTGTTGGATGTGGTCAATGATGTCATACCCCATTCTAATAAATTGTGTGTACGTGTGTCTGCCTTGTGGAACCCACCATAATTCCCTATTGGTCTGAGGGACATTCCAATGAAGTATGATAATGTGAAATCATTAGATTCTGAAATTGTTGGCTTTAAAATAATAAAAATAAAAACATTATTTTATTTTGTGATCAAAATAAAACATTCTTTTGTAAAATGGTGCTTTCTGGTTTATTAATTTTTGGGGTCAATTTTGATAAAGGGAATTAGATATTTTTAGTATGACACCAACCTAAACAAAATGAATCTAGACATGTAGTAATCTCTGTGTTTTATGTCAATCCAAAACAACCCTTTGATGTAGAATAATAAAAATTTCAGTCTAAGACCTCAGGGTCCTTTGCTTAATCTTATTTATTTGGCTGATTTAAAATAACACTTTGCTTAAAACATTGTATTTGCCCTTCTTTTTTTTTCTGGGGAACGGCCAACTACCGTATGAGTGGTGGTCTTGAATGCAACTATTGCATACCCAAAATCTTTTCCTGGAGCACCCCGGACAGGCTGCTGTTTTTACCCCGGGGAGGTTGGCCACCCTGGGCAGGTCCCTACTGCAGGTTCACCCTGGGGAGGTCAACACAGTGCTCCATAGGGATCAAACGTGAATTGGGGTTTGGCACTGGGGGTATGAGTTGGGGAACACAGGTTGAGATGCAGTCATGAATTGGTGGTTTAACAACCCCTAGACTGTAAAGTTCTGTCAACCCCAAACCAGGTTGGCTCAACCCAAATTAGTCTAAATTTCACTCTTGCTTGTGTTTTCTTTCTCTAGCAATCCTTTACATCCACAGGGAAAAAGGATGTGTGTAACCCCACTCCCTCCTCCCAATAAGTGGTCTGACTGGATTTGATCTTGATTCGGATCAGCCAACCCTATAAACCACATTGGAAACAGAGTCAGAGTCACCTACTTCCAGTTTTGTTTCTGATTACCATATTCCCTCCAGAGATGAGATCGGAAGTACGTGTTCACAAAATCTGTTGAAAGTCTTTGAATTATGGGCAATACTAATTTGAGGCTTATCAGGACGGCCCTATTAGGCAGTTAAATCCGTAGGCGCAAGAACAAAAGTTGTAGGGGGCACACTGGCTCTTATTACATTTTCAGGCCAATAACACTTAGGCTTCAAGCTGTTCACTCCTAAGATGAGCATATTCTGGGGTGGGGAAGGGAGGACCAACCATGATCCCCGGTCACAAGGCCAGAATGCGTGGGTGCACTTTTCTTTGCTCTATGGTAGTGTCTTTTTTTAACCTTTTTTCTCCATGCTTCCTAATAAGGTGAATGGGAGGAGTTTGACACTATTTCATGGTGACCTAGGAGGTCCAATGCCAATTGACTAAGTATAATTGGCTGGCTCTGTTTGTGAGGAAGGCTAGCTCTTATATGGAAATATTATCAGAAACCTTGCTTTCTATCTTTGATTCTGATATGTTGTTGGCATTTATGGTTAAGGTAGATATTAGAAATAGAACGAAGTTAATTTATGTTTCCAAATTGTCGGTATCACGTCGGAGGATTAGGTAAATGGATTCTGTTGACACTCGACTAAGGCCACTCTCTTAGTGGATGATGCAATAGACTAAAGACCAAACATAACATAGATAGAGTTTTACATCCATAAGTTTCAGGAACATGTTGTCAAATCTGAATTGCACTGCACACCAATAAATAATATATGACACATGATTGATTTAATTTTACTATGTGATAGAATGGAATAAAAATTAATATAATCAGCAAGGGGAGTGAAAGCATGATTAACTTGATTCGAAAATAGAATTTAATAATTAAAAGACTTCTCCAACAATGGGAGAAGATGATTCATTGGAAAGTCTTTGCTCTATGAGACTTCACTACAACCAGAGAAATGAATGTTTGCTAATTGCTTAATGACTGAAACTTATTTATGTAGGCAATAGAATGGGCAAGATATAAATATATCTAGAATCTATTTATTACAAAGGAGGATGGGCAAGATGTAATTATGGTTATGTAGGAAATAGACCATATTACTCGGTAGCAATACTGAAGAGGATGTACAACCTTGAGTATCAATAACATCATAATAATTTAGACGTGTTCCTCAAGTTTACCTGACGGAGGAGAATGTATAATACTAAATAGTCTAACAGTCTGAATATCAACATTGGCTCCTAAATGATAAACTATATTCATTTTTTATAGTTACTATTTTTAGCATTTTTCATACATTTGAAGAGGAGATTTATCTGTTTCACTTTTGCCACACTCTAATAATAAACTTGTCTTGACATAAGAGTTTCCACACTGAAAGGCTATGTAGAAGCATAGAACGTAGAGAAAACAAATTATATAAACTTATCCAATGTCCTTGTGCCATATAAAAATGCAACCTTCTGTGAAAAAAACAATTATAAGCTTCTTGCACCATAATTATATCCTCAATGGAAGGCAATAGTAATTAGTGATTTGTATTAGGCAGATTACCATTCATTGAGAGCTCTCTCGCTAGGTCCAGAGATGGTTCCTCTCCTATAAATGGCAAAGTGCGATCTCCCTAGGATCTCAGCCTCTCCGATATCTCTTCTATTTTGACATCTCAAGGTATTGGCAAGAAGTGATGATGGCAAACTTAATATTGCCTACTATCTTCTATTTGATTATTTCTTATTGTCTAATCAAAATTGTATTTGAATTTGAGTTTCCTCAACGGACTTGGCTCTTCCAATGTTCAGATGAGTGATGAATCATTCAATAGAAGGCTTGTTATGACCGCCAATTGGGCACTGACCCACTTTTGTATAAGTCGGGCCCATGAACTCAACAAGCTAGAAATATAGATAGAATATTGAAGGATACTTAGGAAATTCATAACTTAGTGTAGGGAGGTCAACATGAGATGAACCTTAGCCCATTAGAAAGATTGGGCCCTTAACCCAAACTCTTATGTTGAGGTGGAAACCCAATTTGCATCAGAATCCAAGGTTCTGAGTCTTTTGCTGCCAACTATCACGAAGAGGTGCAATTGTTGGGCGAATTGACACGTAATTAATGGGAAATTCATAACTTCGTCTATGATTAATAAAATGACCTGAAATTCAGGCCATAATTTTGAATGGGATGTTAGCTACAACCTCTATGTTGAGGTCGAAGCCAAATAATGCCAGGATACTAGAGTTATCCTCACATTACCATGGGCTATCGAAAGGTCGTGACTGGAACGGTGGAGAATAAATGTTAATCTTGCGAAAAACATAACTCATGCTAGGGATACTTAAATGTGATGAAACCATGACTCCAAGTTATATCTAAAAGTTATATTGATTTCATCTGAAGACACCCCAACCCGAATCCCAACAAAAAAGTGCGCCCACTCACACTTATGACCAGTGGTCGAAGGGTCACACTTGGTCAAACCCGAAGGGATGCTTGGCATTAACTCCTCTTCAGGCCAGTGACGTTGGGGGCTGGGCTGAGCTTGGTAGAACGTGGGAGAAGCTCTTGGGAGGCTATAAATTTATATAAGGTGGTAGGTTTCATGGGTAGTAAGCCTTTAGCAACAACTATTTTCAATTTTCTACCATCTACGGTTCCTCTTGTGTAAGAAAGAGAGGTAAGGGACCTTGGCCCTGCGTAGGAGGTCGGACCCGTAGTTCCTAGGAGGACAGGCAAAGTCTTGGGAGGATCTGGGGTGTGGATCTCATCCCCGGATTTTAAGGTGAAGCTTAGAAGAATCTGGGGTGTGGATATAATCCCCGGATCATTGGTTTAACATTTCAATGTAGGCACTTAACCTCAAATTTAGGGGTCAATAGTGCATTACAATGATTTCAAGGTATTTTTCTATAATTTAAAGAGGGTCTAAGGGTACGTTGGATCGTCCAATATGTTCATTTTCTATTTTTGCATCAAGTCTCTGCCCGAGTTTAAAGTCTTTGGTATAAGGTCGATGCACATTTGGGTTAGGCCATATAAGGTCGATGCACATTTGGGTTGGGCCTGTATAAGGTCGATGCACATTTGGGAATGGCCTGTATAAGGTCGATGCACACTTGGGTTGCGCCTGTATAAGGTTGATGCACATCTGGGTTGGGCCTGTATAAGGTCGATGCACATTTGGGAATGGCCTGTATAAAGTCGATGTACATTTTGGTTGGGCCTGTATAATGTCGATGCACATTTCAGAATGGCCCATATATAGTTGATGCACATTTGGGTTAGGCCTATATAAGGTCGATGCACATTGGCGATAGGCCATATAAGGTCGATGCACATTTGGGAATGGCCTGTATAAGGTTGATGCATGTTGTACCCGGACTATTTCTCAGCTAAAATAACAAGGAGTAAGGGCTCGGGTATTTCCCCGAACACCTTCAAGGCACGGGCTATCTAGCCCTTTCTACAACCCTCCGAGTCCCCACAGGGGTCCCGACCAACTTACCGTGACACGCGGTGACACAAGCAATTGTCCGGGGTCAACCCCGGCCACTCTCATACAGGCTTTGCCCGTACCCTACATGGCCGCCCGGGACCACCCGGGGGCGCCCCAACGTTAAGCCACGTCACGTGGCATCCAGTGAAAGAGCCACGGGCTCACTCTAAGGCACTTCATTCAACCTTCCAAGCTCAAAGGGAGACCCGAGCAAGTCAACCACATGCTTTGGAGGCCCTCAGCACGTGCATACGGCTCACACACGTGTGATCGGCATTTTTCTTAACACCTTGTGGGCGCGTATATTTCAACCCTTCCACACCGATCCATGGGCCACCCCGTGGTTCCAGTACACTAATTGGGATCCACAACGCCCCCCAACAAGTCGGGACCACCCCCGACCCTCAGACACGTGGCAACATGCCACTCAACTTTAGCTCTCCAGCCAACCCGAGCCTACCCTACCAAGCCATTGTACAACATGGCATGCAACACGAGGTGAGGCCCATGGGCCCAAGGTGCCTCCTCCCAACCCCTATGGACTTTTTCCCTTGACCCTACGCCAAATCGAAGGCCCGTCCGTCACCTACGCGGCTCGTTCGGCAACCTGGAGTGTGTCTGGCATTCGCCCGAACACCTTGCGAGCGGCCACTACGACTGCAAGAACAACGGCCCTACGGGCCCATGCCAGCCCCCCGAAGTTCAAAGTCCGTCAAAGGACATCCCTAGGCAACACAAGAAGACCCACGGAGGCCACCCCCCGGGGTTACGGCCAGCTCGGGGCCAGTTCACCCTGGGGCAGGGCCGCGCGCCCCAGTGAGGGCGAACTCCCTGGGGGCCGCGCCCTCCCTCTGGCCTGGTGGTCCCATGACCCCTCTCAGCCCCGGTTAATCTGATTTGCGGTCCTACGATGCGATTCGTATGCCGTACCAGTTCAAGAAGGCGACACGTGGACGCGGGAGCGCAAAGCAATAGCACGGGGGGATCCCGCAAGTCGACGCGCACACAAGTCTCCACAAGCCTCACGTATCCTTCCACACAATTGTCCTTTTCTTTCTTAGTCAATTTGGGAAGAAAAAGACCCAAAAAATCAATTTTTATAGGGTGGGGACCGCCCCCCTCTCTCCTTGGAGCGAACCCGCCTAAACCAGGCGGACCAGCTCACCCCCCCTGGCTGGTCCGCGTAAACCCCCCATTCAATTAAATTTTTTTAATTTTTTAAGAAAGAAAAAAAGAAAAGAACCAGCCCGCCTAAACCCCCCCCCCCCGGGTGGGGTTTAGGCGGACCAGCCTAGGCCCCCTGGCTGGTCCGCGTAAACCCCCATCCAAGGGGGGTTTATGCGGACCAGCTCAACCCCCTGAGCTGGTTCACGTAAACCTCTTCCCCTCTCTCAACCCGTGTAACTCCATGTGACACTATTCACTTGGGTTTACGCGGACCAGCTCACCCGCCTTAGCTGGTCCGCGTAAACGCCTTGTGACCCTTCAACTTTCCCTATAAAAACCCCCTCAGGGGCTCAAGGGGCATATGATATGCAAGATAGAGGATCTATCTAAGATCCGGCATCCAGCAAGCACAGGACTTCAAGCTCTGCTCCAAGCAATGAGGAAAGGAGAATTGTGCGTGGGTGACTTGTTCGGCGGTCTAATACGCCGGCAGCATGTCGTTTGCACTCCCCTCACGCCGTATATAGCCGTCTTACACAAGTCAACACCCACCATATGTGAGGCATTACGACATGGGCTGACGTCCCCTCATGCCGGGATTTCCTCTCGCATGCCCGTCGGTTGCAACCACGCGCGTACCATGACGCCATGCTCTCTCGCAGTTACGAGGTCATGTCCGACCGTGCAATCCTAGCCTAGATACCGGATCGATGTATCCCTCAAGTCATCTAGTCATAGGCCCCCGTTTGGCACCACGGCCCTAGCCCACGCCACGGGACGAACCCGCTGTAAAAGGCATATGTGTTCATTAATTACGCATCGACCCGGGGACCAACTAGCACGTCGGAGTTGTCCCGTGGCATGTGCCAGTTGTACCTTGGCCATCATGGCTTTTCTATAAAGAAGCATACACCCCAGTACAACACTGCCGATTGGACAAGTGCCCTCGCACCCACGTTGAGGCCCTTAGCTTTCTATCTACACCACTTGGCATCCGTGCCTAACGTCCTAACCCCAGTAAACACCCCTCAGTCTAATGTGCACCCATAGCTGCTGAATGCCCCCAGCCCTCTGCCCATGGCTTCAGACACATATACAGACTTTTCTTCAGCTTGGAACGAAGGTATTCAGATTCAATCTCATGTAAATAAACACCGGTTGCTTGCGGCCGGTGGGGAACGACGTCTTGTACACGATTCCCGCAATCACCTATGCACTCGCACCCATGGAACCCCTTCTCTCCATGTGTCACCCGATTGTCCGAGCCCACGTGCCGCGCCCTGCGGCCACTTCCCCGGTTAACCTTTGGTTCCATGAGTGATTGTCAAGAAATCGACTGGCACGCCCGTACCCTGTCTGGTTAACCCTTACGCCGACATTTCCGTGCCATTCGACCCTTTTCGACTTTTCATGAAAGGAGAGTGCCCGATACCACCGTGAGAGGCATGCAACCGTAAGGAGGATACCCGAGATATATCAAACTCCCGTATTTTCCTTCCCCGCTGTATCCCTTCCTTCACCTCGGTAATCAGCATAAAAACCCACGCGATAGAGAGGATGGCACGCCCGGTGGGAGGTCTCCCGCCTTCCTTCTTTTTGCTGAAGAAAAGTTTGTGCCAGTCCTGAAGCCCTGGTGCCCTTTCCCTGTCCTTGCAGGAGAGGTAGAGGAGGGTACTCGTGCGGGCATTCTCTAGCAGCTTCTGGTCCGCGTTCTGATCATCGGACCGCTTTCGGTGACTGTCAGCAACCTTCACCTCCGCAACACTCAGCACTCCAGCAAAAATGGCAGCCGTCACCTACGGTCGTAACGTCATTGCCACCCACGCCTGGGTGGGCTACTTGGCGATGCCGATTGCTTTCGGCAGCTTCGCCCCTGTTATCGGATCACCCTACTTCTTGGATGTGGTCCTCGTGGCTGCTCTTCAGCCAACTCTAGTTTCTCCATTGCCTCCTGCGGCCAACGCGCCACGCGCGCTCCTAGCACTAGTGTCCTGCCTCAGTACCGGGCACCGGACTGTCACCACTGGCCCCTACAGGGCCCCCAGATCAATGCCGACCCGGGGAAGTGTTAGCTCCCGGGGCGAGCCTCGTCCGATCTCCAAACAGTTCCTGTACCCCGGACTTCGGACGGCTTTCCAGCATCATCCTCGGGTTCCCAACCCCTAGCCGCTGCCAAGCCGGCACCCAACACGGGCTCCCAGCCCCAGGTCCACGGCTTTCCAACATCTTCCTCGGGTTCCTAACCATGAGCCGCAGCCAAGCCGGCACCCAACACGGGCTCCCAGCCCCGGGTCCATGGCTTTCCAGCATCTTCCTCGGGTTCCCAACCCTGAGCCGCAGCCAAGCCTGCACCCGACACGGGCTCCCAGCCCTGGGTCCACGGCTTCCCAGCAACTTCCTCGGGTTCCCAATCTCGAGCCGCAGCCAAGCCGGCACCCAACATGGGATCCCTGCCACGGGTCCACGGCTCCTCAGCATCCGCAGCGGGTTTCCGACCCCGAATTCGGTAAAGCCGACTCTCGACACGGGCTCCCAGCCCCGAGTTCGCGGCTCCCTGGTATCGCACACGGGGCCCCGGTCCCAAGCTCCAGTTGAACCGGCTCTCCCCGCGGGTCTTCTGCCAAGGGGGCAACGTTCCTCAGCACCTTCCTTTGGTCTCCTGGCCCGAGCGCAGGCTACATCTGCACCTACCATGGGTCCTCGACCCAGGGGCGTCGGCACCTCAGCATTTCCGATAGGGTCGCCTTTCGAAGCAAGGGTATCGTCTCGAGCATCGGCAACACTCCTATCGGCGTGGGCGAAGGCTTACACCCGAGTCACCCAGTCGTCGACTCCCGGCATGGGTTACTTCTCCCGGGGGCCGATCCCAGCACCTCAGACCGACAGCTTCACACTACCGGTCGCTCCAGGCTGGATCTTCTCGGTCTACCATCTTGGGGCGGAGTCTTCCTCAGCTCCACAAAAGAAGCATCGCCATGGCCGTAGAGGCAGGCGACTCGCTGCTGTAACCAGCAACTCCGACAAGACGGTTCTTGTCAGTGACTTGCAGATCCATCTCGACGGGGGTGAACCACTCATACCCCAGGAACGGACCGTTCCCAACATCCCTACTTCCAATCATTTTGATCTCTTGTGTCAAACACGAGAGGACGGGGTAAAGCTCAAAGGAGCGGTTTCCTCGGCAGTAGCCCGGGGGCACCCACCGCAGCCAAACACATGGCCTCCCAAGACGCCTCGTCAGAAAGGCGGTGACAAGGGAGACCAGCAACCTGACTTGAGAAGAATCTGGGTCACCCCAAAAGAAGCTCAGGCCATTAGAAGGGCACGTATCAAGAACCCCCTGCGAGCATTCAGACGAGGCATCAGACGGGATGCGACTGGCTTCACAGTAGCATCGTCTGACGACGCCTAGTCGTCCAATGTCCCCCGCACAAGCAAGCGAAGGCAAAGGTGAGCCCGCTCTTAGGCCCTCCAGCAACCTGTTCCGGACTCTCCTCCAACTGATGTCGGGAGTGAGCCCCCTCCGCAACGCATCTCGATCTTTGACAGACTAGGCATGCCTGTTCACCCCGCCCGGCATGCGTGCCGAAAGCGGACGGCCCGGTTCATCAATGACGTGGTTTGAGTGTTCACATGCTACACCACCGGACACCAGCCGAACACCCAGTCTGACGATCTAAACCAGTATCTATCCCACTTTAGGAGGCCGTGCCATCAGGCTCCGCCGCCTCCTCCAATCGGTCATATCGGTACTTCTGTCAGACCGCAGGCATCAGAGCCTGTGGAAGAAGTCCCGGCGGAAGACCGCGACCCTCCCGTCAACGTAGAACCGGTCAACAATGACCCTCCTATGAATGAGGTTCAAGAAGTGACCCTCGACACTCTCATGAAGGAGAACTAGCATTTGAAGGCCCTCCTGTAAGAACTCCTCCAGGAATGAGACCTTCATTCCCAGCAGCCTACTAGGCCCCAGGCCGAGGCACTGGTGCCGCCAGTAGCCCATGATGCTGCCAACACCTCAGCGGTGATTTCCCAAACTCCGCTGGCAACTGGGTTTGGCACGCCCCCGGTTGAGGTTCAACCACGAGCCTCCAACACGCCAGTGCCAGAAAACCTCCTGGCGCAACGCCAGATGATCGAGCGCATCGTCGAGACAAAGCTCGCCCAGTATGGTGAAGGGACTGCCACGGTAGATCTCTATAGTGTACCCTACCCGCTCCACCACCAGTTGAAAAAGCTTCCCCCAGAGTACACCAAGCCCCCGAAGCTGTAAAAGTTCGATGGGCAGGGGTCGCCACATGAACGCTTGGCCTACTATGTTACGGCCATGGGCGAGTTAGCACTGGACGAATCATATCTCCTCCGCTACTTCGCCACTTCACTCACGGGAACGGCCTTCCAATGGTACTCCCGCTTGAAACCCAACTCAATCATTGACTGGGCGGATCTCCAGAAGAAATTCCTCGACCGCTTCCAAATGGCCTAGCGAATGGCCTCCCTGGCCGAACTCTGTTCTCTTCAGAAGAAAAAGGGCGAGCGCGCCCTCGACTTCATAAAAAAATTACGAGAACTCAGCATGAGGTGTGTTAATCCACCCGTTCAAGAGGACGCCATTACCATATGCCATCAAGGTCTGGCAGCCGAAGTCAACGAAAAGCTTCTCGGCACCAATATCAAAGGCTTCGATCAACTCAATTTGATAGTCACCGAAATAGAGATGTTCTTCGTCGATAACCCGAGCTATAATGCAGCAAAGGGTAAACAAGCGCGAGAATGCCAGCCTGGTAAGGAGGTGAATATCATAGAGTTCACCCCTACCGCCAAAGCCAGTAAGGGGGCCAAATCTAGTGGCTCTGACAAAAAGCCAGCGGATAAGCCGGCTGCTCCCTCCTTCTCGGAGCATATGAAGACACCCTTCTCCTTTAAGAAGGAACATATGAAGATGCTCTTCGACCTCTATATGGCCCAGAAGATCATTGAACTGCCAGAAATCCGCAAGAGAGACGAGGCTCTGAAGACCGACGATCTCAGTTATTGCCTGTACCATCACATGCTGGGTCATTCAATCGAAGATTGCTACGTCTTCAAAACTCAGGCGCATAAGCTGATCCGAGACGGCCTCGTCAAAATGAAGAGTGATCTCATTGATCCCCCGCAACCATATACGTGGGCCAGGCCAGCTAAGGCAGCACGCGTGGCCCACCCCTCCGCCAATGTCATCTACATGATGGCCGCATTTTCTCTCTCTGATGACGAATCAGAGGAGCCCAGCCCTAATCGAAGGAGACGTTCGATCTGGTATCCAGGGTGGAGGCCCTGGCATGATCAGAGACCTCTCTCCTTCCCCAGGGAGAGAACCCGGTGACTCTTCGATATCCTCATCGAGAACGGACAAATTATGCCCCGTGACTCTCCTGTCGAGTACACCCATTGGGATCATAGTCACCTCCAATACTGTCCCTTCCACGCCAGAATCGGCCACCCGATCGAGTCCTGCGAGGAAGTTCAACACCTCATCCAGGAACAAATCCAATGGGAGCAGATCGATGCAGAAGGAAACTCCATGTCGCTTGTCAGGCTTCGGCAAGCTGTCGAAGAGACCCTAAGCATCGCCAGGGATGCGCCAGAGCAGCCAGACTCCCCCCAAGAAAATGGGCACGGGCTGCCTTACCAGCATCCTCTAGAATGGCTCAAGTTCTGGACTGACAACCAAGAGGCGCTTGAGTGATTGCGGAGGCATAGAGAGCAGCATGCCAATCAAGAGACGGAGCCAACCAGCTTCTCGATCAACGTCATCCATTCCTCTGCTCCTCCGGCCCCTTCGGGCTCTCAGACATCAGCACCTAGCCAGACAACCACCGCCACTTCGGCCGTGCGATGGCGGTCCTTGCAGGAGCTAATGTCTCTCCCTTTCCCTGAAGAAGATACCGCCAGGCTCCTCCAGGTCCTCCTTGGTCGGGAGGATGTTCTGGTGGGCGAGACGACGACAGGCTCTTCAGCGCTCTCTCATCCTCCTCCCGTCCTATCTCTGTCACCGACAGCCATGGATAGGAAGGGAAAGCAAAAGTAGGGTGAGGCCCCGCTTCGGCCTTGTCGCATCCCCTCGGTGGATGGACGGTCAGGTCGTCTCCATCTACCTGCTGACACAATCCGAAGTACAGAGAAGGCATCTTCGGAGTCTTCAGCGGCTTCGATTCAAGTGGCGGGCCCACCGCCACAAGGCTCAGCCAGTCCGCAGAGTCGGGATAACTGTGTAGAGCGACAATGTCCTGAGATGCCGTCAGTTGTCGTCAGGCCCAGCACTCAGCATGGTTACAAAGGTAAGGCTAAGGAGCAGGATGACAAGCATACCTCTCTGTCTGCTTCTCAACAAAAGCCTTCGCCACCACCGCTAAGGCATCAAACCGCGCATACGTCTCCGGACGCTAGCACCAGCCTACCGACTCCCTGTAGGCTCCAATCGCCACCGCAGGTAAGGCACCAAACCGCGCACACGTCTCCGGACGCCAATCCGGGCATTCTGGCATACCAGGAATTGCCACTTGAGGTAATCGAGCAGACGATCAATGCCACCTTCCAGATACAACAAGCGGAAGGTGCCTGAATCTAAATCCGGGTGAGGAAGAGTCATCAACCCCGCTCTGCAAAGACACCAGCTCGGAGATATCTTCATCAGGATTTATCAACTCCAGCTCCAGCACCTCTTCCTCCTACTTCCTTGGAGACTGCTATTGCCAAGAGATAAGAGAAAAATAGGAAAAAGAACCTCAGAAGGCGGGTCAAGAAACAAGCTGAACAAGCAGCCGCCCTACAATCCCCAGTTGAGCCAACGCCTCTCCAAAGGCTCCAGCGGCTCATTGATGACCTGGAGGAATACATTCCTCCTCATCCTACCGGGGCTCTCCCACTCGATAGCTACATCCCGTGGGAAGAAATGCAGAAACGAGCCCGCCTCAGAAATTGGGTCCAAGAGATGATCCAAAAGCTCAAGAACGGCGAGAAACTCATGATCCCAGACGATCTTTCCTTGTGCTATACAGACGAGAAGATCACCACAGAGCAGTTGGAAGAAATGCTTCGGCGCTGCACTTGAAACATGGTGGCCATCCCACCTCCTGACAATATCAACGCTTCTCGGCGGGGTGACTCAGTAGCCTCCCGAACAAGGCAAAGGACCATTGCCCCTCTTGGGCTACATCCAGCTCCAGAGCACACCGGCCACGGCCGAGGTCGTGGCCGGGGACGCGGTAGAGGCCGTGGGAGAATCGCCGGGTTACCCCTCTCTCCGTCCACTTTCGACCCGGAGCAAATTATCCTCTTTCGAGGAGAGGAACTGGCCCCCATTCCGGAGGTAGAAATTCAGAAAGGACCCGGTATCTTCGATCCTTCCGGCATTGAAGAGGCTACGGCTAGCCTCCCAGCCCCTGCACCATTATCAGCTTCTGCAACAGAGCAAGCGGGACCGTCCAGCAAGGATGAGCCAGCTCGCCCATCACCCCCAGAAGAGCCATCATTGGCATAACTGTTCCAGGAGTCCGCCGACGATCAAAGTCAGTCTGATCCCAGTAATAAGGGCAAGGCAGTGCAACTCCTCGACGGGGAACAGCGCGGCGGCTCACAGAAGGTTCAGCCTGATATACTGCCCTCTCTATAGGACGCTCGAGCCCGAGCTGACCGGAAGGTCCTCCACCAGATGAAATGCTTTCCGGCCAGCATTTCGATTTGGGAAGCCATTGCTTGGTGTAAGAACCTAAGGGAAACCCTTATCAAGATACTCTAAGAGCCGGAAGTTTATGAAGCACATGCCGCAGAAATGAAGACGGCCGCCTATGGAGCCTTCTCGGCCACCATCTCTTTCACAGAGAAAGACATGCTGCTTTCCCCTCCGTGCCACAATCGTCCTCTCTACATGAAGGGGAAGCTTAACGGGCATGATGTGAACCGGATCCTAGTGGACGCTAGCGCCGTTGTTAACATCATGCCACTGAAGACATTCAAGTGTTTATATCTGACCCCATACCTCTAGAAGGTCCAAGAGGTTAAGATATCCGGCTTTAACTAGAACACCGAGGACGTCCTCGGCCGGGTGGATGTTGACCCGGTGCTCGATGATTTCACCTCCAAGGTGACATTCTACATCATCGACTCCAACACATCTTATAAGATGTTACTGGGAAGACCCTGGCTCCATGAAAATTGGGTCGTCCCGTCGACTCTCCACCAATGCATCAAGTATGCCAAAGACGGGGAGCAACATAAGGTCTTTGCAGACCTGTCTCCGTTCACACCAACAGAATGCAACCTGGCCGACGTTGCGCTGTATTTCAAGGGGATTAGTCCATACCCCGTGATTAAGAGCAAAAGCAGCGGTTGGCTCTCAGAGGAAGAGGATGATGATCTCTTCTCTGTTGACAAGGAAAAGGCCAAGCTTCATCGGCTACGCCTCGGCTCCAAGCCAACCCCAGATCACCCGGAGAGGTGCCAGATCGACTTTGAGGCTAATCTTATTAGCCGAGCTATCGGCAAGAGTATATGCTTGCCACCAGACTGCATCCAGCTTCCATGTGCCTCCGAGGAGCACAGCGTCGAGTCGCTGACGACATTCGTTGTCACTTTCAAGCGACAACGCCGAAACAAGAAAAAAGCTAACAGGGACAAACCCATCGTCTTCTACAAGAGAGACATGGTCCCTCAAGCCCCACCAGATGACGACTTCGGCTGGTCCAGGTGAGCCGAGGTTACCCCTGAAGTAGTTCAGGTGTGGGGCAAGCTGTCGTCGCATATTCAAGAAATGTGTTTGAAGCAACACATTCCCCTGTGGTAAACTTCTGCCCAACATAGATATTTTCATCAATTGTGGGACCCTTCCCAGGTCTGGGGGCAACCCCCGTCCTTCCATAAGGATACCATGGGGCTTGGCTACGACCAAGATCCGGACTTTCACGTCCACTACGCAGTTAATGTCATAGGCTTGGCACAACCAGCCGACGGCAGAGTTAGAGTCGAAGCCGAATTCGACATTTCCGGGGATGAGGAGGAGGAAATTCTGATCCCGATCCCCGTCAAAGCCGGTACCCCGGCCCAAGCCATCGAGGGGCCTTCCACACCTCCCTGCCAAGACAAACGGGGAGAAGAAGCTTTTCCGGTCTCTCAGCCAATCGAATGACCCAGTTCAACAAACCCTCCTGAGGGGGGGGATATCTCTGGTCCTAACTGCGAAAGATTGTCTGCTTCGCCAGGCAATCCCGGGCAGACCTCAGCAACTCCAGTTGACGACCGCTGGCCAAAAGCCGGCGGCCCGGATCAATCCCTAGTGGATCCCAGTGACAACCGCTCTCCAGTCCCTTCAACATCAATCGGTGGCTTCGAGAACCAAGAAATACACGAAGCCAACACCGATGATGAGGATCTCATCGACCTTCAACCCGCTCCTCCCGAGCTAGAGGACGGCGGCCAGGCGACCATCGGTGATCTCGTGGAGATCAATCTGGACGAGGATGAAGCTCGCCAGCCAACATTTGTCAGTGCTCTTCTTACCGAGGCAGAGAGGTAAGACTACAAGCAACTCCTGCTTGAATACAAAGACTGATTCGCCTGGACATACAAGGAGATGCCAGGGCTAGACCCCTCCGTAGCAGAGCACAATCTAGCCATTTCTCCCTCAGTCGCTCCGATCAAGCAACCGCAGCGGCGCATGCGCCATGAGCTGGAGCTCCAGGTCTCGGCCGAAGTCCATAAAATGGTGGAGGTCGACTTCATCGAGCCGTGCATCTATCCGATCTGGCTCACCAACATAGTTCCAGTAAAGAAGAAGAATGGGCAAGTCAGCATTTGCGTCGACTTCCGGGACCTCAACAAAGCCTGTCCGAAGGATGACTTTCCGATCCCAATTACAGAAACGATGGTCGATATGACCACCAGTCATGAAGCCTTGTCTTTCATGGATGGGTCATCGGGTTATAATCAAATCCGGATGTCCCTTAAAGACAAGAACTACACAGCCTTCAGATCCCCCAAGGGGATTTTCAACTACAAGCACATGCCCTTCGGTCTGAAGAATGCCGGCGCTACTTACCAAAGAGCCATGACTAAAATATTTGATGAGATGCCACACAACACCGTCGAATGCTATGTCGACGACCTCGTCGTCAAAACTAAAAGGCGTGAAGACCATTTGCGTGAGCTTTGCCAAGTCTTCGAGCGTCTTCGGCAATATGGGCTCAAAATGAACCCCATGAAATGCGCCTTTGGTGTATCCAGGGTAAATTTCTCGACTTCGTCGTCAGGTACCGAGGAATTGAGGTGGATCCTAGCAAGATCAAAGCGATCCGGGAGCTTCCACCGCCCAGCAACATCACCGAACTTAGGTCCTTCCAAGGGAGGCTGACCTACATTCAGAGGTTTATATCGAACCTCTCCGGCCGATGTGCGCCTTTCAGCAAGCTGATGAAGAAAGACGCCCTGTTCACATGGGACTCAAAATGCCAGATGGCTTTTGAGGAAATCAAGGAGTACCTCCTTACTCCCCCAGTCATGAGGGCACCAATCAAGGGTAAACCCCTCATCCTTTACATTGCGGCCATGGACGCTTCGCTGGGAGCTCTGTTGGCGCAAATCAACGAAGAAGGTAAAGAGCAGCCCCTCTATTACCTCAGCCGGAAGCTAATCGGTGCCGAGTACCGCTACTCCCCTATGGAGAAGGTCTGCTTGGCATTGGTGTTCATGGTTAAGAAGCTACGGCATTACCTCTTGTCCCATCAAGTCGAGCTTATATCCAAGCACGACCCCCTGAAGTATCTCCTTCGACGACCTATCCTCTCAGGCAGACTGGGAAGGTGGGCTCTCCTGTTGATGAAGTACGACATTACTTATGTCCCCAGAAAAGCAATAAAGGGACAGGGTATGGCTGAATTCTTGGCAGCCCATCCAGTGCCAGACAACTCACCCTTCAGCTCGGAGCTCCCAGACGAGGAGTCCCTTGCTGTTCAATCATAACAACCGGTTGAACAGAGCGGAGATGTCTTGCATTACTGGCAGCAAAGCGCTCTCATAACCACTGTTGTTCAATCACAACCACCAGTTGAACAGAGCGGAGATGTCTTGCATCATTGGTAGTAGAACGCTCTCACAACCAGCGTACCTTGCTGGGAGCTCTACTTCGATGGTGCTTCCCGAGGGGTCACTCGGAGCAACCAAGATCCAGCCACCACGGTAGGTGCCGGCATTATCTTTCTGACTCCTCAGGGTGGAGTTTTGTACAACTCCTGCACCCTCATGAAGTCCCTGACCAACAACGAAGCTGAGTATGAAGCTCTACTCATTGGGCTCCAGATGGCTCTACACATGGGCATTAAATGCCTCAAAGCCTACGAGGACTCCCAGCTGATAGTCCAGCAGGTCCTCGACATCTATGACATGTGGAAGCCAGAGTTGGTTCCATACCACACCGCCGTCACCAGATTAACCCAGAAGTTCTATTTCTTCGAAATAGATCACATTCCCAGAAGCAGCAACGCTCAGGCAGATGCCTTAGCAAAATTGGCTGCGGCCATCAAACTCCCGTCCGAGGGTGAGGTTGACATCATCATCAAACATAGGAGGCTGATGCCGAGCTCACTCGAAGGCAATACTGGTCTCACCATTTACGAGGTCCATGACCTTGATAAGAACACACCTCCAGAAGAAGATGATTAGCATGCGCCCATCATCAAGTTCAAAAGGGGGTGGCTCCCCCCTGACCGAGCTCAAAGGGTTCAGCTACTCCGCCGAGCAACCTCTTACAAGTTGATTGGCAACTCCCTGTATCGGCTTGTCCACGTGAAGGACAAGTCAATCCTTCTGAGATGTGTCTCCCTGGCCGAGGCTCGAGCCATCATGCAGGAGGTTCACTATGGGTTGTGCGGTGTGCACCAGGCCAGAGACCGAATGAAGCATAATATCAAGCTCAAAGGCTTCTACTGGCCAACCATGTACGTGGACTACATCCAGTATGCCCGTACATGCCATCAATGCCAAGCCTTTGGACAAGTACCCAGAAGACCTCCCAACCCACTGCGTCCTATAGCCCCCACCTGGCCATTCGCTGAGTGGGGCATGGACATTGTGGGGCCTTTCCCGCGATCTTCCAACGGCCATAAATACATCTTGGCCGCCACTGACTATTTCTATCATTGGGCGGAGGCTCTACCCCTGCGAGAGGTCACCGGCGAAATCGTTGCTAGGTTCGTCCGGCACAACATTATATACCGATTAGGTACTCCCAGTCGCATAGTGTCTAACAATGGGACACCCTTCAAGAATAAGGCCGTATACCAGTTAGCGGCCAAATTCCACATCGATTGGAGAACCTCTTCGGTCTACAACCCCCAGGCTAATGGCTTGGCGGAAGCCTTTAACAAGACTCTCTGTAAGCTCTTGACTAAGATGGTTAGCCAACGGAAACGCGATTGAGGTGAGAAGGTGTTCAAAGCATTATCGGCCTGTCGGATGGTCTACAAAACCCCCACGGGGTGCTCGCCATTCTCCGTCGCTTATGAGACAGAAGCAGTTATCCCCATCGAAATCCAGTTAGCCTCTTATGGTGTGTCAATCCACACCGGCCTTGCGAGCCCTGAGGAAGACGAGTACAGGAGAAGGCTGCAAGAGCTTGCCGACCTAGAAGGCAGGCGACTCAAAGCCTACAAACACTTGCAAGTATACAAGGCCCGCATGGCTCGGGCCTATGATAAGCTCGTCAAGCAGCGAGCTTTCAAACAAGGTGACCTTGTCATGATCAAGGAAAGAGAAGTCATGGCAGGGTGCTCCTGTGGAAAACTACCGCCAAATTGGCGAGGTCCGTACATCATCCAAAATATCTATGAGGGTGGGGCCTACACAGTTGTTGATCACAAAGGTCATAGACCGTTCCCACCTCTCAACGGCAAACACATGAAGCTATACTATGCACCAGAACATGAGTTTACGCGCCAACCAGACTAAGGCTCACGTCCCAGCTACTACCAATAAGGCCGATCCTTCCCCGTGAAAGATCTAACCGGCCAGTCCTCCCAGTCTACAATTTCCAGTCAACTAGCCAGCTCAGCTCCCCGAAACCACCGCCAGGCGTTCGCGGGGAGTAATCTCCTACACTCATTCCCGTCACCACGGGAGCATGGGCACTTCTGCACCAGCACCAGTCCATCCGCCAGGCTCACAGGTAAGTCAAAAAAAAAACCAAAAAATGGGGTTAAAAATAGAGAAGCCCCGGCGGACCCAATCATCCTCACTACAAGGGGGCGACTGGGGGCAAAAAGGCCAGTAACTCGACTGAGGTGCAAACCCGAAAGGGCACCTCAGGCAAAATCGGGGAACCCCTCGACGTGAAAACCCGCAAGGGCACGTCGGAAAAAGCTAAAGGGGGTTGGCTCTAGCGAAAACCCGAAAGGGTGGTAGAGCCGATAAATAGAAAACCTTCTTCTCCCTACCAGTCAGAACGGCCTTCCACCTATTCCTTGGTGGACCGTTAGCCTCATCCAGAGCCTGTCTCCAATCCATTTGCACCGCTACTGCGCAAACCCTCCAACTCCCAATCGACCTTGCATTACTTCCGCTCAGTTTGGCCAACCTTTGGCCCTTCCTTCGGCAACACAGATCAACCAGTCCCTGTGACAGTCAAGCTTCCAGTCACCATCCCGATAAACTTATATCTCGGTACATTCCCAGACATCTAACACTCTCCGCCCCTACATCCTACATCCTCTGCAAATCCAGAGCCTTCAAGTTCGTTATGATCCCAGTTCCCCCCATACAATCCTTGATCCACTAGTCTTAACCCCAATCAAATCTGACCATAACAAAGTGGCCCTTCGCCACCATGGCGTGAGGGTTTCTTATTGGCCGAACGATATCCAGCTACCAACACCTTCCAGTCTCAGGTTACGTCCCCTGACAGCAACACACTATGGACGACAGTCTCACAAAAAAATAAATTAAAAAAAGGGGTTAAAAATAGAGATATCTCGGCGGGCCTGGTCGAATCCGTTACAGGGAACCGACTAGATGCAAAAATTGCCACTAACCCAGCTAAGGTGAAAACCCGGGAGGGCACCTTAGGCAAAATCAGGTAATCCCTCGGTGTGAAAACCCGCAAGGGCGTACCGGAACAAGCTATAGGGGGCCAGCTCTGGTGAAAACCCGTAAAGGCGGTAGGGCTGGTAAAGAGAAGGAAAAAAAACCTCTCTCTCCCTCTCTACTCTTCACTTATAAAGACGTCAACCGCGACACCCCGCTGACGGAAACCTCAGCATCACTCCACAACGATGGTGGCCACTACACCCCTGAGGGTCGGCCATCGCCAATTTCGACTCTAACGTTCGGCTACACACCGCAATGGTTGGCCGACAAGCTCTAGTCTTCGGCTACAACGCCTTCACAGGCCAGCCGCCAGCCTTCAACTCTAGTCTTTAGCTACAACGCCTTCATAGGCCAGCCGCCAGCCTTCAACTCCAGTCTTCAGCTACAACGCCTTCACAGGCTAGCCGCCAACCTTTAACTCCAGTACTTCGGCTACAACACCTTCACAGGCCAGCCTCCAGCCTCCAGTACTAGTACCCCGGCTACAACGCCTTCGCAGGCCAGCCGCTAGCCTCCAATTCCAGTTTCGGCTACAACGCCTTCGCAGGCCAGCCTCCAGTCCCAATTTCTGCTACAACGCCTCTGCAGGCCAGTCGCCACCCTCCCAGTCTT